>CM061227.1:21070561-21804130 GCA_030844895.1 Ambrosia x helenae | reverse complement strand
AAAAAAACATTGAAAAATCTATATAATATACATATTTATATATGGATTTAACTAGCATACCTACAAGTGTTGGTAATTACAATACGTATAGATTATTAATCTAAACCAATTTTGGGCTTTAGTTTTTTTTTTTTTTTTTTTCTTTTGTTCTCATAAATCTCTTTATTTTAAAAGGTAAAGCATTCGGTATTTTCCTTATTTTTACCCTACCATTTTGCTAAACTTTCAAAGATGTCAAGAACAATGAAAACTGAATGATTTCTAGTTCTAGAAAAGACCGGCCCAAACGTTAAAACCGAACCGTTATGCCAAGTTTGGCCGGTCCGACCAAACCTAGCCGATAGGTTTAGTTTATTCAAATTACCTACTCGACCCAGATAACACGTCAAAAAAATATATATATGAACAACCAAGTACCGAAACTCGTAACATCTAAGCTTGATTTTTTGTTTGTAGGCTCGATTCGTTATGAGCTCAAGGTTTTCACATCAAACACTAAAACTAGAACTACATCTATGAAGATGTCATCAAAATAACTTTAATTGAGTGCAGGCAAAATAATAATTAAAACTCAAAAAACAAACCACCAACCAAACCTCAATCATGTTTACAAATAATCATTTCAATATATACAATGAAGCATGCCAACAAAAAACTCAAAAGCAAAAAACATCAAGTGCATGTTTGCAACTAAACATCAAACTCACTGTAAGAACAGTTATACTTGTAAAATATGTTTTGGTTAAGGTAGTACTGCAACAAGAATCGTCGTTTTTATCATGTAAAACCGATGGCGTTGCACCTTGGCGGCTTAGTTTTGGTGATGCAAGATGTAATATATGAAATAAATCGTCTAAAATGTTGATTTATAAGAAATCTAAACGGCTAAAAAGGTTTTTCGTTCTTATATTACATCTTACGTGTACATATACCGTGTAACGCAGTCACAAAAACTAAACCAAATAGGTGTCACGTCATCGGTTTCACGAGTTAAATCGGGTGCATTTAACAAATACAACTTTAAAAAAAATATATATACACAACCTTGTTATTTTGGCAAAAAAAAACAAAAAAAAAAAGTTGGAATCTATACATGAATGAGCAAAAAAATTATTTTTACAAATCCAATTAATGACAAGATGTACCTCAAAGCCCTAAATTGTGCAGCAGCAGTAGCCCGCCACCATCACAAGAATAACTGTGGCAATTTGCTATTTGTCAGCCAGTAAATCAGAATTAAGAAAGTGCAAACGAGGCGACTAGAGAAAGAATGATGGTGTCCATAGATTTCTTTTTGTTTATTGCCGAGATATGCTATTCACCTGTATTATAAGGGCATGCAAAAATGTTAAGATCATTTAGAGACTAATATTAAGATATTAGACCATGTTTTTTAAACAGGCGTCTTGGATATTTGTGTAGTTCAGCTGTTATGTGATACTTACAGTTGGGAGGCGGACTGCTAACGTTGCTAAGTTTTGCATTAAACGCCTCTAAATGTCGAGCGTTGAAAAACAAGTGAACCAAGGGTCTCTTTGTGCTTGTGATATCACACCGTCCATCTGCATCAACATGAAATTTTGAGGCAAAACAATGACGTAAATTTTTTAACCAAAAACATTAAATGTTAGAAATAATTGGGAAGTTATTATAAGAGATTAAGAGGTTAGCTCTTTGTGATGGTACCTTGGCCAACTCTATAGTCTAGAAAATCATCTCCAGAAATCAAAGATGAGCCGAAACGGAACCAGTTTTAAGAACAATGAGAGGGAAAGAGGCAGTTGTTTTGTACTTTAAAATAGATTTTGTATTAAACGGCACTCTAGTTGTACATTATGAAAGAGAACCATCCAATGATTCCTGATAAAGCTAGTTATGAATTGGATTTTATTTTTCAATCATCAAGATAAAATAGCCTTTAGCATTATAAGCCAGGTCCTTTAGGAAACTATCTAAAAGTCTAATAACATCATCTCAATCATTAGTTTATGCTTATTGTTTTCAAGCTTTCATTTTTTTATAACTTAGAATAAACTATAATAAACTATGTGCATACGCGCGTTTGTGTAAGTAAAACTGGAGAAAAACGGATGCTGGTTCTATCTCTTAATGATAGAAATTTACATAAATATAGACATCGTATATAGGATAGGGGTTTCACGGTGGTCGGTTTTGACGGCTTTTAGGTCCAAACAGTGAGCCAAACCGAACCATTACTAATGGTTTGGTTTCACTTTAGTTTCACGGTTTGGGCTTTTGTAATTAAGATTTGAAACAAAAAGGAGCAAGCATGTAACTATAATTCAAACAGAAAATGACACCCAAACAGTAAAATTTTCAAAAAGATTTCGCTCCAATTCCAAAATGCAATGAGTTTTGGTATAATTTTAGTGTACCAAAAGTCCAAAAGTATATATTTTCACACTATACAATAGAAATATGGAACATAAACGAAAAGCGCCGAATACATAAACAGATGGTATTTCAAAAACAAAAAAGGAAAACTGTTGAGAAAGTAAGATTGGGCTTAAGCGCACTTTAATTTAATTAGAGTTAGATCAGAAATAATTTAATTAGGGCTACTACATAAAGCAAAATATATCATCATCATCATACTCAGTTAATCCACCAATAGATAAATATTTTAAACACTAAATATAATAAAAGCTTACGGTCCAGTTCTATACAGCCGGTTTTCGGTAGAAGAAACCGTAAACCAAACCGTTCGTACTATTTGGAAACTTTTGAAACCGGCCAACAGACCGAAAGTTAAGAAAACAAAACCAACCGTGAAAACAATCTGATTTCTAATCTAAGTTCATTTATAACCACAAACATAATCCTAATACCTAAACAAATAATCATAATGAAAAAGGAAACAAAGTTGTTTAACTCCTTGTCACAGAGTCTACCATCCTACCCTACCTAGCCCCTAATAAATTTTTTACGGCTAAATGGTTAATGGTATGTCATGTCACAATGGGATTTGAACCTCACCACATGGAAAGGCAAAGCCTTATCCAACATCTTGATACACTAGACCTTTGGTATAAGGGGGATTTTACTGGGTACATTTTTTTTTTTTTTTTTGTAATCAGATAATCCATCTAATCTACACACCGGTGCCATGACTGGTTTCTATAATTGAACCAAATCGTTTACCCAAACTGAAAGAAAAGAAGAATATGTTATCAATAGATTTTGAAACATCCCTAAATTTTTTTTTTTTTTTGAATGGTGAACTCAACATCCTTCACCTTTGTTTCAAATGGACTGGAACCCACAATCGATGGGTCATCAAGTGAACCCACACACTTGGAACCGATGATGGATGAAACTGGGAGAAGACCTCCTGATCTAAAAAGATTTGATTTGATCATTTGATCAATGTGAACATCGATTAGACTTGAAACAATAAAGATCATCTTGATTCGACAAGCAAAAAATATGAACTTGGAACCAAAGATTGGTGACAAAAAGATAAGTCTTGTTTTTGATGCCCCCTGAATTAACGAATTTCTAATCTTGAAATGTAATTAGCCTCAGATACACAATTTTAAAACAGGAAGCATATTCAACGCACCTGTCCCGTACTTCTCATGAGAGTAGCACGCTCCTTAAGAGGAGACTGCTCTTGGGACCCACTGCCCTCTTCTATATCTAATCTTGCTCTGTCAAACTCCCTGAAATCTTCAAGCAGTGATGCATGCTCTCTTTTAGCTCTAAAGCTTGAACGCAGTCGATTGAACTCCTGCAAAAGTATAATCAGCCAAGCTTAATAAACAGTTGTGCAAACAAAGCAGTTACGGTTAAGCAGAGATTCGTACAAGTAATTTATGGTTTTAGAAATGTAAGCCCCTTTTTTCAAACACACACACACACACTCCAATTGTGTAAACGGATCCCTACAACCCTAAGAAGCAAGGTCAAGTCTCTTTAGAGACATCAGTTTGTTGACCCTTTATAGAGAATAACAGAAGTATGCTTTCAACTTTTCAAGGTCCAATGGTATCTTGCAAAATATCATTTATCAAAAGCAACTGAAAAAAAAACAATTTAATCTTTTTAGAGACATAACCCGACTTACTAGCAATGTTAAAGCCTTGAAACTCCCACCCCAGAATTTATTTGTTTTGTCAATTGATTTCTTAGACAACAATGTTGTATACTCAAGATTTTACTCAACATTCAGAACAGATTTTTTGGTAAATTGATTTTTTTTTTTTTTTTTTGGATGAGATTTCTTAAACTGCAAATATATAATATAACAATTTACAATTAAACATAATAGAGTATAAGTACGCATTCAGGAGAAATTCTATTAGTACACATGTAGATTCCGCCTCTTTTTCCTATCATTCAATTTCAATCAATTTACATTTCTTATAAAAAGGAAGCGACGGCATGTGGAAGCATAAAAAGTCCAAGAAAATAAGACACATCGTACCTTCCTTTGAAATACATCACAATATTGTTCTAAAAGAAAATTATCCTGATTATATTCATCATTACAAAGTTTATGATCATGTCAATTCAGAGTAGTTTATCCGTTTACTTAAATGTCTGAAAGTTAATGTAACTGTGGTTCATTCAAAGAGTCATAAATTATGCATCTTGGTTTAAAAAAGGCGCGAGGCGCTCCGAGGTGTTTTTGTTCCAAAATCCGAGGCGCGGGGCTTTAAAGCGCGAGGCGAGAGCTTCACGTATGTGTGGGCGCCCAAGGTAAAAAAGAGTAAAAAATATTTATACAAGCCAATACTACATATTCTACTTGTTAATCAATCCTAAAACACAATAATATAACTATAAAACACGCTTAAACACGTCATAAACATACATTGAAGCCGAAAACACACTTAAAAATCTTTTAAAAAACTCTGATTTTGACTTTAGCTAAAAAAAAAAAACCCTAATTTTGACTGAGGCGGTGCCTCACAGCGCTTCACGTAGTTGAGCGCTTCACGTAGTTGAGCGCCTCAGGCCAAAAAAAGCGCTTTTCCTAATTCCTAGCGCCCTCGCACCTCAAGCGCGCTTTTTTAAACCAAGATATGCATGATTAAAGGGTTCACCTATGGATGAAAAAAGAACATTAAATAACATAAAAACAGAAAGTACCTGAGTAAGATCATGATGTATCTCCTGATGACGACGTCAACGTATGAGAAAAGATTTCCGATCCACCAGATGACAACCCAAGCTTGCATTCGTGAAATTACTTGATGTAGTTGTTTAAGCAGCTGTTCTATGTTGGACCCAAGATTACCCTCGTTACCATCATCAAACTTTCGTAGACACCAGTTTACGATAAACATATGCATTTGATTCATCCAACTCTGCTTCAAGATTCCTTGCCTACAAAGATAAAACCTTTGTATTTAAGTGTGTGACATATACGCAATTACATAACCAACTACCGCCTATCTTTCCCTCTCTTATTAAATCATTAATACACTACATACAACTATACAAGTGTTTTGATATGGTTTACACAGTAACATATTGAGAACTGTGAAAACTGCTTAATAAACTTGTACATAATGCGTTTAAAGAGAGAAAATGCGGCGGTAAGCACCTCGTACAACTGTATTATGTGGTTTCTCGCAGTTCTCAACATATTTCTTGGTTCTTATTAGAACACTCCCTATACACACTTATACACATACTATACATACACTGCAAGCTTTAAAAATGAGCGTAGCAAACCACCCCCCCCCCCCCCCCCACCCCCCCCCCCCCCTGCCACACACACACACACCTGCTCAAATCAATGAATGTAATGAAATTCCAACATCTAATACTAATTTCTTCCAGTCTAGATCCACTCATAAGCATCTACAAAACCCTAATTTATCCAATCATTTCCCTTGCCTAACAAAAACATAAAATTAAAGATGAAAAAAACAGGCACTATACCACCAATCATACAAAATCAAAAAAGATAATGTGATTACATGATACAAATGACATATTAAAACGATAAAAATAGAAACTTTAACGATTAAAGAATAATAATAATATGTTTTGATGATTTAATAGAAATTAATAAACCTGTTTTCGCAAGGAATCCCAAGAACTTTGTGTATCCATGGGAAATCAAAACAAGGATTCGATTGTTGTTTTCTTTTGAATTGTTTTGAAACCACAGAACGCTTCAAGACGAAGGTAACTATTGTATTGTTTATTAAGTTAATATATATTACTTAATTAATAATGACTAATATTATAATGCCCAAAGAATAATACCATTTTCTCTAGGCAAATAGTTTTAATATCGGTACCGTAATGTATATTAATATTCGATACACACTTTTTCAAAAATTAAGCAGCATTGGTATTTTTGTACGGTACTGGTGTGGGTATCATATAGAGACGAGCATTTTAAATCAAGTATCAGTAGCATATCGATAGATACGGTACGGTAGTCGGTACCTACTTTATAACAAATTGAATTTTGGTACTAATCTCGTCTCATCCCTACGGTACGCTATAGTACTAGAATGGAGAAAAACAATTCTTTTCCCTGCACCAAGGAAGATCACTTTGCACAAATTTATTACCGTACTAAACGGTTTTTTACATCATCTTAAAAATGTAACAAGTGCATGATCATTTCATTTTTATCCTACGTTTTAACCCATAATGGAGTGATGTTTTTATCTCATGGAAGGAAAATTGTTTTTGAAATTAATATTGTTTGTAGTTGAATGCTTAAAATAGTTAGACTAAGGGGTTTGGGAACGATGAGGTGGAAGGCTTCACCGACGGGGAACCCCCCCCCCCCCCGGCGTCTCTTCTTCGGTGCAACCGGGGAAATCTCCCGACCATCTCTCTCTCTCTCCCCCTTCTATTTCTCTCTCTCTCTCTCTCTCTCTTCAACAAATAGGTGAGGTGGAGGCGATCGGGGAGCAGTAACCACACCTCTCAGTCTTATTGTTTTTGAAACTACTACAAGTGTTCAGTTCCTATGATTTTCTACTTAAATTTTGTTATAGTAATATGTATGTAATTGAAAACATTCAAATACGCCCAATTAGAATACTTAAAAACTTTATATTTGCCGATTTTGATGAACAATTTATTTGTCCCTTTTTTTATTTTACTCCAAAGTCTCGTAAAAAATTTTGATGATACAATTTATCCATCCCTATCAGCATCATCATAACCATGTTTTACACACCACCATCAATCTTCATTCCACCATTGCCATAGGTGCCAACCTCGACGTCGGCGGCTTTAGCCACCACCACCACAACCACCGTCATCATAACCATGGTTCCATGCACCACGATAACTATCAAAACAACCGTTGCCACCATCTTTATGACCATGCTATAGTCCTCATTACAATCAGCCATGATCACCATCAACCTAACCATGGTCATTCATACTACCATTTCCACCATCGCACCACGCGATAACAATACCAAACCAACACAACAAGAGAACCAATAATCAAGAACCAAAACAAAGTAAAAAAGTTAAGATTGTTGTTATTTAAACACTAACTGTAATAATTTACAGTACTCAAACTACAAGACCCTTGAGGTATTTGGTTACATAAAACGATCCGAAAAAACAGACCATCATCAAACAGGCAACAACTCTTTGTGCCAATTGTGTACACAACATTTAAACACCAAACCATACTAAATCACAAACAACTCGAATCTCACAAATCACATCCCCTACTTATTTTTCCCCATCTTCGACCCCTAACCCATACAAAACGCCAGCATACTTCTCCGTGTTCCCATTAAAGTAACCCTCTTTCAACTTCTTAAACGCATGAGACGTAAGCAAACTATCCGACCCTGCTTGATGACAAACCCCGATCCTTTCAACTTCCAAGATCTCCGCAAGCTTGTTCAGCCCACCATGAAGATGATTACAGAACCTCATCAAATGTTTAATATCATAAACAACCGGAAAATAAACCTTGATCAGATCAAAGAACCCTGTTTGCGACTTAGGCAATTCTTTACAAGTCAACAACTTAAGCAAGTAGCCGAAATCATACCCACTATGAAAACGTAACCCAACAGATATTATCATTCAACACAACGCCAGACGACATCAAAAGCTCCCCAAACCGCTTCGCATCAATGCCCATCTCGCTATTCTTCTTAAAATCAATCCCACACTGCTTCAACATCTCAATCGAATCATTCGCAAAGATATCTTCGTTAACATTAAACTCGCGAAAATTAAACTGCCAAATGCACGGCTGCTTATCCGCGCCACAGGTCGGCAAATTCCCATTCTCATCAGAGAAAGTCAGACCCAACTGAATCAACTTCAACATATCAACATTATCCTTCAAAGTCACATAATTATAGTCATTAATATTCTTGAACTGAGCCAACGGGCGAAGAACGACACCTGGGAACTCAGTATCCATTGCAATATAAGGATATTCATCAACAATGGTTCTAATCAAAGCAAACTCTTCCACAAGATTATCATTCCACACCTCTCTAATATGAATAGAGTGGTCACTCTTTGGTAACACAATAGACATATTAAAGATTCAATTTTTACTGATGGGTATTCACTGTTTTACAATAATTCAATCAGATCTGCAATAATTCAAACAAATATGTCATAAAATGGTATAAAAAGTTATAAAGATCCAATCTTTAAACATACCCAGAAAAGAAAACACATAAAAATCAAATCTTTATCATTCTTTATCATTCAATTCAATAAATCTTGAAGATCAAAGAGTATAAATTATAAAAAAATAATAAAAATATAATAAAAATTTACCTTTTGAACAGATCTTGAAGATCTGAAAGAGTATATGTTTGTGATTGTTTTGTTGTTTGAAGAAATGGGATTATTAGGGTTTGATTTTGGGTCAACCTAAATGAACATATAGATGGATCTTGGAAATGAGAGAGAGGGGTGAGATGTATTATTAATATTAATAATAATAATATATAATAATAATATTATTATAGGGCTCTTAAAATAAGTGGGCAGGTGTAGTGTGAACCGAGAACAAAGAAAGGGGAAAGTGACATTGTTTTATGGGTGAAACGGTGTCGTTTCGATGTGGTGATGACTTGTTTCTTGGTACCCTAGAGTTGACCATGGAAATGATATGGTGTTTGGAATAATTTTGACTTTGAAAAGTCTAAGGTTTTTGATGAATGTGGCTGGATTTTAGAATATGATTTCCATGATGTTGAGATGCTAAAGCCTAACATTATATTTGAAAGAAAATTTTGTAAATGATGTATTATGTATTTAGTGATAGTTTATTTAACGTTGATGATAGCACGTTATGTGATTTGTTTACTAATAGATAATGTGTGTGTCTAAATGTGAAGATTTAGTTGTCTGTTTCAATTCAACAAGATGTAGAATCGGCTTATTAGCTTCGTAAAAGAAGCCCGACCCTTCAAAAATATGTAGGCCTTTGTTGTAGAAAAAACAAACAATAATGATAATCTGATGTGTCTTAGATTTTTTACTTTACTAAGATGTTATGAGTGAGAAAGGAACTCTTAAAGTGCGACAATTATCACGATGTCAGGAAGGCGATGATTCCTTTCTTAATGTTTTCGATATTCGATATTATGTATTATTGTTACTCATCATCTATTTTATTCATCTTTCAACCGATTCGGATATCACCTTCATCAATATCATCATTTAAGAACGAAATCGAACGTCTTCTTAGTCATATGTACTCATCGTTACCTTTTTTGTGCTCTTAATCTTCTACCATACATACTCATTGTTATTTTCTTAATGTTTTTTGATTGTGTAGCGTTTCGTGCTTTATTGATTTTGATATTGTGGAAGACGACTGAAATTCACTTTAATAGAAGTTTGTAATTTTGTCAAAATAGGTTGGGATAAATATCTTGTAAAATACTTACTTTTGGTATTTCATCAATAATACCCCATTCTTGGTAAAAACATGTATTACACTCAAGTCATTTTGTGCTAAGGACCTATAATTTTGTCAAAATCAATAGTTATATGAGGCAAATTAGGGGATGTTTGGTAGCCTCTTAATCAGCCTCTTAACCATTCAGGTCTGAATCATTCAGTATTCAGACTGTTTGTTTCAGCATTTGAATGGAATGATTAAGTGTTGAACCATTAAGCTAATAAGAGATGCTGAATGATTCAGCTCTTAACCATTCATAGCCTCTTAACCATTCAGACCATCTTAATGATTCAGCACTTAATCAACCAAACAGCTCCTAACTTATAAACGCCAATAACTTAACATAAGGTCGTATTACACTTCAATGTAAACTGTTAGTGCACGCTTAGGAAAAATAGTTAAACCCTAAGTTGTAATTGCAACAAATATAAGTTTTGATGAATAAATAGTTGAATGTGATGTCGGATAATTCTCACATCCTAAATATTGTATTACCATTGTGTATTATAGTAATATAGTTCCCATACCATCCAATAATCTATTAATAATCTATACATCTAATAAAACAAAGTCCATGAGGACACTTGGCACTCCCACATTCATCCTCCAATTACATAGCCAATCAACTAATGCCAAGTGTCCCCATTGTGAGAATTTATAAAATTTTTCTTTTTTTTTAATTCAAAAATCAGAAAAATATATAAGGTCAAAAGAAAACACGTTTCATAACCTAAATCCCAAATCAGCCATCATCCTCTTTGTGAACCGAAACCCTAATCAGGCGATTGCACGGTGATTGCATGAATCAAGCATTGTTTTCATCTCTTCTCCAAGGTTTCATCTATTCCATTCTATATTAATCAATCATTCTTAATTGTTTTGATTTTTTATTGATGTTTTTAGGGTTTATTTGAATGCTTTCTGTTTTTAAATCTGTTTTGTAAACCCTAACCGCCTCTTTCAATCGACAAATCATATCCTCTGATTCAGGTAACAATCCTTTTTAAATATTATGTTTTCATATATTTATCTTAGTAATCTTCGATTTCGTGTTAAGATTCAACGAGATCCTTTGTTCAAAGATCAAAACCCTAACTTGAACTTATCGAACAATCTGTTTCAAGTAACTTTGGTGACTTTATGTGTGTTTCAACCAGTCTTATTGCTTCTGATCCGTATAAAACTTTTGAGTTTCGTCATGGTGCTTCTGAATCTGAGGTTAAGAAGGCGTTAGACAGTTAGCTTTGAAGGTAATGATTATTGGGTTATGAATTTTATAATAGTTTTGTTTATTTTGTTTGATTTAAAAACAGTTGTTTGATTTTTTTTAATTGGATTTCAGTATCATCCAGATTCATAATTGACAAGTTGATGACAACTTTGAGGAAACTTTTGAGAACAGGCAATCGGAAAAAAGAGTGAGGAAGCTTGCTGACAACCAACATCTGATCAAGCTGCCAAATATGTGTGTACTGGTAAGGGATAATCATCATGTTAATACGTTTGTTTATAAATATTCTGTTAATCTGTTGCAAATAAAAAACATATCACTGCAGCTATATTGAAAGATTCTGACTTTAATGAAACTGATAGAGTCAACTGGCAGTTTACAACTATAGCCACTGTTCTGGACAATGGAACACAGGTATGGCATATGATCGGTACATATAAAGATATATGGTTATTCTTGAACTTTATTTTTAATGATAAAATGTTCATAGATACCTCATTTAAGGTTTTCCTTCTATTTTATATCATTTTTGTATGATAAATCCTTTAAAATGTTTGCTAGATGAAGATGGATGAAAACAGAGTAATAGGTCGATTGGATTGAACCGTCAACAAGTAAGCTGTTAATTAATGATTAGATTTGCAATTCAGTTTTAAGCTGTTAATTGGTGTATCTAATAAGGCGTAGCTGTTAATTGTGTATGATTTTAATAGTAAATCGTATGATTTTACAGCTAGATTCAAAGAAACAGTTAAAAAGGACGTGGAGTTGATATTTCTCCTGATGATCCAACCAAATGAGATGTTTCAGAGAATTCGATGGTTGATTCGATTTGTGGAGTTGATATTTCCTCTGATGATATTGTGGGGCTTATTGGTCAAAAACATTTTTGGAAGGCAAGAAGAGCTATTGCCAAGTAAGTTCTTTGCTCTATGTAATGTTTTTTTAAGTTCTGGTTTGAGTTACGCGTTTTGATTTACGTCTAAGTCAATTGCTTTAACTTTGTTTTTTGCCAGTTACCGCGTCAAAAAAGCCTAGATTTGCGTCTGATGAGTTTAAGCTAGCATTTTTTGATCAATGCTCTTGCTACTTGAGGTAATTATGTAGACACTTGAGTAGTTATGAAAGATCAAAGATGCAAAAAAGAAAAAACAAAAAAACAGAAGCTACTGAAACTTATCTTTAGTCTATTATGGAAGAAGAAAAAACAAAAAAAAGAAAGCAAATAATGCAAATCTGCTTGACTGATCGAAGTTCAGCGGATCATTCAGCCGAGTTACTATGGTATATTTTAATGTTTTTAGCGGCTTGGCTGAGTCGGGTTGGCGTTGTGAAGAATGTAGTAAACTTTACCTGGTAAATGAAGTCATTTTTAATCTTGTATGATAATTAGAACTTAAATGTACAATGTTGGGCATTTGTAGGTGTTTGCTTATTCTGATGTGAATCGTTTGCAGGCTGTTGTTATAAAATTTTAGAAGGCGAAATATGCTCTGGAAGATAGTCTTGGCCGGGTTGAAGATATTGTCCCACAACCAATTGATTCTCAAGTAGTAAATTGCATGAGTAATGCATTTAATAATTGAAACTAATTCATTTTATTTTAAATTTAAACTATGATTTCCCATGTTTCAGATTGTTGATATTTTAGGTGAACTCAAAGGAATGGAATTTTCACTTGATCCATTAGAGACACAAATCGGCGATGAGATAATTGGATTACTACAAGAGGTACAAAATCTCAATAGCAGCTGAGTTCAGAAGCAGTCAGCCAGACATATCTTGATGCCACGGTAAGAAATTCCATAGATGGGTGGGTAGGGCAGAGGGGTGCAAATTAAGTAATGGGTCAGATGAGTTCGGGTTGAAACATATCATATATTAGTACGTGTCAAACGGGCAGGACGGTGTTGACTGTAAACACATTTTGCCCATATTTTATAAATAATTAGCATTATAATTTCACAAAATCAAACAATATAATAATCATAATATTTGAAATAAAATGATGTAAGAGCCTATATGCACTAAAAAAGACTTTAGGCTGCTTTCAACCAGTTCGACCCACATGTGCTTTGATAGAAAAAAAGGGTACAGCTTCAACTATAAAAAAAATGCTGATTTTCAATATTGATGATTCCAGATGTTAGATCAGCTGCTGGCGCCTTAGTGACAGCTGCTGATCAACAACATGTGCTGATCAACAGCTGATGATCAACAACAGCTGCAGTGGTCTCTTCATGGTGGTTAGCTTATTTTCCTTTTATTACTTTAAGTTTAATTTACAAATGGGTTTGTGTAAACTATCATTTGTTGTAGATTTCATTATCAGTTTTCAGTTAATTTCGGTTAACTGAGGTCCTTTATCTTTTGTTTAATTTTACTGATGCAGGTCTGTGTTTTAAATATAATGCAGGCGTGGCTGAGGCTACAATAGTTGATAACCAGGTTTGAGTGTAAAGATTTGTTTGTTTACCATGTTTTAGGATGCTGTTTTGTGTAATTTGTTGGTCATATGGTTAATATATGCTTAATGAGGACTTGCAGATACCATTGACTGGGCCTAATGTTGTGGTTGGAAGAGCCTTTGTGGTTCATTAGCTTGCTGACGACCTTGGAAAGGTTAATTACATTTGATTTTTGTAAATTTTCAGTTACAAATATAACTATTTGAGTAATTTGTTAACCTGTTGTAGTTCTTTTTTGACCTTTGTGTTGGTTCGATTTTAGGTGGTCACGAACTTAGTCTCTTTACTGGAAATGCAGGTGGACGACTGGCTTGTGGTACCGGTTTTCTGAGGGTGAGTCACTGGCTGGAGAGGTGTTACCGGCGACAGACTTGAAGGTGTACACGTGATAAAGTTGCAGTCGCTTGTGATGCAGAAGGTGGATTGTTTGTGTATATGAGCCTTATTTACTGTATTGAGGATTAGCTGATGATACAAGAGTTCGCTGATGATGCGACACCGGTTCCTATTTGAGGATTAGATTCGCCATTATTTGGACATGAGGTATTGCTTAAAGCTTTCATATCCGTATTAATATGAATATATGATTCCCACTGTATAATATAATTAATAGGATTATGGGTTCTTGATAGTCGCAGCCGCTGGTCGCAGGCTCTGCAGCTCATCGATGAAGAAGAGGTCGTCATCGTCGTTTAAGCCAACTTCTGATCAACCTGTTGTTAAACAATCTTTTAGCCCTAAAGGTGAATTTCTTTATAAAGATATATTAGTTTGCAAATAGAAAATTGTCTTGAAATCCATGTTGCAGGTGCTAACTTCTTTCTAATAATCATTATAATAGAAAAAGCTACATCATCTACGTGTGAAAGTACATATATTAAATCACCACAAGAAGGAAGAAGTCTTAAGCCAATTTTCCAGCAACATGTTGTTCAACCATCATTTAGCGCAAAAGGTGAAGTTCGTTATGAATTTATATTAGTTTGCAAATAGAAAATCATTTTGTAATTCATTTTGCGGCGCTAATTTATTTCTCATGATCACTACAACAGAAAAAGCTACTCTGCTTACATGTGAAAGGGCACATATTAAATCGCCAGCTACCCTTCCACCGAATTCACCAGCTTTAACACTCCCTACAGCAGTAAATACTACACAAAATACGCCTACACTACCTTTAGGTCCCGACACATCTAAATCAGGCAGAGATGTATCAAAACCTATCAAAGATTTTAAAGAATTAGAGAAGAATCATGTTCATTCAGACAATAAATCATCTGTAAAAGAAGGCGTTATTAAGGGGGATGCAGTGACAATCTCATAGATGCGTTATATGTTGGTTCGTAATCGAGCTTCATCCCGTTAATGGTATGTTCGATTGTAAAAATTCCAGTTTGAATTATTTTGCTGCTTTGATAGGTTGATATTTTAGAGTTTTCATAAATTATTGGTTTCTGTTTAGGGTCCTGCGCAAGCTCACAATTTAAGGTTTAAAGAAATGAAGCTGTAAATCAAACCTTGAAGTAATCTGGAAGGCAGCAACAAGTTATCGATTGTCGAAGGGGGCAACAAGCAATCTCGAAGGGGGCAACAAGCAATCTCGAAGGGGGCCAAGAATTATGTATGTTATAGTTTTAACAGCTGTAATAATTTAAACAAATTCAATACAATCCCATTGGAAACCTACTTTACCACTAATTTGATCAAAATACCAACCCTTCAGCTAATAAGGCGCTATGTTACAGTAGGCTGATCAAAAGTACATACATTATAGTTTTAACAGCTGCAGAAGCTGCAGTAATAGCTGCAGAAGCTACTGTTACAGCTGCAGAACCTATTGTTACAGCTGCAGACCTTAAATGGTGTTTAAGTCGACCAGATTCTTATATAGGCGATACATCAAACTACAAAGATCTTTGTTAATGATAGGTAGGTTATAAACTATATGGCAGATTGTAGGGAGACCTCATGGATCTAATGGTAATTGGACAATATCTTTTTCTAACAGTCATCTGAAGGCTCATTTTGGATTCCTTAACCATGCATCACGTAATAATGCGGTTATTAGATAAATGTTGTTTAAATTTTAATAAAATATTTCTACTGTATTTTTTTTACGTCTTTATCAAAGGTTGGATTGTATTTAAGAAACCCTGTATTCTCACACGGCCAGCTTTATGTCGCATTATCAAGAGTTAAAAGCAGGGCAGGCGTGAAGTTACTTATACTGGATGCTGATGGAAAGTGATGACTAAAACAAAAAATGTTGTTTATAAGGAAATTTTCAGCGATATTTGAATAAATGTGTATTCGTTGCTTTTAAATTTTAATAAAATGTTTCTACTTTATTTTTCTTATACGTTATACTACTCCAAATAATCGTACGTTGGTAAACTGCGTGTCAACGCGGGCAAATATCTAGTAATATATATAAAAGAATTGAACATTGCTGATGTGGCGTGCAATGGTGCCTTCAACCTCTCCATGAAACTGCCACGTGGCATCATAATTGAAAGACTTTAGTGTTTTTGAATTATTTTATTTTTTAATTAAATTGAGTTATTTTAGGAAAAAATAATTTAAAAGTAAATTTAAAATTTTCTCTCTCATATTTCCTCCCATAATTTTTAAACGTTTATATCTTTTATATACGGGATTTTTTAAAGAAAAAAATCACACCAAATTAACGAGCGTTTTATTATCTTTCCAACGAGTACCATAGTGCTATATAAAAAACGGAGAAAAAATCGACTATTTTTTTGTGGGGTTTCGTTCATACATGAAAAAAAACACAAACTGTTCATGTTATTCATTAATCATGTTTTTTCTTTTAAAACAGATTCTTATCTACGATATTGAAAATCAGCCCAATCGCCATGTTATCATTGGAATTTTACTAGGTATACTTCATCAAGAGAAGCTAGAACAAAGAATCACGCAACACTGCAACACATGGTGTCAGCTTATAGCAAGGTTATTTTTTTTATTTATTTAATTATTAATTACAAGAGTAATAATTATTACTATTAGTATTAGTATTATTAGAATGGTTATATTTTTCAACCCCGGGACGCTACCGGGAAGAATTGATAGTTGCTGACATGGCGTTCAATGGTGGCTTCAACCATCTCTTGATTATGTCACGTGGCATAATGAGATGCAATGATTACAACTTTCAACTTAAGTGTTTGTTTAGTTGATTAGGTTAGGAATTATAAGAGCCATTAGAATGTGAGAAATTAGAGAGATGTGATAAGTTTTTGAATAGTTGCAGCTTACATAAGTGATTCTTTAGATGATTACTGATTATGTTTTAGATTAGGGAATATGAGTTATTACTGATTAGAATACTATGAACATGTTATGATTGAGAGATTTTGTGGTTAGTTAACTTGAGCCATTTGCAATAGGTTATCACGTAAAATTAGATTTTTCAACCCCGGGACTCTCCCGGGGTAATCAGCTAGTGTACTATATAGAAATCAATGAAACATCTATATGATAAGCGAACATAATGATTGAGAAATATAGTATTTTTTTTAAACCTTAGCTCTTGTAATCATAAAAAAAATATCTCTTTTATCTTTGATATAAGATGCCCGATAAATCGATTAATCAACGTTACTATTGAGAGATGATTCAAAGAGTTACACTTTAAACGGAAAATAATTTATATTAGTACACGAAATATAGTTTTTTTTTATTTTGGTTAAAAACATTTTTTTGTGAAATATTTAATTAAATAATTATTTGTGAAATGATTAGATTATTTGTTTATAGAAACAACTAAAGATATTTATGATTATTATTTAAATAAAGGTTAGGGGTTAAAACTTAAAACCCTAATTACACAACCAACTTGAAAAAGAAACCTGACAACTTCTCCTCCTTCCCTTTCTCTCTTTTCGGCCCCTGGCGCCCGGTCTGTGGCACCATGGCCCACAGGCCACAAACACCGCCCTGACCTTGGTCTACACGCATTGCCACCCAGTTGCTCTGTTTCGTCCATCTTGTTTTTTGGTACCGCATCTTGTGATGATTCCCAAATTATTAAAATGTTAATTTGAATTCAGGAGTTCTTGAACAAGACAACTAGCGTGACGTTTGTTGATTCCAAAATGTGTTTCTTGCGAGTTTTTTTTTTTTTTTTTGTCAAATGTATAAAACCTCAAAAACTTTATGATTAGATTATTTTTAATTATTTAAACAAATTGTAATTGGATCGCTGACATGACTAAATAGGATATAATGATTCCCATGTACACGCTTCTATTACCGGGTGATACTATCTATTATCTATTATCTATCTATTAATATATATAAAAGAAAATGGGTTTGCTGACGTGGCGTCCAATGAAGGCTTCAATCCTCCCTTAATTGTGCCACGTGGCATAATGAGATTTATTTTTTTTAATTTTTCGTTTCTTAATTAAATTAATAAATCTATATATAATCTCCAACTAATTCTCGCGGGGCTCCAACTCGAAAACCATTAACCTGACCCGCCGTATATATTCACTTCTATTCCTTTTATTTTGTTTATCGTCATCAAAGATTCAAAACCCTACCTCAGCCGCAAATACAAACCCCACCATTTACCTCAACCTACTGCACGAAACCCTAACCCTTAAAGATCCTCGACCTTACAGCTAAGTTTTCATGTAATCTTGGTTGTTGTCTGGTTGATTGTTTAGTTGTTATTTTAATTTCATATCTATATTTTTTATTTTAGATCTATATGTTTTAACTGTATGATACGTGCATTGAGTGCACGTAATGGCTACTGCATGGAGTCTTCTATTTTATTAATTGCATGTTTTGATTGTTTTAAATATTAGTCATGTGTTTGTTTTACTTAGTCATAGATAGTTAGGATTGTGAGAGAATAAAGGGTAGTAGGTGGTTTCCCCACCACATCCATGTAAGCTAGTGGGTAGTTATCTTGTTTGTCTTTTAAATAGGTTGATGTACTCTTTTATTTTCCATGCAGAAGAAAATTGTTTTCATATTATCTCTCTAATTTCTTTCAAGTCTCTATCTCTTTTCTTTAGGCCATTTGATAACCAATCGGATCCACATCAGTGGTATCAGAGCGGTGTTGATCCAAATGGAAACCCGAAAAATCTCCAATGCTGAATTTCAACAACAAACCCAAGACCGTCTCGCTCAACATGAAGCCATGTTCGAGAAGATTTTGGCTGAAATGCAAAGTCTAAACCCCTCTATGCAAGCCATGCGTGGGCAGAAACCTGAGGGGTCTGGCGCTGGCGCCGGTGGTGCACCTGCTACAACCAACCATAAGCCCTACTTGAAGCTCTCGTTTCCCCGTTTCAGTGGGGACGAACCCACCGGCTGGTTGTATCAAGCCGAGCAGTACTTCGAGTTCCAACATGTCGCCAATGAGGACAAGGTGAATCTCGCTTCTTTCCATCTGGACGGAATCGCCCTTCAATGGCACCGTTGGCTCACAAAATCCAAAGGGCCAATGACTTGGGGTGAGTTTTCTCGAGCCCTTCAAGCTCGTTTTGGTCCTACAGATTACGAAGATCCAGCCGAAGCGTTATCCCGTCTCAAGCAAACTACAACTGTGATGGCTTACCAAGAGGAATTTGAGCGCCTCTCCCACCGTGTTGATGATTTACCGGAGTCCTTCTTGATTGGTTGTTTTGTAGGGGGACTCAAAGAAATGATTCGCTTAGAGGTAAAACTAAAATCCCCACGGTCCTTGTCAGATGCTATCGGTTTGGCTAGATTGGTTGAGGAGAAGCTTAAGATGGATCATGTAACACCCCAACCGATGGCGGAAACATCGAGATGTCACGTATTGATGATTGTTCAGTAGCTCATGGTGAATAATAAATTTCATTAAATGATTTAAATAAATTACATACAATTGTTCTACAAGAATTCGTACATCGTAATGAATAATACTATGCACACATCTTCAAGCATTAATTCAAATCTTCAAGCAAGTAGAACCTGAAACATGTTAAGTTTGAAAATATTTTGGGTCAACAAAAGTTGGTGAGAATACATAGGTTTTTGAATATAATTGATAACAATAGTTTGTACAACAATCACCGTTGTATGATGATAGAGTATGATTCCGACATGTAACAATGCGTCTTTGTACAACCAAACCTTGTGTCGACTGATGACTAACTCGCAAGTTAGTTAAATGTTGTTACTGTTATCGATCATCCCTGAATTTATGCGGGGGGGTGGGTTTGTCAGACCTATAGCGCTATAATCTAAACAGGCGGCTTGATCATTGTTAATGATTGTACTATGTCTTTTTGTTACAGTCAAATGATAGAATGATAGTGTATTTGAATTACGAGTAAGTATGAGTAAATGATAGTATAAAATGTTTAAACATGTTTCACCCAAAAATGTAAAAGAGAAAAGGGGCTATGTAAACTCACATTGGCTAAGGTGAATTATCCTCTAAGTGTTGTGAATGTATGCGAGGCGAATCCCAAAGACTCAACAACGTAGCTAGTCGAAAAAGAAAGAATATCAAGCTTCCAATTCGCCAATTACAAGAGCTTATAATCAAAGCTTCAATTGTAGAAGTAATAGACTATAGAAGAAGGGTATGAGGGAAAGTTTAATCGGATTGAAACAATCGATTTAGAGGTGCAAAGTATAATGGGTCATAGGTGGGTTTTTATACTAGTTTTGGATTCAATTAGCCATTAAAATTGGTCAACACCATAAAGTAAGGTTTTATGATGAATTGACTATTTGACTAAGACTTTAACTGTTTGACTAAGACTTTGACTAGGACTTTGACTATTTGACTCAAGGCTTTATTTTAAAAAAAAAAATCTTGTATGTGAAAAAAAAAAAAAGAATTTAGAATCATATTATTATTATTTATATACATTTATGTATGTATATAAGTTGTGAGTTAGGATAAATAAAGTCTTAGGCACATTTATATAATATTAATGATAAAGGTGTAATAAAAATATATATATATATATAAGGGCTTTTTATGTATTAAAATTTTGGGGAAAATTTTGCGATGTTACAGTCTCCCCTACTTTTGGAAACTTCGTCCCGAAGTTTATTGAAAACACAGGGTTGAAGGTGATTGGGTAGAAATTAGGACAAGGGTGGTTTGGGAAGTTTCGAGTTAAGGCATGACATAAATTTATAGGTAATAGAATAATTTGTTTCGAATAATTTGGATAAGAGGTTTGAGATGTGAGTTTTAAGGATTGGATTAGGTTCGTCTGGAGTAGCAAGAAGCATAAGAATCTAGCAAAATACTAAACTTATGTTTTAGGAATCTTATAAGAAATGCATGAATTGATTGGCTATATGAAAACCAAATGAACTACTAAAACCTTATTAGAATTTCACACTACCTTAACGTACCTGTAAATTCATGATTACGTTCCGGACCGCAATCACCAATTTACCTTACATTAGGGTTTTGTGTCCTTCTATGACTCTAAACACACATGTAAGTAATGCAAAATAACCTTGTGATTGAATCGTTTACAATGTATCCAAAAATGAGTCCAACTGTTGAGTAGGAAAAAGACTTCTACCAGTCAGTGAGTAAGAACTTCTACCGATTGTTGAGCAGGTGCGATAGCCTCTAACAGTCGTTGAGCAGGTTGTAGGGCCTCTACCGACTGTTGAGCAGGCATGATGGCCTCTACCAATCGTTGAGTAGGTTATTTGGTACTCAACTAACTGTTGAGCAAGTACTTCATCCTCTACCAGTTGTTTGATTAAGTGTACCAATTATTTCACACATAAATTGCAAATTGATAATATGTACATATAAACAATCAAGTATCAAGCATAGCATGCGAGTTGTAATAGTGTTGTCCTAGACAAGGTTAATGACTCTAGGTGTGTCGATAGCAAATAGTTTATATTCCATGATTTCTAGTATCAAATGTTTAAATATGCTAGATAATCGAATCCTCATGTATAACTAAGGATTAAGTTTGATGCAACACACAACCAAGTTTCAATAGTTTGGTTATCATGGGTAACTAGTTCATGTTTGAGAAGGTGAAGGATATGAATTTAGTTCTTGAGAGGATGATGAAAAATCTTGAAGCAGAATCAAGGTTGTGAGAGATAGTGAATGTGAAGATAGTTGATAAAGAGTTTATTTTATAGTAAGGAGATTATGTAGCAGTGTAAATTTTGGGGTTTGGATCAAAGGTTATAATCAAGTGTATAAGAAAACATGATTGTGGTATATGCCAAATATTGTAAAAATTTGAACAAGTTGAAAGTGAGTGAGTGTCGATGGAGAATTTAGAGACTAGATATTATTCCTATGGATAAAAAAAAAAAATCTTATTTTCAAAATTGGTTTTATACATAAAGCAAAAGTTGTTAAATAGTACAAGCTAAGTGGGCTTTGGTTAAAATATTCCCGTTAGTTAGAGATTTCAAAAATGACATTAGGTTTTGAAGATCAAGGTTCTATTAAGTGATTTTTAATAGTTTAAAGCATTATATAGAAAATTGTTTGTTACGTCAATAAATAAACAATTGAATTTAAGTTCGAGGACATCTTTTGACAAAAAAAAATATATGTACTTTGTAAAGTTACTAGGTAATGAAAATACAACAGGATTTAGAAATCTTTAGTTTGTGCTAAGGTATGAGGTTATAGTTTTTTTTTAAAAAATAAGTAACATGTGGAGAAATGAAATAATATGATTTGGGTAGGTGTTGAATATTTAAAAAGTGGCTATGATAGTAAGGTGAAGTGTGATTGTGAAATCCATAGATGGTTATGAGATTGATTTAGGCTGTAAAATTTTGGGATTTTAGAGCTTAGTTTTAAGGGAAGTGCGTGTAATCATTTATTCATTAATTAGAACGAATAAACGAAAACATTGACATATCAAAGCTTCTAAATTCTAATAACATAGTGAAGACATGCTTTAGCCTATAAGTGAACACTCATCCCGAGAATTCCCAGGTAGGCATCCGGGTCCCTCGTCTAATTGGGATTTATGCGCAATGCCAGTCCTAGACAGAAAACTCAGAATACAGGCGTTCACCCTTCCAGATTGCACGTGTTCGTTATTAAAATCTAGAACTTCGACGAGATCTTCAAGGTGGTTCAGGCTAAACCTGAGGATTTGTTCTATTAGTCTAAGAGTAGATCTTGTGATGGAGAGCACTCTTCTTGTAGGGACTAAAGTAAGGATAAGAAGTAGGATAGAGAATATAAACAAGTAAGGTTGCAAGTAAAAGGAGCAAGTACTGATTAAAATCCCATGGTTATAGACTAGATTATTTTTTTTTCTAATAACCTAATTCCCTATAACCATGGCTCTGATACCAATCTGTAACACCCCAACCGATGGCGGAAACATCGAGATGTCACGTATTGATGATTGTTCAGTAGCTCATGGTGAATAATAAATTTCATTAAATGATTTAAATAAATTACATACAATTGTTCTACAAGAATTCGTACATCGTAATGAATAATACTATGCACACATCTTCAAGCATTAATTCAAATCTTCAAGCAAGTAGAACCTGAAACATGTTAAGTTTGAAAATATTTTGGGTCAACAAAAAGTTGGTGAGAATACATAGGTTTTTGAATATAATTGATAACAATAGTTTGTACAACAATCACCGTTGTATGATGATAGAGTATGATTCCGACATGTAACAATGCGTCTTTGTACAACCAAACCTTGTGTCGACTGATGACTAACTCGCAAGTTAGTTAAATGTTGTTACTGTTATCGATCATCCCTGAATTTATGCGGAGGGATGGGTTTGTCAGACCTATAGCGCTATAATCTAAACAGGCGGCTTGATCATTGTTAATGATTGTACTATGTCTTTTTGTTACAGTCAAATGATAGAATGATAGTGTATTTGAATTACGAGTAAGTATGAGTAAATGATAGTATAAAATGTTTAAACATGTTTCACCCCAAAAATGTAAAAGAGAAAAGGGGCTATGTAAACTCACATTGGCTAAGGTGAATTATCCTCTAAGTGTTGTGAATGTATGCGAGGCGAATCCCAAAGACTCAACAACGTAGCTAGTCGAAAAAGAAAGAATATCAAGCTTCCAATTCGCCAATTACAAGAGCTTATAATCAAAGCTTCAATTGTAGAAGTAATAGACTATAGAAGAAGGGTATGAGGGAAAGTTTAATCGGATTGAAACAATCGATTTAGAGGTGCAAAGTATAATGGGTCATAGGTGGGTTTTTATACTAGTTTTGGATTCAATTAGCCATTAAAATTGGTCAACACCATAAAGTAAGGTTTTATGATGAATTGACTATTTGACTAAGACTTTAACTGTTTGACTAAGACTTTGACTAGGACTTTGACTATTTGACTCAAGCTTTATTTTAAAAAAAAAATCTTGTATGTGAAAAAAAAAGAATTTAGAATCATATTATTATTATTTATATACATTTATGTATGTATATAAGTTGTGAGTTAGGATAAATAAAGTCTTAGGCACATTTATATAATATTAATGATAAAGGTGTAATAAAAATATATATATATATATATATATATATATAAGGGCTTTTTATGTATTAAAATTTTGGGGAAAATTTTGCGATGTTACAGATCACGCACTGGAATCGGTAGACAACCTGAATAGTGCAACTCCAAATTCTGGTCTGTTGGGTCCAACACCCACACCGCGGTTAGCTCTTCCGGCTCCTAATTCAGCCCGTCGCCTCACAAGTGCGGAAATTCGTGACCGTCATACTAGAGGTTTGTGCTACTACTGTGATGAGACGTACAAGCCGGGTCACAAATGTCTTAAACCACAATTAATGATGATTGTCGACGCCCACAATGACCATGACCTTCACCTTGAGGACAAGGCGAATTCAAGCGGGGTGGATTGATACGTGCATTGAGTGCACGTAATGGCTACTGCATGGAGTCTTCTATTTTATTAATTGCATGTTTTGATTGTTTTAAATATTAGTCATGTGTTTGTTTTACTTAGTCATAGATAGTTAGGATTGTGAGAGAATAAAGGGTAGTAGGTGGTTTCCCCACCACATCCATGTAAGCTAGTGGGTAGTTATCTTGTTTGTCTTTTAAATAGGTTGATGTACTCTTTTATTTTCCATGCAGAAGAAAATTGTTTTCATATTATCTCTCTAATTTCTTTCAAGTCTCTATCTCTTTTCTTTAGGCCATTTGATAACCAATCGGATCCACATCACTGTATTTGTTGAAAGATATTTTTTATTCGAAGTATGTTCTTGAAGGGTATAATCGTTCGTTTGTGCGTATTTGTAGATTTGTATTTTTTAATTTAAGATCTATATGTATTCTTCTTTGATTGAATGGTTTTGTTTTTGTAAGAAAATTAATTTATGTTTGAGTACATTCATGTTAATAATAGTTAGGGTCTTCTTTGATTGAACAGTTTTGTTTTAGTAAGACAATTAATTGAGGTTTGAGTATTGCATTATTTGAGATCAAATTTGTGAACTGTGATGCGTATTATTGTATAAAGCCCATGCTTCATTTAAGTCTGAAATTTAAATTTAGTTTCTTATAGATGGAAATAATAATGATACTATTATTTAACATTAAATTACATATAAAAATACACCAAATTTACCTTACAGTCACTATTTGGACACTAACTCTATTTGCAATTCAAACTTTTTTTTTCTTGCCAAAATTAATATACGTACCTGTATCTGCAAATCATTTAGCCAGAAACCAACAACTCGAAGAAGTTGAATGGTTTACATATTCATATGTTTAACTTGGATGTTAGTAATGATTTTGTAAATGCATTATTAGGATGTTTATGATGCGTGTTAGTGCAGTTGGTGCACAACCATTTGAAGTTAACTCATCTGCAGGAAGTAATTAGACAGACAGAGTAACCAAAATGGCCCAAAATCTTCAAGCTGACACACGATATCTACATGTATTGTTGCAAGCAACTAAGGATAAATTATAAATAAAATTGCAAGTATGTGGCGACTGCATTTTCTTCTCCTCTGCTGCTGTTAGAATTTCGCTATAGTGGTAAGCCAGTAATATTGTTGTATTTTTATTTATTTATTGTCAAAAATTTTGGGGATTTGGTTAGTATTTCGAATGCATATAACATATAGATTTAAGTTGATTTTGTTTGCCGCTTCTTCAAGCCAAAATCATACCCGCCATGGTTTAAAAAAACGGGTGAGGCGTACGCCTCGAGGCGCGCCTCAAGGCGATTCTGTAAGAAAACGAATCTGAGGCGGCGCCTCAGTGTGTTATTTTGTACGTGCGCCTCATAGAGCTGAGGCCGTAACAAAAATTGCGCCTCAGGGATTTTTGATGTTTTGGACTTTTTGTGTTAATTTCAAGCGTTCCATGTCTTTTTAGTATGTGTTTTTATGAATATGAGGATGAAATTAGTTAGTATTTCATTTTTTATAAGATATATAGTATTTATATTTATTTCTTAATTCCGCCTCGGGCTTACACCTCGGTTTGCCTTGAGGCGTACGCCTTGTGAGGCGAGGCGAATGGAAAACGCCTCGAGGCACGATTCTGTACTTTTAAACTTTGATACCCGCTTTAGAAACCCAACAGAATGATGCTTCCATTAATCTTCAAAAATAATATTTTTTGTGTTTTCAGCAGGAAGGAAAGAGGCTACAAAACATTTCCAATCATCATTTTTAAATACTGGTTAGATATTTTATGAGCAAAGGTATGCACTGTACTTGAGTTTTGTAAATTTTAGTAAGGAGTTAATTTCATTACAATTTAGTTCAACACATGAAGGCTTTGATATTAATTATTAAATTTTCCTGCAGGAGGTGGTTGGACACTGAGTTATAACTATGTTTTAAAAAGCGCGCAGTAAATGGCGCCTTATGTAACCCTAGGCGCACTTCGTACAAAAAGCGCAAGAAAAGCGCAATCCACACCAGCCTTTAGATCAGATTAAAGAAACACACCAGGAGATCATCTTAGCCACACATTGATGCTTCGTATATAGGCTTGTGGATTGCCAACGTGGACAATCCACACCAGCCTTGGGCCTATTCGACTGGGCTTCTCCAGTTGGGCACACATCTATCTGGGCCTCTTTAAATTATTATCTGCCCATTATTACTTCATCAAGCCTAATATATAAAAGTCCATAATATTAACACAACTTAATCCAGCCTCCTAGTCAGCTTCCAAGTCATCCACTCATCCTGCCACATCAGCACTTTATGTTCCACGTCAGCCTCCAATGTAACCTGCAAATTCTTATGCAATATGTTCAAGTATTTGGTTTAACTAATATAAAGAAAAATGTACTCAAAACCTCAAGTGTTAAATTGTATTATAAATGTTTATCATTTCAACACCCCCACTATAACCTGCAGCTCTGGTGATTGTGGTGGCCGGCTCCGGTGAGCGAGAGATGTGTGGTGTTGTGATGGTTGGTGTTTAGCTGGTTGTGGTGTTGTGATGGGTTGGAATAATGATGATTGGTGGGCTGCTCCGGTGACTGATGAAGACGATGGTCACGATGAAGATGATGAAGGCGACGGTCTCCGGTGGTGACTGATGAAGATGATGAAGACGAAGTAATGTGATTAACGAAGATGATTCCAAAAAGTGTTTTAATTACCATTTATCAATTGTAATGTGATTTTTTAATTATTTATTTTAATTATTATTTATAATTTGGAATTAAAAAAAATAAAAGGGTGGATCAATAGGAGTGGAGGACTACCCAAGGAAGACTACCCCCCACACCCTTGGGTAGTCCTCAAGTTGTCTAAAACCAAGGTTGAGCCACTTTTTGGTGACGTGACGGCAAAGCTTCTCAAGCCTTGCCTCAACCACACCACATAGTCTTAAGACATAACATTCATATTAATGTGACTGGTTCGTCATCTTCCATTAGTTTCCTATCTTTTCTCAAGTAATGTTTGTCTGCAAAGTCATGGCAAAAAAACTCTCTATGGAAGGAAGAGGAAAAGGCAACGAAGAGGGCAGGAAGTCCCAAGTAGAATTAGACAAAAAGGAAGTAACAAAGACAAGTAATATGAGGCATATTAGGGTCTAGTATTGGGTTCAAACCCAATATTAAACACATTACGAGCCTGTTATATGCCAAGTATCAGCCTATACGGCATGCCAAGGTTTTTTTTTTCTTTTTTATCTTTTATAAATTATTAAAAATACTAAACTAACTTTAAAAAATCATAAAAAAATAGTTTTATTCATCTCAATACTATTTGATAAAAAAATCCAGTTTTGTTACCGATACGAGGCGTGTTCGGTTTTTTTGTTTTGTTTAGCTTGTTTTGTTAGGTTTTGAAGATGTTTGCTTTGTTTTGTTGAGTTTGATCCGTTTATCCGAAAGGTGTTTTATTTCCTAAATCGATTGATCGATGCATTTCGGTGTTTTCGAAAAGTGTTTTATTTCCTAAACCGATTGATCCATGGTATCCGCTAACCGTAGCGACAGTGAGATCCATAATTCAAACAAAGAGCTAAACGACTGCTCAGTTATGGATCGGTGGTCGGACCGACGCTAATGGAGTTCGTATGTCGTAAATGTCACTTGACGCAGGATGTGGTACGACCACCGCCACGTCCACATGGTGAATCATCTGTACATTCCATGGGTTTTTGTCAAATGCAAGGATCCTCGAATGCGGTATGCGCGTTAAATTTCTTTAAATAAAATATTCTTTATTCAATATTAAACTTGGCATTGAGGTCCACCAAGGGTCTTCGAATTGCTCCAACATAACTTGCACCGGCTTGAGATATGAGTTTGATCATTAGCTTAAATCTATATGGTCCATGATATCCACTAACCGTAACGACAACGAGATCCATAATTCGAACAAGGAGCTAAACGATTGCTCAGTTATGGATCGAAGGTCGGACCGACACTAACGAAGTTCGTATGTCGTAAATGTCACTTGACGCAGGATGTGGTACGGCCACCACCACGTCCACATGGTGAATCATCTGTACATTCAACGAGTTTGTGTCTAATGCACAGATCTTCGAATGCGGTATGCGCGTTAAATTTCATTAAATAAAATATTTTTTCTTCGACATTAAACTTGGTGTGGATGTCCACCAAGGTTCTTTGAATTTGCTCCAACATAACTTGCACCGGCTTGAGATATGAGTTTGATTAGCTTAAATCTCTCTGATCCATGGTATCCACTAACCGTAGCGACAACGAGATCCATAATTCAACATGTTTGACAGTGTAAGGGCTGTTGAGATTAGAGCGAGGATTCATGTTTTGGTATTTTTAATTATTTAGAAACAATAATATTGTAAGAAAAAATTCTCCTCGTAAAAAAGAATAATAAAAAAAAAATTCTCCTCGTATTGCCCAATATTTGGAATACCAAACCCACATACTTGACCAAACCCTAAGTTTGGAAATTAAAAAGTAAACCCTATATGTCTCGTATTGGTCTATATGAGGCGTGTGGGTACGAGGTTGCAGACTGACATTCTCTTGAAGTTAGTGTGCAGCTTTTTGTCTTAATTATGCCTCGTATAGACCTATACGAGACATACTTTGGATGTTTAAACATATTTTAATGATGTCTAAATAGATGGAGCCAACAATAATCCAGTGAAACACGAGCAGCTTAATAAGAGCATGTTTGGCTCTCCTTATTTCCACCTCCTTATAACTTATTATTTTTTCAAAAAGTTAATAAGTTAAAAAAAGTGTTTGGCAAATGAAAAATGACTTAATGTTTTAACTTTTCATTTGACTATAATAAGTTGTTTTGGAAAAGTAAAGAATGTGTGACTTTTTGAATCTTTTTATAATTTATTGATGTATATTTACCCACATGTCCTCCTTATATCCTTATACCTACCATCCTTATATCATTTTTGGTCATTTTACCTAAATAAGTTAAACCAAACATTTGTTTTACAAAATAACTTATCAACTTAATGTTTTCCCTCATCACATAAGCTAATCCAAACACTTTTTTAAAAACTCATTTTAAAAAAATTATAAGTTGATAAGTTCTTTTAACCCAAAATCCTTTTGAATTCAAATAAGTTTATCCAAAATATACCCTAAATTTACACCCTCAATTAGTTAATATCATTATTCTTATTATTATCCTCCCCTGCATCTTCTACTCATCAAAACAAAACAATAACCTTCATATTCTCACCCAATTCTCCATCGTTCCCTCTTCAATTCCTTAACCTCTCTCTTCAAAAACCCTAAAAAAATCCAATTTTTTTTATATATTAAAAATCCCCTTTTTATTCCATCAAAACCCCCCTCCAATTCCATGCACCAACCCTCATAAAAACATATCACATATCAATCAATATATACCTATATATATAATAATATATAATAACAACATATACTGTTATACATATATATCTCATCTGGGTCATCTTGATTCTTGATCAAGACTTGAACCCCACAAATTATTTTCGTTTTTTTGTTTTGTGGGATGTCGAATCCGGGTCGGATCCGGGTCAGGGAAGACAGGTTTTACAGCCCACCAGCAATGAGAAGGTACAATCAGCAACAACAACAGCAGCAGCAGCAGAAGAAAGTACAACAAGAGGAGCAGAAAGTACAACCTCAAGAGAGGAATGAGGTGGTTACTAATTTGGATCGGTTTATGAAACACACTACTCCTGTTGTTGTTGCTCAGCATTTTCCTAAGGTATTAAAACAAGATTTTTTTAAGAGCAAATTATTAAAAAAGTGTTATTAAAATAATATTAATATTAATTGATGTTAAAGTTTGTTGCTTTTTGTGTGTTTAGAGGTTAGACATTTTAAAAGTTAGCATTTTTTTTTTTTTTTTGCTTTTCTTGTTGTTTAAGTCTTGTTTAATGTTCTTTTCTTGGGTAGTTGATAAAATGTGAAAATTATTTAATTTAATTGTTTTAGGTTTTTATTGGGGCATTAGTTTGTCTTGCACTTTTGGTTGCATTGGACTAAGTTTTGGCTTAATGAGGTCTTGGTGTGTAGGATAGTTATTAAAAGCTCTCGCTTCATGCGCCTAGGCCCGTTTCCCAAGCTAGACCCTTTAATCGCGCTTCTGGTTCCTAGGCACTATGTTCGGCTCTCCATGGCTCCATGCACACTAAATACTGGCTTATTATTGTTTAATGCAAAATTATTGATCTTCATTACATATAAGCTTCCGCAGTACCAATTTAAGCAACTTTTATTAGGAGTTATAATCCGGTTTAAAATTTTTAGAACTTTACAACTTTTGGTATTAATTAGATGATATTAAATGTTATATAATAGCTTTTGTTTGTTTTATTACGGATAAGTGTGTTTTTTTGCTCAGTCTCTCACTTTTTTTTTTGCGCCTAGGCCTATGATCCTTGAGTGCTCCTAGCGCCTTTGTTAGCTATGGTGTATAGATATTATTGGGGAGTGTATAGGTACTTTCGACAAGGGGATTCATGCTACATTCTTCAGTACCTTTGTTTTGTTGTTGTTTTGATTTCCTGAGCCACACTTTACGCTATGCGGATACTCTAAATTACTTGTCATGAAAAGGTTTTTGGGAGCGTTCTTTCTATCTTCTGGGACAGAGGAAAGGTTTGCCCATATCTGACCTTCCGTAGACCCTACCAATAGCTTGCTATGAATAGGATTTAATTTGGTATGTTTGTTTGTTTGTATTTATTGGATTAGACAATTATTAATTCACATGTTACATACGGCGTTGATTGGTCGAAGTTGCTCTTCTTTTATCAAATTGAAGGTTGGTTTGCATTATGTGTGCCAATATTATATGGTTATAACTTATAAGTTTAAGATACTCGAATGTGGCATTGTGGCCGTTGATATAAACTTATCTTTAAGTTTATTAAATGAGGTAGACAAACATGCTTTTGATGTGTTTTTATTTGATATATGTAGACTAGCATGAAAGGATGGAGGAATAAAGAAAATGGTTGCCACCCATACTTTATACTTGGGGATCTTTGGGAATCTTTAAAGGAATGGAGCGCGTATGGAGCTGGAGTTCCTCTTGTGTTGAATGAAAGTGATTCGGTTGTGCAATATTATGTGCCGTATTTGTCTGCCATTCAACTATATGTAGATCCATCATCAACACCCGTAACCAGCATAAGGTGAGCCTTTTTGTTATTTATTCGCCAACAATATGTTTATTATTTGTTGTTAGTCCACATGGAATAATGTGGATTTGAATAGAATCCAAGATAAACTATTAGCACTTGAATGGAAATTCGGTATATATACGTCATGTGTTTGGATTGTTGTTGACGTTTTATTCAAGCTAATAAATTTTGCAAGTACGCAACTTTATGTTAAAGGTATTTCAATTTTATTTCTTGTGAGTTGTCACGATGATCTTGTCGAAATATAGAACTTATGGCTATGCACTAGTAAGCAATGCACATGGAGTCTATGTCTCGAAGGACGTAGTCATATATAATTTTGTTTTATACGGTAATGTTCTATGGAGGTTTTGACAAATGCATATTTAAAAAAAACTTGAACAGAAGGCCGGGTGAGGAAAGTGATTCTGGGTCATCAAGAGCCACCAGCAGTGATGGCAGTTATGAGCCTCGAATAGAAGAAAATAACGTTGGTTCTGTTTCCAAGAGTTTTAATAAGCTCGTGCTCAGAGGTGGTGATTCTCTGGTGGCAAACGGAGGCACCGAAGAAGGCGAGATTAGAAATCCTCCTGGGCTTCTAATCTTTGAATATTTTGAGCGTGCTTTACCGTATCATCGTGCACCTTTAGCTGACAAGGTAACTCATTTAAGTGTGTGTGTGTGTGTGTGTATTTTATACTGACCCATAGGTACGTTAGATTAGTTTGAAGATGTAACCGTACTTTTAATTGCCCAAATCATAATATCGTCATCTTGTGGATCCATTTGTTAAAGGCTTGGGTAAATATAGGTGTCAAGCGATGTAAGTTGGAGAGGAATATAGTGACATATTTGGGTTTCTCGTAGTGCTGCAATGCTTTTCTTTTGCGTTTTTCGTTATTAATATTGTGATAATAGGTAACCGTAACAAATTTAAATGATTTTATTTTTCTAATTTATTTGTAAGTAGTTATGCAAAATGTCATTCTAGCCGATAGAAAATAAAGCGCAACATTTTAAGTCTGTACTTTAATGATATTAAAGAATACTGCTTTTGGTCAATCTCTTTGTTAGTTTAAACAATCAGAACACTCGACTGATTATTACAGCTTCAGAACAGCATAAGCACGCCCAAATACCGTGTCCGTGATTATCTAGTTACCTAACTCATATACAAATTGCACACCCAAAGTCCAAACATGAAACATCTCTTCATTGAAGGACTGAAACATTTAGATTTGCTGCATGCTTTTACCTTGCTGATTCATGTGTTGTCATTAATATTGACAGATATCAGATCTTGCATCGAAGTTTCCAGAACTGAAAACATATCGTAGCTGTGATCTGACTCGATCAAGTTGGGTTTCTGTTGCTTGGTACGCTTATTTACTACACAATCTATTTCCTAATAGTTTCAATGTTCTATCATTGTGAATTTTATTATATAAAATTTTGATTTTTTTTTCCTAAAAAAATTAACTCAAATGAAAAAGATACGAAATTTTGTTACTCTCGTGATTTTTTTTCCTAGTTTAGCGTAGGTATTTGTGTAGAAAAAAAATCAATAGATAGTATCCAAGTTGCGTATTTGTTTCATTATGAAAACTTTTACAACAATGGAATAATAGTGAAACTTGAGCGGTTTTTCTAGCTAGAAAACCGTACGAGTGACTTTATTTAAATAAACAAACCTACCCAGTACCCAGTAATATCCCACTCATGGTACGCTATTTGTAGAGAGACCGCTCTCACAATGACTTTATTGAAAAAGATTGAAACTTGGTTATTATTCTATGATTTTCTCTCTTTCGTTAACCACCCGAGCCGTATACATGTTTTGCAGGTATCCCATATACAGAATTCCCGTTGGCCCGTCTTTACAAAATCTTGATGCCAGTTTCTTGACTTTTCATTCTCTATCAACACCGTTAAGAAGTACACATCCTTTTTTTTTTCTATAATTACGTATACAGCTATACGGGTCATACTATTTTCATGTAGGGTGTGCTCGGTTAACCTAAAGTTTGCAACTTTTTGGTTTTCTTTTCGCTATCTAAGGTTCTTGATTTTGTGTGGTTCAGATACGGAAGGAGATAGGCCGCCTCATCATGGGTCAAATGTAGTCAAAGTTGATGACGCCGGGATCACATTACCAATCTTTGGACTTGCCGCCTACAAGTTCAAAAATTCCGATTGGACGCAAAGTGGGGTCCACGGAACGGAAAAAGTGAACTCTTTGATGAACGCAACTGAAAACTGGCTGCGGAGTTTAAACGCGTATCACCCGGATTTTGTGTTCTTCAAGAACCACGATTTCTGGCGATGAAAGGCGGAATGCAGATGGTAAAACAGATAGATAAAACTGACAGAATATTTTGTTTTTTTGGGGTTGAAAATGCTAAAGAAATGAGTAGGAAAAGAGAGCCTAAGGTGGGGCTTTTTGATGATGAATATGATGGGTGGCTTTTTTTAGTGATGAAACTTTGTTGATATGGTTTAGTTAAATGTACAAACTATGATATTAGCATGTGTAAACAAGTGTATAACTTATAACTCTAGCTTTTTAAGCATTTTCTTAAACATGTTAAATTTTAATTTGCGATACGCGCTTAAACATAACGAGGGAGTTGTTATATTTTGTTAACTTATGACAGTATATATGAAATTCATCCTAGCTGAAATTTCAAAACTTGTTAAATTATAAATGATTATACATTTGTAAGGGCGCTCATCGTATTTTACACGTACTGGTAACCACAAAATTGCCCTTGACTTAACGTCAAAAATTTAACTGGGTTAAGTCCTTGGACTGTTTTGGCCTATTTTCTCAAAAGTTAGGAACTGTTTAAGCAATTTTTAAAAGTTTGGGCTGGAGTGGCATATTGGAACTTCAATAATCCATCTCTATCATGTGGAAATAATAGAGTTATATATAGCCATGAAGTTTTAACCACAATAGCTAAGCTCTTCTATATTGATTTGGTGTGGTATATGCATGTCATGTGTTTGTTTGTGTATATATCAGGACAAGTGTTTAGTGAAATATTGATGATTTGAATGAAGACTGAAATGCACATACATGTTATAAGTAGCTTGACCTGAAAGTTGAGAATGTAAGGTAGCGTTCGTTTCATGGATTGCAATGGAATTAGAATTTACGCAAGAACTATAATTTGATTTGGAGTTTAGATGTGTTCGATTGATAAACTGGAATCAAATCTCAACGGAATCGAAATGTGAATTCCCTTCCGTATGTTGTTCAGTTAAAATTTCGTCTTTAGTTGCAACAAACAACATGAGAAGTAATATACATCCAATTCCATTCCGTGAAATGAACGCTACCTAAGAAATTTATTTATACATGACTTGCTAGCAAATTTGGTATCAAAGTGACCAGTTGACTAAAATCTATTTTAGTGGAAATTTTACATCATATGCAAGTTATTTGTAAACAGAATCAGGTGAGCAGAAAACAATCTTAATTGGTAGACCCATCATAATGTATATATTATTATATGCATATATCAACTAAACATATATACTATATTAAGATTTTGAACAAAGTAAAAGACATTCATTCCTTTGATTATGGAAACTTAGCTCAAAGTATACCACTTTCCTTACAGATTTAAGCCATTATTATTATTATTATATGTAGCAGTTTGATGTTATTGTAGGTGCTTATAAATCATCATTTAGGAAAGATGACATCAGCAGCCCTTGCACAAACTCACTTCTCCTAGCATTCTCCTCCTGATCTTCACTACCAACCTGCTGTTTCTCACTCCTGAAACATATTATTAAGCTACTGTCAAAAGGTTATTCAAATGTATAGAAAACAATAATCCAATGTATATGCCAAAACAATAAGATAAGCATCAGGAAAGTAGCATAACAATAACATGTATTATCTTTTAATACAAGAAAAGAACATAACTATAGAAGGGTTAGTTGTGTGTCGAAACTTGGATTGCGTTCATCACAAATGGGTCAAATCAAATTAATTAGCTAAACCTAGCCTTGTTGGTTAGTGGGGTATTGGAGGGCTACGGTTGACATGTTCTCATAGTTGACAAAAAAAAAAAAAAAAAAAAAAAAAACGTGATTTTATAATTTTTTTATATATCCCATGAGTTTTTAGCTTCATTTACCCAAAATATTATAAATAAGGTTTTTATGTGATTTTACCTATATGTACAAGCCAAAACCACCAAGGCACAACATTTTTATGCATAAAAAATACCCTGTGTACGTGAGGCGTGCGCCTCAGGGTGAAAAGCGACTGAAATTTGACAAAAATGCGCCTGACGCGCACACCTTTGGGAAATTGGGTAGGCGCAAAGCCCTGAGGCGCCCTAGGCTGCACCTTGAGCCTAGGTGCGCATTTTAAAACCCATAACCTAGCTTCATTGGTTAGCAGGGTATTGGTGGGGTTGCGAGTGACATATTATCACAGTCGACAAAAAAAGTAATAACAATTAGCTAAAAGATGAACAGGTAGAACGGGTTGAAAGTCACCTAAAGTCTAAAAGTAAATAACCTCCTAAATTGTTTTTGAAATCATGATTAACACATTCACTATTTACAAAAGATAAAAGGTTTAAAAGAGAGATAAAAGTGACTGGGTCGATCCAAACAGGCACACTCGTTTACCAAGATTTAGAATTTAGATTATTATTATTACCCGAACCAATATTGACGGTTATCCAACACACCCATCTTGGCACCTCTGGTCAGATATAGGTGATTGTGGGTCGATCCAATTAAGCACGCTTGTTATCCAAGACTAAGATTATTATTATTACCCAAATCAATATTGGCGGTTACCCAACACACCCATCTTGGCAACTCTAGTCAAAGATTACCTAACGACTACCTGGTTCTTCCCTAGGTGGCTGACAAATGATAAAAAAAATTCAACAAAGAAAAAAAAATTATAAGTCAAGAATCTCCGCTTTACCTTGTCATGAAATCTTTATTGGAGCTTTCAACTGTTGACATTGCTGCAGTAGAGGAATGAGTTTGATCTTGTGATGGGTCAACAGCATTATTGTACATGAAAGAAGATAACAACGGGTCGGGCTCTGTGTTGGCAGATGACATGCCCAAGAACGATGAGCCACCTAGAATAGCATGTAGGTTTCCTTCTCGCAACTCTTTCTTCAAAGCAGAATAACTTGAGTTTGATCCACCTCTACGGAACCTCCTCTTGCGTTGAACGTGATATTTAGTTAAGAAATGACAACAACGAAGATAGCATTACCCAAGAGACAAAATACGTAATTACAAGAAAAGCATCGATAATTGTTATAACTTATAAGGGAATGACTTTAATAAAAGGATATCTTAAGAAGGCTTCCATGCTGCATCGTAATATGGCTGACCAAACCAGCTCCCACCTTTTTCGCACATATTGGACATACCTGCATAACGCTCAAGACTTTTAACATCGTCACTAATGAACAATATTTTAGGGTTTTACTGAAAGAAATAATAAAGTGGTAAAAAGATGATGATACCCCGTTCTTTGCTTGAAGCGTATGCTCTTCGTCAATATGACAACAAAGACCGACGATGTCAAAATCCTCTGCACAGAATGGGCACAAGTACTCAGGCCTCGCTCATCAACATCAGTTTCTTCCACGAAATGAAATGCATCTGCTGGGAAACATGAATAGGAGATTAAACTAATGTCACAGGCATCAAAATTCATAAACGTAACTCAATTTGGGCGCATAAGGTAGCCAAATTACAAGTAGAATTATAGCACAAACAGCAAGTAACATCCAGCCTCTCATATCAACCAATATCATCCGCTTTGCCCCAAGGATCTCACGGATTTGTTTTTCGTGGCCTGATTGGAAACTTCCCACAAGGTCGCCTATCAAGCTATCATAGATTGCTCCCACCAAACTTGTTGTTCATATTAGAGTCAGAATTTCTTAGGCCAGGCGGGGCACTTCCTTGGTGTACCCTAATCCCGTCCAATCCTGCAGTGCCACCTCACTACCCGAAAACACCTATTTGGAGGCAACACTACCCTAAACAATAGGCCCCACCTTTTTACACCCCTCTCTCTATCTCTCTCCTACCCACACACGGTAAGTACTACCCAACCCACTACCCTATTTGGGGTACCCGAATAGGGCGGGGCGGTGTTCCTGATCGGGTACTGGGTACTCGATTCCGAATCCGGGAGTGCCCCGACCCCTTATGGTTTAGTTGTTCTCCGCTCTATACAGAACGATACATCATCCCCCTAAGTCTTGGTTTAAGAAAGTGCACGTAAGGCGACCTCAGGCGCAAAGAGTTGCGCTTTGGGTGACATAATGCAACTATTTTACATGTAGGTAGGTGAGGGCGTGAGGCACGACTTTTTGGCAAAATTTTGGTCTAAGTCGCACGTGAGGCGTCCGCATCATGTACATGGCCTGTTTTCGTGCTGCAAAATGATGTACAACTGCGACAGGCTTTTTAGGCTGTACATATAGTTATTTTAAGCGTTAAATTACAACCCACACAAAGCTTATCCATAGCTAAATTTTGGCCGTGATGCTAAAAACCTACGAGATATATAAATAAAAAAGTATATATTCACTTTGCGCCTCGGACCCTGGCCCTTACGTACGAAAGCTCACCGCTTTTGCGCTACTTTTTCTTTATAAAACAAAACCTAGGCCTAGGGTATCACACAACAACACTTTCTTTAACCAACTAATACAATCACATAACACATAATATCATCATAATAACACATAATATAAACTTTATGAATCTTTTTAAACCACAAACACAAATCACACAACTATTTCAACTAAAGTTGTTAACAAAACATCAAAAAACATAATCTTTTCAATGAGTAACGCAATTTAACAAAAACCCAGATCAGATTAGAACAAAAAGCACAAACCTGATGGAGATTGATAACGTCTTGAAGAAGATATTGAAGTAGAGAGACGAGTCCATGAATTAGGGTCCATTCACTTCAATCAAGAAAATTACAAAAAAAAAAAAAAAAAAACAATGTTTTTAAAGAAATTGAATTAGGGCTTTGAGTATTGGTGTGTAGATACAGGGTTTGTGTATGTATAGGTTTGGTTTTAGAGAAGAAAGTTGTGTGATTTCTAGAGAGAGAAAGAGGGGAGACTGGAGAGAGAGAGAGAGCAGAGGACTCTGCACCGAACTACCCTGCTATGGCTATGTTATTTCATTTTATATGATAAGACCGGGTGCAGTATACGATTCAGGTGTGATCGTATAACATAACGTCCCCACACCGCTACATGGGACGCCATCTTTTAAAAAATGGGACAGGCGTTATGTACATAACGCCGTGTAACAATTGAACCAACCAATAATTGCTTGACATGTGGATGAGGGCAACGTTTAAATTTTAATATGGTAAAAAATGGGACCGTTGGCTTTTTGTTTAATTCAAACGGTATTTTCTTTAACTTTATATATATATACAAAATACACAAATAAACACACAACAACACAGACAAACATATTCAAACTAAAAAACTCAAGTCCAAAACACAAAAATGTTTCCCTACCCGCTGTGCACCTTTTGGGGTCCCATCTCGCCCGGGCAGTTCGAATCCTACGCGGCCAACCACAACCCAACCCAACTGCGACCCAATATTAATTGGGGTGATTTCGATGTGAACACAATGAGATACGCTCAATTACTTGGCATGCCGGGTCAATTTTTTCAAGGGCCAATGGGGTTTGCGTCAAACATGAACGTAAACTATGGCCAAGGTTCTCAAGAGGAGCAAGAGCTCGTGCCTGAAACTCAAGGCGAGCCCAACATATCGGGGGGGGGGGGGGCGCTCGCACAAAAAAAAAAAAAACTAGCACGCCTCATCAAAAAAAAAAAAAGTATGAGCATTGGGCGAAAGACGAGGAGTTTGCTTTAGCACGGGCTTGGCTCGATATATCGGAGGATCCCGAAGTTGATTAGTATTTTTAATCGTGTATATATATATACATATAGTTATATGTATTTTTTCGGATGTTTTTTTTGTTAATGTGTTCAATTTTTTAATATAATATTTTTTTTTGTAGTGAACTATCAAGACAAGCCGTTGTTTTGGATAAGAATTCGAGAGCTATTTTTTAACGCCATGGGTCGAGGGGAATATCGGGACAACGATTCGATATCGGGAAAGTGGACCGATATAAATAATAGATGTCATGCTTTTGCGGAGGTTTTACAACGTTGTAGTGACAACAGGGGCAGTGGGGAAGGTGATGATGGTGTGTTGGCAAGAGCGTTGGAGGAAATGAACGCAACCCGTGGGACGTTCGGATATTTGAGGATTTGGGAGATGTTGAGAACATGTCCCAAGTGGGCTGATGTACCGCCCATGGGGTCCGGTAATAGGCGCAAAATCAAGAGTGCAAAACGAAGCAAAACCTCCTCGTCGCGAGATCCGGATACACCGTCATCCGATACTCGCTATGTGAGCTTAGGTGATCCTATTAATTTGGAGGAGGAGGACGAGCAGGAGGGGGATCTTCCTAGACCACCTGGTAGACGCTCGTGAAAAGGTGGCAAGGCGGAGACGTTTGGAAACTATGCACCAAAGAGTGGTCGAGAATAAAATGAAGACTACAAGATATTCGTGACCTTGGCCAGAGACGTTTGGAAACTATGCACCAAAGAGTGGTCGAGAATAAAAGGTTCGTGGACATACAAGAGGCGAGGCAAAGGGAAAAGGAAATTGAGTTTTTGTCCAAATCGATCGACCACCTCGAGGGAGACGCCCTACGCCTTGCACAACATCATAGGCAACAAATTCTTGCTAAATATAACCTCTAGTGTGTTTCGCTTTTTTTTTTCTGTTGTGTTTTTTTAAATTTATTATTTGTAATTTTTTTATAACATTTGTCTTTTTCTACTTTTAAGTTAAATAGTTTTTAAAAAATAACTAAATAAATAACCAATCAGAAACATGGGCATTATATTGTTCCCACTACCACTATACCCCATTTTCACTTCAAGCCCCATGCTGACTCAGCTGTCACGTGGACCAATCAGAATCATGGATCTTATGTTTTTCCCTTCCCCACTGCACATGGTCTAATAAAACTTTTAATAGCATCCAAATTACATAGAAATAGAAAGGTGATAAAAATTGACGTAGTACTCTTGGTAATTTTGACCCTATCCAACCACCGTTTGTCATGTCAAATCTACATCCAAAATCACATCGTGTTGAATGGTAATAAATTTGACTGTTGCTAAAGGGATGGTAGCGGCGTTGCCACACGACAACCCTAACCGAGCATTCCTTGTTGGGAGTGCCTCGTCCCCCCAAAGTTGTGTTGTTAACCTTTCTTTATTAGATAACAAAATTAAGTCTTTAAAAAATATATGATTTACACTATGTTCCAGAGTTTCGTTAAAGGAGGGAAGGTAAAGGATTAGGAAGGAAGTGAGAAAAAAATGTGTTCCAGAGTTTTTTGTAGTAGGGAAAGAGAGGGAATGAGAGGGATAATAAGGAGGATTTTAGTGTGATTTTCAATCTTTCAAATTTGAAAGGAATTGGAGAGAAAGGAAGAGGAGGGAGATCCTTTCTCTTCCATCCTTTAATGAAACTCGAGAACATAGTGTTAGGGTTATAAGATTACTCACCAAGCCTGCCAAAGTGGAAACTCATTTTAAATCAAAATGTTATATGTACTTATGTGTTATGGTCTTTTTTTGCTCCACGTCAATGTCATCTTATTGATATATTACCATATCACTTTCACTTATTTTTTCACTTTCCTCTGTTATAATTTCACTCGATCATACCCATTTTTTAATCATACAATTTATTAAAAAAAAAAAAAAAAAAATTACAACACCATCCCTATTATTGCTTTTAAAAAAAATCTAACACCCCCAAATCATCCTCCACCAACACCACCAGAACAACAACTATCAACACCATCACCACCACCAACATCACTGACATGTCACAAAGAAAGAATGTGACGGAGAAAGAGAGAGAGATAAAAGGGTCGTCCACCCTTCTCCAACAAGCCTTCGGTGACCAGACTAGACATGTTATTCTAGTCAATGTAGGGTATCGATGGTGTTGTTCAAGAAAACCTTGGTATGGGTCCCACCCTTTCTCCTTTTCACGCCGTGAGCGGCCCCCCTCCCCATTCAGGCTGTCTTCACGCTCCTTAACGCTGATTCCCTCTCCACGTGGCTGGGGCGTGAAACATCGACCTTACCTTCTGTTATTCTGGTATTTTTATAGTCAGTTCACGTCCCTCATGTTTGTAAAAATATCACATGTTACCCTTTTGTTTATTTTTTAATTTTTTTTAATTTTTTTTTAATTTATTTTTTCAACACAATATTTCTGTTTATTTGAGCGTATATTTTTTTTGTTTATTTGAGCGTAATAATATTTTTTGATGGAATCTAATGACATGTTTTGCAATACCATTTTTTAACCAATCAAATGTAACAATCTGGAAAGTTTTAAAATTCTTGCTCTTTTATATTTCACGAATTAAACGGATTCTAATAGCTAAACAGCTGTATGAAATTCTTTATATTACGGATGAATAATCATGTGTGTTTGGATTAAGTAATTTGATTATCTCTAAAAAGAATATATGCTTTGATTAAAAATATAGGTTAGTCTGATTGTATTTTTTAAAAATAACTTAAAAATGTATACCGTACCGACCATCAGTAAGGAATTCATTTTAACTTTGGGCTCTTTGGTAGGATCTGTCTGATTAAGTACTGAATCATTAAGATAGTCTGAATAGTTCAACACCCCTTATTAGCTGAATGGTTAAGAGTTTAATGGAACAATTCAGATGTTTTTTTAACTGAAACAAACACTCTTAATATTGACTGATTAAGATGTTTTTTAAGAGGCTATCTTCTTTTTTGCTGCGATATTACAGTAGTACCGACCCTCTCCCTAACCTTAATGTGTTTCATGTGTTTATACACTTTCATTCAAGGTTAACATGTGTCAAAAGGTGTGTGTGGTGTCAACTAGAGGCGGACATTTTGATTATTTTTTATAAACCAGAACTGGTTTTTTTCGTGACCGGTTGCAAACCAAACCGGTTAGGTTCTACCTCAGTTTGTTCGGTTTTAATGATCGATTTTGGTTGTAAACCAATTCTTGCATGCAATGTTTTTTTTAAAGTGAGACAAAAAATGGTTTTTGTTACATAAAATGTTATTGATTTTTATAGTTTTACTAATGTGTATGGGCATGTATTTATATGTGTACAAACCACTTTGTATAATTTTGTTATATATAGTTTTTTTATATAAAATTGTATATATTTTTTTGTTACATAAAAATGGGATTGAGGGAAAAAAAACCCGCTACGGGTCGGGTCATGTAGCCAAAGTGGGGGACCGATGAGGGACCATCGGATCGATACCCAAACTGGGAACGGTTTGGAATATACAGGTTTAGGTCGGTTTTCCGGTTCGATTCAAGAAATCGTTTTTTTTTTTGGTTCACCTCTAGTTAGTGTCAACAATGCAAAGAAACGTGGTAGGATATATTTTGTGAACTGTCGACTGTGTATGGTTGGTTGTATGTGGCTCAATGTACTTATGTTAAAAAAAAACATAAAAACCAAGACCAATTAAGAAATATTCCTTCAGCAAATTGTTCAACAGCTCTCGTAGCTCAGTTGGTTAGAGCACCCGTTTAGTAAGCGGGAGGTCTTGAGTTCGACTCTCAACGAGAGCATTATTAACAATATTAATTTTTGCCTTTTACCATTGGGCTACCATTGGACTTGCTGATATGCGGCTATTGGGTTACTTATGACTAGATGACTAGACATGTGGCTAGAGGCCGAGTGTTTTTTTTTTTTTTTTTTTTTTTTTTTTTTTTTTTTTTTTTTGGCTATGTTATAACTATTATAAAAAATATAACTATTATAACTATTATTATAAAAAAATATAAAGAAGAAAAATAGTATTCGAGTACAAGCCATGACTTTCTTAAACTTAAAGAAGCCGAACTCAAGCTTGGCCCGACTCGTTTACACCTATCTCGGCCTGACTAGTTTGCACTTTTTTTTAAGGCTCGTTTACACATTTATGTTCAAAGTAATAGTTTTAGTTTGATATGTTTCCATCCGATACGTATTTTAATATTTGATTATACTAGCTGTGAGACTGAATATGAAGTATTGATTAGGACATAAGTGACATCGTATCCAAAGTTATAGGCTGATATCAGATGTTTATATTGATAGACTTATCTTTAGCGCCTGTTTACTGTTTGTTTCAACATAAAAAATGTTTTGAATGAAATGGGTAAGAGCTGAACCATTCAGACGTTGTGTATAGCTGAACCATTCATCACTTAATCATTCTAAGAGGCTGTTTGGTAGCCTCTTAATCATTCAGGTCTGAATCATTCAGCATTCAAACTATTTGTTTCAGCATCTGAATGAAATGATTAAGTGCTGAACCATTAAGCTAATAAGGGATGCTGAATGATTCAGCTCTTAACCACTCAGAGCCTCTTAACCATTCAGACCATCTTAATAATTCAACACTTAATCAACTAAACAGCTCCTAAGCCTCTCAACCATTCGGATCCAAACAACCTCTTACTTTTCTTTATGTTACTTTTCCATTTATTTTACTTTATAGAAAGATATGGGAAGATATATAAGGGGGGAAGGGGCACAAGGCTCATGTAACCTTATTTCAACCAATGAAACTATGCCACATTATTTTTACCCTGAAGTAGCCTAAAGTAACTCCAACACTAAAGATGCCCTAGCCTAAAGTAGCCTATTTTTTTTTCTTTTTTAATATTAACTAGGTGTATTCATCCACGCGCGTTGCGCGTTGAATTAAGTCGGATTAACCAAGGCTTAGATGAGGTATTTGTAAGACCCTAACCCGTAATCACGCGATTATTGCCTAATCTTACGGGTTTTGACCTTAACTAAAAACCACTCCCGATTAAAACTTTGAAATTTTCTTTATAAGTCAACCCATTAAGATCAAATACATGTTTGATTCACACAATTTTTTTTACTTTTTAATAGTTGAAACATATTTTAAGATGTTGCGTTTTAACGGGAGTTCCTTAGATTCTAGTGCGGAAGCTTGATGAGTGTTCGGGCGTGTTCGGTTCTTCTCGCGACTTGATCCTTGCTCCGGGTCGTCCCTTGAATGTTTACCTAGCACCATCACACAAAGAATGGTTAGTGAGTGGTCAAATGAAACATTTAAACTAGTGTGAGATTCCTTACACGTCGAAACGGAACGAACCAGGCCCAACGGCCCTTTATCAGGAGAACAAACTGCTGCAACTTTTGCGCAGCAGCTGTTCGGATCGCTTTTACCCCTTCTAAAACCCAAAATCCGACTTCGACTTTCAAATAAGAATTGTTCTACACTCCGAGAGCTTTCCAGGCATATAAAGAACACCTCCTAACGATTTTTCTACGATTTTATACGCAATTTTAAAGTTCGTGCTGACATGCAGGTCAAAGCGCGCGGCCGCTCGGTCTCTGTGAGCGGCCGCTCGAAGCTTCTGATGTGATTTTGGTGATTTTTAAGCATGGAAATCATGTCGCAACCGCATTTGATGATTCCCGAAGCCTAAGTAATGACTCGTCGACTAAATAAACCTTTGTTTGACTGAAATTATGGTCCGGTTTATGTCGCCATGATCCGGTTCTTAGTTTTGAATGTTTATGGCGACTTTTACCCAATTTGACCCATTAAGGCCTTAATTCAAACAAGGCACTTTTGACCACTTAAATTGCATACCGTTTGAGTTGTCAAGTCATTAGACACTTGATCAACAAAAGCGTTTGTCCGATTTGTTTCATTACGACTTAGATTCTTAGAATTCAACCTATATTAATCCTTTAAATCCCCAAAATGCCCCTCATGACCAAATCTTTCAATTTAGCCATTCGTGGCGAAACTTCTTGTTTCAAATCCAATGTTTTTGACTCAATGACTTGTTTAAAAACCTCTAAGTCCTTCCGGACTTAGAGTTTCATCCTTTCTCAAGTTTTCACTTGTTTTAGTTGATTCTAAGCGCATTAGCGCGCATTAGACATAGTTGTGGAAATAACTTACTTGATTTGCAACCACACTTCATGTGGGTAGTTTTAGTACCCATGTTGCTTCGCCCGAAGGTGTTTTATTAGCTACGGACTTACCGGGTGCCCGTGTCCCACATTCATACCTTGTGCTCATCCTCCATGATTCTTAACATCAAGCATGCATACACGAGTGCGTTTACCTGCGTGATTTCTAGATAGACACATTAACTTCTCGGAACTCAAATGATAATAGCATACCATTTGATCCGTAAACCTCAAGAATCTCAATGCTTGAAAAACAAGCATCAAGTGTTGGACTTAAATGATGACGAATTCACCATATGACCCGTTTAGACCCATAGTTCATGATACTATGTTACCCAAGTTTTTATTATGGTTCAAGTGACATCAACATGACCCATTTAACACCATTCTTAACGGCTTCATTCAAATGCTTTCATTTAGATTAAAACATCATTTTTCACATATCTTTATCTATTGACCCGTTTGATGGATTTCACCATTTGGTCATAACACATTGTCTTGATTAAGGTCATAAACCACGTTTTGTATTGAGTGCACATAAGGTGACCCATTAATAGCTTCTACCCCTTTTGGGGTTTATCTTTATCACGCATTCAAGATTTAAGACTAATATCTACAAGAATTAAGCTATGTTATAGTACATTGGTGTAAGTAAAACTTACCTCATATCCGTTCTTGCTACCATACGCATTGCTTGCATCCGTTTGACCCGTTTGCATCCCTAGTTCTTGTACCTACTTAGGGATATGTCAAACTTGATTATTAGAATACATAACATGGATTTAATTCACTATCCATAAATCATGTATTCATTACCCATTTATAGCTAAATCCATAGCCATTTTCTTATATAGAATATCCGATTAACTTGGCTTATTACAAACCAATATCACATACGATTGATAGCTCTTACATGATTCTAACTTCATAGTTTCACTAGTGTTCACCAATTTGGCATTTAATCGAACACTTGGTGTGCACCCACCAATTTGTTTAGTTTTAAAGCTCAAGATTAGCCAAAACATAACCATTTGTCTAATCATCATCATAATACATTATTTAGACCATTTTGCCTAAATTTCTCATACAACAACTTCTAAGAGTCACAAAAGGTTACTAGATATGAGTGGATTCAACCTAGAGGTTAAACCCCAAATTCTACACATGAACATAATCATATGATCAAAACCAAATACACATATTAGGTGTGATTTGTAACTAAATTAGGTATGTTTGAGGTTCCCCAAGACTAGAGCAACCTCTTTTAACCATAAATTTCACGTTTTATCAAAACCCTAGTTTTTGACCCAAATTAAAAACGAGTTTAGCATCAAATTCAACACGAATTAAAGGTACCTTGATGTTCATTAGGCCTTAGATGATCCCTTTCTTGCTAATGCATTGAAAAACCCCTTGATTTGGCTTGGATTAAGCTTGTTCTTGAGGTTTAGGGTTTGGTTGTGAAGGAGGAGATGAATCTCCTGATTCATACACGCACACACACACATTATGTGTGTTTTTATTGTTTTATTTTCATTAATAAAACCCACTTATCATATTGGCAACTTTGGTCCCTCAAGTTTAGTCTCGAGTTGGTTTCTAGATTGTTACATTAACTAGATTAGTCTCTAGTAATGAATTTAGCCTCGTTTTATTATTTTGCTAATCACGCCTAATGGCGTAATTAAGTGTAATGGATGATTTTGGGGTGTTACAAGTCTACCCCCCTTAAAGAGGTTTCGTCCTCGAAACCTTCCTTCTGTTGTTGCTTTGGTTACACCAAATAACCTTAGTGTCTCTAATCAATTTTGAGCATCGCTCAATCCCTTGACATTCTATAGTTTAACAAGTAATACTATATACTTATTGTTTGTATCCCTTTATTCGGCTTTCTAACTTTTATTATATGGAAGCCTTAGCTTTCATAATATGACTTGAGTCATTCTATTATTTCGGTTAACTAGGGGCAATATCTACATACTTACCCCCTACCCGACATTTTAGCTACTTATGTTCTCCATAGGTCTTTCTTAGATCCGTAGACTATCCCCGTCTACTATTATTCCGAATGATGTAATGTTTTAAGGGCCATTCTATCATGCACCTTAGGGCATCTACTGTAATACTCGATTGTATCATGCATAGGCATACATGTCTAAGCGTTTATTTCTAACAAGTAATTTGTCTTGGTTTCCAAGACTAACCCGGCTTTTTAACATAGCCGTTTTCTAGCTTCTTGGATTCATCCCCGAATCCAACCCTCGTTTCTTCTTGGTTTGCTATAATGTTATAAACAAACCTTGCTTTACACTAACATTTTCCTTTCTTTGGCTAATCCTTATTTTAAGAATTTGCCATTTATTTGGTTTACCCAAGTTCCCGTTTTGCTAACTCGATTGGTGATCATTGCCCCAACCGACCCGTTTAAAGACTTTTGAGTTTTAGACTTCAAATCGTTATATATATATATATATATATATATATATATATATAGAACGCTTAGTTCCAAAAAGTCCTTTTCTGATTACCGATCTCACTATAAATTGAGATCGGTTTTCTTTTCATAAAACACGGTGTAGATTGGTCATTACAACTTATTGTATCGACTAATATCCTGTTATCACGGTTTGCATTCGATTGTAATAACTATACAATCCAACTGTTATCATAATTTGCTTTAAATCGTACCAATGATACAATCTAATGTTATTGCAGTTTATACCCTTTTTCATCCTTAACCCGAGGGTTGAAAGGATTACTGATTTATCACGGCCCAATCCCGCTGTTACTAATTATGTTTTGCACTTTATTCAACCAAGTTCATGACTTTGATTGAGAGTGCACTGCCTTGGTCTCTACAACCCGCTCGGGATTGCTTATACCTCGACTTATTGGTGTATAATTTTGTCACTGACCAGAAGGTCCAGTTGACCCATGGGTTTATCACGGCCCATGTCCGTTGTTTATGATTTATCAACCAAAACCATAGTTATGGTTGATTTAGTGAAGCAATACCTCGGCCTCTACGATCCCCACGGGTCGCTTATACCTTGGTTTTTCTTTCCTCTTTGTTTATCATGGCCCTTGAGACCATATTCGACTAATCCATGATTTTCCCGACACCTCACACTTACTTAGTCCTCGTTACATAAGTTGTATATGTATCAATTGTAAGAAACCCATAGTATCATATGTTTAACACTTACCTGGCCAGGGTAAGCAATCCGCATATGGTACACATGGACTTGTTATAATTAGTACATCACATCCTATGTAAGCAAAGCTTCAGTTCATGCTTGTGTCCCTTATTTTATTTGGTAAAAACCCTTCCTTGATAATTTATTCAACGTTAGGTTTTTATCTTCATTCATCAAGAATAAACGATGTGTTTTTGTTTTGTAAAACTTTGTGTGATCACACTCATTGGTATGATCACAACGCCTTTCTAGAATCCTTTGATTTTTAAACATTAGTTTGGGATGATTACCCCCAACCCGGTCTCGATGTTTAAGTTACGTTTGTGTATTGATTGTTCACCAGTGTGAACAATGCACATTTCCCATTTAGCTTTTTGCTTGCGTATGCAGGTACCACCCTTCATGTGATGATTGCATATTAATACTCATAATATGATTTATAGCGTGTACCTGATTGATACTTGCCCTTATGTTCCTTTTTGTTATCGATCCGTTAGTCCGAGTCGTTACATGACGTGGTCCTTAGCGAGCATGCTATTAGTCGTGCTCCCGAACCCTCCACCATCTTGTTGGGTGAATCATTCGATCCCATCTTTTATCGAATACAATGTCCTTATCCCTGTCACATTTACAATTGATTAACAACTTGACAGCACATTGCTAGTATACATCATTGTAATAAAATTACAATGTACTTGTTACACAAGCATTTTGTTATCCGATTTAGTCCTTGGCTAGGACCTACGCTACCTAACCGTTTCTTTACCAAGCTTTAGAGATGTCGTGTGTATACACAATATCCTTATTGATTACATATAACAATCTCTGATCAAACCGGATTGTTATTGCAGACATTACTTACCGGATTCCTTGATCAAGTCTCGAACCGAACACCCTTCAACACTTTGAGCGCACGGTTTGAGTCCAAGTATCTATCACGACACTCGGATCCCTCAAACCTATGGCTCTGATACCACTTGTAAGACCCTAACCCGTAATCACGCGATTATTGCCTAATCTTACGGGTTTTGACCTTAACTAAAAACCACTCCCGATTAAAACTTTGAAATTTTCTTTATAAGTCAACCCATTAAGATCAAATACATGTTTGATTCACACAAATTTTTTTACTTTTTAATAGTTGAAACATATTTTAAGATGTTGCGTTTTAACGGGAGTTCCTTAGATTCTAGTGCGGAAGCTTGATGAGTGTTCGGGCGTGTTCGGTTCTTCTCGCGACTTGATCCTTGCTCCGGGTCGTCCCTTGAATGTTTACCTAGCACCATCACACAAAGAATGGTTAGTGAGTGGTCAAATGAAACATTTAAACTAGTGTGAGATTCCTTACACGTCGAAACGGAACGAACCAGGCCCAACGGCCCTTTATCAGGAGAACAAACTGCTGCAACTTTTGCGCAGCAGCTGTTCGGATCGCTTTTACCCCTTCTAAAACCCAAAATCCGACTTCGACTTTCAAATAAGAATTGTTCTACGCTCCGAGAGCTTTCCAGGCATATAAAGAACACCTCCTAACGATTTTTCTACGATTTTATACGCAATTTTAAAGTTCGTGCTGACATGCAGGTCAAAGCGCGCGGCCGCTCGGTCTCTGTGAGCGGCCGCTCGAAGCTTCTGATGTGATTTTGGTGATTTTTAAGCATGGAAATCATGTCGCAACCGCATTTGATGATTCCCGAAGCCTAAGTAATGACTCGTCGACTAAATAAACCTTTGTTTGACTGAAATTATGGTCCGGTTTATGTCGCCATGATCCGGTTCTTAGTTTTGAATGTTTTATGGCGACTTTTACCCAATTTGACCCATTAAGGCCTTAATTCAAACAAGGCACTTTTGACCACTTAAATTGCATACCGTTTGAGTTGTCAAGTCATTAGACACTTGATCAACAAAAGCGTTTGTCCGATTTGTTTCATTACGACTTAGATTCTTAGAATTCAACCTATATTAATCCTTTAAATCCCCAAAATGCCCCTCATGACCAAATCTTTCAATTTAGCCATTCGTGGCGAAACTTCTTGTTTCAAATCCAATGTTTTTGACTCAATGACTTGTTTAAAAACCTCTAAGTCCTTCCGGACTTAGAGTTTCATCCTTTCTCAAGTTTTCACTTGTTTTAGTTGATTCTAAGCGCATTAGCGCGCATTAGACATAGTTGTGGAAATAACTTACTTGATTTGCAACCACACTTCATGTGGGTAGTTTTAGTACCCATGTTGCTTCGCCCGAAGGTGTTTTATTAGCTACGGACTTACCGGGTGCCCGTGTCCCACATTCATACCTTGTGCTCATCCTCCATGATTCTTAACATCAAGCATGCATACACGAGTGCGTTTACCTGCGTGATTTCTAGATAGACACATTAACTTCTCGGAACTCAAATGATAATAGCATACCATTTGATCCGTAAACCTCAAGAATCTCAATGCTTGAAAAACAAGCATCAAGTGTTGGACTTAAATGATGACGAATTCACCATATGACCCGTTTAGACCCATAGTTCATGATACTATGTTACCCAAGTTTTTATTATGGTTCAAGTGACATCAACATGACCCATTTAACACCATTCTTAACGGCTTCATTCAAATGCTTTCATTTAGATTAAAACATCATTTTTCACATATCTTTATCTATTGACCCGTTTGATGGATTTCACCATTTGGTCATAACACATTGTCTTGATTAAGGTCATAAACCACGTTTTGTATTGAGTGCACATAAGGTGACCCATTAATAGCTTCTACCCCTTTTGGGGTTTATCTTTATCACGCATTCAAGATTTAAGACTAATATCTACAAGAATTAAGCTATGTTATAGTACATTGGTGTAAGTAAAACTTACCTCATATCCGTTCTTGCTACCATACGCATTGCTTGCATCCGTTTGACCCGTTTGCATCCCTAGTTCTTGTACCTACTTAGGGATATGTCAAACTTGATTATTAGAATACATAACATGGATTTAATTCACTATCCATAAATCATGTATTCATTACCCATTTATAGCTAAATCCATAGCCATTTTCTTATATAGAATATCCGATTAACTTGGCTTATTACAAACCAATATCACATACGATTGATAGCTCTTACATGATTCTAACTTCATAGTTTCACTAGTGTTCACCAATTTGGCATTTAATCGAACACTTGGTGTGCACCCACCAATTTGTTTAGTTTTAAAGCTCAAGATTAGCCAAAACATAACCATTTGTCTAATCATCATCATAATACATTATTTAGACCATTTTGCCTAAATTTCTCATACAACAACTTCTAAGAGTCACAAAAGGTTACTAGATATGAGTGGATTCAACCTAGAGGTTAAACCCCAAATTCTACACATGAACATAATCATATGATCAAAACCAAATACACATATTAGGTGTGATTTGTAACTAAATTAGGTATGTTTGAGGTTCCCCAAGACTAGAGCAACCTCTTTTAACCATAAATTTCACGTTTTATCAAAACCCTAGTTTTTGACCCAAATTAAAAACGAGTTTAGCATCAAATTCAACACGAATTAAAGGTACCTTGATGTTCATTAGGCCTTAGATGATCCCTTTCTTGCTAATGCATTGAAAAACCCCTTGATTTGGCTTGGATTAAGCTTGTTCTTGAGGTTTAGGGTTTGGTTGTGAAGGAGGAGATGAATCTCCTGATTCATACACGCACACACACACATTATGTGTGTTTTTATTGTTTTATTTTCATTAATAAAACCCACTTATCATATTGGCAACTTTGGTCCCTCAAGTTTAGTCTCGAGTTGGTTTCTAGATTGTTACATTAACTAGATTAGTCTCTAGTAATGAATTTAGCCTCGTTTTATTATTTTGCTAATCACGCCTAATGGCGTAATTAAGTGTAATGGATGATTTTGGGGTGTTACAGTATTCATTATCACTTACATAAACACCTAACCAATTTTCGGACTGAGATGGAGATGTTTCCATCCTTATTGCCACCAACAATCCATGCTAATTAGAAACTCAACTCATGTAATTTAACTTCTAAGATATGATAACATAAATTCGGCCAAAAGAAAGATCAAATTAAAAACTTATCCAATAACAACGTTGTAACATCCTATGTGAACACATTTCAAACGAAAAGCTAAATGTTGACATGCTTGTAATGACTAAGAGAGCCATGCTTCTAATGACTAAGAGAAGTTCCCTCCTGCATAACAAAATTATATACATATATATATGTATATCTTGCAAAATGAACAATAACAACTATATTATACCCCCCTTTCAAATAAACATAAAAAATAAAAACAAATGCCTCATCATTAACATTAATTTTCTGTTGAAGTCCTGAAGTCATGGCTCCTATAGTTGTTGCTGCATATCTCTGGAGATACCAACCAGTTTCAGCAAAAATTAGTTAAATTTCTAGTGTTATCTTTTCAAACAACCCGAGACGTTTATAAAAACTACTGATCCAGTTGGCCCATGTAACAAAATTATCCATCTTGACCCGTTTAATAGGAACCAACCCATTTGAGCCGTCTGTTTATGAGAAAACGATCGTTCTAACTTCTACCTGCATAATACCACTCATCCACATGAGCCATTTAATAAAGCGAATCGCTTACAAAGCTGAAATGTTCTTAATAAAAACTTGCAGCATGGTACCTACTGTTTAATCTAAGATTTACCTATAAACAAATGGAACATGACAAAATTAGACTTAACTTTACATGCCTATAAACAACATGTTATGACTACATTTGCTACTTTGGCTATAACAGCTTCAGCTTCTGAACAAATAATAAAGACCCCAATACAATAATACTATGGTATAATAGTTGAAAGAAAAAACTAAAAACTTTTAAAGGTCTATAAAATCAACGTGCGAGCAGCAAAACATATGAAAATTGAAATACCTTTAACGCGATGTGTGCTACTATACAGCTACATCTGATTACTATGCAGCTACATCTTATGCTGCATACCTGGACTCAAGTGGTTGCTGACACTAAAAGTTACTTTTAATCAACAATTTGCCCAGCTGAGCTTCCGAAAAAAAAAATATACATTCATTAACAACTGTTATAAGATGCTACCTGTTATCAACAAAATGCAACGCCATATGGAAGGTTTCCTTTTTTCGTGAAATCTGCATTGTTTTTTTTTTTTTTGCTTTCCTAGATTCGACATGTGGATATTAACATTGGATCATTCTGCAAGTAAAGTTAGTCTTAGTCGTAGATGATAACTTTGTAAATAAGAAGTTAACCATGAGCCAAACAAAGGAAAATGAAAATAGAATACAGAAGTTAACCATGAGCCAAACCTAGTTCTATAATTGAAGCGGTTTCGTTCCTACCAATGCATCTGAGTATTGTTAGTAAACATAGATTTCAGCAACATATTACAAGCGAAAGAGGAAGTAAATACAATATTATTTTGGTTAAGAATCACCAGCCACGAAAATCAATAGTATACTCTGCCACGCCAAATGTTTTAAAAATATCTTGTTGTCCGATTCTCTTTTGCTTTAGGCACCCACATTGACTTTATTGTTCAGTTGCCTTGAGTTCTTGCTATATGTTTATTACCAGATGCCCATTTAATGTACAATACAAAAACTTCTTAGAAACCAAGTATATCTCATAATTTCAGCTCGTCTAATGTGCTCCAAAACAATACAAAAGGCCAAACGGGTAAGATTCAGTTGGTTTAGTCGAAACACTTTCTCCTTCCATGTAAGTTATTTTTATTTCAAAACAGAAAACATAATCATAGTTGATGGAATTGATAGTAATAAACTACCTGAGTCTTGATCTCAAATATGTTGTTTCAATATTATATATTTGGGTAGCACCATTGATCCGGTAATCAACAAACGTATCCCTGCAAACAAAAATAGCAGTTACAGACCAACAAGACATAAAGTTTATTTATAAAAAATATAAGACTACAGGAATATACCTACCTGGTCACATATCACAATGCTCGTGCCTACAACGTTAATATTTTTAAAAATGGCAGCAGTAAAGAAAGATGGTGGTATGCAAACTTCCAGGGTAAGCAATTTGAATTCTACCAACTTAATTTGTTTAAAAATAGCATTGTTAAGCAGTGAGAAGACATTAAATTGGTTTTGTATCTCGTATTGGTATAATTGTAACACCCCAACCGATGGCGGAATCATCGAGGTGTCACGTAGTGACGATTGTTCAAAAGCACATGGTACTAAAATGTAAATATTATTAAATAAACCCAAAAATTGTCTTACAAGGAAATGGAAAATACAAAGTCTTAAATGAGATATAAATAATGAAATAACTGCATAATAAAGCGCTAAAAGTTTCTTGATCAAACTGCACCTGAAACATGTACAAAAATAGGTTTGGTCAACATAAGAAATGTTGGTGAGCATTCCTAGATTTGATATATATAGTAGATTAAAAGTTATACAATTCAAGTGCAAGCTACAGTGCAAATATGTAAACCATGTATCAAACAAATGAGCGAAATCAACCCTGTGACTGTATAATGTACTGTATGAACTGTAGTGTACTTATCCAACAAGTGGATAATAACTTAACAATGGCCACGGATTCTCCGATGAAAAAGGGGGAGAATCAACCTAGGCGGGTTGTCAATCCAAATAGCGCTATCCAATGTTAAGGTCGGCTTGTACCATGTTAATGATTTCACTAAGTACAAATGTAATCCACATGTATTGTCTAAGCATAAAGCACGTTGTAAGCAATGCACATAGTACTAGAATTGTATTGTGAAAATGTAAACTTGTATTTGAAATTGTAATAGTGTACATGTAACACCCCAAAAATGAATAAAAGCAAAAAGGGGATAGGAAATACTCACTGTTCACGTAGTAACTTGAATTTGAACTTGGACAACGAAATATGGATTTGAGATTACTCCCAAATAATTAACCTAAAGTGATTGATAATGTGTGAGTGAAATAACTCTAGAATATATGTATTTTCTAGGGCTTCGAATTGGGGATAACGTTTATTTGTTTAACAAACAAATTGTTTATTAATTATGAGAAATTTAATAAATAAATAAATAAAAGTCTTTTAATGAAATTTGAATTTAGAATATACACAATAAAGTGTTTGAAGTATAGAAATAATTTTTATAAAATTATTTCATTTAAAATAGATTTTTAAATCTATTTATTTATAAATAGCCAACATTTAACTTTAATATTTAAAAATACTAAAATTAAAGAATTCTTATTTTAAAAATCATATTTCTGTTCTAAATGATTAAAAATAATTTGTATAAAATTTTGGTGCAAAAATGATGAAAATTGGATTTATTATGATTTAATTATGATTAAATCTAACAAAAATTGATTAAAAATATAAAATAAATGATTTTACTGAATTAAAAATCATTTCAGTAAAGTTTAACTTTAAATAAAGTCAGGATAAATTTTGGAGAAATTAATAAAATTGTTTTGATATATAAATGGATTTTTATAAATATAATAGTATAAAAATGATTTAATTAATATAAATATTAAATAAATGAATTTCTGAAAAATAAAAATTATAAATGAAACTTTTATATCAGATTAAACAAATGTAATTTTTTTAGAATTTATAAAATAGTTTTGGTATTTTAAAAAGAATTTAAAAGATTAAAAGGTTTTTAATATATATATATAAATGTATAATTGTTTGTTTCAAAAAAATAGAAAAGAAAGGAATAAAAACCGGTCAGAGCCGGGACTCGAACCCGGGTGACCTCTGGGTTGGAACAAGGTCACAACCACTTGGCCTAGGCCGGTGGTTGTGATGTTTCTGGTTTTGAATTTAATAAATATCATATGCAAACTCAAGTTTATCCCCAATCCATATCAACGAACCCTAGAATCTGTAATAATGCAATTCACTCATCATTGGCCCAATTGATGTTAGGGCTTTTGATGAGTGAACGCCGGTGATCAAAACCCATAAAGAACATCAAACTTACAGTGGGTATTCGTGGATAATTGACTGGTCAAAGACCAAAGTCAAACGACGTTTAAAATTGGAATCACAGAGATGTTTCAGAACAATTGGGGGTTAAGGAAGATGAGTGAGCGAGTTGTTAAGGTTCGTAGCACCTCTATTTATACTGAGGATCAAAGGTGAGTTCAATTGGAATGTTTGACCTTGATTAATTATCATACGCGTTTATTGATTCAATTAGTCAACAATTGACGTGTAATGGACGTGTATACGAGTTGCAATAGGCCGGTAATCACCCAAAGTTTACCAAACGAAGATCAATCATGAGTTAATTGCTGGATTGATTAATAAGGTAACCCACAGTTGACTTTCTTTGTCAACTGTGAGGTTTTTAATTCGCGTATAAGATTAAAATGTATCCGGGTTATTTCAAATACAATGGTCCAGCCCAGATGGTTGTTCATGTGAGTGTGTGTGGCTTTGGCGCGGGTTCGAACCCCGGCCAAAGCAGTTTGTTTTTTTTTTTTTTTTTAAAAACAGATCAAGGGGGGTTTGGGCCTTGGATGTGGGCTTGGTATAGGGTTTGGGCTGGGATAGTTTATGGGCTGGGCTTGTGTAGGCTAGTCTGGTGGGCCTCAAACATATACATAATTATTATTATTATTATTATTATCTCATAAGATTAAACGAACCCGAATTTAACGTTCAAAAATAATAAAAAATGCCACGTTTATTAATTGCGATAAAACGTACAGATAATAAATAAAAAAATACAATGAAAATGACGGATGTCACAGCATCCCCTACTTTTAGAAATTTCGTCCCGAAATTCCTTCAAGTGGTAGTCTCTGGAAAGAGGTGAGGATACTTAGACATCATTTGGTCCTCACGCTCCCAAGTAAACTCTGGGCCTCGTTTGGATTCCCAACGAACTTTTACAATAGGGATTCGGCTTCGCTTAAGTGTCTTGACGTCACGATCCATAATCTCCACAGGTTTCTCTATGAAGCGCATCGATTCGTCGATCTGAATATCCTCTAAAGGAACATGGAGGTCATCTTCAGCCAAACACTTCTTGAGATTAGAAACATGAAACGTTGGATGAACATTATTGAGCTCCGGTGGTAAATCGAGCTTGTAAGCCACCTTCCCAACTCGTTCAAGGATCTTAAAAGGGCCTACGAATCGTGGTGCAAGTTTCCCTTTCTTTCCAAACCGAAATACACCCTTCCAAGGTGAAACCTTGAGAAGTACCATGTCTCCGACTTGGAATTCTAGAGGCTTGCGCCTTTGATCGGCATAGCTCTTCTGTCTGCTCCGAGCAACTTGTAAGTTCTCACGAATGCGGTGAATTTTGTCTGTCGTTTCTTGTATCAGTTCGGGACCGGTGATTTGTGTTTCACCAACCTCGCTCCAACACACAGGGGAACGACATTTGCGACCATAGAGTGCCTCAAATGGTGCCATGTTAATACTGGAATGGTAGCTGTTATTATACGAGAACTCAACCAAGGGTAGGTGCGTGTCCCAATTACCACCAAAGTCGATGATGCACGCTCGAAGCATATCCTCCAATGTTTGGATGGTTCGTTCAGTTTGACCATCCGTCTGTGGGTGATAAGCCGTGCTAAGATTCAGTTGTGTACCAAGTGCGGACTGAAATGTCTGCCAAAAGCGAGAAGTAAACCAGCTATCACGATCGGAAATAATGTCTAGAGGAATACCATGACGGCTGACAATCTCACTGATGTAGATCTTAGCCAGTTTCTCAGCTGTGTAGGTCTCACGAATGGGTAGGAAGTGAGCAGATTTGGTCAAACGATCGACAATAACCCAGATACTGTCATGCCCGCGAGTAGTGCGTGGAAGCTTCGTGATGAAGTCCATAGCAATGTTCTCCCACTTCCACACTGGTATTTCTGGTTGCACAAGTAAACCAGATGGACGTTGGTGCTCAGCTTTGACTTTAGAACAAGTAAGGCATTTAGCCACATAAAGAGCTATGTCCTTTTTCATACCGGGCCACCAATACAAAGTACGCAGATCCTGATACATCTTATCTGCACCAGGGTGAATGGAATAACGAGACTTATGGGACTCGTCCATGAGGAAGGTACGCAGGTTGTCACGATCAGGGATCCAAAGACGGTTCATGAAATAAAGTAAGCCATTTTTGGTTTCCAACTGATTTTCGGCTCCACACGACATTTCTTCGTACATGTTGCCCTCAGTAACAGAGATATGTTGGGCTTCAATGATGCGGAGTTTGATATCAGACTGGACCTGAGCACAATAAAGCTGGGCATGACCTTTACGACTAAGGGCATCGGCTACAACATTCGCCTTGCCAGGATGGTAGCGAATCTCGCAGTCGTAGTCGTTTAACAACTCGACCCATCGTCGTTGTCGTATGTTCAGATCTTTCTGGTTGAAAATGTGTTGAAGACTCTTGTGGTCAGTGAAGATCACACATTTTGTACCATATAAATAGTGACGCCAAATCTTAAGTGCGAAGACGACCGCTCCGAGCTCAAGATCATGGGTAGTGTAATTTTTCTCATGGTTTTTCAGTTGTCGTGATGCATATGCTATAACCTTGCCTCGTTGCATGAGAACACAACCAAGGCCTTGATTAGAGGCATCACAGTAAACCACGAAATCCTCACTGCCGTCCGGTAGGGTGAGGATTGGAGCATCACACAGTTTCTGCTTCAAAGTCTGGAATGCTTCTTCCTGACTGGGTCCCCATACATATGGTTTATCCTTATGGGTCAAGGAAGTGAGAGGTAAAGCAATCTTGGAAAAGTTGAGAATAAATCGACGATAATAGCCCGCTAAGCCAAGAAAAGAGCGAACTTCCGTGGGAGACTTGGGTGTAATCCAATTCTTAACAGCCTCAATCTTAGCTGGGTCCACGTGTATACCCTTTTCACTGATAATGTGTCCCAAAAATTGAACCTCTTTAAGCCAGAATTCACACTTGGAGAATTTGGCATACAGTTGTTCATTCTTCAAAAGACTCAAAATTTGTCTAAGGTGTTGCTCGTGGGCTGATTTGGTCTTAGAGTAAATGAGAATGTCATCGATGAAAACAATTACGAATTTGTCCAAGAAGGGTTTGCACACGCGATTCATGAGATCCATGAAGACAGCGGGTGCATTCGTTAGCCCAAAAGGCATAACCATAAACTCGTAATGCCCATAACGTGTACGAAAAGCTGTTTTTGGGATGTCGTCTTCATGGACTCGTAGCTGATGATATCCCGAACGAAGATCGATCTTTGAGAAACAAGTCGAACCTTGGAGTTGATCAAAGAGGTCATCAATGCGAGGTAAAGGATACCGGTTTTTAATGGTGAGTTTATTCAGTTCCCGATAATCAATACACATACGGAAAGATCCATCCTTCTTCTTTACAAATAAGACTGGAGCTCCCCAAGGTGATGAACTGGGACGAATGAAACCCTTGTCTGCCAACTCTTGAAGTTGACTCGCAAGTTCTTGCATCTCGGAAGGTGCAAGGCGGTATGGAGATTTAGCAACGGGCGTAGCACCAGGTACAAGATCAATACGAAATTCGACAGGATGCACTGGTGGAAGTCCCGGTAAATCATCAGGAAAAACTTCGGGAAACTCACGAACAACAGGAACATCTTGAATACTCTTGTCTTTACCTTTCTTTTCCACAATATGGGCCAAGAAAGCTACGTATTTCTTGCGTAGATATTTCTGTGCTTGGGTGCAAGACATGAGTTTAAGACCACTGGATGGTTTCTCACCATAAACCCGTAAAAAGTCACCCGATGCGAGAGGAAACCGAATAAATTTCTCAAAGCAGACAACTTCGGCATGATGTTTAGAAAGCCAATCCATACCCACGATAACATCAAAGCTTCCCAATTTCATGGGTATAAGATCAATGGTGAAGTCATGTTCGTTAAGGCTAAGAGTACAACCCTGAATAATAGAATCGATTGAGATGGGTTTACCATCTGCGACCTCGACTGTGAAAGGCGCTCCTAATCTAGAGCGAGTGTGAGATAATAGAGGTTCGAATGCTAATGACACAAAACTTTTATCCGCACCAGTATCAAATAAAATTGAAGCATAACGACCATCAAGTAAAAACGTACCATTCACCACGTCATTTGTTTCCTGAGCTTCTGTTGCATTGATGTTGAAAGCCCTACCACGAGCCACTGGGTTTGCCGCATGGTTTGCTGGGACAAGTGCTGGACATTGGTTTCTGAAGTGGTTCGGATCACCACAATTGAAGCAAGCTCGACCATATGCTATAGGTTGTGGGTTTTGGCGAGCTGGTTGAGGGTTAACAGGTTGAGCATTAATAGGTTGAGGTCGAAACGTAGATCGACATGTGGCAGCTACATGACCATACCTACCACAGGTGGTACAGTGGCGACAAGGAAAATTTGCGGGGTGATGGTACTGACAGGTGGCACACTTGGGTAAGTTTCCACTATAAACCTTCTTAACAGGAGGAGCCTGAGCCATTGGAGCCTGGGCTATTGGAGCCTGAGTTACTGGGGCCACAACAGCATAGTTTCTACCCCTGGACTTCCGTTTCCTAGTGTTGGAACCGGTATTGTCTACAGCAACTCTTGATGATTCAGTAGTAGGGGTGGGGGTCTTCTCAGTTGATTTCTTGGTTCCTTTCCTAACCAAATTTCCCTTTTTGACGTGCTTGTCAGTCAAGGAGGCTGCAAGCTGAATGGCTTCTTCCACCGTAGTGGGTCTGCTTCCAGTGACTACATCTTGAATTAGGTCAGGCAGTCCCTCAATATACTTCTCGATTGCTCGAGAGACCGGGGTAACCATGTGTGGAACCAAGATACTGAGCTCATGATAACGAGTGTTGTATGCAAGATTTTCACCACTGTCCTGTTTCAACCCATGGAACTCTTCCTCTAGCTTCCTCATTTCATTCCTAGGGCAGAACTTGGCGATCATAAGTTCCTTGACCTCAGTCCAAGACAAGGATAGAGCAACATCAGCGCCCCGATTACGCTTCTCACCATTCCACCAGGTCAATGCCCCCTTTTGAAGGACACTGGTAGCATAGCGAACGCGGAGGTTATCAGGACACTCGCTGTTCACGAAGGTACTTTCCATACTTTCAAACCATTGGAGGAGACCAGTAGCACCCTCCTCTCCAGTAAACTTCGTGGGATTGCATGAGTTGAAGTGTTTGAAGGTACACCGAGATTGAGTTGCACCCTCAGTATTGGTACTGTTGCTGTTCTGGGTTAACTCACTAACAAGATTCGGAATCACTGCAGCAATTTGCTCAGCGACAAGAGAAGCAAGGCGACGATCAGAACGTTGTCCAGAGGCACGAACAGTGCGTTGGCTAGCATCACGGAGCATACGGCGAGCAGACATCTACAAGGCAGTCAATGAAAAGTTATGAGATTAATAAATGTAAGTGTAATATAGCATAAGAGTTATGATCACAAGATATCGTATGTGAAATAAGGGTATATCATTTGAAATATTTGTATAACATGTTTGGATTGCCCTTGTCTAGCTATAAAGCCCAACAAGAACGTTGACTTTTCAAAGAAATTGAGCCCAATGGTGATCAGAGAAGACATGCTTTAGCCTATAAGTGGACACTCACTCCAGGAATCCCCAGGTAAGCATAACAGGTCCGTAAATGGATTTATGCGCTATGCTTGCCTATTCCAGAAAACCCAGTGTACAGGCGTCCACCCTTCCAGATTGCACGTGTCCTTTTTCACACTCATTAAAGTTCAACAACTTTGAAGGAGCAAAAATAAGAGTAGGCATTATGCCTAAGAGTGTCTTCATGAAAGGTACTGCTCCCGCTCCATGATGATGTAGTCTTTCCACTCCTTGTAAGACACCATCTCTATACGTCATGATGAAAGATGAGGAGAAAGGAGAAGAAAGGGAAAGATTGAGGAAGGAAAGTGAAGGGTAATGAGAGGAATGATAAATTTGGAAGTGTTGTACCTGAAAGTTGAAATCCGGTTATAGTCTAGGCTAAAAGGCATTCTAATAACCTAATTCCCTATAACCATGGCTCTGATACCAATCTGTAACACCCCAACCGATGGCGGAATCATCGAGGTGTCACGTAGTGACGATTGTTCAAAAGCACATGGTACTAAAATGTAAATATTATTAAATAAACCCAAAAATTGTCTTACAAGGAAATGGAAAATACAAAGTCTTAAATGAGATATAAATAATGAAATAACTGCATAATAAAGCGCTAAAAGTTTCTTGATCAAACTGCACCTGAAACATGTACAAAAATAGGTTTGGTCAACATAAGAAATGTTGGTGAGCATTCCTAGATTTGATATATATAGTAGATTAAAAGTTATACAATTCAAGTGCAAGCTACAGTGCAAATATGTAAACCATGTATCAAACAAATGAGCGAAATCAACCCTGTGACTGTATAATGTACTGTATGAACTGTAGTGTACTTATCCAACAAGTGGATAATAACTTAACAATGGCCACGGATTCTCCGATGAAAAAGGGGGAGAATCAACCTAGGCGGGTTGTCAATCCAAATAGCGCTATCCAATGTTAAGGTCGGCTTGTACCATGTTAATGATTTCACTAAGTACAAATGTAATCCACATGTATTGTCTAAGCATAAAGCACGTTGTAAGCAATGCACATAGTACTAGAATTGTATTGTGAAAATGTAAACTTGTATTTGAAATTGTAATAGTGTACATGTAACACCCCAAAAATGAATAAAAGCAAAAAGGGGATAGGAAATACTCACTGTTCACGTAGTAACTTGAATTTGAACTTGGACAACGAAATATGGATTTGAGATTACTCCCAAATAATTAACCTAAAGTGATTGATAATGTGTGAGTGAAATAACTCTAGAATATATGTATTTTCTAGGGCTTCGAATTGGGGATAACGTTTATTTGTTTAACAAACAAATTGTTTATTAATTATGAGAAATTTAATAAATAAATAAATAAAAGTCTTTTAATGAAATTTGAATTTAGAATATACACAATAAAGTGTTTGAAGTATAGAAATAATTTTTATAAAATTATTTCATTTAAAATAGATTTTTAAATCTATTTATTTATAAATAGCCAACATTTAACTTTAATATTTAAAAATACTAAAATTAAAGAATTCTTATTTTAAAAATCATATTTCTGTTCTAAATGATTAAAAATAATTTGTATAAAATTTTGGTGCAAAAATGATGAAAATTGGATTTATTATGATTTAATTATGATTAAATCTAACAAAAATTGATTAAAAATATAAAATAAATGATTTTACTGAATTAAAAATCATTTCAGTAAAGTTTAACTTTAAATAAAGTCAGGATAAATTTTGGAGAAATTAATAAAATTGTTTTGATATATAAATGGATTTTTATAAATATAATAGTATAAAAATGATTTAATTAATATAAATATTAAATAAATGAATTTCTGAAAAATAAAAATTATAAATGAAACTTTTATATCAGATTAAACAAATGTAATTTTTTTAGAATTTATAAAATAGTTTTGGTATTTTAAAAAGAATTTAAAAGATTAAAAGGTTTTTAATATATATATATAAATGTATAATTGTTTGTTTCAAAAAAATAGAAAAGAAAGGAATAAAAACCGGTCAGAGCCGGGACTCGAACCCGGGTGACCTCTGGGTTGGAACAAGGTCACAACCACTTGGCCTAGGCCGGTGGTTGTGATGTTTCTGGTTTTGAATTTAATAAATATCATATGCAAACTCAAGTTTATCCCCAATCCATATCAACGAACCCTAGAATCTGTAATAATGCAATTCACTCATCATTGGCCCAATTGATGTTAGGGCTTTTGATGAGTGAACGCCGGTGATCAAAACCCATAAAGAACATCAAACTTACAGTGGGTATTCGTGGATAATTGACTGGTCAAAGACCAAAGTCAAACGACGTTTAAAATTGGAATCACAGAGATGTTTCAGAACAATTGGGGGTTAAGGAAGATGAGTGAGCGAGTTGTTAAGGTTCGTAGCACCTCTATTTATACTGAGGATCAAAGGTGAGTTCAATTGGAATGTTTGACCTTGATTAATTATCATACGCGTTTATTGATTCAATTAGTCAACAATTGACGTGTAATGGACGTGTATACGAGTTGCAATAGGCCGGTAATCACCCAAAGTTTACCAAACAAAGATCAATCATGAGTTAATTGCTGGATTGATTAATAAGGTAACCCACAGTTGACTTTCTTTGTCAACTGTGAGGTTTTTAATTCGCGTATAAGATTAAAATGTATCCGGGTTATTTCAAATACAATGGTCCAGCCCAGATGGTTGTTCATGTGAGTGGGTGTGGCTTTGGCGCGGGTTCGAACCCCGGCCAAAGCAGTTTGTTTTTTTTTTTTTTAAAAACAGATCAAGGGGGGTTTGGGCCTTGGATGTGGGCTTGGTATAGGGTTTGGGCTGGGATAGTTTATGGGCTGGGCTTGTGTAGGCTAGTCTGGTGGGCCTCAAACATATACATAATTATTATTATTATTATTATCTCATAAGATTAAACGAACCCGAATTTAACGTTCAAAAATAATAAAAAATGCCACGTTTATTAATTGCGATAAAACGTACAGATAATAAATAAAAAAATACAATGAAAATGACGGATGTCACAATAATGCAGAAGACAAACTTAGAAAAAAAGAGAAGGAATAACAAAACCCTGAACGAATACAATTGCTTTCTGATTCTTCTGGTGGACTGGATGACACCACCTTCTCTGTTGCATCTTTAATCTGTTATGCCAACCGATGGAACAATTAGTGTCAATATTATAGCAATTCTCAAAACCAGAGGTGATAATGTCCGTTTTACAGACACAGGTCAATTCAGGTTCTAATTATCAATAATGAATCAAACGGGTAAAGTATAAAAGTATGCCAGCAAAACACATAACCACACAACATAAACAAAGAAGGTGCAGGAAAACAACCTTTAACAAAGGAGTCGAACCCCACGGTCGGTGGAGCGAGGGATAATAGTATAGATGTAGATGTGGCAGAACGCCAAAGTATAGATGGAGTATGGATTAGGGTTTCAAAGCCCCCCAAGAAGCTCCGGGCCACCCTCCGCCAGCATCTTCGGGCGGTTGCGACAACTGAAAACCATACAGACCAAACCCCCATATCGACGAACAATGACGGTGCACTATGACGGTTGGAGGGGCTGACGGGAGGGACGATGAATAGACAGAAAATGAAGAGGAGTGATGATGACTAATAATAGAAGAGGTGTGAAAACAGTAATAAAACGGGTAAAGAGAAAGGCAACACGTGGCCCACCATAAAAAAATTGGAGCAACAAAAGCTGAAAAGGAGGATTCGAACCCGGCTCATCTGTATAATAAATAAACATTCTTACCACCAAGCTACTCACATAACATCTGAAATAGTCTGTAAGTAATCATACTTATTCACATACAAAGTTAAATAAAAAAAAGCCCGAAACTGTTCAAATCCACTTGAACATTAATATAGTCTAATTAATTAAAAAAGATAAAACAAACCAACCACTAATTAAATAAAATAAAATAAACGTCAATACAATAAAAATAAAATACAAAACATAACATAAAAAATAAAACTAATCCTCATCCGACTCGAGTCCATCCATCGGCCAATTATATGCTAACGCAATTTCCCGTTACGAGCGATGGCCACTTTCTTCATTGGGCGGCTAAGATTGTCACGCGGTTTGTTAAAGAACTCAAAGTCGGTGCTAAAATCTATTTTCTTGAGACTTGCCATTTGTGCCGCGAGTAACGACATATACTCATCCGCGACTTTCTTTTTCGTTTCCGCCATCTCCTTAATTGCCGCTTCTTTATTCTTGGCGTACTCCGAGAATGCTTCGCCCAATCCACTTTTGCTAGATGACCCGACTTGTTTCTTTTCTCGTCTCCTAGGCTGTGTCAGGTGACTGTCTTCGTTTAAGTCCGGCACCGACCCACTGGATCCCATCTCCGCGTTTCCTTTAGAAAAGCGCGATCCGGATTCCGACAGCCTTCTTCGCTTATCCGAACTACTTCCCGACATCTCGTTCATCAACGAGACTTTCGACCACTTCTCACTTTCTTTAACAATATTCACGCCCCTAAATGTTTGAAATGCTTCTTTGCTTTTTCTTGATAATCATCTAGCGCCCTTGTCATGACATCTACCATGGTGCAACTGTTTTTCTGGATCTGCTCATAAAAAAATAAAAAATACAAATATATTTAAAGGTCGAATAATGGTTTTATAAATATATTGAAAATAATATAAGGAAAAAAATTAGTAAAGCTTGAATGTAAAAGCCGTTGAATAAATTCAATTGCGTCAACATTTTGCCTCACTTTGAACGAACTTGATGAGTGGTGTGATTGGAACCACCAACTAGTTCGTTGTAATGCTTTAACACGACATTCCATAAACTACCAGCACTTCGTTCGTTTTCTTTCACCCGATCGACGGAAACATGTACGAATGCTTTCGCCAAAGCAACTTCTTCATTCTGACCCCAATCGGTTTGCTCAGCGCGACTAACAAATTTCCCTTTTTTCTTTCCCTTTGGGTCTTCTCGAACCTCAACATCTTCTCCAATCTGCTCCTCTTCTTCATCATCTTCAAATTGGGTTTCAGGAACGACTTCATTATCATCATCTTCTTCTTCTTCAAACACCTCGAAATCTTCCATAGCCTCTCCTAAAATGTCGTAAGTGGGTGGGGGTTGTGTGAAATATCCTTATGGGTTGGGTTGGGGTTGTGTAGGCACGCTACCACGAGGAAAAAATTGCGTGTTGTATGTTGGGCCATATAAATTGGGTGAGGGTTGTGTAAAATATACTTGTGGGTTGGGTTGTGGTAGTCTAGGGTGATATAGATCACCTTGAAATTCAGGATGTAACGAACCACCATCACGTCGGTTCGCACCTTGTGAGCTTGCACCGCCTACCTGAGATTTGGTGGTTTTCTTGCTTGAACCAACAACTTTTGTTTTTGCTTATCCATGGTAAAATTGTTTGGATGTGAAAGAATGAATGGTAAAATGGTTTGGATTTGAAATGGTTTTAGTAAAATGGTTATTTATAAAGGTTTTAAATTTTTTTCCTTTAAAAACTAACGGTCACTTTTGAATCGTTTATTGAATTTTTTTAATGTTTCAAATGGTCGCATGACCGTTATAAATGCTCAAGCCGATCGATCTCCACAAGCACACTTTTCAAGCCGATTTTACTAGCTCCTTGGGCCGGGACCGTGTAGCCTCTCGGCTAAGCCGAAAACCCCAAACCGCAAGTGCCCCGTTCCCTATAATAAAAACTTGATTATAGACTAACTATTTTTTTTAAGTAGTCTGGTAGATGGAGAAGTTTGTTTGATTCCATAGAAAAAGTGACATGCTTATGATAATTAATTTCAAACTGTTATCATATTATCTAATTTTATTTCATTTCATGTTAAAAAAATCTTATATCTGTATACTAGTTTTTCCTTGGAAGCTACAAATTTAATATGAAGTGGCACAATGTGTGTATCATAAAAGAAGAGTTGGGATTAAATATACACTGAAAAAAAAATAAGAAGTTGTAGAAAGGGTATAAAACAAAGTCCAATCGAACTCATTCAAGCAGCATTAGAACCGTCTCATCAAACCCTACGATCTTAGTTTTTAGGTTTTCGATTTTTTGGATTTTTAGCTTGTAGGTTTAAAAATTTGTGTTATATCATTGTGTCTTCTATTCTGCATTGTGTCTTTTGTTTATTTTCGTCATTGTGTCTTTTTCTTTGGCATTGTGTTATATTTATTGCCATTGTGTTATATTTTAAGATCTGTTGTGTTATATTTCGTGATCCATTGTGTTTTATGTATCCTTCTCACCCTTCTCATTTTTTATACACCGTGTAGGATAACTTGACCTCATAAAAGGAATAAGCTGTTTTTTTCAGGAAAAAAAATGTGATGCATCAACACTCAATAACTTATAAAACCTACTAATTTTACGTGTGCACCTCTTGGCTCTTGCTCGAGTGAAGTCTTTGTACAACTTTATCACTTCTTCAAGACACTCTAAAGTTGCAATATGAACCTGAAAAAAAAAAAAACATCTTAATTTGTCTCAAATGATATGTCATGATGATGATGATAGGAGATTCTGATGTGTAAAGTGAACATATGTGAAAGAATAACACATATGTTTAATCTTTATTATGGATATACAATCGATCACATTAGGTGACACCGAATAAAATAATCAATAGGTAAGCAGTGAAGATCCACTTTAAAGATAAATAAATATGATCTAACTACTATCGACTAAAAAGATTGTCAGGTGGTAACTTTTCATGTCTCTCGACTATTTTCTTTACTCGTACATAATTTAAGTGTCTATTTCAATAATCACCACATGTTAGTTGATTTCAAAGTACATACATTAAAAACAATCTAAGAGGCATGCATGACGGGGTGATTAATTATCACTTATCAGCTAGAGATTTACATGTTGATCAATTCCTTAAACATAATACATAAATATAATAAGAAATCAGATATGTACCTTATTAGCCAATAACCACTGAGAGGGAATACTTCATGATCTATAGGATGATCGAGTTCCCGTTTAGGGTGTACAGTAATGATGGCTAAGGAGATCAAGGATCTCAGTTTAGAGAGAAGAGAGGAGGCACTTAGGGTTTAGATTATTGGTGTTTCATTAGCCTTTAACCTCTTCTAATAATCTCTATATATACACCCGAGGGGAAATGTGACAACCTGTTGGGGTGTTACAGGAAACCCTATTTAATGATTCATTAAGGGTAATTACGTCCATCACATAAAGACTAGTTAAACCAATAGGGGTATTTAGGTCATTGATCATTTATTAGATAAATGATTATAAGGGCCATTTAATTAGAATATATAAATATATTCTTACATTCTTCCACTTGGCCGAGTAATCATTTATTATGAGCATTAAATAAGCCTGATCAGGAGTTAACACTCATTTTAGTTTTAAACCAAAAAATGTAGCAGAGAAATACAGTCGTTGAGTCAGTTATTCAACTCAGGACCCCCATTAATCATACTACACCCCAAATTTAAAACTTAGCATTAGGATCATGACAAGTAAGCCCTTAACGTTAATTTGTATAATTAGTGTCTATACGTCCTTAGGCATGCATGAACGTATTTAGAGACAAACAAATATCAAACGAATGAGGAATAATTAATAACTAGTCATTCATAATGCGATATGTAGTTGTACATGGTCATTAGTAAAAACCCGTCTCTATTATAGGCCCTTAGAGAGACTTATGGGTGATAGACCTTTAGTTATTGGATCCATAAGCATATCATGAATGAATTCGATACAAAGAATTAGTTTCCTCTACTTGTTCATAAAATAAGTGAACAGTCAATTTTGTATCGAATTTCTAATGCAGCTCCGCTCGAACTGTTACTGTTCGAGAAAATAGGGTAGCTGACTTTATCACAATAAGTCTTCAATATAGAATTTAGATGTAGTTATTAATTATGAGTCTACTGATAAAATTCCAACAAGATTTAGTGACAATTGCGTTGTGATAAGCAACATATTATGTCATTATTATTTAGATTGTTGTTAACAGTTCATTATGACTCCTCCATTAAGTTTTGTCTGCTAAATTAAGGATATATCTCGAAGTTGACATATTGTTTTCTTTTAATACAACAAAGTTAGAATAAGAGTATTCAACTGTTTTAAGTTCTCACTCCTTCTTTAAATTATAGTATCTCGTTTATTAAAGATATTGTAATATTTTATTAGATGCTTCACAATAATCTAGACGAGTCTAGTGTGCAGCAACATGAGCAATATCCAAACGATTATAGACTTAAACTTATATAAGCCTTCTAATTAATGAAGCATAAGGTAATAATCTCATTTATCCTATTAGCCTCTAAAGGAGAGCAATGTTGTATGTTACATTTGTAAGGACCTGCTTAGAGACGAAACTAATGTCTCGTTGAGTCTATGATTATCTCGGTGAATTTTGATTCCTATAACATAAGAGGTATCTCCGAGATTCATTATGTCAACGTATGTGCGAACAATGATTTCACTAGTGTAACATATACTTGTCAAAAGAATGTCATCTATATAAGGAGAAGTTTGCATTAGTTGTTCCACTCATCTTGAGGTAGGTGTAATAATCCACTTGGTTCTTGATGAAAAGAATTGCATTATAATTTCATCATGTTTAAATGCTTGCGTCAACCCATATATGGATTTCATTGACTTACACACTAAGTGTTCTTGACCTTTTAAATTCGAATTTATATTAATTCTCCCAATTTAGATTAATAACTCCCTTAAAATAATTCAATCATCATTAATAATATATATTTAACCGAAAATCAATTAAATGAAATTATTAATTTTCTATTTTCTAATTTTTTAAACTAATTCAAATTCTCACTATATAAACAATCTCAATCTCAGTTATACAATCATTTTGAGAATTTATAAAACTTATATCTCAAACTTTTTAATCTACATGACTTCATTTCTACATGGTTGAATGTACATTTTGTTTATTTAAAAAAAAACTTGATACGATTTGTTTTATGTTCTATTCAGTAGTATTTATTTTAGCAAATTACATTCTACCATGAATAATTCAAACATCATTAATAATATATATTTAACCAAAAATCAATTAAATAAAATTATTAATAACTTTCTTAATTTATATTAATTCTCAATATACATTAATAAATATTAATTATCCTAACCTAGATTAATAACTTTCCTTAAAATAATACAATCATCATTAATAATATATATTTAACCGAAAATCAATTAAATAAAATTATTAAATTTGTATTTTCCAATTTTTTAAACTCATTCAAATTCTCACTATGTAAACAGTTTTAATCTCAGTTATGCAATCATTTTAAGAATTTATAAAACTTATATCTCCGACTTTTTAATTTACATGACTTCATTTTTAAAAAACTTTATACCATTTGTTTTAGGTTTTATTAAGTAGTATTTATTTTAGCAAATTACATTTGCAATATATTGTTTACAAGCATAATCTTTTTAATATATTCTTTTACATTTCATTTGATATATAATGATGTATATGATTAGCTTTTAATCTTGATGCTTTTAATTGTTGAAAAATCTGAAAAAATTAATTACGTGTTTGTTTTCGGTACATGGGTAACAATCATTTTTTTTCATTAATAAGCTTCAATGATTATACCAATGTCTGCTGAAACCTTACTTTCAGAAAATAAGGTATTTCTATACTTACTTTATTATATAGTTTTTTTATCTTCAAAGGAACTTTTTAATTAATATAATTTATGTTTTAACAAAGAAATATGCAATATATTTTTTTTATTTACACCGTTACGTTTTTTTATTAAATTTTAGTAAAAAATAAATTATAAAACTATTATATAAATTTAATCATTGAATTATGAAAGTCGTGTTTCTAAAAATAAACTTTGTTTTAAATGATAATAATTAAATAAAATTCATAAAAAACAATTTATAAGTTTTCAACTGTAAAGTTTCAAAAATTTTGAATTTTCAGTTTCAATTTTTAAATTTTTTGAATACGAATTTTATTTTTTTATTTTAAATCATTTCAATTATTAATAACTTACTTTAAATAAACCCATCATCATTATTAATATATAGCTTAGGCCGTAAATCAATTCAATAAATATTTAAATTTTCTGATGAAAACTGTAAATATCAATTCAAAACACTAAATTATTTAACTTTATTATTACATTTTTAGTTTATTGAATATGTGATTTTCATTATATGTTTCATTTTTTGAATATGTGATTTTCATTTAAATTATGTTTAGTCATAAATCGACATATATATGATAACCCATATTTCCTCAACTGTTTATAAGTTATAAAAAATAAAAAAAATATAAACCATAACCATTAATGTTTACAATTTATAAAATATTATTTCGAAATTTTTAAATTTTCAGTTTGAATTTATTTGAATTTTGAATTCAAAGTTTTAAATTCGAATTTATATTAATTCTCCCAATATAGATTAATAACTTCCTTAAAATAATTCAATCATTATTAATAATATATTTAACCAAAAATCAATTAAATAAAATTATTAAATTTCTATTTTCCAATTTTTTAAACTAATTCAAATTCTCACTATATAAACAATCTTAATCTCAGTTATACAATCATTTTGAGAATTTATAAAACTTACATCTCCAACTTTGTAATCTACTTGAATTCATTTCTACATGGTTGAATGTACAATTTGTTTATTTTAAAAAACTTGATACGATTTGTTTTATGTTTTATTCAGTGGTATTTATTTTAGCAAATTACATTTGCAATATATTGTTTACAAGCTTAATCTTTTTAATATCTTCTTTTACATTTTCATTTGATATATAATGATGTATATGATTATCTTTTAATCGTGATGCTTTTAATTGTTAAAAAGCTGGAAAAAATAATTACGTGTTTGTTTTCAAAATATGGTATTTCTATACTTACTTTATTATATAGTTTTTAATCTTCAAAGAAAATAAACCTTCTCTCCATTTGGATCCACATATCTCTCAATCAAGAACTTAATTTTTTTTCCTTCTTTTGATGCAAGTCATCAGAATCAAAGACATTTTGTTCTTTTGTATTATGTAACTTTCAACATATAAAACAATATTTATACTACAATCTTTATAGAATTTTTTCATTTTACTTGTGAATCTACGGGTGTACACCCGAGACTCTAACCTAGTTGTATTCTAAGGAGACGAGGTGTGATGGAGCAGTGTCATATATAGAGGTGTAATTTGAGGTGTATGTTTATGTGTGTGTGCTCTCATATTATTATTATTATTATTATCTTATCTATAACACTCACCTATAACAACTAATCGGATCGTTGATTCCGCCATCAATCCGATACGCGTGTGATATTTAATTCTTGTGTCGATCCTACAAGTTTTAATTGTATAAAAGAAAATAGCTTAAAATTTCATATTTTTGTATAATTATTTTTCTTATTTGATAATGTTAATCCCTATTCGCTAAAAACCACATCTATTCTTTGACTACCGCTCATCTCATGTTACCACTTATCTTTAATCGTCACTCATACATGATCCATGAACAAAAAATGTGCAAAAATACAAAAAAAAGCAACCACCCTGCTCTCCCAACAAAACTAACATCACCATTAGGTATTGGATGAGGTCAATGTTCTTCGCTATAAATTCCTACAAAACCCTAACTCAATATCTTTAACACTGAAACCCTACTAAATATACCAAATGTGACATATGTGGAAGTATATATTCGCACTTTAAGAGCCATGAATTCGCACGTGCAGTCATATATATGTAACTCGTGCTCATGTACATAAGTGGAGTTTAACGTAATGGTGTAATGTTTGGGTGCACCTTTTAAAAGTTAACATTTAGGATTTCTAAGTTTTTTTTTACATATGTGTATGTCATAAATACATGGATAGATATAAGACAAACAGGCTATGCGATCCAGGGAATCTAATATAGGGGAAGTGGTGACCTAGATTAAGATATTTACGGTTTATATAGCTTTAGATCTCATTAGTGCTTATTAAATGATTAGTGGATAATATCTAAAATAGTAATTTAGAACCTTCGGTTCAGCTTATGTATTTATTTATAGAGGACATTGTCTGATTTTAATATAAAAGAAAAACAGCTTGAACTTTCATATTTTTGTATGATATTTTTTCTTATTTGACATTGATAAAACCTCTTCGCTAACAACCACCTATCACCGACCACCATTATTCTTCGACTACTATCCATATCATGCTACCACTTATCTTTGCCCGCCACTCATACATGATCTACGAACAAATAAAGTGCACAAATAGATGAAAGCATCCACCCCGCTCTCCAAACTAAACCAACACCACCATTAGGTATTGGATGGGGCCGATGTTCTTCACTACAAATGTGACACCCGGCATATTCAGGTTAATACTTTTCATACTTTACATACATGCGTTTCATACTTTACATACATACGAGTCTATCTCAACGAAAACATTGAAAACAACTACTTAATATCATACTTGACCGGGTCAGTTGAGTCGTACTGATGATTCAGGAATCATCGGGAGTCATTACAATGGTCCGAAGGACCATTGGGTGTCAGTCCATAACCATGTGTACAAGGATCGGTGAGTCGTGGAATCATCGGATTTAACGCACGTACGTAAGTCTCAGGTCCCGGGAATTGGTGATCGGGTGGGAACATGTTAGTTATCATGCATTATATGTTGGTAATCATTATGTGACTTGTCGGTATGTGAAAACGTGATTACATATGTTAAAATAGGGTTTAACGCGCCAAAAACACGGACACATAGACTATAGGCGATTAGGCTAATGTGTGATAGCCTAATCGCCAGTCTTATAGGCGAGTAGGGGGTATTTGGGGCGAATAGGGGGCTATTCGCATGATGCTTCATGCGAGTAGCAGCCCTACTCGCCTCTACTGCTGCGTACTCGCCTGAAATGCTCAGAACGATTAAAAACGCCTATAAATACCACCCTTGACCTCCAAAACATCATTTATGCTACCCTAGCCATCCCATAAACTATCTTAACCCACAAACACCATCTGGAACCCATTTTTACATCAAAACAACCATTTCCAAGCTTTTTCCATCATCTCCTCTTAGATACAAGGTGTGTTCTTCAAACCCAAACCTTTAAATGATTATATTTTACTCCCTAAAAGTCCAGACCTGACTTATAAATGTTTTTGTCTTTGAAAATCCATTTAAAACCGTTTTTAAACAAACCCACACCTTTACATGTGTTATATGTGATTAAAGATAGAATTTTTAGGATTGAATCATGGTTGTTTTTGTGTTATTATGATGTTTATGGCTGTTACAAGTTAGTATGATGATGTCCTAGGAGTTTGAATGGTTTTGGTTGTGTATTATTGATACTTGATGTTTTGACCCATTTGAAGGATTGTGGATGGTTAAGGATGATATGAGGTGTGTTGTTGATTGTTTGATGTTAGGGTTTGCTCTAGGATGATGCTAGAACAGTAGGATGCTATCGGACAACGTGGTTATGTGATTTAATCTGAATAATTGCTATTTAGGGCAAGTTCTTGCATGTTGATGTGATGTTTACATGCTAAGTTACTATTTTGGGAAAACACTCGCATTCGGAACTGTTAGAACGATGAAAACTTAGGGTTTTTGCTTGAAATATGTTTGTTAATGTGTTAGGATTATTATTGGGAGTTTTTACATGTTTCGGATCTGATTTAGAGAGTTCGACGCGCGAAAATGCGTTACAGACATGCAGAGGCGAGTAGGATCCTACTCACATGAAGCTTCATGCGAATAGGACTCCTAATCGCCTGAAGCTTAAGCATTTACAGCCCTAATCGCCTAAACATAAGCATTTAGAGCCCTATTCACCTCAACTACTAGCAAATACAATCCTAAATGCCACTTCTACTAGTGATTACAATCCTAAATGCTAGTTTGATTTCCTAATCGCGTGTAATGCTGCTGTATGTATATTTTAACATCCTGAAACACGGATCGACACCTAGAAACATGTTAGGAACCCCAGGACATGTCTGATGACTTGGTAACACATGTTAGGACTGTGTTATGCGTTAATTAACTGTTATGCTAAATTAGGTGAACTCTTGCGCGCAATTAAGTGTTTAATTGCATATATTGTATGATATCTTGCTTTCGGCTAACACGTGAGATGTCGGGTCACCAATGGGATGTCGGGCCTTGTCTGGTGCGGTCGGTTAAACGTTTGAAACATCATTTCATATATACACGGTTATGGTCTGGACTACTAGGGACTAATCAACCTACGGGTTGTTAGTCTAACACCTTATACGCTCGTCATGATAGGTCACCGGTATTAGGGGCCGTCTATTGAGCAGGTTTACTTGTCTTAGTGCGAAAAGCAGCATCAGGTGAGTTTCACGGCCCCACCTTACGCTTTACATTTTGGGGGAGACACATGCTTATACTTATTACATAAATTATCATGTTATACTAGTGTTAATTCATTTACATACTATACGATACGTAAAGTCCCGGGGAAACCATGAATGTGCGGGGCACAACGGGGGAAATGTGGATAGATCTATTGGGATTGACATGTGACACCCGACAAATTCTGGTTAACAACGTTGTCTAGATGAAAGTCTACCTTAGCGAGTCACGCGTATATGGTACTTAACTGGGTTAGTTAAGTCGGGTTATGGTTCGGGAACTATCGGTTAGTCTAGAAGATCATTGGATGTTGGTCTAGAGGTTCATTAGATGTCAGTCCTTAACCAAGTGTACAAACGGTGACGATTTGTAGGATCGTCAGGGCATACGGAACATACAAGTCTCGAGTCCCGGGAATTGGTGAACGAGTGTGAATATGTGTATTTACAAGTGTTATGTGTTTACAATCATTATGTGACTTGTCGGTATGTGAATATGTGTTAACATATGTTAAAACGGGGTTTAACGCGCAAAACACACGGAACAGACCCCTATAGGCGATTAGGATAGCCCAATCGCCTATAGGAGGGGCGAGTGGGGGACCTTAGGGGTGAGTAGGGACTAATTGCATGACTGTTCATGCGATTAGGCCCCAGTTGCATGAACTTACATGCGATTAGGCTTCCTAATCGCGTGTAAAGCTGCATAATCGCGTGTTACGGGCTGGACGACTAAAAACGACTATAAATACCATACTTGACCTTATAAACTTCATTATACAAACCCTAGTCGTCCCATAACCCGCCCCAACACACACACAACCTCTGGAACGCGATTTTTGATCAAAACACAAGGTTTCAAGCATAATCCATCATTCTTTTACAAATCTAAGGTATGGTTTACATCCATGCAATCTTATAAACATTTTTATTCAATCCCTAATAGTCCAGACCTGTTCTAAAACGGAAAAACTTTCTGAAAATCGTTAATAAGTGTTGTTAATCGGATTTTAACTAGTATACATCTGTTATGTGTGTTTAGGATTAGAAAGCTAGGGTTTTTATAATTCTAGATGAATGAGTGACATGTTATTATGTTAGATCAGAATAATAATGATATTATGATGATAAAAATCTGAGTAACTGATTATTAGGGTGATAGTTACGCATGTTAGTGTGATGTTGCATGCTATGTGAATGGTGTTTGGAATACGTGATTGCATGCAGGACTGATAATACGAGGCAAAACGAAGGATTTTGGTTTAAACATGCTTAGAATAGTTGTTGGGATGATATTGGATGGTTACACACGTTCTGGGTCTGATTTGGAGCGTTAAACGCGCGAAAAAACCGGAACAGCAAGGTTACAGGCGATTAGCAACCCTAATCGCCTAAGTTAGAGGCGATTAGGAGGCCAATCGCCCATCTTTCATGCGATTAGGCCCCAATCGCTAGTTTTTACATGCAATCAGCCCTAAATGCTAGTTTTTACATGCAATCAGCCCTAAATGCTAGTAGTTACATGCGATTAGCCTTCCTAAATGCCAGTTGACCAACCTAAATGCTAGTTGACTTTTCCTAATCGCGTGTACTGCTGCTGTAAGTATAAATTAGCATTCCGAGACCCGATTTGACATATAGGAACATGCTAGGGACCCCGTAACATATCTAATAACTTGGTAACATATGTTTGAATGTAATTCGGTGATACGTGAACTATGTGCTATAAATTGTTGTGCGTTAACGTATGTTAAGTGTGTTTACATGATTGCATGTTTGAGAGCGTAAACATAACACGGGTGTCTCGGGTCACCAATGGGATGTCGAGTCTTGTACTTTGGGCCAGTTAAACAGTCACGGTGTTTTCAAACGAACTTGGTTATGGTCTGGACATCTAGGGACTAATTAACCTGCGGGTTATTAGTCTAAGTACTTGTAACTGTCATATGTTAGGTCGCCGCTTTACGGGACTAGCATAGCAGCTGAGTTTACTCGTGTTAAGGAGTAACGCAACTTAAGGTGAGTTTACGGCCCCTCTTTTAAACTGGTTTCATACTTTCGGGGGAGAAAACATGTGTTAAAACGATTATTTGGTAACTACTGTCATACTATGGGTTTCTATTGTGTACTACACGATCTTTGGAAGTCCCGGGGGGAACCATGAATGTGCGGGTTTGCACAACGGGGAAATGTGAATAGCGCTATTGGGAGTGACCAACCCCGCTCGTCGGCTTGGAGGGCCGGGCGAGTGCATATTGTCTCAAACAGGAACAACAGGAACAACTGGTTTACTTTTCGGGCACAACATCTGGTATGCGTGTTAGTAATGGTTTTCCAATCGTGGTAGTAACAAAACATACGCCTAGCTAGCGTACACTGGTTTTCGATTTGTTATAGTATGGACAGGTTGACTTGGTACTTGGATACAAAACCTGTAAACTCACCAGCATTTTTGTGCTGACGTAAACTTTTACATGTTTTCTCAGGTCGCTAAGGTAGCACTACTGGACTAGGGCGCACGCGTCTGCACGGCGTCTAGTTAGAGTCGCATGGTTTTCATATGTTGAACATTTGGTTACCTTGAGATACTGTTTTGAATAAGCTTCCGCTGTAAACGGGGATTTTAAACTATGTTTTGAAATTGCATTATATTTATTTAGAATTGTTTATTGTGATCGTTGGTTTGGATCCTGGTTTGTCATGCGCCTCGCGGTAAAACTCCGCAAGTGGATTTTGAGGGTGTGACATGACAGACCCCACCCGTCAGCTGGGAGCCGGGCGGGTGCATATTGTCTCGGTCATAAGCTAAATCATTTCGGGCAAAATCATATTTCGTTGTCTGTAATGGTTTCCGGTCGTGGTAGTATAACTCATGCGTCTATCTAACGCTATCATTTCTGACATAGTGGTAACATGATGGCTTTCATTACTTAAACATTTAATATAAAACCTGTGAACTCACCGGCATTATTTGATGACGTATTTAGCATGTTTGTCTCAGGTCGTTGAGGTAGCAGCTTATCATAGGCGCACGGAGTCACACGGCGTCTAGGAGTCATATGCATTGTCTTATCTTTTTTTAGACTTACGTACTTTTACATTTGGGTTGTAATAAAGTTACGCTTCCGCAGCGATGGGATTTATGAAAACTTAATGGTTGTTTATTTCATTTTTCGTATCATATAGTGTCGTTTATTGTGACCGAATCTTGGAGTGGCTTCGGCATCCTTCAGAGATTTGTCCAAGATTCGGACATCTCCCATTTCTATACTCCAACGGACGCACTTGCTCGCACACATTATCGCTCATTTGTACTTGCTGTTTTATATCTTGGGTGCTTTATCACGTTGAAGATCTTATCTATTCCGGAACATGGGTGCCTGGTGGTTTGAAAGTCAGGCTAGGAGCACGCCTCGGGGACCATGTAGAGCGACTTATCATTTCGGGTGCACACGAAATAATAAGTTGAGATGCATGGAAATCCCGGTGGACTCTGTGTTTGATCTAATGACCATGATGGGATCCAATTCTTTGATTAACCTTATTACTTATGGTTTCTTCATGATTCCTTGTCATCTGTTCTGGAATCTGATGTCTTGTCTTTGATCTTGACAGAAGATGGCAGGACGTCGTGGTGGTCGCGTTGGTGGTCGCGTTGGTGGCCGAAATGGCGGTGGACGTAATGGGGGTCGTGGTAACATCAGCATGACCCAGGTAGAGCTGAATAATCTGATCCAGTAGCACGTGGCAGCTGCTATTGCTGCGCAGCAGGCCGCCCACCAGGGCCATGGTGGTAATTTAATTACCCCTACCCTCATTCCTTATCTTTTGTCGTGTGATGATCGTTTCTGACCGTGTTGCTTTTTGTAACAGGGGATGCTTTTCATCCTCCACCACCTCCACCTCCTCCAGTCCACTGTACTTATAAGTTGTTCCAGGACTGCAAGCCCCATAACTTCAGTGGGACTGAGGGAGCTGTGGGACTACTCCGTTGGTTGGAGAAGGTCGAGTCTGCTTTCTCCATGTGTAACTGCCCTGAGGAGTTTCGTGTGAAGTATGCTTCAGGGACGTTTGAAGGACGCGCTTTGACTTGGTGGAATTCGACTGTGCAGACTATTGGTTTACTGGAGGCCCATGCGTTGCCATGGACCGAGTTTGTGTTTCGTTTGAAGATGGAGTATTGTCCCAGGGATGAGATTAAGAGTTTGGAGCACGAGCTGTGGAATCATCAGATGGTGGGATCTGAGATAGAGGAGTATACCACTCGCTACCATGAGTTGGCACTTTTGTGCCCGGATTCTGTGACGCCTGAATATAAGGCTATCGAGTTCTACATTAGTGGGTTGGTGCCTGAGGTTCGCGGGTTGGTGACCGCAAATGATGCTACTACACTTCGGGATACCATTCGGTTGGCTCATAGGTTGACTAAACAGAAGGTTCAGGAGGGTTTTTGCCTCCTAAGGGTACCGTGGCGAAGACCTCTGACAGCAACAAGAGGAAATGGGATAGCACGGGTAAGGGTACGGCGCAGCCTCAGCAGCAGCAGAGGAAGTTTGAGACTACGGGTTCGTCTTCTGGGTAGAGGCAGGGTGGATATACTGGTAGGCTGCCTAGGTGTGATCGTTGTGGGTATCATCATGTGGGAAATTGTAGCTATTGTACCCGTTGCAAGAAGAACGGGCATCAGGCCCAGACGTGTAGGGTGAATCTTCAGACTCAGCAACAGCTGGTTGCCCCTACTACTACTACCACTGCTGCACCTAGGGGTAATCAGGGATGTTTCAACTGTGGGGAGACAGGGCACTTTAAGAAGGACTGCCCCAAACTGAAGCAAGGGAATGCTGGGAGGAATGACAGGGGTAATGGGGGTGGCGGCAGGAACGCGCGCGCTTTCGTCATTGGGTCGGGCGAGGCCCGTCAGGATCCGGATACTGTTACTGGTACGTTTCTTCTTTGTGATCGTTATGCCTCTGTTTTATTTGATTCGGGTGCCGACAAGAGTTTTATATCTGTTGAGTTTAGCCGACTGTTAGACATAGTACCGACTCCCTTAGAGGTCAAGTATCTAATAGAGTTGGCTGATGGTAAGAATATTGAGGCAACTCATATTCTTAAGGGATGCCAGTTGGAACTATCGGGGTTATCTTTTCCTATCGACCTCATGCCGGTGTCATTGGGTAGTTTCGACGTTGTAGTAGGTATGGATTGGTTGTCCTTATATCGTGCAGAAATCGTTTGCTTTGATAAAATCATTCGCCTCCCTCTCCCGGATGGAGAGATTCTTTTGGTTCATGGTGAGAAAAGTGGAGTTCCCTTGAGCATCATTTCGTGTATGAAGGCGTATAAGTACTTACGTAAGGGGTATTCCGCAATCTTAGCTCTTGTTTCGGTTTCATCTAACGATGAGAAGAGGATCGAGGACATTCCTGTTGTTCGTGATTTTCCCGACGTATTTCCCGATGATTTGCCTGGTCTTCCACCTCAACGTCAGGTTGAATTTAACATTGATCTTACGCCCGGTGCGGCGCCTATTGCCCGAGCTCCTTACCGCCTTGCACCTCCCGAGATGCATGAATTATCTAATCAACTGCAGGAGTTGTTGGAAAAGGGATTCATTAGACCTAGTTCATCCCCGTGGGGAGCTCCTATCTTATTTGTCAAAAAGAAAGACGGGAGCCTTCGTATGTGTATAGACTACCGGGAACTGAACAAGGTAACCATCAAGAATCGTTACCCGCTTCCTCGTATTGATGATTTATTCGATCAGCTCCAAGGCTCCAGTTTTTATTCCAAGATAGATCTGAGGTTTGGGTATCATCAACTGCGGGTACAAGAAGCTGACATTCCAAAGACCGCCTTTCGTACACGTTATGGCCACTTCGAGTTCCTGGTCATGCCCTTCGGTCTTACGAATGCACCTGCTGTTTTCATGGACTTGATGAACCGCGTTTGCAAGCCCTATCTCGATAAATTCGTTATCGTGTTTATCGATGACATTTTGGTTTATTCTAAGAGCGAGACGGATCATGAGGAACACTTACGATTAGTCTTGGAACTTTTGAGACGGGAGCAGTTGTATGCTAAGTTCTCAAAGTGTGATTTCTGGTTACGTGAAGTACAATTCCTAGGGCATGTGGTTAATGAACTAGGAATTCATGTCGATCCGGCCAAGATTGAAGCTATTAAGGAATGGGAAGCACCAAAGACGCCATCTGAGGTGCGGCAATTCCTAGGCCTTGCGGGTTACTATCGTCGTTTCATTGAGGGATTTTCGAAGATCGCTCAACCCCTCACCACTCTTACCCAGAAGGACTGAAAGTTTGACTGGGGAGAACCGCAGGAATCAGCATTTCAGATGCTGAAGCTTAAACTTTGCTCTGCGCCCATCTTATCCTTACCTGAGGGTACAGATGATTTCGTTGTGTACTGTGACGCTTCCATTTGTGGTCTCGGTTGTGTGTTAATGCAACGCGGGAAGGTTATTGCCTACGCCTCTCGCCAACTTAAGGTCCATGAAAAGAACTACACCACTCATGATTTAGAGTTGGGTGCAGTGATCTTTGCGTTAAAAATCTGGAGACATTACTTGTACGGTACCAAGTGCGAAGTATACACCGATCACAAGAGTCTCCAGCATATTTTCGACCAGAAAGTATTAAACATGCGGCAGCGATGCTGGGTTGAACTCCTGAACGACTATGACTGTTCCATCAAGTACCATCATGGCAAGGCGAACGTTGTGGCAGACGCCCTGAGCAGGAAGGAGTCTGTGAAACGTCGTCGTGTTCGAGCCTTGCAGCTCACCATTCATTCTTCGTTGCCTGACCAAATCCGCTCTGCACAATCAGAAGCTTTGAAGGAGGAAAACCTTAAAGCTGAAACCATGCACGGTGCTGATAAACACCTCGAGCTTGGGTCTGATGGCCTGCATTACTTTGCCGAACGCGTTTGGGTTCCTTTATTTGGGGGTTTGCGGGAGCTCGTCATGGATGAAGCTCACAAATCCCGGTATTTTATTCATCCGGGTTCCGATAAGATGTATCAGGACCTAAAGATACTCTATTGGTGGCCCAACATGAAGGCTGACATAGCTTCGTATGTCAGCAAATGTCTGACCTGTGCTAAGGTCAAGGTGGAGTACCAGAAGCCGTCTGGTCTTCTACAGCAACCAGAAATTCCTGAATGGAAATGGGAACGGATTACAATGGATTTTGTGACCAAACTTCCGAAGTCGCCCAGTGGTTGTGACATGATCTGGGTGATTGTCGACCGGTTGACAAAGTCCGCACATTTCCTCGCTATTAAGGAAACCGACAGTCTGGAGCGGTTGTCTCGTATCTATATTAAGTAAGTGGTTTCCAAGCACGGGGTGCCCGTCTCTATCATCTCCGATCGTGATCCCCGTTTCGCTTCCCGTTTCTTGAAGTAATTACATAAAGCGTTGGGTACTCAACTGGACATGAGCACCGCATATCATCCGCAGATTGACGGTCAGAGCGAGCGGACGATTCAAACGCTTGAAGACATGCTTCGAGCATGTGTCATCGATTTCGGTAAGAGTTGGGAGGTTCACCTACCGTTGGTGGAGTTCTCTTACAACAATAGTTACCACTCCAGCATTAAGGCGGCACCGTTCGAGGCTCTGTATGGACGGAAGTGCCGGTCCCCTCTTTGTTGGGCCGAGGTGGGCGAAAGCCAACTCACTGGTCCAGAAATGGTGTACGAAACTTCCGAAAAGATCGTACAAATTCGTAATCGTATGGCGGCAGCTCGTGATCGTCAGAAGAGCTACGCTGATCGTCGTCGCAAACCTTTGGAGTTCCAGGTTGGCGACAAGGTTTTATTGAAGGTATCTCCATGGAAGGGCGTTATACGCTTTGGGAAGCGCGACAAACTTAACCCTCGTTATGTCGGGCCGTTCCCAATTCTGGACCGTATTGGGCCGGTGGCATACATACTTGACTTACCAGCCGAGCTTAGTGGCGTGCATAACGTCTTCCATGTCTCGAATCTTAAGAAGTGCTTGGCGGACGAATCTCTCGTAGTTCCTCTCGAAGAAATCAGAGTTTACGATCGTTTACGTATCGTGGAGGAACCAGTTGAAATCCTAGATTATAAGATTCGTAGCCTTCGTCGGAGTAAAATCCGCATCGTTAAGGTTCGTTGGAATTCAAATCATGGACCGGAGTTCACGTGGGAATGAGAAGATCAGATGAAGGCTAAGTACCCTCATCTATTTCCTAAGCGTGCGTTTGAATCGAACTATGTTGCTTCCAAAACTAAATGAATCTCGGGTCGAGATTCCTTTCAACTGGGGGATGATGTAACAACAGGAATTTTTTTTTCTTTTCTTTCTTCCTTTCGTCTCTTCATCTCCGGACTTCATTAAATTTTCGGGACGAAAATTCTTTCAACTGGGGGATGATGTGACACCCGGCATATTCAGGTTAATACTTTTCATACTTTACATACATGCGTTTCATACTTTACATACATACGAGTCTATCTCAACGAAAACATTGAAAACAACTACTTAATATCATACTTGACCGGGTCAGTTGAGTCGTACCGATGATTCGGGAATCATCGGGACTCGTTACAATGGTCCGAAGGACCATTGGGTGTCGGTCCATAACCATGTGTACAAGGATCGGTGATTCGTGGAATCATCGGATTTAACGCATGTACGCAAGTCTCGGGTCCCGGGAATTGGTGATCGGGTGGGAACGTGTTAGTTATCATGCATTATATGTTGGTAATCATTATGTGACTTGTCGGTATGTGAAAACGTGATTACATATGTTAAAATAGGGTTTAACGCGCCAAAAACACGGACACATAGACTATAGGCGATTAGGCTAATGTGTGATAGCCTAATCGCCAGTCTTATAGGCGAGTAGGGGGTATTTGGGGCGAATAGGGGGCTATTCGCATGATGCTTCATGCGAGTAGCAGCCCTACTCGCCTCTACTGCTGCGTACTCGCCTGAAATGCTCAGAACGATTAAAAACGCCTATAAATACCACCCTTGACCTACAAAACATCATTTATGCTACCCTAGCCGTCCCATAAACTATCTTAACCCACAAACACCCTCTGGAACCCATTTTTACATCAAAACAACCATTTCCAAGCTTTTTCCATCATCTCCTCTTAGATACAAGGTGTGTTCTTCAAACCCAAACCTTTAAATGATTATATCTTACTCCCTAAAAGTCCAGACCTGACTTATAAATGTTTTTGTCTTTGAAAATCCATTTAAAACCGTTTTTAAACAAACCCACACCTTTACATGTGTTATATGTGTTATATGTGATTAAAGATAGAATTTTTAGGATTGAATCATGGTTGTTTTTGTGTTATTATGATGTTTATGGCTGTTACAAGTTAGTATGATGATGTCCTAGGAGTTTGAATGGTTTTGGTTGTGTATTATTGATACTTGATGTTTTGACCCATTTGAAGGATTGTGGATGGTTAAGGATGATATGGGGTGTGTTGTTGATTGTTTGATGTTAGGGTTTGCTCTAGGATGATGCTAGAACAGTAGGATGCTATTGGACAACGTGGTTATGTGATTTAATCTGAATAATTGCTATTTAGGGCAAGTTCTTGCATGTTGATGTGATGTTTACATGCTAAGTTACTATTTTGGGAAAACACTCGCATTCGGAACTGTTAGAACGATGAAAACTTAGGGGTTTTGCTTGAAATATGTTTGTTAATGTGTTAGGATGATTATTGGGTGTTTTTACATGTTTCGGATCTGATTTGGAGAGTTCGACGCGCGAAAATGTGTTACAGACATGCAGAGGCGAGTAGGATCCTACTCGCATGAAGCTTCATGCGAATAGGACTCCTAATCGCCTGAAGCTTAAGCATTTACAGCCCTAATCGCCTAAACATAAGCATTTAGAGCCCTATTCACCTCAACTACTAGCAAATACAATCCTAATTGCCACTTCTACTAGTGATTACAATCCTAAATGCTAGTTTGATTTCCTAATCGCGTGTAATGCTGCTGTATGTATATTTTAACATCCCGAAACACGGATCGACACCTAGAAACATGTTAGGAACCCCAGGACATGTCTAATGACTTGGTAACACATGTTAGGACTGTGTTATGCGTTAATTAACTGTTATGCTAAATTAGGTGAACTCTTGCGCGCAATTAAGTGTTTAATTGCATATATTGTATGATATCTTGCTTTCGGCTAACACGTGAGATGTCGGGTCACCAATGGGATGTCGGGCCTTGTCTGGTGCGGTCGGTTAAACGTTTGAAACATCATTTCATATATACACGGTTATGGTCTGGACTACTAGGGACTAATCAACCTACGGGTTGTTAGTCTAACACCTTATACGCTCGTCATGATAGGTCACCGGTATTAGGGGCCGTCTATTGAGCAGGTTTACTTGTCTTAGTGCGAAAAGCAGCATCAGGTGAGTTTCACGGCCCCACCTTACGCTTTACATTTTGGGGGAGACACATGCTTATACTTATTACATAAATTATCATGTTATACTAGTGTTAATTCATTTACATACTATACGATACGTAAAGTCCCGGGGAAACCATGAATGTGCGGGGCACAACGGGGGAAATGTGGATAGATCTATTGGGATTGACAGACCCCACCCGTCGGCTGGGAGCCGGGCGGGTGCATATTGTCTCGGTCATAAGCTAAATCATTTCGGGCAAAATCATATTTCGTTGTCTGTAATGGTTTCCGGTCGTGGTAGTATAACTCATGCGTCTAGCTAACGCTATCATTTCTGACATAGTGGTAACATGATGGCTTTCATTACTTAAACATTTAATATAAAACCTGTGAACTCACCGGCATTATTTGCTGACGTATTTAGCATGTTTGTCTCAGGTCGTTGAGGTAGCAGCTTATCATAGGCGCACGGAGTCACACGACGTCTAGGAGTCATATGCATTGTCTTATCTTTTTTCAGACTTACGTACTTTTACATTTGGGTTGTAATAAAGTTACGCTTCCGCAGCGATGAGATTTATGAAAACTTAATGGTTGTTTATTTCATTTTTCGTATCATATAGTGTCGTTTATTGTGACCGTTGACTTAGATCCTGGTTTGTCACGCGCCTCGCGGTAAAACCCGCACGTGGAATTTGAGGGTGTGACAACAAAGCCCTATAAAACTCGAACTCAATAACTATAACACTAAAACCCTACTAGAATTACCAAATGTGACATACGTGGAAGTACATATTCGCACGTTGAGAGCCACACATTAACACTTAGAGTCATATACATGTAACATGTGCCCAATGATTGGAGTTCAACATCATGTGGAATGTTTGGTGCACCTTTTCAAAGTTAACACTTAGGATTTGTAAGTTCTTTTATGTGTGTGTATATATATATATATATACATATATATATCATAAATACGTGGACAAATATAAACAAACAGGGTATGCAATCTAGGGTATACAATAAAGAGGAAGTAGTGACCTAGATTACGATACTTACGGTTTATATTGCTTTAGATTTAATTAGTGCTTATTAAATGATTAGCAGGTAACGACTGAAATAATAGTTTTGAACCATTGGTTCAGTTTGTGTGATTATTTATACGGGACGTCCATTAGTTTTAATTATATAAAAGAAAAATAGCTTGGACTTTTATATTTTTGTATAATTATTTTTCTTAGTTGATAATGATAAACCCTTTTCGCTAACAACCACCATTATTCTTTGACTACCCGCCATCTCATGCTACACTTATCTTTGACCCTTACTCATACATGATATATGACACAAAAAAAAAAAAAAAATGTGTACACATACAAAAAAGAAACCACCCCGCTCTCTCAACAAAACTAATAGTTTAGAACCTTTGGTTCAGTTTATGTGATTGTATATACAAGACGTCCATTGGTTTTAATTACATAAAATAAAAATAGCTTGAATTTGTATAATTATTTTTCCTATTCGAACCTACAAGTTTTAATTGTATAAAAGAAAATAGCTTAAAATTTCATAATTTTGTATAATTATATTTCTTATTTGATAATGTTAATCCCTATTCGCTAAAAACCACATCTATTCTTTGACTACCGCTCATCTCATGTTACCACTTATCTTTAATCGTCACTCATACATGATCCATGAACAAAAAATGTGCAAAAATACAAAAAAAAAAAAAAAAAAAGGCAACCACCCTGCTTTCCCAACAAAACTAACATCACCATTAGGTATTGGATGAGGTCAATGTTCTTCGCTATAAATTCCTACAAAACCCTAACTCAATATCTTTAACACTGAAACCCTACTAAATATACCAAATGTGACATATGTGGAAGTATATATTCGCACTTTAAGATCCATGAACTCGCATGTGCAGTCATATACATGTAACTCGTGCTCATGTACATAAGTGGAGTTCAACGTAATGGTGTAATGTTTGGGTGCACCTTTTAAAAGTTAACATTTAGGATTTCTAAGTTTTTTTTACATATGTGTATGTCATAAATACATGGATAGATATAAGACAATCAGGCTATGCGATCCAGGGAATCCAATATAGGGGAAGTGGTGACCTAGATTAAGATATTTACGGTTTATATAGCTTTAGATCTCATTAGTGCTTATTAAATGATTAGTGGATAATAACTAAAATAGTAATTTAGAACCTTCGGTTCAGCTTATGTATTTATTTATAGAGGACATTGACTGATTTTAATATAAAAGAAAAATAGCTTGAACTTTCATATTTTTGTATGATATTTTTTCTTATTTGACATTGATAAAACCTCTTCGCTAACAACCACCTATCACCGACCACCATTATTCTTCGACTACCGTCCATATCATGCTACCACTTATCTTTGCCCGCCACTCATACATGATCTACGAACAAATAGAGTGCACAAATAGATGAAAGCATCCACCCCGCTCTCCAAACTAAACCAACACCACCATTAGGTATTGGATGGGGCCGATGTTCTTCACTACAAAGCCCTATAAAACTCGAACTCAATAACTATAACACTAAAACCCTACTAGAATTACCAAATGTGACATACGTGGAAGTACATATTCGCACGTTGAGAGCCACACATTAACACTTGGAGTCATATACATGTAACATGTGCCCTATTGTACATGATTGGAGTTCAACATCATGTGGAATGTTTGGTGCACCTTTTCAAAGTTAACACTTAGGATTTGTAGGTTCTTTTATGTGTGTGTGTATATATATATATATATATATATATATATCATAAATACGTGGACAAATATAAACAAACAGGGTATGCAATCTAGGGTATACAATAAAGAGGAAGTAGTGATCTAGATTACGATACTTACGGTTTATATTGCTTTAGATTTAATTAGTGCTTATTAAATGATTAGCAGGTAACGACTGAAATGATAGTTTTGAACCATTGGTTCAGTTTATGTGATTATTTATACGGGACGTCCATTAGTTTTAATTATATAAAAGAAAAATAGCTTGGACTTTTATATTTTTGTATAATTATTTTTCTTAGTTGATAATGATAAACCCTTTTCGCTAACAACCACCATTATTCTTTGACTACCCGCCATCTCATGCTACACTTATCTTTGACCCTCACTCATACATGATCTATGACACACACATACAAAAAAGAAACCACCCCGCTCTCTCAACAAAACTAATAGTTTAGAACCTTTGGTTCAGTTTATGTGATTGTTTAAACAAGACGTCCATTGGTTTTAATTATATAAAATAAAAATAGCTTGAATTTGTATAATTATTTTTCCTATTTGATAATGATAAACCCTTTTCGCAACAACTACCGCTATTCTTAATTTTACTATCGCCCATCTCATGCTACCACTTATCTTTGACATACATGATCCATGAACAAAAAAAGTTGCACACATACAAAACAACAACCACACCGCTGCCTCAACAAAACTAACATCACCACTAGGTATTGAATAAGGTCGATAATCTTCGCTATAAAACTCTTTAAAACCCTAACTGAATAACAATAACACTAAAACCCTACTATAATTACCAAATGTGACATTTATGGAAGTATATATTTACACATTAAGAGCAATGCATTCACACGTAAAGTCATATACATGTAACTCGTGCCCCATTGTACATGAGTGTAGTTCAACGTAACGGTACTGGAATGTTTGGTTGCACCTTTTCAAAGTTAACACTTAAGATTTCTAAGTTTTTTTTTACTTATGTGTATATCATAAATACATGGAGAATATAAGACAAATAGGGTATGCGATCCAAGGTATCGAGAGGAAGTAGGGACCTAGATTACGATATTTACGAATTTTATAACTTTAGATCCCATTAGTGCTTATTAAATGATTAGCGGATAACGACTGAAATAATACTCTAGAACTTTTGGTTTAGCTTATGTACTTATTTACACAGGACAACCATTGGTTTTAATGATATAAAAGAAAAATAGCTTGAAATTTCATACTTATATATAATCATTTTTCTTTTTTGACATTGTTAAACCCTCTTCGCTAACAATCACCTATCACCAACCACCACTATTCTTCCACTACCGCACATTTCATACTACCACTTATCTTTGACCGTTACTCATACATGATCTATGAATAAAAAAAGGTGCACACATACATAAAAGCATCCACCCTGCACTCCCAACAAAACCAACACCACCACTGGTTATTGTATGAGGTCAATGTTTTCGCTACAAAACCCTAACTCAATAGCATAACATTAAAACCCTACTAAAATTACCAAACGTGACATGTGAAAGTATATTTTCGCACGTTGAGAGCCAGGCATTCACACGTGAATTCATATAAATGTAACACGTGCCCCATTGTACATGAGTGGAGTTCAATGTAATGGTGAAATGTTTGGTGCACCTTCACTTCATCGATGTAGACATTTCCCGATTCTAGTTCTTTGATGCATGTTGGCAACCCTATATGGTAGTTGTATAATGGGCGGACTTGCCATTACGTGATTTTAAGATAGATATAAAATATTTTATCATTGTGATATTAATAAAAAAAAAAGTTCAACCACATGATTATAAAAATTAAGATGACTTTCTTAACACGAACAGAAAAACACACTAATAAGATGTGTCACGTTATGATAATAAATGATGAGGAGATGCCTCAACATCAAGAAATATATATTTACATACGTGTAGCAAATGTGCAGCCACAGAGTGGCAAAAATGGAGTGACCAACATTATATGAAGTAAAGATTGCAAGATGTTAAGACAAATAGGATACTTAAACATATGAGTGATATATGATAATGTGCTTTGCTTCCAAAATAAAAACGTCATTCTTCAATAATATACTGTGTGACACGAGTAATTAAACATGATAAAATAAAGATACAACATGGCACGATAAGATAATCGAAGACGTATCTTTGTAAGATTTAGAAAAGATAAGAGAAAATCATACAATATTATCAGTAAACACTTCATATGTTGAAAAAAGCAATTCATTTTTTTTAATTGTTTGAGGATTCACAGCAAGTACTCTTTATGCTCACTCGACTTTCAAAGCTAACACTTTCGGTTCATACTTGCAAGGTTTATATCACTATTTAGATATGACAAACAAGGGACCGGGTAGCTAATAAAGAGGATTTGGTGCACAAGAGGTCAAGATTATAACACTTGGTTAAAAAATAGCATTTGCTTTTATTATTGCTAGTTTTTTTTATTGCTAATGATATAATTAACAATTATTCGAGTAAAATGTGGAATAATTATTTAATTATTTGAAACCTTGGTTCATGTAGTTTATGTACTTGTTTTTATGATACTTCTACTGGTGTATTTGATATAAATGAAAATAACCTGAAATTTCATATTAAAAAAAAAAAGAGATGGTTACGTTATATGATCAGCCCGCAATATCATATGTTTGACAATTAGCTTTTAAGAGCTTTTATAAGCTTTAAGCTTTTAAGAAAAAACCCATACTTAATAAAAAGTCTTGTTTGGTTGAAGGGGCTTAAATCTTTTAGGTTAGTTGAAAAAACTCTATAGTGAAAAGTTACTAGCATTAGCGTTTAAGAAAAAACTCCTACCAACTATAAACTTTTAATGAGTAAATGACACAAATACCCATTCTATAATAATAAAAATAAAAAACATGCATACATGCTTTTTAATTAATGGTCATTTTGGTCATTTTATACATTTTATTAAAAGCTTCAGCTACTCTACCAAACATCAAAATATATTTAAAAAACTACAGCTCTCAGCTTCTAGCTGCAGCTACTGGCTACCAGCTTCCGGCCAACAGCTACAAGCCACCAGCTACAAATCACCAGCTACTTTTGCCAAACATAACTTAATTGTGCCAGATCACACTAATAATAACAATATATTATTATTAATATTATTGTTACCATTATTATTATTATTACTATTACTATTGCTATTGCTATTGCTATTACTATTACTATTATTATTATTATTAATATTAATATTATTGTTACCATTATTATTATTATTAACCCCTCGTCGCTAGCAACCACCCATCACAAAGTAACTATTCATCTGCGGTCACCACTCATTTCCTGTTTATGCTAAAAAGCGTACCATACACACATCTTCCACATCCTCTCTCCAACTAAATCACCATTGAGGTCCATGTTCTTTTGTAGCAAACCGTGTAAAACCCTAACCCAATAATTATAACACTATAATCCTACTAGAAGCAACTCATTTATGTTATTCGGTTGCTCCTCCCTAGAAAACGCTGGTTATATGGACACATGATTCCCCAAACAAAATTCTTAATAAATGTGTAGTGTCAATGCCAGACGAAAGAAAAAATCGTTGTTGTGTCTAAAGTCTTAGGACTTGCATGTCATCTTTTACATGAAACGGTAAAAAAACATTTGTTTGTTACGCTTAATAATAAATTAAAAATCCGTTACATACAATGATATTTTTAATAAATTTTATTACATCCACATAAGCAAGACATCGTGATAAATTCAAACTTTACAGTCTAACATCACATTTTCTAATAATTACTCGTTTTTTAGTATTCAATTACATTTTTTTTGACATAATTATATTTATTTTAATTTAATTACCTATAATAACATTAACAACATTTAATCTAATCGCATTCTTATATTATCACTTTTCCCAGTTTGACACCAATATTAAATCATTTTTCATTTACAAAATAAAAACCGAACTTTGAATTTAATTCCATTTGAAACACGTAATAAATCTAAAATACCTTCATACAGATCATCCGAATCAAACAGGGAATTTAATCAATATAGATTTATAGTATTCATTAATAATAACATTAATATTAATACTAGTATTAATTAATGTATAATAATATAACCTGTATTATGTAATATGAAAACACTCTCATATGACCAAAATTTTGAAAATTTAACGTTTTGGGATGAAAGTGGTTTTTGTTTTTTGAAATCTTGTATAAATTAATTAATGTATAATAATATGACCTGTATGATTATTTTTGTATAAATTCAATTGGGTGATTGCAAAAAATTATTACAAATTGACAATGTCTGGAAGTAATGCTTCGTGGAAGTCCTCAGGCGCCTGCGGTGTACCGGAAAGCTTTCCGGCAGGTCTCCGGGTCCTTGTTGTTGACGATGATCCAACTTGTCTCATGATCTTGGAGAGAATGCTGAAACAATGCAACTATGAAGGTACATAAGACACATGCACCCATTGTGTATAAACCTTTGTTTTACATAATTTTTTAATTGATTGGAGATAAAAACCCTAATAGGATTAGGGTTTTGTAGTTAAATTAAATTTCTTGATGTAACTGAATTTGTTTGACGGCATTTGACATTTAATTTTGATTTTTTGATGAAATTCATGGTTGATTTATTTTACCATATTTATGGATTGGAATAATTGTTTATTAATTTGCAGCAATTATGTGCAATAAAGCTGAGATAGCTTTATCATTGCTGAGGGAAAACAATGATTTGTGTGATATAGTTTTGAGTGACGTTCATATGCCGGACATCGATGGATTCAAACTTCTCGAACTCATTGGGCTCGAAATGGATATTCCTGTCATTAGTAAGTCGAAAATAATCCTTTGAATTTTGGCGCGTGTGTATCTTGTTTTAATTGCTTGACAAGATTTCTATATGTGGAGTTGAAATATGTAGAATAACTAGTAAAAGTGCCCGCGCTACATAGCAGGGTTTTGACGATAGATGGAAACTCAATTGAGTGTGGTGCGCTTGCTATCACAAATAAAAAAGAAAGTTAAAATTATAATAAAAAAGTATATCCAAAAAGTATCAATGCATGTTTACTTTTTCAAAAACAATTTAAGAATTACTAAAAAACATTAGTTAAAAGTACAATAGAAAAAAGATGGGCTGGTGATTTGCGTTAGTCATTCATTTGAATAACACTTCAATTTGTCATGGTAACACGGCCAAAGGAGAGAACATAGAAAAGTTACTTTCTCTTACTTGTGATATGAGAGAAGATATGTGATTTTTTTTTATTTGGCAACTCAAAACTCATTTCACAAGTTACTCAGAGGGATGGGTGTGGTTTGGGCTTTGGGATTTAAAGATGTTTTTTATTTTTATTTTTTTCCTGATAATTTAATTAAAAATAAAAGGATAAATTACATAAAGAAGGTAGGTAGACGGACAACAAAATAACCATTAGACTAGTATTCAGCCACATACTCGGCAACGGCGTCGCCCACCACCATTTAAATTTCCGTATTATATGTATCGCGTAATAGAAAAAAACATGAATGACACCATTGTCTTTTTACGAGCGACATCATTGTTTATTTTCCTTAAAAACAAATCCCAAATAGTTAATTACATATAGGAAACTTTTGATCATTAGATTAGAAGGTCAATGTTTTTCTAACTTTTTTAACCGAATAAAGATTATAGACCATACTTAACTACTTAAATTCGATCCCACTCAACCTAACTTGATTTGAAAATGTTGACTCGGGTTATAATAACCCCGATATAAAAAAATGGCACCATTGAAAGAAATAAATCTGGTGACTTCATCTATCAATCATCTTCATGACTTTCAACTGTTACAAAATAACCATTAGACTAATAATCATGACTTTCAACTAATGATACGGTCAATTTTATAGTGATGTCAGGGGATGACAACAAAGATGTAATGATGAAAGGTATAACTCATGGTGCATGCGATTATATAATCAAACCTGTTCGTATGGAGGCGTTGCGTGCTATATGGCAACACGTTGTTCGAAAGAAACAAAAGCGGAATGATTTCAAGGGTTTAACAAGTGCTGATGATGTTTACCAACATCACAAAGTTCCGGAAGATGTTGAAGATACATCTTCAGGAAACGAAGGGCGTAACTGGAGAAACATAAAGAGGAAAGAATATGAGGATGAGTATGAACGAGGTGAGACTTCTTCTTCAAAGAAGCCTCGTGTCGTTTGGTCTATTGAACTTCATCAAAAGTTTGTAGCAGCTGTTAATCAACTCGGGCTTGATAGTAAGACATTTTCTACCTTTTTTATATTATTACTTTGATACATAAACCCCGAAGCCTGAACCCTGAACTCTGAACCACAGGAGCCGTTCCAAAGAAAATATTGGAGCTGATGAAGGTTCCAGGTATAACGCGAGAAAACATCGCTAGCCATCTTCAGGCAAGCTCAACACCGCTATAACCCCTTCAAAGTTTACATCATTTTCATAATTTGTATTTGTTTTTAGAAAATGTGTTCACATGTTTAAGTACTTGGTGCAGAAATACCGTCTTTATCTCAAACGACTCAATGAGTCAAAGCATCCGGCCTCAATTGCTACCTCATTTATGGGGTGTACACTCGATCGAGGTTATGACCGTCGGGCTTTAGTGGGCAGGGGTCAATTCCCTAGTCAAAGCCTCACGCCACTCCAAACATCAGTACTTGACCGTCTAAACAACTCAAGATCTTTGGTTCCTTTACATCAGAACGATGAAAGAAACACATTTAACTTTGGAAATCCAAGATTTTATGGCGATCCAACAAATATGGCACAAATCAATTCATGGGCTTGAACCAATCCTACCAATATCCCTTCAATGGTGTGAACAATCAAGTATTGATGCCAATGGCTGGTCCAAGTCAAGGTCTAAATCAAAGTCAACCTATTTTTCCTAGTGGAATGTTGGGACATGGTCTAGGATCAAACATTTCAGGAGGTGGGATTCATCCAAGTTATAACCTTTTAAATGGTTCGAACCAGAACAGGCCTGGTTTAGGTTCTTCAAACACGGCCTTCACTGATTGGTTGTCATATTCTTCTAGCAAGCAAATGGGACCCACCTTGTCTTTTGCAGTAAACGATGTAAGTGGGACCCATCGTAATGGAACCGGGGGCAACCAAGATGACATCCTAAGTGCACTTCTTGATCAGGTACATACATTTTCTTTTAACATTAAACTTGGAGGGTGTCCGCATGATGTGGCGGGGAACACAGACACTTTTAAGGGTATGAATGTTTAGTATGGTTATTTGTCAAAATCAAAACCAAAGTCATCGTTTAATCGATCTTTATTAACCAATCGATTAATTGGTTCAATTTATTTTATAATATTGTTGGTTTTTAGTTCGGGTCAATTAATTTTTGTTAATAACCAAAACTAAACTTTTGCTAAATTTTTTGCTTATAGGTAAATGAAATAGGGGTATAATACATGAAAATGAGGTATAAAACCTATGAATATATGAATTGTTTGGTCCCGGATTGGTTAACTTTGGTTAACTAAGGGTATAAAAGAACCGATAACTGACTTTAAGTTAATTCGGATTTTTGATTAATTTAATTTTCAATTAATTTGGTTTGGTTTCGTCTATTTTTTGTTTGTTACAGTTACTCTTCACCTCTAGATATTGTTAATAACGTAACACACTATTGTTAATAACGTAACACACTGACTTTTTTAAACTAAAAAATAATAGCAATACTATACTCAAATTAAATAGAATAAAATTCTCGTTTTTATGCTGTAATTTTTTAGGTATTCACCTATGAAAAAAAAGTACAACTATCTAAAAATTGTGGGGTAGTTGACTTAAAATAAGAATAAAAAGTGTAAATGTTGTTTAGAAAAGTAAAAGTTTAGTAAAGTTGAGAGAATTAAAGTGTAATTAAAATGATAGTATTAAAGTGTTTAAAAGGCTAATTTACTTTCATTTTAGATTCTACCTTATGCATTAAATGAAAAAAAGTTCTTTAACTTTTGATATTTGGTGTGAAAATAATCTATGTTCGTTAATTGTTGATTTAATCGGATCGTACATTTTTGTGAAGCAGCCGGAAGGAGGCATTGCACAACTGGAAGACGAACTTGACTTTGATGATGGGTATGCTTTTGATGATCTTCCCAAAGCACCGTAGCCATTTTTGGCAGGGTCTTTCGAATGCTGTAGCTAGAAATATTTAGTACTGTTGAATGTTGTTTGTTTGGCAGATAGCACTGTGTGCATAGGCATATGCATATGCTTATGCACATGAATTTTTGAATGTTTTTATAAGCAACACATTGCTATAGTAAAAACATGCAAAAATTCAAATTTTGTTGGAGTGTTATCTGTTGTTTTTCTAATGTTTGTTATTTGGATCAGTTAATTATGAACATTGAAGTTTTATGTTTATAATTTATGGGATGGTTTGAGAATCGGATTTTATGTTGCATCTTGTTTGGTTACTACCACCAAAGAAAAAGAGAGTTGGTGATCACATTACATGCAAAAGGTTTGCTAATTAATATTCACATTAATCTGCATGTTTTACTAACACATGGTTGAAATGTTTTAACATAATCGATTCAACTAATGTGTTTCTATTCATATATTGTTAAACAAGCTATTTGATCTTAAGAGAACTTATATACACATACAATATTTTTACACAACTAATTTTTAATTAATTTGTTGTTTTTTAACAGCTAGTTGAAGATTAATCCTAAGGTGAGTGATTTAGTGGCCAACGTTAAATGGTTTTTTTTTTAAGTCGGTCTAGGTATACAAACCTTCTTTGAAAGAATTGGTGTGTTTTTCCTTTGTATATGTTGTAATTTCTTTTAGGGTGGTCCTTAATTTAAGGGCTCATCGGTGGTTAATGAAGTTTAAAGTAAAAAAAAAAAAAAACAAAACTTTATATATAATATTGCAATAATGTTTTAGCACAATCGATTCTTAATTGATGTGTTTAACATGTGAAATACTTATTCCTGTGAGACTTTTATATAAACTTACTGTTAACTTATAATAATTTATAATGTATTCTGTAAATTATAGTTTCTTTAGGTAGTTCAGTGAAGCATTAGTCTCTATATAATGTACATGAAACTCCTATGTAAATTATTGAATACCACAGTTATCATGGTAGCAGAGCTTGATCCGATGGATCAACTACATTGGTTTTTATGTGGGCTTGGTACTTCATTTGAGGGGTTTTCAACACACATTCGGTCGGTGCATCCCATCCTGAGTCTTACCAATCTTCTGGCGTAGGCAGAGAGTCATGAACCCTTTGTTAAAGCGCTTCATGGTCCAACTTCTCCTCATGTTGCATTTTCGGTTCAATCATCTCAGCCCTGTCCTTCCTATCGGGGTCCAGCTCATCGTCCTAATCGTTCGGGCTCATATCACCCCAACCGGCCTGCGGGAAATTGGTCTAATCGTCCCAAGCGCCTGCCCACTTGTCAATTATGCATAAAACAGGTGCATTATGCAACTCAGTGTTATCAGTTGCAATCCTTTGCGGCTTCTAAAAACCTGTATGAAGTTCAATTAGTGCAAGCCTTTCATGCGCAATGCACCGTCCCAGACTGGACTAGCGACACGGGTGTGTCTGATCCTATAGTTCCCACCACTAATGCTCTTCCTGGGTCAACCCCAACTCCAGGTAATCCACGTGTGTTTTTCGGGAATGGTTAGTCTCTACCCATCACACATACTGGTAACACAAAACTTCTCGGTTCTCTTGATTTTAAAAATGTTTTTCTTTGTTTCTAATCTCACGAAAAATCTTTTGTCAATCAGTAAATTAACTGAAGACAACCCTGTTGATGTTGTGTTTTCTTATCCTCATTTTTTTTATTTAGGACCGACACAACAAGAAAATCCTAGCCCGCGGGTGCCGTGAAGATGGACTTTATATTCTCCACAACACCCCTCAATTTTTTGTTCCTTCTTCAAAGTGTCCCAAGGCTTCATTTGAGTCATGGCATTCTCGTTTAGGACATATTGGTTTTGACATTATTACTATGTTGAAAAATAAAAATTTAATTTCAGTTACTTCAGTTTTACCCAAACCGAGTATTTGCACACCATGTGAACTTGCCAAATCAAAAAGGCTCCCTTTTGCTTTGAATAATAAACGTTCATCTTTTCCTATTGAGTTGATACATTGTGATTTGTGGGGTCCTTCTCCGGTTAATTCGGTTGGAACTTATTCTTATTAGGCTCTCTCCAACGTTGGAGAAAAGAGAGCTCCGTCCAAGCCCTTGATGATGTGGCTGGATGATGTGGATGAGAGAGAGGGGGAAAAATCCGATACTAAGGGCGCAGAAAAAGGGGAGAATAGCTTTTGTTGAGTGAGGGGAGATGGGTCCCACTGATGTGTTGCCTGTTGCAGAGATGGGGAAGACGGGCTGGGCAGCTTAGATGGCATTAGGCAGGAGTCAAGGGGGGATGAAATGGACGGATGCATTGTGGATGGTCTTATGTGGCGTTTGTAGATGACTTTTCACGCTTTACGTGGTTATATCCATTAAAAGCTAAATCTGAATTTGTTAATGTGCTATCTATATTTTTAGTTTTTGTTCAAAATCAATTTTCCACTAAAGTTAAAATCTTTCAAAGTGATGGTGGAATGGAGTTCACTAATAGAGTAATAATAAGGCTAGTCTTTCATTTGAGCAAAGTGGGACATTTCATCGCATGCCATGCCCTTACACGCCACAACAGAATGGACGTGTTGAACGCAAACATCGCCACATTGTCGAAACGGCTTGGTAATGTTATTTCAAGCTAAGCTTTCCACCAAATTTTGGGTTGAGGCATTCTCAACTGCAGTTTAATTATATCATAAATCGCTTACTGTCTCCTCTTCTTGATGGTAAATCTCCATTTGAGAGAGAGAGAGAGAGAGAGAGGGGCAAGAAGCTGGTGGAATTCCGGTCATCACCATGCGGCGGCAGCGCGACAGAGGATCAACCATTAACACCCTTCACCTTCCTAAAATTCTTCCCACGCCCACACACCGATTAGAAACAGAGAGAAGGTAGAGAACTTCCGACCACCACCTATGGCGGAGCTCCGGCGCGAGGAGGAGTTGGCAGGCGGTGACGTGGAGGAGGAGGGGAGGTGATAGGCGACGCTAAAGGGAAGGAGTGGAGGAGGAGTTGGGTTGGACAGTGAGGAAGATGCAGAAGCATCGATGGGGGTAATTAGGGCAAGGAGAGCTTTTTTTTTTTTCATTCAGCATCCCATTGTTGCTGAGCTATTAAGTCCATTAAGAGGTGAGTTTTCATGAACCAAACACACCCGCTTCAGACCGATTCAGAGATAGGTTCTGAATGGAACCATTCAGATGTGAAACAAACAACCCCTTACAATGTTTTGGCCCTTTCGAATCTGAATTATTGTGCTTCTTTTAGCAAGTAAAACTATTAAATCTTAAGAAACGTTTTATATCAACATACAATGTTTTAGTACACTCTATTCTCACTTAATGTGTTTGTATTCACAAATAGTTCAAGCATTTCGTCGTAGGAGACGTTTTATATAAACTAACAATATTTTAGCACACAAATCCTAAATAATGCGTTCCATTAAAAAAATAGTTGAACTATTCACAACTGATTCGCAGGTACTTTGTTTCTACTCATAAATAGTTGTACTATTTAATCATAGAAGATATTATATAAATTAATTTACATTTCTTAGCATAACTGATTCTAACTAATTTATTTGTTTCAAGAAGTAATTGAACTATTTAATCCTAAGTAACATTATATATGAACTTACAATGTTTTAGCATATTATAGTTCTATTAATAGCTGAAGTAATTGAATAGTGTCCGGTACATGCATGGCAATACCTAATTGAGATCCTTCATACACACAACTACTCTCACAGCGTGTCACCCAATCAAGATTAAAGCCCTCCACGCGTCTTTTATTGAAATCTTCTTCCTCTTTTTTCCGCTTGCTCTCTCTATCCTTCTGTTTTACTTCAAAACCCTACCTCCAAAGGAGACTTCATTACCCCGGGCCTCCAAACGAGCCGGTTAGTGGCTGTGAAACTGGTGGTTCCGTGTGGAGTGGTAGTGGTAATGAACTCTTAATTTTGGTCCCTATTTTAAACTCTCAATTCAGTCCCATATCCAAACACTTGAAGAGGTAAATAAACAAAGTTTATGTTTCTGAGTTAGTTTGATAATTAATTAAAGATTGGATTTTTATTATTATGTTTTTACTTCCTTTAGGATTTATTTACGAAGAAGTTGACTATGGATGACGATGGTGGTGGAAGTAATGGTGAAGACAAGGGATGGTCTAATCGTGCATGTATCTGGATTTGCACCAAAGTTCTCATGGTAGGATTACTATTATCTTTCTTAATTTTCTTTGAGTGCATATATTAGTTGGAACTACTGGATTTTGATCTTTATTATTACTGTTGACTTCACATTTAGGCAACACGAACTTGGGGTACTATACTACCATGCAAGTTAAGATTCATATGAGTGGTAATTTAGCCAAGTTGGTTTTAATCTTATGCGCATTCATATTTGTAACTGAGTAATACACCATTTCATTGTCATGTAGAGTTTGGTGATCTTGTTCAAATTTGGTCATCTAGGACAAAGAATGAGAGAGTTCAAGTTAGTAGTAATTTGAAACCCGACAATTGATTTGATAAAATGCCTAAGTGAAAATTTCAGTTTAAATAAAGAATATTTTTCCCCTGATGTTATTATGTTGATGAACGTTTGTTTTGAATGGTTTAGGATTCTCCGTTTGTCTGTGCACCTTTTATATATAATTTAAGGGATTTAGTTTAATGGAATGAAAATGAATTGTTTACCAACTATGATCATGAAGTTGTATTGTTAAACTATAGCTAACTGTTTTGAATAAAACAGTATTTAAGAATTTAGATGCAATTCAATCTATTATCATGTTGCTTAACTCATTTGATACGCATCAATTTAGCTACTATTTTGTTTTATCCGCGTATCCCATAATAGATTGTAACCCAAGAACAAGCATATTTTAGGTAAATCTTTTGTGCATTTAATCTGATGTTAATTGATTATGCATGAGAAACTAAAGGTGATGGAGATGATAGATTTGTTAACCAGGAGAAAAAACCCCAAATTCGTCAACCGTTATTTTGAGAACGATTCTAGCGACGATCACGTGATAAACAGTAAGGATTCTTGCTCCTTATTCTAATATATTTTTTGTGTCATGTTATAACTAATTTTTAGATCGTTTAAAAGATCAGTAGTGCGGGTTTTACATATTGGGAAAGGATTTGCTGTTGATTTGATTTGTAGTTGCAGCCAGTGTTGTAGAAGTCGCTAGGCGCTAGTCGGCCGGTGAGGTACCGACTAGGGATTAATCAGGATTAGTCGGGATTATTCGGATTGGATTTTTATATATAATTTTCCAAATTTATACATATATAATGCTAATTTTATACCTTATATGTATAAATTTAGGAGTTTAGGCGCCAAACATAAACTAGTGAATATCGAGGGGAGTTAAATATTAAAATACCTAAACTTAAATAACCCTAATCACCTTCATCGTTCACCATATCCCGTATTTTCTTCCCCATTCCTTCTTGCATCGTACGGAACCATCAGACGCAACTGATTTTGCTTCTAAATCTTGGATATATATATCACGGCCAAACATTTGTGAAACTTTGTTGGTGGTCCCTGTGGCAACCAAAGTCAACAACAACATGTGAGCTTTTTGTTTTTTTTTTTAAATTAAAAAATAGTGATGGGTCCCACTAAAAGTAAGTTTTTCTTTATTTATTAAAAAATAGTGATGAGTGTGATGAAATGAGGTGTCACAATGTGATTGGGTGTGATAGTTTTAGTGATAATTGTGAACACCACCATATGGGTTTAGTGATGAAATGTGATAGAATGTGATAAAATGTAATAAAATGAGGTGTCAGAATCTGATTGGTGTGATAGTGTAATGAATGTGATAAAATGGTGACCACCCCTTGTGCCCTAAGAACAAGAGGGGAAAATTCAACAAAATTTTTGTTAGTTTTGCATACGTGGGCAACAGTAACTAAATTACGGTGTAATTTAGGAAAACATAGAACACGTGAAAGAATGAGAGGGCAAGAAGAAGTAGTAATATTAAAGTCAATAATATGAGAGATTTTTAGATTCGTACCATCCTAAGTACGATTTCATCGGATCCACCATATTCTTTTGGTGCTTGCAAGTAGGAGTGTTTTGGTCGGATGCCCTTCATCAAAAAGCATATTACAGGAGTTGACCAAATTGGGTCTTAATGTGGTGTGATTAGCAAAGGTGTTGTGTTAATGTCAATGTTGTGCTCACGATTGAAACGTGTAAGCTTGTGACAATCCTTTGTATCATGACTATTTATGGAGCAAAAATGACAGTATGAGTTAGTGCGGTGATTTGGACCATTGCGAGTGAGAGTAGCGTGACCACTGGTTTGGGCGAGAGCTGGGGCCGGATTGATCCATGGATTGGTTGGACTCATTGCGGGAGACATTGGTATAGTTGGTTGTCAGAACAATAGGGGGAGAGTTTCAGTTTCTTTCATAGTCAACTAACCCGTCATGAAGTTCTAAGTAAGTGATTGGACTGTCTTGGCTTTGAGGGAGGCAACAATCGGCTTGAAGGCTTCTCCTAGTTGATTTGTGATGTGAATCATTTAGTCTTATACCACGGTGCGTATTCCTTTTGTTAGTTGTGAGTTTTGATTTGAGAGAGACGACTCTCGAGCGGGATGCGTTGGCATAGATTGTATTGAGACGACTCCAAGCTTCCATTAATGTTTTGGCAGATGAAATTAAAGACTGGGTTGGATCAATATAACTACCAAGGATGGCATTGAAGAGTATTTGATCATATCGATACTAGCGGGAGTATTTAGTACTTTCCAAACTGACTAGGGTGGAGAGGACATGTTTCCTCAAGACTAGAAAGTTATCTGGTGCGAGTTTGATGGTGAGATGGGTGGCAACAGTAAGGTGAACGATGGTAGTATGGTCAGAAGTGTTGGATTTGATAGAGATTATTGAGGGGATGCGAATGGAACAAGAAGCAATGTGGGTCGGCAGTTAGGGCGGAACAAGAATGGAAGAGTAAAGCAGGAATGGAACTAGAAGCAATGTGGGTCGGCGGTTAGGAGAAGATTGGCTTTGATACCATATTAATGTTCAATTATGTTATGTTTTTACAAAGAAATAGAGAGGTTGTTATATAGTCTTTACATCTATATCTATATATCTATATCTATATATATTAATATTCCAAAGCATGAAATCCTACATGGCACTTAAAGAGGTCATCCTCCGCCCTTGAGTGTGTCATGTGGCATCCTCCTTATTTTCATCCAAAAGTCTCTTTCTCTCTCATGTTCCCCCTACAATTTTAAAACGTTAATAGCTTTTATATACAATATTTTTTGTAAAAAAAATTTACACCAAAGTAACGAACGTTTATTATCTTCCCAACAAGTACCATAGTGCTATACAAAAAACGATTTTTTGGTCAGTTTTTGTTCATACAGGAAAAAAACACAATGTGTTCATGTAGTTCATTAATCATGTCCAGGAAAGTTACTAATCATGTTCAAACCAGGAATTCTATTCTCATCATGAGCAGAATAGATTAAAACCACTCATTCCAAAAAAAAGTCACACCTTTAAAACTACCGCCTCAATCATACCCTACAATAGTTGTTTCTAGCTCTGCTCCTCATCCAAACATACATCTTCTTTTTAGTATACATTTTCATTTTTATTCACATGATTAAAATTATTGTTTTTTTTATATTATAGTACATTAATTTTTATGTTACATCATAACACATATTTTGTCACACAACAGAATAGATCTCCTTTGTCACATAACAGAATAACTCTCCTCAGGTCTCCTTTGTCACACAACAGAATAGATCTAGTAACTCCTCCAAACCCTCTTCAACTTTTTCCTAAAATAATCATGACTGTGGTCGTACATCTGGTCGTTGTCGGTCCAGACGACCACCCCACTGTCAGTTATGCAGGAAGGACGATCATTATGCTAATGCTTGTCCCAATATTGCTTCTTATGCTGAACGTGCCCCATCGCTTGACGTGAATCTTGCTCAGGCTTTTCATGCCCAATGTTACGTAACAGATGATTACCCTGACTGGGCTGGTGATTCGGGACCCAATTCTCATATGACTCCTGGTGATGCTGATGTCACTGCTCCGTACACAAACCCAGGTAATACCTTTGTCACCTTTGGAAACAGTAAGTCATTACCTGTCACCAAGGTTGTAAAAATCCTGATAAATCACCGATTAATTGGTGATTAATCGCTAGTCCTCACTTTACTGATTAATTTTGGGCTAATCACCCAATTAATTGGTATCCCGATTAATCACTGATTTGTTGGACCTAAAAAATCAAAATTAGGTAAAAATGAATTCGAACGGGTCAAAACTGGAGCAAATCAATCAAATAAAACAATTCTTACCTCAAAATTGGATGATAATCCAAGATTTAGAAGCAAAATCAGTTGCGTCTGATGGTTCCGTACGATGAAAGAAGGAATGGGGAAGAAAATACGGGATATGGTGAACGATGGAGGTGATTATGGTTATTTAAGTTTAGGTATTTTAATATTTAACTCCCCTCCATATTCACTAGTTTATATTTGGCGCCTAAACTCCTAAATTTATATATATAAGGTATGAAATTAGCATTATATATGTATAAATTTGAAAAATTATATATAAAAATCCAATCCGATTAATCCCGACTAATCCTGATTAATCCCTAGTCGGTACCTCGCCGGCCGACTAGCGCCTAGCGAGTTCTACAACACTGCCTGTCACCAAATCGGTACCACCACCATACATAATAAAACACCCCTTTAAAAAATGTTCTTGTAGTTCCTCATCTCACCAAAAGACTTATTTCTATTAGCAAACTTACAAACGATTGTCCTGTTTATGTATTATTTTCTAATAATTTTTTCAACATTCAGGATCGAAAAACCAAGGAAGTTCTAGCACAAGTCATGTGGGAAAACGGTCTTTATATTCTCAGATAAGGACAACATGCGTTTGTGGTCTCCTACTCTTCCCAACATCTTCTTTTGAAAAGTTGCACGGCCGTCTTGGTCATGTTTCGTTTGATGTTATATCTAGATTACATAAAACTGATTATGTGTTTAAAACTTTATATATGTATCTAGTTGCATGTTTAAATAGTAAGATTTTTTTCTGTAAATCTTTAATTTTATTACTTACGTGAGTTTGCATTGTTTTATTAAGATGTGAAGAATTATACAACTAAAATATAGAATAGAGATTTGAATTTTTAATGAAAAGAAAATCAAAATATCGGCATGACTGGGTGAGGGATGTTTTGTGGGATATCTTGAGAAGAGCTGGGATCTTTGTCAAAAAGGAGGCCCCTGTAAACTTCCTCACAGACCCCACGGAAGGGAGATCCACCCTGCGACCAGCAGACCTGCTTGTCTTTGGTTGGGAGAGAGGGAAACATGCCTGTGTGGACCTCACCGGGGTATCTCCGCTGGTTGGGTTACGGGAAACAGGGTTCGTAGCTGGGCAAGCATCAAGAAAGGCGGAATCAAAGAAAGTAGATAAACATGTTAAAGCTTGTGCAGATAACCAACATGTCTTTATCCCTCTGGCTTTCGACACCTTTGGCTCCCTGGCGCCAGAAGCTATTCGTTTCTTGACCAGAGTTCAACGGTTGTCCACAGCAATGTTTCATCCCCAGGGGGGCAAGGTTTTGTCTTTAGTAGACTAGGGTTTGCAATTCAAAAAGGGGTGGCGACGCAGCTTGTTGTCCGTCTACCTGCTATCATGATGTAACTTTCGTATTTTGTTTTAATGAGATTATCCTTTTATAAAAGCTGGCCCAAACACTTGGTTCACCAGTCTGACCAACAAGGGGCAGTTCAAAAGAAACCGTTCAACCCGGTTTTCTGATCTAGGTCAATCAAATCCAATCCGGGAAACATTTTACTTATTGAATATTACACTTTATCAAAGAAACTTATTTTTACCACTTTACGAGGCGTGCATGCCACATGACTTGCTTTTATAGCTTTCAATAATGGCATTGGAGATGAGTCTGACTCATCATGATCAAAGTGTGAACTGCGGATGGAAAAATGCATATATGACCAAAACAGCAAAAAAAAGTTCGTATCTTTTGTAAATTTGTATGGTCGGTCATTACCACCCTTTTAAATTTCCTTTTTTTGTTTTTCTATCCTCCTTTTAGAGCTACTTTCACCAATTATTATTCACAAACGTAGTAACATTATATCAATGGTTCACAAGAGTGCAAAGTAACGTTAACTTGCTATTGAATCATGTTTCAAATACTACATTTGTCACGAAAAAAAACACAAAAAATACGTAGTTCACCACTTGGTTTAGACAAAATGATTATATCAATGATTCACAAGAGTGCAAGACATCTTTATACATGTTATTAGACTATGTACAGTGATAAAAAAAAATTCAAGCTTCTTACTTGGATATGCCGTTGGACAATTATACCATGGCCAATGACAACAATCTGTGCTCCCAATCATTCCTGGTAAAGCATGTTCATTTGAATGCACCTCATATATTTTTTGTAGATCGTACCAGCTTGGTCTTCTCAGGTAACGCGCACCGTACAAATGTATTATTCCTTTAGATAACATAAGTAAATATAATATTAAACTAAGTAAAAAATAAATGCGATTGAATATATTTTTTATAAGATTTATAAAATGTAGTGTACATTGACAAAAATTGCTCTAAGGTGTCGCGTGTCGTTTTCTCGGCCAACTTTAAGTACTCGTCGTTTATGTCGGTCGTGTTCTCGTACGTAAGTATGCGTAGTATTGACGTACACTTTTGAATAGCAGTAAATCCAAGCGCCCCTCTCGCATCCGGTTTTTGCTTAAAGTAATCAAATGCGTTTTCCAAGTCTCCCGAAATGTGTAGAAATAAATGTTTGCTCATCCGGAAACAACGCCTAAAAATCCTTGCATCTGGATAAGTTGTCTCTTCATCAAAGTAATCTTTCATTAAACGAGTGTTTTGCCTTCATGCGGTCGCGTTCCATATATTTTCTTTGCAAAATAGGACGTGGAAGATTACTAATGTAACATCCGGCCCCTCTCACCACCAATATTGTCCGCTTTGCCCCGATGGGTTGCCCATCCAGAGCTCACGGATTTGTTTTTGGTCGCCCCGGTGGAGACTTCCCAGGAGGTCACCCATCCTGATACTACTCCCACCTGAGCACGCTTAACTGTGGAGTTCTCCTCTCATCCACTAGCATTAAGCCCAAAACTCGTTGGTGATTTAAGAGGCTTTGGATTACTTATGAACCAAGGATCTCTCCTGGCCACAGCCGATGTGGGATTTGCCTAGGGTGTCATACAAAGGTCCATGTTAATCTCCCAGAAATCAGTACTGTTACAATCACCCCCCCCCCTTAGGGACTCATCGTCCTCGATGAGGTTTGCCCCACCATCCCGAACGGCACAGGAGTGGCTCTGATACCATTTGTAACATCCGGCCCCTCTCACCACCAATATTGTCCGCTTTGCCCCGATGGGTTGCCCATCCAGAGCTCACGGATTTGTTTTTGGTCGCCCCGGTGGAGACTTCCCAGGAGGTCACCCATCCTGATACTACTCCCACCTGAGCACGCTTAACTGTGGAGTTCTCCTCTCATCCACTAGCATTAAGCCCAAAACGCGTTGGTGATTTAAGAGGCTTTGGATTACTTATGAACCAAGGATCTCTCCTGGCCACGGCCGATGTGGGATTTGCCTAGGGTGTCATACAAAGGTCCATGTTAATCTCCCAGAAATCAGTACCTGGGAAGTCTCCACCGGGGCGACCAAAAACAAATCCGTGAGCTCTGGATGGGCAGCCCATCGGGGCAAAGCGGACAATATTGGTGGTAAGAGGGGCCGGATGTTACAAATGGTATCAGAGCCACTCCTGTGCCGTTCGGGATGGTGGGGCAAACCTCATCGAGGACGATGAGTCCCTAAGGGGGGTGATTGTAACAGTACTGATTTCTGGGAGATTAACATGGACCTTTGTATGACACCCTAGGCAAATCCCACATCGGCCGTGGCCAGGAGAGATCCTTGGTTCATAAGTAATCCAAAGCCTCTTAAATCACCAACGCGTTTTGGGCTTAATGCTAGTGGATGAGAGGAGAACTCCACAGTTAAGCGTGCTCAGGTGGGAGTAGTATCAGGATGGGTGACCTCCTGGGAAGTCTCCACTGGGGCGACCAAAAACAAATCCGTGAGCTCTGGATGGGCAACCCATCGGGGCAAAGCGGACAATATTGGTGGTGAGAGGGGCCGGATGTTATAACTAACATGTTTCATATACTGCGTTACGAGCACACAAACACTTGTAACCACCTCTTGCGCGATCTCCTCGTCGGTTGAATCACCCATATCTCCTAAAAGCTCTTTGTAATAATAATAATTCCGGATGGATGATGAGGATGTCGGGGTATAAAAATAAGTTGGTGTAGTGTGTTTGTTTTATAAAATGAGGTTTGGTGTTGTGTGTTTTGTTATAAAATGTGTGGTGGTGTGTTTGTTTTAATGTGTTATACAATTTTTTTTTAAGTGGCTCTTTTTTAATGGATACATAATATGACCGTTGTCAAAGACACGTGGCCAATCAAGATTGGATGGAGGAAAGATGGAACGAGCGTGAAATATTTCACAGGAGAGGGCTTAGTGCCCAATTGACGGGGAGGGGGCGGTGTATGGGCTTGAATGGGAGGGGGGGTGCTAACTTGCCCCTTTAACGCCCAATATGTGCATCACTACGGGTGGATGGGTGGTGTTAGAGTTAGAGGGTGTTTGGGATTGCGTTTGAATCTGATTTTTACATTATTGCATCTTGAAAACGCAGATAATCAGTTTTTAGTGTTTGGGGTTGCGTTTTAAAAACACATATAATCAGTTTTTTAGGCAACCAAAACGCAATAATCTATAAGCATCTCCACCCCTGCTTTTCCAAAACGCATAATCTGTTTTGAATAATCAATCCCAAACACCCCTTTAATGCTGAAGAAGTATTACTCTTTTGCTGATTTAAAATGGTGCAATGTACTACCATGTTCCATCACTTTGAGGCAAAAGTGCTATCACTTACGGATTGTTTTCCAGATTGGTTTTCCTTGTTACAGAGATATGTAATGGATTGATCATTAAATGAAAAATTAAAGCTAATGACTACGTTGGGATAAACATTTCGTCAAATTAATGTTTATTTGATTTTCCCTATTACTCATGCTATCATACAATGTTTTAGTTTCTTCACATTTATCATACTCCATGGTAACTCATGGTATGTAACTAGGATACAGCACTAAAATTTTTGTTCTCTTAGAATTAGTAAAAATATAATGATATTTCGCTTTATAGAAGACTTGTCCATCGTTCAAGTATAACAACTAACAAATTAAAACACTAAGATCCTCTCACTTTTCTAACACGCGAGTTCTGGATGGTTCACAGCGTAATCTACGATAATATTTGCAACCTTTAACGACATATTTCACAATATATACTAGATCTCAAACGATTGATACCTCCACTTTCGAACCGGCATATCAAGTGTTAACACATATGACCTCTTGGTCTAGTGGTATGGTGTTCCATCTTACAAATGTAAAATTATGGGTTTAAATCCTTGCAAGTGCAAGGTGGGAAGAAATTAAGGTGTAATAAAAATTTGTTGTTCAAAAATATCAAGTGTTAACTGTTGGTAATTTTAGTGTTATCGACATGATAGTGAATATTGGATTGACTTATTTCAATTATAAGGAATGTGTATGTCGGTTTCATGGGATATCTTCAAGAAAACTACTACTAATTTGGAGGAATTTTCCTTGGATTTATTCAAAGAAAAGAACACACAAAATGATCTATTCTCTTCATATCTCTTGGTACATAGAAATTCTCAATGAAAACGTACTAAATTTGATTCTTGAAGACTAAGTTTAATCCGTTCAAACATTTGATTGTATCGATCAAATAGTTTGTTTTGATAGTGATTACATGACTCTTAGTCTAATCCAAGTGATTTTCGATTCATCTACGGTTTCGATTCAATAAAACCAACATTAACTCCTAATATATCATTTCATAGAGTATCAAACCCCAAAGATCTCCTTAAGATATCATCGGTTCTCCACATATGAATCTTGTTCTGCATATCCCATACGCATACAACTTGCTATTGCCCTTCCTTCAATGTCTCTCAAACTACTAATAAGAAATCGAGAACACCCGAAGCATTCCGTATGATCTAGGAAAATTTGTTTCCCTTTTAAGACATCATTCAAACCCTTAATCGCTAAACACCATGAAAAACACGCATTCAACTCTTGTAACTCTAGTCATGCTCAGTAAATGCAATGAGTGTTGGTCTATAGATGTGGATATGAAAAAAAAATGATATAATAGGAGTAAATGCAATTAAGTGATAGTCTCATTAACAGAGGGGGTATAAATAATACAAGATACAGATGAGTATGGGAAAATTATATCCTATAAACTAGGAGAGATATGCTATCATTATACAATGAGATATATATATTCATTATAATTGCTAACAGACCCACGCAGTTTGAGCCATAGCCTATCGAAGGCACAAAATGGACTTGATACGTTGAAACAGTTGCTTCGACAAGCCCTTGGTGAAGATATCTGCATACTAATAATCAGATGGAACATGAAGAACTTGAACTTCACCTATGCGTACTTTTTTCGGATGAAATGGATATCCAATTCAACATGCTTGGTTCGTTGATGTTGCACCGGGTTTCATGAAAGATAGACGACAGAGATGTTGTAACAATAAACGAAGTGGCTTGTTTAACAGGGATACCAAATTCTAGCAGGAGATTACAAACCCAACTTGTTTCAGCAACAACGTTTGCATTACCATGATACTCGGCTTCAGCACTAAAACGAGCGATTGTGGGTTAGCGTTTAGAACTCCATGAAATAAGATTGTCACCCGAATATACCCCAAACCCAAATGTAGAACACCTAGAATCTGGACATCCCATCGGAGTAGGTAGTGAGAAAGTTGGATCGAGATGGTGAGATTTGTAAACTAAAATCAAGTGTCCCACGAATATATCACAATATGCGCTTGATAAACTGAAGGTGTGGTAACGAGGATCGTGCATCAAAAGACAAACCTACTAAGCAGTGTAGGCAATATCAGGCCTCGTGATGGTAAGATATTGTAGAGCACTAGCCAAACTGTGATACAAAGTTCCATTTTGACAACCGGCGAGTCAGAAGAGGCTCTAAGTTTTGAGTCAATATCCATGGGTGTTGTGCATGGTTTGCAGCTACTCATATTTGCGCGAGCCAATATTTCAGTAATGTAATATGATTACTATACGAAGAGACCCCTTTCATATGTTCCACTTTTAGTCCCAAAAAAATGATGTAGAACCCCAAGATCTATCATGGAAAACTCAGCTTTCAAACTAGTAATCAAGTTACGGAGTAGTATAGGATCAGATGTAGTTAAAATAATATCATCTAACCATTCTGATAGATAAACAAGGATGTATCACATAAAATGCTCTTAAAGCCACACTTCAATATGAAGGAAGAGAACCGTTGATACAAGGCCGATGGTGCCTGCCTTAACCCGTACAATGACTTATTCAACCTGCAGACAAAACCAGGATTATTCTAATCAACAAAACCTGGGGGTTGGTGCATGTATACCATTTTATGTAGGTGACTGTGAAGGAAGGCGTTCTTAACATCAAGCTAGTGTACGAGCCATGACCTAGAAACAGTGAGAATGGGGACGGTCCAAATGGTGGTAGGCTTAACCACGGGACTAAAGGTCTCATCGTAATCAATACCAACTGTAAACACGTGTTTGATCGATTACCATCGATAACTCCTGATTATAACTGAGACGTTGAACATAAACAGTATGCATGTATTAACTGAATATTTCTTTATTGATTGATAAAAACGAATCAACACAGATTCTTCATACATACACACATACATACGTTATTGAATGGTACGCCGGCCTGAGGTTAGCTCAACCCCAAGAAAACCTGGACTAGACCATACACAATAGTATTCTCCTAAGAACTGTTGTAGCTATCTCTCTGAAACCCTAAGTCTAACACACATATATATAGGCTATGATGGAATATTTTCCATGGGTTGGGCCTCAGGTGAAGCTACACAACTTCGCCTGGGTCACCACAAGTTCGCCGATACATATATTCGCTTCATATAGTTCTATGTTCATCTATATATTGAATTGCATAGCAACGGTCACAAACTTGCACTAATAAACTCCCCCTTGACCTTTGCTATCAATTCTGACAAATACTGATAATCATCAGTCACAAATAATTTACTAATAAATTCCCCCTTGACTAATGATTTCAGTTCTTCTCTGGTAAGACCTGATCTTCTGGCATTGCACTTTGATCTTCAACCTACACTGCATCAACCTCTAGCGATCCACGAATAAGACTCGCTCCTAGACTGACACCTGCACGAACAGCACCATATTCTATTTTCTTGATCCTTGTCTTCTACCAGTTGTGCCTTAATTTGTCTGATATCTTCACAAATCAACCAAAAACCCGAAGCCTTTCATATCTAATCTCCCCCTCAATGTAAGTCTATCCGAATTACTTCTAGATCCACCATAATCTGCAACTTCCCTCCTATGAATAATTATGCCTGATTAATAATCTCCAAAGTAACCGGCATATGATAAGATTCAATCTTCAACTAATCAGCAACGAATGATCAGCTTCATTATATTACAAAGACACTTCGACAAAATCTCACACATATGCTTAGTAATCTTCAATCCGAGTCTCCAATCTTGATCCGAAACACCCAATCCATAATCACCCGCCATAACTAGAACTAGGTAAACCATTTGTCACTCGGAATCCTGAATAGAAAACATAAGAACAAAATCATGCCGAACTAATCACCATGATCTTCTTTACTAGAGCATCTGCGAATTTTTCAGAGAATAATGCTTGATTATTTCACAAGAAATCTTCAAGAAAGTTTTATCTCTCCCTTATTCTCTGCAAAATTTCACTAAAGTCAAAGTCTTCTGGTAGAAACTGATACTTCCAATCAAAGATCTGTGTAACAACACTCAACTCCGATCCTAAAGTATCACCCAAAGATTTAAAATGTGTTTACTTTTGGTTTCTGCCATTCACAACTTTAGTTATTCATCCAAACGGGTATGTAAACATACTAGAATCCCTGACCCACAGTTGTTCAAACATAAGACCTGGAGATAAAGCTGGAACTCCTTGCCAGAACAATTCCTCTATCATGATAATTCTTCGATAAACACTGCGAACCGGTTAAAACTTTTTGGAAAATTATTAACACCAAACTTTTCCTTTAAGAACATCTCCTTATTTTAATCATCCAGAAAAAATTTCGTGCAATAAAATTTTTCCAGATTCCAAACTTTTTTTTATTCTTGGAGTTTAGACAAATCATCTGTGCCCAATCTAACCAGTTCACATCTGATAATCTCATACGATCCAAAACATATTTGTTGGGCGAAAATGCTTAATACGTGAAGATGCCCAATAACGAACTTGCTTATCAAACGAAGATGCCCCAAAATGAAGATACCTCAATAACGAACAATAACAAACTTAACTTCGTTTTTAAGTTTGTTTTTCTGTCTGATAGGAACCCTAATCGAATTTTCAGCCAAAATCAACAGAAAACCTTCATATTTGGTCGAAAATCATGTAGAAAGCTATAGGAACTTCTGATCAAACTTAAACTACATCAGATCCATTCAATTTTAACGTCCCCAATGAGTTTTAGCAAAATTAAAACGCAAAATCAAGAGCGATCGTGAATCGGAGAGGAGATTAGTCCTTCCGATTCGGTAACTTCGCTGTTGGTGGTGAAATTCTTAGGATGTTATTTACTTGTGTTCTTTATTTGACATCTTCATGATATTAAAGGCTATGCCGGGTTCAGGATATAACTATGTATTATTCTATGTACATCCTGAGGATGGACTAACAGATTACCTTGAAATTATTCGAATGCAGGAAAACTTGGATGACAATAGCACTTGACTGGGTCTTGCTGGATTTTTGAAGGACTTGGTTAATGAATGTTGGGAGCTCATGTGATCATGGAAGAGCATCAAACGGCTAGTGGACTTAGTAGTTGCAATCCCGGATATCTCGGGATGATAGTTGTAACTTCCTACAATAAATAGGGGTGTTATGGACGATTATAGGATACATGATAATCTGCTATTCTTTCTTTCTTCAAGCTTACACACACTCACAACACTCATTGTAACTCTAGCTGATCGTCCATTTCATTTCCAAAGTTGTACTTTTCATTTTTAATCAATATAAACAATGAAGGCAGTGGCTTAGACTCATCCTGAGGTTTTATGTCGACGATCATCATTGATCAAAGGTTTTCCTCGTACATCGAGTGTTCTTGTGTTGGTTTATTTCTTTTTTGTTTAAGCATTTTATTTCATCCTAGACACTTCCATCCTAAGGATACAACTGTCTATTTTCCATTGTTTCCTTTGATATCCTAAGCATAGTTGTCAAAACTTAATCTTTTGCATCCTAAACATAAACATCTTCACGATATAACTGATTTCAAGCATAACAAACATTTTTAGCACACTACCTCACATTTCTAATTTGGAAAACAAAGTTAATTTTTGACCAAAACAATTTGGCGCCCACCGTGGGGCAAGTAGTGTTGTTTTTAACAAAAACTTTGTTAAAATTTATTCTCAATCAGTTCATTTCAAAAATTTTGACAACTATGGCCTCAAACCCAAAATTTGTATCCTCATCCATGCCATCCTCGACTTCGGCTCAAAATATGTCTCTACCACCACCTCCTGCATTCTCAAAGAGCTCTGATTCAGTTTCTCGAACTACTCCTCAACCCAATTTCAGATCCAGCGTTGGTGCATCTGGCTCAACACCACTTGTTTTGGTTTCAAATGAAGAGGTACTATCCATGTTTACAATGGTTAAGGACCAAATGAAGAAACAATTGGAGACTAACCAGATGCAAATGAGGGAAATCCAATCTCTCAAGACATCCTCAAAGAGGTCGGCTGAGGATGTGGTGACACCTTTGCATCCTAGGGCATTGGACTTCAATTCTGTTGTCTCTGGGGGCAACCATCATGGAGATTTTCTCCCCATGCATTCTGGATCTACCGTTCCTGAAACAACCCCAGCGGTCAGGATGAGGACAACCAGAGAGCCAGGATATACAGCAGAACCATCTCGAGGATACAACTCTGGTAACAACTTGAATACTAATACTTATCCTACTAATCATTTTGACTCTATGCAGGGTACAGGTACAAGCCCTCAGTTGGCTAAGTAACTCCAGAATATCAAAGGCATGGTGTCCAGTGTACCTGGGATAGTACAGCCTATCCCGGAAGTATCCTCAGCATGTCACATGATATCTCGATTTGCACCTCCATATGTGATGCTGAAATCCCTAAGAGATTTCAAACCCCAACTATGAAGCTGTATGATGGATCAACTGACCCTAAAGAACATGTGGCTCAATATAGGGAGAGGATGGAGATAAACCTCGTTCCTGCTCACCTTAAAGAAGCATGTTTATGTATAGGTTTCGGATCCACCCTTACTGGTCCAGCCTTAAAATTTTGTGAGCTTCATCCAAGACAAGCTCCCGCAATCCCCCAAACAAAGGAACCCAAACGCGTTCTGCAAATTGGTGTAGGCCATCGGACTTAAGATCGAGATGCTTATTAGCACTATGCATAGTTTCAGCTTTAAGGTTTTCCTCCTTCAAAGCTTCCAATTGTGCAGAAGGAATTCGGTCAGGTAAAGAAGAATGGATGGTGAGCTGTAAAGCCCGAACACGACGGGGTTTCGTAGATTCCTTCCTACTCAAGGCGTATGCCACAACATTCGCCTTGCCAGGATGGTACTTAATAGCACAGTCATAATCGTTAAGGAGTTCGACCCAACGACGCTGCCTCATGTTCAACTCTATCTGATCGAAAATATGTTGGAGACTCTTGTGATCGGTATAGATGGTGCACTTGGTACTATATAAGTAGTGTCTCCATATTTTCAAAGCAAAAACCACCGCACCCAGTTCCAAGTCATGGGTAGTATAGTTCTTCTCGTGAAACTTAAGCTAACGAGAAGCGTACGCAATAACCTTCTCGCGTTGCATCAACATGCAACCGAGACCATGGATAGAAGCATCACCGTACACAACAAAATCATCAGTACCATCAGGTAAAGATAAGATAGGCGCAGAACAGAGTTTAAGTTTCAACATCTGAAATTCTGATTCCTGCGAATCACCCCAGTCAAACTTTCGGTCCTTCTGGGTAAGAGAGGTGAGGGATTGAGCAATCTTTGAAAATCCCTCAATGAAACGACGATAGTAACCCGCAAGACCTAGGAATTTCTGCATCTCGGATGGCATCTTTGTGCTTCCCAATCTTTAATGGCTTCGATCTTAGCCGGATCCAAATGAATTCCCAGTTCATTAACCACATGACCTAGGAATTGAACTTCGCACAACTAAAAGTCAAACTTCGAGAACTTAGCATACGACTGTTCTCGCCTTAAGAGTTCCAAGACTAGTCGCAAGTGTTCCTCATGGTCCGCCTTGCTCTTGGAATAGACCAGAATATCATCAATAAACACGATGACGAATTTATTAAGGTAAGGCTTACAAACACGGTTCATCAAATCCATGAAAACCGCTGGTGCATTGGTGAGACCGAAAGGCATGACCAAGAACTCAAAGTGGCCATAACGAGTATGAAAAGCAGTCTTCGAAATGTTGGCTTCCTACACACGCAACTGGTGATATCTGGACCTCAAATCAATCTTCGAGTAATAGCTAGAACTGTAAGGCTGGTCAAAGAGATCATCAATACGAGGAAGAGGATAATGATTCTTGATGGTCACCTTGTTCAGCTCACGATAATCGATACACATACGAAGGCTTCCATCCTTCTTCTTCACAAACAGAATAGGGGCTCCCCACGGGGAAGATATCGGTCGAATGAAACCCTTTTCCAAGAGTTGCTGTAACTGGTTAGACAACTCCTACATCTCGGGAGGTGCAAGACGATAAGGGGCTCGAGCAATAGGGACTGCACCAGGTGCAAGATCGATACCAAACTCAACCTGACAATGAGGAGGAAGACCATGCAAGTCATCAGGAAACACATCAGGAATGTTCTCGATCTTCTTCTCATCATCAGACGAAAAAGAAACAAAAGCCAGAATGACCGAATAACCCTTCCGAAGATACTTATGGGCTTTCATACAAGAAATGATACTCAATGGAGTACCGCTTTTCTCACCATGCACCGAAAGAATCTCCCCATCAGGGAGAGGGATCCAAATGACCTTATTAAAACAAACGATCTCTGCACGATACAACGATAACTAATCTATGCCCACAACGACATCAAAACTACCCAAAGATACCGGCATAAGGTCAATAGGGAAAGACAAACCCGAAAGTTCCAAGCAACATTCCCGAAGAATATGTGTCGCTTCGATTTTCTTACCGTCAGCCAATTCTATCAAGTACTTAGCCTCTAAAGGTGTGGATACTATATCTAACAATTGACTAAATTCCACAGATATGAAACTCTTATCGGCACCAGAATCAAACAAAACAGAAGCATAGCGATCATTAAGAAGGAACGTATTGGTAACTGTGCCAGGATCCTGTTTGGCTTCCACCGAGCCAATGATGAAAGCACATGCATTCCTGCCGCCGCCTCCATTGTTCCCGTTACCATTCCCGTTCTTCCCATTCTCACCATGCTTCAACTTAGGACACTCACTCATTAAATGCCCCAAATCACCACAGTTCTAACAACCCTGCTTTCCTGGGGTCCCCTAAGAAGTAGGAGCAGGAACAGTAGCACGAGCCTGAGACGGTTGACGAGTCATCCTACAATCCTTAGCATGATGCCCAAACTGCTAGCACCGATGACAACGAGCCCGCTCACAATTCTTAGAATGATGAAATCCACACTTGTTGCACTTAGGGTGCTTCCCAATGTACCCACTCTGTTTCTGCCTGACGACGACCCAGAAGCGTCAAACTTCTTCACCTGCTGAGACTGAACCGGCGCTGAACCCTTTTCCCACACTGTCCCACTTCCTCTTGTTACCATCGAAACCCTTCACATTAGTACCACGAGGAGGCAAGACACCCTCTGCCACCTTCAAGTTAGTCATCCTATGTGCTGACCGAACAATATCCACAAACATAGCAAGGTTCCCAGCAGCTACCAATCCTGCAATCTCCGACACCAAACCAGAGATGTAGTGTTCAATCCTCCTATACTCCGCTGTGTGCAAATCATGACACAACACCGCCAACTCGTTACGCCTAACGGTATACTCTTTAATCTCCAATCCCACCATCTTATAGACCCAAACCTCATGCTCTAGCTTCTGAACTTCGTCCCTCGGACAGTACTCATTCTTCGAACGATACATAAAATCCGCCCAAGGCATAGCGTGAGCCTCCCCCAAGCCCAAAGTCTGAGTAGTAGAGTTCCACCAAGTCAAAGCAGTACCCTCAAACGTCATTGTAACATACTTCACCCGGTCCTTAGCTAGATAGTTACACATCAAGAATACCGCCTCAACCTTCTCTAACCACCTGAGCAGTCCCACTGCTCCCTAAGTCCCAGCAAAGTTATGAGGCTTACAGTCCCGAAACATCTTGTAGGTGCACCAGACTGACCCGACATCCCGTTAGTAACCTATTACATAAAGTAATCAAATACACATAGATTACACAAAAGATTCAAGCATAAAACACTTAGTTTGCATCAAGAATCGCACATACGAAGTTGTAAAGTCGAATCAGCATGTAATAGAAGTTGGTTCGACCCCAAGCAGCCTTGGTTCGACCCTCATAAAGTTCATTCGACCTATACACAAGTTCATTCAACCTAACACATGTTCATTCAACCAAACACATGTTCATTCAACCCTAACACATGCTACTTCGACCCTAACACGTGTTAGTTCGACCTAAATCATGTTCGTTCGTCCAAACTGAAGTTCGTTCGCCCCTGTCTGATGTTGGTTTGAACCTTTGGGGTCTTCATTCGACCCCACGTGGGTCGAATGGGCTACAAGTTCGACCCCATCAGCTGCAAACATTTTAAAATGCACCAAATCGCGTCTAAATAGTCCGAAATCATCACGAAACATCACGAATCACAGCAGTCCAACATGAATAACATATCCCTACAAAACCCTACTAATTTTACTCCAAAATCAGTCCGTTTTATAACTTACCCAAAATGGCAAAATTATGGAAATGTTACATCAATGCATGTAAACTTTACCCAATTTGGAAACTTGTTGAAATCCTTTAATAATCAGCTCAAAATGCTCATATTAGTATGTATATGAAAACCCCTAACCGTTTCATTAACATTAACATCATGAATCAAACCCTAGATCTAACAAATATCCCCAAAATGGGAAAAACATCATCATCCATCAACTTGTTACCTAAGATAATCGTAAACCATCACCAATAGTAGGCCTAGATCATTGTTACATCATCTAAACAACATTCAATCATTAAACAACACGTAACACAACATAAAACATCATTAACAAATGTGTATTTGTATGAAAACTCATGTTTAATGATAGGGTTTTGTTTAGAAAGGTGTTAGAAAGGTTTTTAATCATGAAAACCATCTTAGAACATATCTGGACCATTGGGGTTGAATAAAAACGAATCAAAAATGCTTAAAAGGGATTTTAGATCAAGAACACACCTTAGATCTTCTCTTGTTTATGATATGGAAGATGTTTGTAGGCTAGATTATGAAAAACAAGGTCAAAAACTCCTTCCTCAGTGTTTAAGGTTGAGAGAGAGTGTTTAGAGGCGACTAAGGTTTGTGAAATGATGAAAAATTGCAAAGTTTGGTATTTATACTTACTGTTCATTCGACCCTTCATCATCTTTGGGATATCCATTTAATCCTCAAGGTTTAGACATTTTTCAATGTCTCTTAAGTATTTGGCCCAGTCGCCAGTTATCTTTAGGCTATAACGCCAGTCATCCTTAGGACTTCTCGCCAGTTATCCTCATGCTGTAACGCCAAAATGGGCTTGACCCCAGTATTAACTAAGGCCTTGTTGCTAGAATATCATCTTTATTTGTCTGTTTTCAATAGGATAAAATTACTCCTAAGTATATTTGATAAGTTTTCCACTTGTTCCTAAGACTGTTGAAGCCAGAAGTATCTCAAGTATATCCTGAGAATGGAACAAGGGTTTAACACTCAGGACATCCTGAAGATGATGAGGCGCATCTTAAGGATGATAAGAAGATATGAATATCTTGGAAAAGATGGAATATACCCTAAGGATGAAACAGAGATTCGGCATTGGAGACATACTTAGGATGATCTAATTTGATCCAAGGCTAAGGTATTTTTTGATTATTTAGGTTGCTTTGGAGATTGTTTGCTAACTCATCTGGAGTTAAAGGTATACTTATATAATTTGCATTTTCTATCCTATTGTATATATGTTCATCATGAATGCAGCATGATAATGATAGGAAGTGCACAAGATGTAAAACTAAAAGTTTACCATTTTATTTATTTATAAAATATGTTAACCCTTGCCTTCATCCTAAACCAGGACCCATCCACCAGGGGTCAACACTTAAGGGCCAGGTCAGGAAGATTGGGGCTTCGTCCTGAAAACTTAGGATCCCTCCACCCCAACCTTTTAATTGTTCAGATTCATACCAAAATAAAACAGTTTGAAATTGTTCATAGACTAACAACCATGAAAACTACCACCACAAAGATCCTAAAAAAGTGGACTCAGGCCTATGCATCATTACCCTCATTGCCCACTATTGCTTCAGCCTCCTTGGCTATCTCTAGGATGTTCTCCACAGGCTCCACTGCTGCATCCTTAGGAGCTTCAATCTGAAGAGGAATAGGAGTATAGACCACCTATTTTCCACCCAAGCTGATGATCTTTTTCTGCCAAGCTTCAACATCCCATTCATCTTGATTGAAGTTGGGATCTTTGACTTGGAGGGCTATTTTAACCCTGGCTTGGAGGACAGAGACGGTAGCAGAGTTGATTAGACCCCACCTATACTCCTCGAGCTCCTTCCCATGCTTTTTAGTGGCATTGATCTTCTCAGCTAGTTCCTTCTTCAATTCAGCTTCCACTTTTGCCAGCTTATCCTCAAGATGTTTCCCTTTTGCAAGGGCAATTCTTCTAGTATTGTCCAAGGCTGCAGTGGTCTCCTGAAGTTGAGCAGCCGTGTCATCTAGGGATTTGAGCACATATTCATGCCCCTGAAAAAACAACAAGAGAAAAGAAGGTAAGTTCTTTATTCTCTACTTTAGTAAAATTGCTATTGACATCTTCAAAATGAAACTGTACCTTGAGATAGTAGTGAGAGATCTTGACAAGAACACCCTGAGGGGTGAGACCCTCAAATGGGGATGCATCAGGGCCTAAGGTGGCAACAGTAGTCTTCCTCGTTTTAGAGGATTGAGCTTTGGGTTTATGTGGAGGACTACCCATCCTGGAGCTTGAAGGGGATGTGACTAGGGTTGTACACGAGCTGAGGAGAGCCGAGCTAGGCTAAGCTCGAGCTCGAACTTAAACGAGCCAGCTCGGTTCGTTTTTTTGGTCGAGCTAAAAAACCGAGTTCGAGCTCAAGCTCAGCTCGTAAATGTTCGAGCCGAGCTCGAATTGGCTCGAGCCAGCTCGTTATTTTTTTTAACATTTTTTATAAATATTTATAAAATAAAAAACAAAAAAAATTACGCATATACATGTATATTTTTTTATTTTTCTAAGTTATGGTTTATTGGATTATGAAGAGGTTAGGTAGTATGAGCGGGGCTTTCAAAATTTGAATTTTAGAATTGCGTTTGGAGCCAAAATATATTACTCTCATCTATATATTAAATACACATACACAAGCCTAAGTCGAGCCATATGTCAAGCCATCGATCCGAGCCACGAGCTGAACACCCCTGGCTCGAGCTCGGCTCGATTACAAAACGAGCCTTTTCGAGCGAGCTTTTTTTTGAGCGAGTTTCGAGCGAGCCTCGAGCCGCGAGCTTTTTGTACACCCCTAGATGTGACCTTCGCTATCTTGGAGACATCCTAACTGTCGATGTCGTCTAGGTCAAAGAAGGCTACTTTTTTGGCTGAAATAACGAAGAATAACATTAGTAATTATTGTATGAATGTAACATCCTAAAGATGCAAAAGGTAACTTACATGACATTGTTGTGGCTTGGCTGGTAGACATGCTTTCTTCAATTTCAAAGGTTTTGGCCGATTTAGGTAAGTCTCTAACCTATTTCACCCTGAGAAAGAATTGTTCAAGGGAGGAGCAAGTTTCACAAAGGAAGCACCTGTAAAACAAAAAAAAATTATATTAGTTACATCCTTAGGATATACATATAAAATTTTATTTTTTAAGGATTTTACCACTTTTCAACCAAGAAATAGGGATATTATCTCCATCTGGGATGGAATCCCTTCTAACAAAGAAAAATTTTGACATCCAAGACCTTTCAGACTTGATGACATTATGCAAAAAAGGGGGGTTTATTGATCAATTGAAGCACAAAACGATTTGAACCATGAGCTTTAAGCTTACGGATGTAAGACAGGTCCCCTATTTGCAAAGGAATGCCATGGTTTTCGACAATCCTATTACACACCATCAAGATATTCCAAACCTTAGGCATGGCCTGGGCATATGTCATCCCTGTTCTATCAGAGAACTCTTGAATAAAATCAGGGAATGGCTATTTAAGGCCAAGATGGAAGGGAAGGTATAGAAAGCACACCCATACTGTGGAGGCAAAGTCTGATTTAGCATTCCGATCATAAGGTTGGAACACTGCAGTTTCAGGGAAGACCCCTGATTTCTGAAAGGCTGCTATATCCATGTCCATGAATGAGCAGATCTCATCCATGGGGGGAATCAAGCAGGTTCTGTGCAGTGAAGTCACTAGGGACTCCAACACTACCACTTGCCCGGGTGTTCTTCTTTCCCATGCTTTTATTTTTTGAAAATAATTCACAAGTTTGGAAAACAGAGAAGAAGATAGAGGAGATGTACCTTTAAAAAGGGACTTCATGTGGTTTTAAAGGCAGGATGATTTCTATAGATATAGGTAATGAAGAGATATGTGTAACGGTCATCCCATAATAATTGGCTAGGATATAGCTGCAAATATGTCCTGTCAGACGTCAAATCAGGAAACGATAACTATGAAAAATCTTACCGTTGAGATATTAACGGTAACATTTTTGGGGACAATTGTTGGTGGTGAAATTCTTAGGATGTTATTTACTTGTGTTCTTTATTTGACTTCTTCAAGTACTAAAGGCTATGTCGGGTTCAGGATATAACTGTGTATTATCCTATGTACATCCTAAGGATGGACTAACAGATTACCTTGAAATTATTCGAAAGTAGGTAAACTTGGACGACAATAGCACTTGACTGGGTCTTGCTGGATTCTCGGAGGACTTGGTTAATGAACGTTGGGAGCTCATGTGATCGTGGGAGAGCTTCAAACGGCTAGTGGACTTAGTAGTTGCAATCCTGGATATCTTGGGATGATAGTTGTAACTTCCTACTATAAATAGGGGTGTTATGGAAAATTATAGGACACGCAATAATCTACTATTCTTTCTTTCTTCAAGCTTAAAACACTCACAACACTCATTGTAACTCTAGCTGATCGTCCATTTCATTTCCAAAGTTGTACTTTTCATTTTTAATTAATATAAACAACGAAGGCAGGGGCTTAGACTCATCCCGAGGTTTTGTGTCGGCTATCATCATTGATCAAGGGTTTTCCTCGTACATCAAGTGTTCTTGTGTTGGTTTATTTCATTTTTGTTTAAGCATTTTATTTAATCCTGGACAGTTCCATCCTAAGGATACAACTGTCTGTTTTCCATTTTTTCCTTTGATAGCCTAAGCATAGTTGTCAAAACCTAATCTTTTGCATCCTAAACATAAACATCTTCAAGATATGACTGATTTCAAGCATAACAAACGTTTTCAGCACACTACCTCACATTTCTAATTTGGAAAATAAAGTTATGTTTTATTAGTTATTTTTTAACCAAAACACTCCCTCTGATACCTCTGTAAACACGTGTTTGACCGATTACCATCGATAACTCCTAATTATAATTGAGACGATGAACATAAACAGTATGCATGTAATAACCGAATCTTTCTTTATTGATTGATAAAATGAATCGGCGTAGATTTTTCAGGAGGATTCATTGCTTCGTAATCACCACGGGGAGGGCGGTTCCCCGGCATGGAGTGTCTGTTGCTATCTTTATTCGTTCGTGATTTTCATTTCGTTTGCATTCTGAGAAACGTTACTTGGGTTAGGTCGACACTCGTTACTGTTAAAGAGTGAATCTCAGGACGAGATTCCTTTCAACAGGGGGATGATGTGACGACCGAGAAAATTTTTCTTTTTATCGCTTCATTCTCTTTGACTTTGAGAAATTTTCGGGACGAAAATTCTTTCAACAGGGGATGATGTGACACCCGGCATGTTTAGGTCAACATTTTATAAACACATAAAGTCTACCTTAGCGAGAAACGTTAATTAAAAATACTTGACAGGGTCAGTTGAGTCGGAACACAGTCCGTATTGTCCAGGGTTCAATGATTTAGAGGATCATTGGGTTAATCACACACACACACATTACGAGTCCCGTTGTTGGTGAATTACATAAACTAGAATAAGTGTTAAGCGTAGATGGAGTCCTATATGGTGGATTATATGCAAATACGTGTTTAAATGATGTGTAGATGATTATCCATGCTTATATATGTTAAATATAGGTTAGGATTGCATGTTCATGTGTTAGGATGTGTTAAAATGCGTTAAAACGCCAAAACTGGAAAACCTAGAAAACATGGGTCTTGGTTCGACCCATAGCGTGGGGGCGAACCTGGGATAGGAAAACAACATAAGGTTCATTCGACCTGTATGAGGTCGAATGTGGGTACCTTCGACCCTGTTCAGGAGGCGAATGTGGACTGGGTATAAATACCACACTTTGTCATTTTTCACCATTTCACAAACCCTAAACGTCTCTAAACACTCTCTAGCAACTTTAATCATTGGGAAGGAGTTTTTGCTCTTGTTTTCCATAATCTAACCTACAAACATTTTCTAAACAAAGATCCAAGGTGTGTTCTTCATCCTAAAACCTTTTTAAAAGCATTTTGATTCGTTTTCATTAAACCCCAAGAGTCCAGATCTGATTCAAACATGTTTTCATGGATAAAAACCTTCCTAACATCTTTCTAAACAAAACCTATTCATAAACAATGAGTTTTCATACAAATTAACATGTGTTAGTGGTGTTTTATGTGGTGTTATGTATGGTTTGATGATTGATTATTGTATAGATGTTATAACAATGATCTAGGACTGTTATTAATGATGATTTATGATTGAGATAGGTTACAATTGATTATTGATGATGTTTTGCTCATTTTGGGGATTTTGGGTTAGATCTAGGGCTAGTTCATGATAATAGTGATAAGGATATGATTGGGGGTTTCTTGTTCATGATAATCTAAGTATATTAAGTCGATTATTGATTGATTTCAGAAAGTTTCCTAATTGGGTAAAGATTGCATGCGTTTGATGTGACATCTCCATAATTTGCCATTTCGGGTAACTTGTAAACGGACGGATTTTGGGATAAAATTGGTTGGGTTTTGTGGGAATATGTTAATGATAGTTGACTACTGTGATTGGGGATGTTTTGTAATGTTTTCGGACCGTTTAGATGCGTTTTGGTGCGTTTTATGAAGTTTTGCAGCAAAGGGTCGAACGTGAAACTCATTCGACCCTTCGTGGGGTCGAATGTGGCTCAAATGGGTCGAATGTGGCTCTAATGAGTCGAACGTGGCTTCTGGGGGTCAAACGTGGCTTCTGGGGGTCGAACGTGGCTCCTAGGGGTCGAATGTAGCACCACAGGGTCGAATGTGGGTGCCTGGGGTTAAATCTGTGTGCCTGGGGTCGAATCTGGGTGTCTGGGGTCAAATTAACACGTGTTAGGGTCGAATTAAAATACGTTAAGGTCGAATAAACATATGTTAGGGTCAAATAAACATGTGTTAGGTCAAATGAACTTGTGAATAGGTTGAATGAACATCATGGGGGTCGAACCAAAGGTCCATGGGTCGAACCAAACCCAGAAATCTTCCGGTACGACCTTAAGACTTCGTATATGAGATTTTTTATGCAAAGTAAGTGTTTTATGCTTGAAACTTATTTGTTAACCTTACGTTCATAACTAATTGATGTAATAGGTCACCAACGGGATGTCGGGTCTGTCTTGTATGTCCGGTTAACGTTGAAACACACTTTTTAACACACGTAGTCAAGATCTGGACAATCAGGGACTAGTTACCTTCGGGTTGATAGTCAAAACACTTATTCGAATTCATTGATAGGTTGTCATTAGTCGGGGTTATCGTACACGTACTGAATTTCTAGTTATCAGGAGACGCACTCTCAGGTGAGTTTCACGGCCCCACTCTTTTACTGGTTTTACATTTTCGGGGGAGAAAACATGTTGTATTCTTTAAACGTGTGTTAGCTATGTTTTCCTAAAAGGCATGTCAACTATGTTGTGACACCCGGCAAATTCTGGTTAACAACGTTGTCTAGATGAAAGTCTACCTTAGCGAGTCACGCGTATATTGCACTTAACTGGGTTAGTTAAGTCGGGTTATGGTTCGGGAACTATCGGTTTAGTCTAGAAGATCATTGGATGTTAGTTTAGAGGTTCGTTAGATGTCAGTCCTTAACCAAGTGTAGAAATGGTGACGATTTGTAGGATCGTCAGGTCATACGGAACATACAAGTCTCGAGTCCCGGGAATTGGTGAACGAGTGTGAATATGTGTATTTGCAAGTGTTATGTGTTTACAATTATTATGTGACTTGTCGGTATGTGAATACGTGTTAACATATGTTAAAACGGGGTTTAACGCGCAAAATACAAGGAACCAGCCCCTATAGGCGATTAGGGGTGGCTAATCGCCTATAGGGAGGGTGATTGGGCAGACATAGGGGCGATTGGGGGCTAAATGCATGCCATAAGTGGCGATTAGGCCCCAAATGCATGAAGTTTCATGCGATTAGGATCCCCAATCGCGTGTAATGCTGCACAATCGCGTGTTACGGGCTGGACGACTAAAAACGACTATAAATACAATGCTTGACCTCCTAAACTTCATAATACAAACCCTAGTCGTCCCATAACCCGCCCCAACACACACACAACCTCTGGAACGCGATTTTTGATCAAAACACAAGGTTTCAAGCTTAATTCATCATTCTTTCACAAATCTAAGGTTTGGTTTCCATCCATGCAATCTTTATAAACGTTTTTATTCAATCCCTAATGGTCCAGACCTGTTCTAAAACGAAAAAGCTTTCTGAAAATCGTTAATAAGTGTTGTTCATCAGATTCTAACAATCATACATGTGTTATGTGTGTTTATGAATAATATCTAGGGTTTTTATGATTCAAGATGAGTGATTAACATGTTATTAAGTTAGTTTCAGAATAATATTGATGTCATGATAATAAAATCTGAGTAATTGTTCATTAGGGTTATAGTTGCGCATGTTAAGGTGATGATTCGTGCTATGTGTATGGTGTTTGGACTACATGGGTGCATGCAGGGCTGATAATACGAGGCAAAACGAAGGATTTTAGTTTAAACATGTTTAGAATAGTTGTTGGGATGATATTGGATGGTTACACACGTTCTGGATCTGATTTGGAGCGTTAAACGCGCGAAAAAAACGGAACAGCTGGGTTACTGGCGATTAGCAACCCTAATCGCCTATGTTTCATGCGAGTAGGGGCTAATTGCTAGTAGATACATGTCTTATGAGCTAATTGCTAGTAGATACATGTCTTATGACCTAATTGCTAGTAACTACATGTGGTATAGCCCTAAATGCTAGTAATTACATGTGGTATTGCCCTAAATGCTAGTAATTACATGTGGTATAGCCCTAATCGCCTATAATAGAGGCGATTAGCCTTCCTAAATGCCAGTTGACCAACCTAAATGCTAGTTGACTTTTCCTAATCGCGTGTACTACTGCTGTAAGTGTAAATTAGCATTCCGAGACCCGATTTGACCTGTAGGAACATGCTAGGAACCCCGTAACATATCTAATAACTTGGTAACATATGTTTGGATGTAATTATGTGATACGTGAGCTATGTGCTATAACTTGTTGTGCGTTAACGTATGTTAAGTGTGATTGCATGATTGTATGTTTGAGAGCGTAAACATAACACGGGGAGTCTCGGGTCACCAATGGGATGTCGAGTCTTGTACTTTGGGTCAGTTAAACAGTCACGGTGTTTTCAAACGAACTTGGTTATGGTCTAGACATCTAGGGACTAACTAACCTGCGGGTTATTAGTCTAAGTGCTTGTAACTGTCATATGTTAGGTCGCCGCTTTACGGGACTAGCATAGCTGCTGAGTTATTCGTATTACGAAGTAACGCAACTTAAGGTGAGTTTACGGCCCCTCTTTTAAACTGGTTTCACATTTTCGGGGGAGAAAACATGTGTTAAAACGATTATTTGGTAACTACTGTCATACTATGGGTTTCTATTGTGTACTACACGATCTTTGGAAGTCCCGGGGGGAACCATGAATGTGCGGGTTTGCACAACGGGGAAATGTGAATAGCGCTATTGGGAGTGACCAACCCCGCTCGTCGACTTGGAGGGTCGGCGGGTGCATATTGTCTCAAACAGGAACAACAGGAGCAACAGGGTTACTACATCGGGCACACATTTGGTTTACGAGTTAGTAATGGTTTTCCAATCGTGGTAGTAACAAAACATACGCCTAGCTAGCGTACACTGGTTTTCGATTTGTTATAGTATGGACAGGTTGACTTGGTACTTGGATTACAAAACCTGTAAACTCACCAGCATTTTTGTGCTGACGTATTCTCTTACATGTTTTCTCAGGTCGCTAAGGTAGCACGACTGGACTAGGGCGCACGCGTCTGCACGGCGTCTAGTTAGGGTTGCATGGTTTTACAAACGTTGAACATTGGTTTACTATTGAATATTGTTTTGAATAAGCTTCCGCTGTAAACGGGAATTTTAAACATTGTTTTGAAATTGCATTATGTTCATTTTAGACTTGTTTATTGTGATCGTTGGTTTGGATCCTGGTTTGTCATGCGACTCGCGGTAAAACTCCGCAAGTGGATTTTGAGGGTGTGACAGATGTTTTCATGAAAGGTGTGTCAACTATGTTTTGGTATTCACGAATTCATTGGGTTTTGGAGTATTCATTATGTTTTGGAGTATTCATTATATTACTATGCGATCTTTGGAAGTCCTAGGGAGAACCATGAATGTGCGGGGATGCACAATGGGGGAAATATGGATAGATCTATTTGGGCTTGACCCACCCCACTCATCGACTGGAGGTCGGACGGGTGCATGTTGTCTCTTAGGTATTCAGTATTCAGTATTCAGTATTCATTCGGGCACGTATTCAGTATTCACAGTATTCGAGTCCAGTAATGGTTTTCCAATCGCAGTAGTAACAGGTATTCTATGTTTTGCATTCATGTGGTCTGGATTGACCATGGGTATTCATTTGGGAGTTAGTATTCATTGGAGTCGGTATTCATTAAAAACCTATGAACTCACCGGCATTATTTGCTGACGTTTTTAGCATGTTTGTCTTGGGTCGCTAAGGTGGCAGCTATCGTTAGGCGCACGGAGTCTCACGACGTCTAGGAATCATAAGCATGTTTTAATTAAACATTTCAGACTTCACTTTCATTTTTAGTTGTGATAACATATTATGCTTCCGCTGTGTTGGAACAAATTATGGAAAATTTAATGAGCAGTTTACGTTGTTTTCATATCATATAGTGTCGTTTATTGTGACCGTTGACTTGGATCCTGGTTTGTCACGCGCCTCGCGGTAAAACTCCGCAAGTGGAAATTTGAGGGTGTGACAACTAACACCAACGGTCTGGCTCTTATTGTTAACGACCAGGCGAGCTTTATAACATTCCTGTTGGTGGTGAAATCTTCAGGATAACACTAACCTATATTTTCTTTGTAGCATCCTTAGGATACTAAAGGACTGAACAGGGTTCAGGATGTAACAGTGTTTTGTCTTATGTGCATCCTAAGGATAGAATAACAAATTATCATATTATTATGTAATTTTATGTAAAATTAATCAATAATAAGACTTATAACTCTTCCCCAACGGTTATATTGTCAAAGGAGCTGGGGATGCAAGAGCTATACATGTAGAAGAAGTCCAAGACTAAAGAATAGGTCAAACATGTAACAACGAGCATTAATACTAGGTGAAAATCATGGAAAGTGTTATTCCAACGTCTATGTTGGTTAACACTCTTCAAGGCTGACTTGAAACAGTCCACAAGCTCATAAAAGAAGGCGGATTACATGGGTTCTTTTATTTATTTCATTTGTATACTCTGAATAGGGGCATGATGAACGAAATAGGACACTGGATGAACACTTGCTTGACACTCACTTGAAACTAGCTTATTCTTGCTCAAACAGCTGATACTCACACATAAAACTACATCGTAAACTTAGTTCGTTCATCATACTTCAAATTTGTAAACATTTTACCATTTTAATATTAATAAACAAGGCAGGGGCTTAGACTCCTCCCAAGGTTTTGTGCCGGCGATCATCAAGTGATTAAGGGCTTTCCTCGTACATCGAGTGTTGTTCTCTTGTTGTGTTAGGATCTGAGTTTGTTTGTTTTGATTGTATTTAACTAAGAATGATAAGAGTGATGTGAATATAGATGAAAGTGCAGCGGAATGATAAACTATTAATCAAAACATGAGAGTAATTGTTTTCTGATCGAATGCTTTCATTTATCTAAAAGATTACAATCATACAAGTACTCCCCCTCAGCCTGATCACACAGTGATTGTTTGTCTGAGAGAATGTTTGTGTGTGTGATGTAATAGAACAGTACAAGCACTGTTCTATTTATAGACAAACCTAAACCACTGATGACCTAGGCTGACGTCACCTAAGACAGTGACCTCTAACAGAATAACAAACATAAAACATCTGCCTATTACAAACTACTGTTACATTGAAAACACTTAAGGTAAACTACTGTTGTAGGAAAACTCTGATGGTCTTGTATCCTCTGCTGGAGCCTAAGTGCTGTTGGCTCCAGCAGTGCTTTAGTCTTCAATACTTGGATCAGCAGTTGTTCTTCATCAGACCTTTGGTCAGCAGTTGTTCTCATCAGTGTTTATTCAGCAGTCCTTTGTATCAGCAGTTGTCATAGCAGTTGTTTGGATAGAACAGTTGTTAGAGTCAATAGTCTTTTGGGAGAAGTATGTTGTAAGGACTGCTTATTGTGTGGATCAACTGTTAGCATGTTTTGGCTTTTCAATCATCTGTTCTTCTCCAGGTCAGCAGACCCAACATGTTGCATTACATTTACATTCATTAATCTTTGCTTGTTTCATCATTCTGTCAGACAGTTACATCCTCGGGATATAACTGTCCATCCTGGCCAATTTCTTTGCCATCCTAAGCATAGTTGTCAAAATCGTTTTCTTTGTTATCTTAAACTGCCATCTTGAAGATATAACTAAGCTTTTGACATATTACACAGTTTTAGCACTCTACCTCACTTTTACTAATTTGGAATACAAGATTATTTTTATCAAGTAATTTTTTACTAAAACAATTCCAATGTACCATTAGCATAAAACTTATGTTTAAACAACCACATGCACTGAATAACGGGAGCCGAAGTAGGCCTCGGTACAAGTTCCCACGTATTGTTCTCTAATAAAGCTTTGTATTCAATGGCCATGGCATCGTTCCAATTTAGATCCTGTAGGGCGGATATGTAGGATTTTGGAAGTGGGGAGATATAGGAGTGACGGAGGAAAGGTTGAATGGGATCCACGGCTTAGGAATGCCAGCCTGGGCCCAAGTAACCATAGGGTGGTTGGACTGAGCGTTAGCAGGATCCGAGTTAGGGCCAGGAACAGATTGGTCATAGGTGTTTAGGGTCATAGGGGTTGTGGTGGGTTGGGTATAGGAAGGTTCGGTTGGGGGGGAGAGAGAATTGGGTCATGGAGTAGGGATGTGAGGGTGAATGGGTCGTGGTTTGGGACATTTGGGATGGGCCATTTGTGGTAGGTGGTAAATAAGTCGTGTAGTAGTAGTGGGTAGGTGATTGGGCCGAGGTAGTAGGAGCAAAAGAATTAGGTGGACTCGAGTGAGGAGTGATATGCATAGAAGGTGTTGGGTCGTGGAGTAGGGATGTGAGGGTGAATGGGTCGTGCTTTAGGACATTTGGGATGGGTCATTTTGTGGTAGGTGGTAAATAAGCCATGGAGTAGGGCTGGGTTGGTGATTAAGCCGAGGTAGTGGAAGCGAAAGGATTAGGTGGAGTCGAGTGAGGAGTGATAGGCACAGAAGGTGTTGGGTGTGGTGTGGGTGGTGAATGTTGGAAGCTAAATAATGGTGCACAGAAGGAGGCAGAAGGTTTGGGATCTGGGGAATCGGCTAAAGGAAACAAGGTTTCATTAAACGTGATGTGGCGGGAGAAAATTATCTTTCCCATAGACACTTCAAGGCATCTATAGACATAATATTTTGCATGGTAACCCAAGAACACGCATAGGGATGATCGGTGGTGAAGCGTGTGAGGGTGGGTGGCAGACTCATTTGGGTAATAGGCACTCCCAAAAACACGTAGGTGTTCGTAGGAGGGATGACGTGGGTAAGGACTGAACACGGGGTGTGATTATGAAAAGTTTGGGTTGGTAGAATATTATGAAGGTAACAAGCCATATGAATGGCCTCCACCCAAAACTTAGAAGAGAGGGATGCGTGAACAAGAAAGGAGAGCATGATGTCGTTGAATCGGCGAATCTTGTTTTAAAACATCCCATTCTGTTGAGAGGTGTGGGGACATGAAAAAAAAAAAAAGAAATTTCATAGTGTTTTTAGCAGCAAAATCAAGAAAGTTATGATTATTAAATTCGCTACCCATATCACATTGAAATTGTTGAATTTTTAACTTAAATTGGGTTTGGACAAATGCATGGAAGTTGGTGAATTTGGTAAAAAGTTTTAGACTTGAACTTTTACGGGTAAACCCATGTGTATTAGGTAAAATCATCAAAAAGAAGCATATAAAATTTATAGCCGGGGGTACTCACAACAGGAGACGTCCACAAATCACAATGAACAATAGAAAATGGCAGAGAAGTGCAAGTAATAGAATCAACAAACCGAAGTCTTTTGTATTTAGACAATTGATAGTATGACAAACAAAAGACAATTCAAGCTTATTAAAAGGAAAAATATTATGAGAACTAAAAAAATCCATAACGTATCGACCAGGGTGACCCAGTTGATCATGCCATACCTCGAGGGAGGTGATAGTTGTAAAAGCAGTAGCAAGGGAGTTCTTGGTGAAAGAGTAAAGACCGCTGGAACTGTTGTGACGACTCAGGGGCATGCCATCCTTGTAGTCCTCACAGAAAAACCAAATTGGTCAAATTCCACAAAAAAACATAACTATCAGCTGTGAATTGACGCATAAAAATAAGCTTTTTAATAAAATTAGGATTGTAAAGGACGTTTTTAGGTGAAAGGATCGGTTGGGTGTGTGAAGGGTGGTGTGGCCGGATCCAAGTATAGGGAGACGATTTCCATTACCAACTAATACAGAATTTATGTGAAGATCCAATAGGATTTTCATTGTGCCGAGACCCAGAATTGCGCCCACGGCCTCATGAACGAGAGTTGTTAGAACTGGTACGGTCGTCACAAGGTGGGTCCCGAGGGGTACGGTCAACGGTGGGTGGTTGTCTGGGTCGCGACAGCAATGTTAGGGCTCCGGCAAGAAGGACTCGAGCATTCCGACGCTTTTGGTCATTTAGCAGTATCTCACAAGCTACCTCCCAAGGTGGGAGGGACTGATTAATTATAGAGTCCATGGTTTTAAACTCAGTTGCTAGGTCACGTACCATCTGAAGAACAAGACTATTGTTGCTAACGGGAGTATCAAGTAAATCATCCAACTGATCGGCAAGTTCCCTAAGACGCTGGAAATAACTTTCCACTGACGGTTGTGATTTAAGAGTCATGTTAACAAGCTCGTGTTTCATGGCTGCGATGTGAGCACCCTTGTTATTGTGGAAAATATTTTAGATCTGAAGCCAAGCTTGGTGAGCAGTGGACTCTGCGGTCAGGACCCGGGCAACCCGGTAATCTGAGAGAGTTCCATAAATCCATTGGAGAACGATAGAGTCAATCTCTAACCAGGAAGCATACGTCGGATCGGTATCGGCCAGCGACGATTTGCCATCGATATGGTTAAGAACCCGATAGCCGCGTGCATGAAGCTAGAATAAACGAACCCAAGAAGTGTATGTGACCTTCACACCATCGAGAAGGTGTACCTTCTGTTGGATATTTGTGACGGAATAGACGGAATGTAGGGAAGGGTGAGACGGCTTTGGTGGGTCGGCATTAGGGTTTGAGTTGGTTACATCACCCATCATGATTGGGACAACAGCGAATCGAAAATAAAAAAACAAAAAAAAGGCTTCCGACCGTGGTCGGAATGGGCAGTAAGCGACTGCAGTCGAGGATGCGGCTATTAGGGTATAGAGAGACTGCGCTCTTATACCATGTAAGTTTGTCAATGATGATATTCTCATTAACAAAGGGGTATAAATAATACAAGATACAATAAGTATGGAAACAATATATCTTATAAACTAGGAGAGGTGTGTTATCAATATACAATTAGATACTAATGGGTAACCCGAGCATTGCGGCGGAACTAAAAAACTGCATCAAAATGTATCAATTCATTGCGATGTAAAATACATCCAAAACCTTTTGTTTAAATGATATAAATAAAGAATACTTGTAACAACATGATATAAGTATTCTCATATCAAGTAAAGAATAATTTAATCAAACTATATATATTCATTAATTTCCTCTATGCATTCTTATCTGTTGAAAACGATTAGTACGATAGTGGGATGCAATATGAGCCGGACTTTACTAAAATAGTAACCTACGATAAATGTGTAAAATGTATAATGATTCTTTTATTATTTGTGTACTATAAGGAGTTACAAGTATAGGGGGAGGATCATTTAAAAAGAATTTCAATTTGAGAAGAAAAAAAAAGAAATAACATTAAATACTTTAACTCATTTCACATTAATTATTCAATTAATTACTTTTAAATATTTTATCTTACACACATCAAAACTTGTCCTACACATATCAAAATTCATCATACACACATCGAAATTGTCATACTTTTATCCTACACGTATCGAAATTTCATTAGGTTTATCCTACACATGTAGAAATTCATCCTACACATACCGAAATTTATCCTTCACTATAAATTATCTTTGCTTTAAAGATATATATTTAAAAATGAATTATGATTTCATTTATTTAACTAGTTTATGGGAGTTACAAAAACTTAAAAATTTATTTAACATTAAATATAACTATTAAAATGAAAGATTTCTATTGGTCTAAATTTCTTCTTTTTCTTCTTACAAGAAAACTTCTTCTCATTTAAATTCTCCACTACAAGTATAATGCATCAATATATATAGAGTCTAATTTAAGGTTTAGGAAATTTAATCTCCTAGCCCGCATAGAGATAATTAGAGATGACTAAATTGAACAGAAGTTTTCTTCTTTGTTTGTTGAATTCGGTGATCATATAGTTTAGTTTTGATCATATTAAGCATGTTTACATGTATAATTATTCATACACATAATACTTTTAAAATTCAAACCGTTACCTCATGAATTAAAACACATCTTTCACTATTAATTTCTCAATTTCTATATAGTATGATCAAGTTTATAAAACTTTAACTTTTATAAAGTACCTAATTCTATATAAGATATTAATAAAATATGTAACATTATGAATTAGTTTTTATATGTGTTTCTATTTAATATGTTCAAACTAATTATAAAATTAAATGTAATGAGGTTTCATATATATCTCTTGTCTTTTGAAGCAATTAAATTTATACCTCTTATAATTTAAGAAGTAGTTATTAAATGCTTTATAATACGGTATAGATATAGATATACTAATTAGTTGTAGTTGCCAACACGAAGTAATCTATCACGACTAATATGTTAGGGGAGACGGGGCGCCACCCGAATTGTTCACGGGTACCCACTACCAGCACGGTAACATTGCCGCCATCCATGCTGGTAGTGATCCCGTGGACCGTTTTACTGGTTGTATTTACCGTGCTGGTAACCGGTTGTTAATTTATTTTTGACTTTTTTGAATGCTAATTTATTTGTTTTAACCGTTTGTTTTTAGTGTTGTTTTATTTTTACCGTTTGTTTATAAAAAAAAATTAATTATCTTCTTTGTTTAAAAATCTAATTAAATAAAAAAACATAAATAAGAACATTTCATTAAAACATAATAATACTAAACATAAAAAAATACATAAAAACAAAGAAAAAAAACGTAAGATTGGCGCAACAATTGTCATGCCTCGACATGGTCAAAATTGTTGCTGTATCGAGCCTCATACTCATAGTGAGTGAAGTCGATAGTCAACTCGTGATCGATGTATGGATCGTCCCTCGTCGTTTGCTCGTAGAGGGTGGTCCACCTCTCACACTTGATATTGAGATCAGCCCACTTGAACTGGATGTCTTGGAGGGTCTTGCTGTTAGTGCCAACGTGTTGGTTGAAGTCGCTAAACACGCGGGCCCAAAACCCCTCCGGGGGGGGGGGGGGTAGGCCGACCCTTCGTCCCTCGGGAGTTGTTGAATCTCCGGGTCGTTTGTGGCGTCCTTGTGGCACACCACTAGTGTCATCTCTTCTTCCTCGGTCCACAGATTCATCTTGGTGGGTGGGTGTTTGTTTTTTTTACCGTTTGTTTTTTGCTTTTAACCCCACCGTTTATCTATTTATATACAAAAACTTGAACGGTATAGTGGTAAAATTAAAGATTTGACCGTTTAGGTGATAACAATTAAATTCATTCGACGGTTTCCAAGAATTAAAAATTAATTTTGCTGACTGTTTGGTCGGACGGTTGTAATAGTATGAATTAAATTTTAAATAATCGGTTTTAAACTTTAAAACCGTGTGAAAATTAAAAAACAAAAGAAAAAAGTTTGGGTATTTAAATGAAAATAAATAAAAGAATCAGTAGAATGTTATCTCTAAAAATGTATTTTAGTTAAGTAAATCAGTAAAGTATTATGACAAAACAGGATTGATAAAAATCAGTAAAAAAAACATAGTTGCACCCCTTCCTCCCATTAGTTCTTGATTCCACTTCGTTTTGAAGAAATGAAATTTGCTTTTGATTATTACAATTGAAATGATAAAAGAAAAGAGAAAGAACTAAAAGTTTGAAAATGAAGTCAATAAAGTGGAAAATTTTGGATCACTTTTTAGAATTATACCAGTTCCTCGATCTTTGAGGTATTTTGTCCTCATTTCTTTTTTATTCTCGAATTGCCATTAATATATATATAAACCACCTTAAACCCTAAAAAATAAAAGAAATGAAAATACTAGATTGATAAAGTAACATATAGATTGATGAATAGTCAGGGCCGTCTCTGAGAACACTAAAAAAATTAGGCCTTGGGCAAAAAAAATTTGGGCCTAAAATTTTTGTAAAGAGAAATGAATTTAAAAAAATGAATATGGTGCTAGAGCCAAGGATTGAACTTGAGACCTTTACATTAAATTAACATTGTTTTTCTAACTCCACTAACAAGACATTAATCTATAAAACACAAATATATATCCTAAATATAGAATTTTATATGTATATGTGTGTGAATTTTTTGAAAACGTTCGGGCCCATTTGAGGGTCGGGCCCTAAGCCGGTGACCACCCGGTCCATGCTCAGGGCCGGCCCTGTGAATAGTTATCGGTCGTTGTATATCTTCACACATTTAACTAAGGATTGTCGATTGTCGAGCTCACAAATCATGCCTCTTGATGTGAGGGACGACATGGTATGTAATTTTTTTTTGAACGGAAAACCACATTTTATTCATCACCCGGAAATGTACAAACACATACAAATAGCACAATGCTACATAGTACTGTTATAACACCCAACCCAACCCAAAGGTAGTACCCCTTACATTTAGATGTTGAAACAATTCCATTTCGCCAATCCAAGTGAGAGTTGATTCGCCCTATTTTGGATCCACATGAAAGAAGTCGCTTTAATGTCGCATAGCATTTGATCCAGGTTCCACCGTTTCCCACTGAAGATTTTTGCGTTTCTTGTTTTCCAAATTATCCAACAAGTTGCCAGAATGATAGTTTTGATTGCTTTTTGTTTGGTCTTTGTCATGTCGGGTAGAAGGTTAACGTCCAATAGTTCCCTGAAGTTGTAAGCATATATCGTTGGTATTTTGCACAAAACGCTCGCTATGTGCCATACGTTCGCTGCCACAATGCAAGATATGAAAAGATGGTCGGCTGATTCAGGTTGTTCTTCACAAAGACAGCAAAGCGCCGGTCCAGCAATAATGTTCCTCCGTACCCGCCCCTCTAGAGTAGGAAGACAATCATGTTCTGCTCTCCACGCGAAAAGATTGGTATGTAATTTCATAGTTGAAAACACCTATATATTAATGACACTGTAAATACATCAATGTGACAACCTGCACCCTTCACATTTCATAAATGTGCATAATTTGTCGCTCAACTATTTCAAAATTTTCATTTTTAACCCTCGTATTTTAATAGGACCAAAAGTCATAATTTAATAAAACTTATAATTTTTATAAGTAAAAGTATGTATGTTTTATACTCACATCTACACCCGAGCACGTATGTTTCAGACCTTGATACTCATAACCCTTAATTTTCGGTCCTAAAACAACTTAGAAACCGAAGGAAACAAGTTCGGAACTTAAAATTGATTAGATTAGAAAAATTGATTTTTTTAGCTTTCGCGGTACACGGAGACAGTCAAACAGTCAAAGTCCCAGTCAAACAGTCAAAGTCCTAGTCAAACAGTCAATTCATCTTAAAACCTTACTTTATGGTGTTGACCATTTTTAATGGCTAATTGAATCCAAAACTAGTATAAAAATCCACATATGACCCATTACACTTTGCACCTCTAAATCGATTGTTTCAATTCGATTAAACTCTCCCTCGCACCTTTCTTCTATAGTCTATTACTTCTACAATTGAAGTTTCGATTATAAGCTCTTGTAATTGGCTAATTGGAAGCTTGATATTCTTTCTTTTTCGGTTTTTATTTCTCCAAATTGGAATAGCTACGTTGTGAGTTTTTCTAATTTCTAATTATTTTTGCATGATATTTCATTAATATGTGTAGATCAATACCCTCTATTTAATTTGTATATTATAGTCTCTAAGGGTTTTAATTGGATAATCTAGGGTTTAGGGTGTTCTAGGTGATTTGGGGATTTTTGATTTAAAAGTTTATAGATTCTTATAAATTCATAACTCACTCATTTCTTATCCAAAAATTATGAAACTTGGTAGACTTGCTCCTACAACTAATTAGAAGTTTTGCAAATTATTTCGCGATTTATTGAAGCCGATTAGTATTTTTTTTTAATTATTTTATAATGCTTTAAATGTGTTTAATTCATATAAAATCGTATAAAATGTATTTTGACATAAAAATTGGTAGAAACATGTTTCATTATGTTAGAATAATTTTCATGCCATTTTCCCTCTGTTTTGATTCGGTTTTATATGTTATCTCATTTTTATTTGTTAAATTACTTTTACACAAATAATATTCATATAAACTAGATTTTTATCATAAAAAATATATAAAATTTATTGTGAGCCTTTTTAAGTCAATAAATTGATTTTTCATATAAACTCTTATCTTTAAGAGCATGTAGTATTTTATTTTGAATTTATGTGGTTTTAATCATATTAAAATCATATACAATCGAAATTTAACTATTTAATTGTTTTGGCGCCTCATCCTTATATTAAATTTAAAACCCCCAAATTTAGACTAGACATCCTAGATGCCTTAGATTAGGAACCGTAGACTCTTTTAAGCGTAGGCACTTATGTTGGAAACTTGAAACTTTAGGTTGAGTCTTTGGGATTCGCCTCACATACATTCACAATGCTTTTAGGATAATTCAGCTTAGCGAATGTGAGTATATCTTTCCCCTTTTTGATTTCACACTTTTGGGGTGATTCATGTACACTTATTTATCTCACTCACTAATTAAACATGTTTTATTATCATATTCACAATCGCAATTCTTGTATGTGTTTTACTTGTTGATCGCTGATAGTGTGTACTTATGACCTTAATCATTAACCCTTGTGTGGAATACACACCCATTTGAGGGTCGGGCCCATAATCATTAACACTCTCTATGTTTAAAGAATTAGTTGACTCTTAGGAGTTGATATAATGAGGAATTTAGGCTAAAGAGCCTAAACAACATGATATGATGATGATTAGATAAATGGGTATGCTTTGGCTAGCTTAAACTCATAAAAATCAATTGAAATGGTGGGTGCACACTAAGTGTTTGATAAAATGCTTGAACCAGAAAGTAAATGTGTAAAACATGTATGAACATGAAAACTAGAAATGCGATGTTGAGCTTGAGGTAAAATGAATACATGATACCATGGATAATGAAAGAAATCTATATTATGTGTTCTAACAAAAACAAGGTTTAACGTGTCCCTAAGTTAGGTACAAGGACTAGGGAGCAAATGGGTCAAACGGATGCAAGCTCAATGCGTACGGGAGCAAAAAGGATATGAGGTAAGTAATACTTAAACTACTATTCTACAAATACAACTCTTGTATTGACATAATTGTTCAAACTTTGAAGTGGGACAAAGGTATGACCTCAAGCGGTGAAACCTATTAATCGAGTGGTTTATGCGAATTCATGTCAAAACGAAATTCATAGTCATAAATGAGTCATATAGTGTTGAGGAATAATGGAAATCATCAATTGGGTCAACCAATAAAGCCATGTGGTAAGCAAGAGTCTAAACTTAGGTTTTGGGAAAAAAAATCACATGAATAAGGAAGTTATGTAATCATGAGTCTTAACGGGTCAAATGGGTGATTCCCTCACCACTCGAACCCGACATTAAAAGCCTGTTATCTAAGCTTTGAGAAACTTGTGGATAATGGGTCAAATGGTAAAGGCATTACCATTGAGTCCTAAGAGACTAATGCGGTCAATCTAGAGTGTATGCAGGAGGACACTTGAAATTGGGCACTCGTTGCCTAAGTAATTCATTTGGGTGCAAGGTATGGGTCAAGGCCACCCGGTAAGTCCGTAGCTAATTAAACGCCTTCGGGCGAAGCAACATGGGTACTAAAACTACCCACATGAAGTGTGGGTGCAAATCAAGTAAGTCATTTCCATAACTGTGTCTAATGCGCTTAGAATTTACTAAATAAGAGGAAACTTGAGAAAAGGTGCAAATCTAAGTCCGGAAGGACTTAGAGGTTTTTAAACAAGTCAATGAGTCAAAAGCAATGGGTTGAATCAAAAGTGTCACCATGGATGGCTAAATTTATGGATTTGGCTATAAAGGGGCATTTTGGGAATTTAAAGAGTTATTAAAGGATTAAATCTAATAACCAAGTCATAATGAAACAAAACGGGCAATACTTTTAGTTGAACATGTGTCCAATGAGTTGACAATATGATTTCAATGCCTTTGGTGTGCTTAAAAAGTGTCTTGTAGAGTCCAAGGCCTTAATGGGTCGATTTGAGTGAAAAACATGTAAGTAATAATTAAGCCGAAAGGGGTTATTAACCACCATAAATGGGCATCTTTCAAGCCCAATAAAGGGTATCAAACAAGTCCCCAAGTGCCCCTTGGAAGGGCCTTGAACTTGGTTTAAAAACACCCAAAGATTGGGGAAAAACAAGCAAGGAAACAGAGGATGTTTGCTCAGACCAGATGATTGTTTAGACTAGAGGAAAAAAATGACCAGATGATGTTTGCTCAGACCAGAGGATTGTTTAGACTAGAGGAAAAAATGAGCAGAGGATGTTTGCTCAGACCAGAGGATTGTTTAGATCAGAGGAAAAATGAGCAGAGGATGTTTGCTCAGACCAGAGGATTGTTAGACCAGAGGAAAAACTAAGCAGGGGATATTTCCTCTATTATTGACAAATCACTAACCATTCTTTGTGTAATGGTGCTAGGTATTCATGTGGCGAGACTTCCGGAGCAAAGATCAAGTCGCGAGAAGAACCGAACACACCCGAACGCTCAACTAGCTTCCGCATTTGAAGTTCCCGATTAAAACGCAAGCTTTAGTACATGTTTTTAGTAAATCTAATTATAAGAAAATTTGTTGGGACCTATAGTATAGGTATCATAATGGGTTGGATTTCATAAATATCAAAGTTCGAAATCGGGAGTGTTTACTCATTAAGACCAAAGCCCGTAAGTTCTAATGTTAATCGCGTGTTTATGGGTTAGGGTCTTACATTAACCTTTTTTATAAAGACGGATTTCTTTAATCTTATCACGTGTGAGTTTCGAACTCAAAACCCATAAATGTAGATGTTTCTAAAAGCTTTGTTTTTGCTACCCTCGCCATCCAAAGTCAACATGTGTCCAAATTAACTGAACCATCCTTTCATCTATATCTATATCTATATATATAATAAACGAAAAGAGGTGTGACGTGTGACACATTGTGAGGCCTTCACACCCCTTGATTACCATCTAATTTTATTTTAATTAAAGATAACTATTAAGTATTATTATATTAAAATTTCAAATATGTTAATTAATATTTTTATCTTTATATTTTTCTTATTTTCCTCCCACAATTTTTAAACGTTAGTAACTTCTATATATAACATTTAAAAAAACACACTAAACTAAAGAGCATTTTTTATCTTTCCAACGAGCATCATAATGACATACAAAAAAAAAACGAAAAAAACGACTTTTTAGTGCGTTTTTGGTCATGCAAAAAAAAAAACACATGTTTATTTAATTTATTAATCATGTGTAAGCAAGTCACTAATCATGTTAAAATAGTATATTTATGCTTTTGAACTATTATTACATATATATTTACAGATATAATCAGTTTGGTAGGAATCTATTTTTTTTTTTTTTGTATTTTAATTGGTGTTGCTAGAAACATTGATTGCAAATGTTGCTAAACCGGTTAGACGTAGCCTATGATTGTTAGACACCAAGTAATTTAGCTGATAAATGATAATTAATCACCCCACCACACAGACCTCTTATTTCAATCATCGTCATGATATATCATTTAATACCAGTTTGGTTGTTTTTTTTTCATGTTCACATCACAGCTCTAGAGTACCTTGAGAAAGTGACAAAGTTGTTCAGAGACTTTACGCAAACAAGATTTGCACAATTAGAAGTAGGTTTTTGAGTTATCGAGTGTTGATCCTTTTAAAAAAATCCTGAAAAAATGATTTATTTCTTTTACGGTACACGTACACATTTTATCACTTCATATTAGATTTATCTATTACGCAAAGCTCCCGATAATCTAGTTAACTCATATACCAAAGATTATAGTTAAAACCGATAGGTTTTTAAAACAATAAAGCCTAAATGCTAAACATCGACATCGACTATAAGTTCGATTTTACGAATCAATGTAGCCATGCTCACCTTTTATAACTAAAAAAAATATAAAAAAATGACTTGCGTGTGAGTTTCTGCCTTTCAAATTGAACCACATGCGTACATGACGCTCCGGTCCAACTTTGCCAGAGCCACCGACTTTAATAACCACGTGTGACTGTTTTAGATGATTCTTCAACCCCAAAGTAAATACACTCTACAACTCATATACAACTCACAATTTCCCCTATAACTTATACATAGTGTTTAGATATAAAATTTCATTAATTATACCTTAATTTTTGTAAAAACAATTTTACAAAACAATCTTTATTGCCAAAGACGTATTGCTCTATCGGTACTTGATGACTTTCTGTAAGTGAGGTTACCGATTATAGTCTCGAACACAAAAATATATCAAGTGTAAGCCAGAGGTTTAATCATGCGCTTTCAAACAATGGCTTTCCTCTAGATCAATTGGCGACGAACTAAATCACCAGCACTGTCTGCGATTAGAGACATAGATGACCAGACCTTGTTAAACATCGAAAAAAACACAACAATATTTACTATTAGTTTAATTTAATTCCGTTAATGTACATATCTTTGAATAAAAGTAAGATTTTTTTTTTTTTTTTTTTTTTTTTTTTGAATGATTTATTTTCCTTATACAAGACACCATAAATACATGAATCTTGAACTAAAATTTGTTCGAGACGTCTATTTTTTAACTCTTATATATTAGTGTTATAAAATAAAATTCTATTTATTAAAAAAAATAAATCAATTAAATTTCATTAAAGTGTATAAGTGTGAATAAAAATAAGATACATAGTAGATTTATTTTTCTATCACACGCCATAAATGCATGAATTTTGACCAAAATTTCTTCCGGAGACATCTATTTAAAAAACTATTTTTCGTAAAATAAACAAGTATATCAATATTCTTTTTATAAAAAAACATGTTACCTTATTTATCATTTAGTTACCTCAATGATAAGAATGCCAATGTGCCATCACCCTTTGTTTGCACATACATACCCACCCTCTCTCTCTCTCTCTCTCTCTCTCTCTCTCTCTCTCTCTCTCTCTCACACACACACACACACACAAACACATGATGGTCAAGAACAACATAGTTATCAAGACTATGATCTTGATGATGTTTGCATTTCATCTAACACTTGCAACCAAATCTAACAACTCTAACTCATGGGTTGGTTCCAAATACCAAATAGAATGCACAATGTGTGCAGCTTGTGACAACCCATGCAACCAACCCCCCACCACTCCATCACCACCACCACCTTCACCACCACCCCCATCCCCACCCAAACCCACCACCCCCATCTGCCCTCCACCACCCAAATCCACCGGATCCGGCTACTACTACCCACCACCACCAACCAACCAAGGCCCTTACTACACCTACCCACCACCATCACCTTACAACAACAATAATAATAATAACAACAACAATAACAATAACAATAATAACTACCCTACCCCACAACCACCCAACCCCATTATGCCTTACTTCCCTTACTACTACTATAGTCCTCCACCACCGACACTGTCAACTGCCGTCATGCTCTCCGGCGCCACCACCACCGCTCTCTTTTTTCTCAGTTTATTTTTGCTTTTCTCTTTTTAATATTATTTACTTTATAGAATTTAAAGTGGAGAATAAAGTGTCAAGATGTACAAAAAGATTACACAAGATTCAAACTTGATGAAAACCCAGTAATACCCCTCAAGCGTTGGTTAATTTGTGGAAGAATTCATGAACAAGATGTTGATGATTATGATTGATGATGATGGTGGCTAAAAGTGGAAAGAAGGGTGGTAGTCTGTAAATTCTTGACACTTTATGTCTGTTTTGGTAATTTGTTATGTATTTAGTTTTAAATGGTATATCTATGAGTAATAAATAATAGCAATGTTTTCCGGAATTGTTTTTAGGATTTAATTTTATATATTGTATGGGTTATTGCAATTTTGATGTGGGATTTAGTTTTTACATATTGTTATGTTATTATTTTGTGGCTATAAGTTTTTTAATTGTGTGTTGGTGATTGAGCTGATTAAATTATTATTTGTATTAGCTTTCCAGATCAAAAGTTTCTTTTGCACCATATGCTGAAAAGATTTGCACATATTGCTTTTTAGATAGTGCATATCCCTGCGTAGTCGAGCTCAGGGTCTTGCTGGAAGCAACCTTTCTATCCGTACGAGGTAGAGTGGCTGTCTAAATACATGAGTCTTTTTGGTTGTTTGAAAACGGATCGTTTGTCAATCTACCTTCAAGGTACTAAAGTTCATCAAACCTTAGTTGATCGTGTTTGGTATTAGATTCATGAATCTTTACTTGACCGCATTTGGTTCCTTAGATTGATGTCACACACTTATATGATTCATGAATCTTTAGTTGATCGCGTTTGTCTATCCCTGTCAGGACGAGAACAGGTCTTGCTGGAAGCAACCTTTCTATCCCTGCGGGTGACGGCCGTCTATACATTAGTCTTTTTAGTTGTTACATTAGTCTTTTTAGTTGTTACAAAACGAATCGTGTGTCAATCTAGCTTCAAGATGCTAAAGTTCATCAAACCTTAGTTGATCGCGTTTGGTATAAGATTCATGAATCTTTACTTGTCCGCATTTGGTTCCTTAGATTGATGTCACACACTTATATGATTCATGAATCTTTAGTTGATCGCGTTTGGTCGCCTATATTGATGTCCTACTCTTGAGACATGTAGGGTATCGTAAGGACAGGGTATCTTGAGACGATAACGTCAAGCTAGTTTGGTACTCACATGTTACATATGTCTTGTTTAACAAATTCCTATATAGATGGATGGCCATATAGATTCATTGTATACGTGAATATTTTCAAAACACGTACTTTACTTTGCTACCTTCCAACTTACTCTCGCACATAGGCTTACATGCATCTGTAATTAATTTATGAATTGTTTTGTAGTTAATTTCTCATTTTTAAATACCGCAAACAAAAATTTAGATGTAATTATTTGAAATTTCGTTGGTTATAACTTTACAACATTCAAAGTTAAGAAAATGTTAGATAAATTATTTTTAAATTTTATCGTTTTTAATGCAAACTCGTGTAATAGACGGGTTTCTAACCTAGTATATAATAAATGAAAGTATGGTGTGGCACATGACATTAGATTAGGTATTCACACCCTTTGAGTGACGCATGGCACTAGGTGGGACATTCTCCCTCTTAGGCTATGGGGTGTGAGAACACCCTCCCCAGTCCTCCTTCTTCCCCCAATTCCACATCAATGCCATGTTATTTCTCCTTTCCCTTCTCTCAAATGATGGAAATGGTTTCCCCTTCTTCCCTCTTCCTATTTTTATATTATGTAGTTTGAATTTCGAAAGAAAAAAAAACGATGGTTAAATCATTAAGCTCGATGAGAGAGGGGAAATTTCCTCGTGAGCACCGAATCAAACTCAGTTTGTGGGGGGGGGGGGGGGGGGGGGGACGGTGTTCCCGATCAGTGGCTCACCCCCGCCGATTATCCCACCGAAACCATACCCCTAAGCCTTAGCCTTATTTCCCTCTAAAGGTCTTTTCTCTCTCTCATACCCCCCCCCCCCCCCACACACACACACACACACGAACACCACAAAAAAAAAATCGTTAATAACATTTCTATACGACATTTGAAAAAAAAAATTACACAAAATTAACGAACGTTTTATTATCTTTTCAACGAATACCATAGTACTATACAAAAAACAAAACAAAAAATATTTTTAGTGAGTTTTGTTCATACACTAAATAATAGGGTTATGATCAAATACAAAAGACACTTTTTCTAAAAAGTGTGAGAAGGATTGTGGTCCATTGATCTTATATTTGAAAGATTGAGATTAATTTAAGGGTGTAAACGAGCCGAGCTGGGCCCGAGCCTGATTGGGCTCGATCTCGGCTCGTCATGCTTTTATGAAGCTCGAACTCGAACTCGGCTCGAAAGTAAAACCTAAGGGCTCGAGCTCGGCTCGTAATAATTATAGAAAACTTTAAAGGGAGCTAAAAGATCCACTTGAGCTTAATTTGATAGCTTAAACGAGCCAAAGCTCGGCTCACCAATGTTAAATAGTAGATATACCATATATAACATAATAATAATATAAAATATGTTTGGGCTCGTTTAGGCTCGCGAGCCTAAACGGTCTTTGTATGAAAAGCTCGAGCTCGGGCTCGATAACTAAATGAGTCATATTTTAAGCTCGAGCTCGGGCCCGGCTCGTTAAGGCTCGGCTCGTTCGAGCTTTTTACCGATCCGATCCCGAGTAGCTCTCGAGCCTTTGCGCATCATTTACACCCATAGATTAATTTGTTGGAAAAAAATAATAAATTAGAGGAAAAACATAAAAGCAAAACCACATTTGTTGACTTTCTCTCTCCACATGCAATGCACATGTCAATTCCCCTCATCATTTTAAAACGTCTATCACTTTTTCATACGATTTCTTTTTTTAAATTTTACCATATTAACGAGTGTTTTTTATCTTTAATATAAGTACCACATTGCTACATTAAAATTGGAAAAAAAAAATACGTGTTAAATGAGTTTTCTTCTTCATTGTGTCTTCTGCTTGTTCATTGTGTTATAGTATGCACGTGTGCTTTATAAATATGTTATTTATGTTTTTTTAGTCTACACATGATTTAACTTTGTCCATTATGTTTTTAGTATGCTTTCCATTATGTTTTACGCAAATAGGTTTTGTATTTATTGTGTACATTGTGTTTTATTATGTTGATCATAGTGTTTAAGTCTACTATTCATTGTGTTTTCGTCTTATGTTCATTGTGTCTTTAGTATGTCGTCCATTGTGTTTTATAAGACTGTTCATTGTGTTTTATACCCTATTGTTCATTGCATATTTAATTGGTACTCATTGTGTTTTACGTTATCACCATTGTGTTTTACGTTATCTCAATTATGTCTTACGCAACTGGGTTTTTGACTTCTTTTCAAAAGTATTTATTATGTTTTAGTCTTCTGTTCATTGTGTTTTTAGTATGTCATCCATTGTGTTTTATTAGACAATTCATTGTGTTTTATACCCTATCGTTCATGGCATATTTAATTGTACTTATTGTGTTTTACGTTATCTCCATTGTGTCTTACGCAAATGGGTTCGACTTTTTTTTTTCAAAAATATAACAATATGGTACTCATATTAAAGGTAAAAAGACGCCCAATTTTATGGTATAATTTTTTTTTAAAAAAAATAGATGACGTATAAAAAGTTACAGACGTTTAAAAATGAAAGTGGAAATGACATGTGACTTGCATGTGCATATTATTTTGACAAAATTACCCTTCCAATCCTTTGGACACATGTCATTTTCTAGTGGCTTCTCTCACCATTGTCGTTTTTTGTAGTTTTTGTATAATAACTCAACCCTGGTAACCCAATTTAAACCAAAATTTATTCATTTATGATCATTATCTTTATTATTTCTTTGTTATATAATAAATAAAAATCTTATGATTATCTCAATTATCTCAGAAATGAAATTATTAAATCATAATTCCATCTTTATCTCTTATTTTCTTAACTAATTCTTTTTATATTTTTGCTTATTAATAACTATTTATTATTTAATTGATTCTAACTCATCTAATATTAAATTTTCTAACCTAATAATAAATAACAAAAAAATATATAATGACACATGTGATACACAAATTTTAATGAAGTCTTTACACTAAATGAAACTATAAATGTGAGTTTTGTTTTCATCTAAGATAGAATAGGTTAAAATCAGTCGTTTCTAAAAACCTACACCTTAAAAACCATTGCCTCAATCGCGCTTTGCGGTGGTTGCTTCTGGCTCTGTTGCTCATCCAAGCATACATTCTCTCTTTAATATTATTTTTATTCTTATTCATATGATTAAAATTGTTGTTTTCTCATATTATAGTATATTAATTTATATGCTATATTGTAACATAATACATTAAAATTGTTGTTTTCTTATATTATAGTACATTAAAATTGTTGTTTTCTCATATTAAAGTTGTTGTTTTTTTATATTTTTATCCTTAAAAACCACTATCTTCACCCACCCTTCGTCGTCGCCATCCAACACCACCGGCGCCACCCACCACCGTCGCCGCCACCACTAACCACCGCCACCCGCTACTTTTACCCACCCACCACCGCTGCCACCGTCACTGCTCATCATCGTCACCTACCCACCATCACCGCCATCCACCGTCGCGACCACCCACCACCGTCATTGTCGTCGCCGCCACCCACCACTACGCTACCGTTACACACCACCACCCACCATCTTCGCCACTAACCAACACCGACGTCACCTGCCACTACCACTACTCACCATCGTCACCCACCATCATGGCCATACACCACCTTCCACTATCACCACCATCGCCACATATCACCACCCACCATCACCGCCACCCACCACCGATTTTATGTCTTTGTCTTTTTTTGCCACAAAACACCACAAGTAACGTTGTATCTCATTCTATGGGTGTTCAAAACCGGATATCCGAAATTTCAGATATCTGGTAGGATAGTGAATCGGATATTCAAATATCCGATTTTATTATGATATATTTTATTTTATATGTTTTATATATAAATTTTCGGATATTTCAGATAGTTTCGAATATTTTTCGGATATTTTCGGATAACTTCGGATATCTTCGGATATTTGGATATTTCGGATATCTGATAAAATCTTTTTATAAATTTTCGGATATCAGATATTTCGGATCGGATTTTCAGATTCGGATATTTTTGAACACCCCTATCTCATTCCCACATGGCAACCAAACAAGACATGGAATGGTAATGATCCATTCTATTACCTTGTCCATTCCATTACCTCGTCCATTTTATTCTCTCATCCATTCCATTAGCACATAGAAGGTGGTCCTTCTTTTGACCACCCTCCGGCGTGAGAATCAATAAATGGTTCCAATAAAGATAATCGAAATTGAATAGCTCGAGCCAAGTGTGCCTCCTCGCTGATATTGCATGAGTTTTACCTTTGGGATAAGTGTCGTATTTATAACCGAGAGTGATGAGAAGGTTGTAATGAGCTGTCAACGCGTGGAGGAATCCCATCGGCTCCCCACTGCCCTCCACCATGTCGTCCGCAAGCGTGGAGACCCGACTACAGGTCATTGATTGGTCAGACGTCGCATTCGGGATGTACTATTGTATCCTTTATTGGCAGTCGTTAGTGGAATTTCAAGGATGACATGGATTTGAGACGTTTGATTGGCTGAGCCGCTCTGTCGTTATACTTGTTGTCTCCCCTGTGTCGTGCGCAATAGCAGGGCGACGTCCAGTACAGGCGTTGGTGGGCTTTGATTGGCTAAACGTCGCTGTCAACTGTACCTCTTGTCAGCTCCCACATTTTGAGTATTGGGAATCACACCTAGCATGCCTACTAGCGGATTCTAATTGGCCATCCGTCGTTGTCACGTGCACCTCATGCCTCGTCTTTGGAGAGGCACTTGGTTGCACGTCCCTTGGTTGTGATTGGCTTGTCAAAGATCATCCTTTGTACTATTTGTCCCCCTTTTGGCTTGTGCCAAGGCTTTCTTTGCGAAGAGGTGTCCACGGGTAGCTAGCTTTGGCTAGGTAGGTAGCAAAGTATGTGTGTGCTATAGTGTACGTTGGTGCATAGGTGTTGCGCACAAAGCCTTGCGTGAAGGCATTCTTACATGTTTGGTTGTTTTTGGGCCTTCTTGGATGTAGGCTTGGCCCGGATGATTTTGGGTACAGCGCCATATCTTTTCAAATTCATTATTAGCATGATGTCAACTTTGGTACCTATCATGCTATAAGACCTTTGGGTGTGGAGGAGGCCCATCATCCATGATGGTCCTCCACCTCAGCTGCCACGTCAGCGTGGGGTAGGACCATCATGGAGATGATGGTCCAAGGGTGTGGTTAGAAGCATCCTTCCCTTAGAAGAAGAAAAAAAAGAAAGAAAAAACCATCGACCAATGAAATGGCCCGGCACCAAAGTCATTCTTCTGCCGCTCATGCCGTGCCGTGCCTAGGGGGCGGTGTTGCCCGAGACGGCATGGGCATGCCTTGCCATTAGGGCTGCAAACAAACTGAACTTTCAGCGAACAATTCATGAAACGTTCGGCGGGAAGTTCGTTTGTGTTCGTTCGTTTAATAAAGAACGAACACGAACAAAAAATTCCGTTCGTTTAGTTAAACGAACGAACATGAACAAAGGTCGCGTTCGTTCGCTTATGTTCGTGAACGTTCGTAACGTGTTCGATAGTTTATTAAGGTTTTTAATTTTTATATTTTTTTATATTCTTTTATTTTTATTTATTTTAACCAATGCCCTTCTCCACTACTATGTATGTTTGGACAGTTAGGTTATATTTTGGGGGATCTAGCTAATGTGTTATGTATGTGAATTCGATGTTATTCAAAAGTTAATATATGTTCGTTTGTGTTTTTTTCTGTTCATGAACACTTCTTTTTGTTCATTTGTGTTCATGAACACTTGTTTGTATTCATTAATGTCAGTTTGTGTTCGTGTGCGTTCATGAACAAAATTAACAAACGAACACGAACATGAGTGTTTTCTTAACAAACGAACACGAACAGAAAATCTCGTTTGGTAAGTGTTCATGAACTGTTCGTGAACACATAATTTTCTTAACAAACGAACATGAACAAGGCCCTATTCGTGTTTGTTCAGTTCGTTTGCAGCCCTACTTGCCATGATGATCCTCCACACCGAAGGGTACACATCCTGATTCTTAGATTCTCTTTTAAAAGCACCAACAATTCCCCGGTTTTGGGGCATTCTTAGAGTAATGTCAATATGTCATATTCGATGGCGTTATTAGTTTGTTTTGAACGATCAACTAAAGTATTGCGGGGTACTCTGTACGCGGCCCCCAATGGCCAAAAGGGGCCCCAGACGGCCTCTAGTCCGTACGGACAGAGCCCTTCGGCCCACCTGTCTCCTGTTCTAGGGAAAAACCGGCCCACAAACTCGCCCGAAGGCACGACGGTAGTGAACCGGTAAAACCTGGAGGGATCAGGAGTCGAACCCATGACCACAAGGGTCAAGGGTCTCTCCATCACTTCCCAACCACCTAACCCACCACAAGGGTGGAGGTATCCATCACATGCCTCCCGTAAGAATCGAACCCAGCTCCCCCAAAGAGAGAACCGACCCTTTTATCACTAGGCCACATGATCAGGATCAACTTCCTCTGAAATTAACACCTTTTTTTCTCAACGTAACCTTCATCGATTGAGGATTACGAAATTAATGTTAAAGAAGACCACGGTTTATAAAGTCGGCTTGTCAAACGACAAATGCACAGATAGTTGGCGGTACACTAAATAAATTGTTTGCAATAACAACGGTCACATTTATTAATTTCAAAATGAAAATAGCAAAACATATGTAATGGTTATTTAATATAATATATTCATGTTCCATTTTTAGTAAATTAAAATTAACACAGTAGACGGCTAGTAAGCGGACAACAAGCTGCGCTGCCACCTCTTTTTGGATTTCAAATTTTGACTTTCAAACTTTATATTAGGGTCCGTCTATTGGCACCCCCACCTTTTATTTTCACCCCCTCAAAGCGCCTCGCTTAGGCCTAAGCGAGGCGCTTTGAACTCATTCCAAGGAGGTCAGTACGAGGGGGCAGAAAAAGCTGATTTTTAATTCGAAGCGCCTCGCTTAGGCCTAAGCAAGACGGTTCGGATCAAAAAAAAAAATTTTTTTTTTGGGTCTTTTGAGTTAGTTTTTTGTTTTTTTTTTAATATAATTATTATAAAAAATGTTCTTTTGACAAACGTCTGGCTAACCTGAAGTTCCTTTGGATCAAAATGTCAACTTTTTCCTGCCACCCTCGTATGGTTTGGCTAACCTGTCCAGTTATCAATCTCACTGTCCAACAACTGAATTTTACTTGCTTGCATGAAAAGTAATGATCAGGAACATTCCAAATAACCGTCCAATTTCAGCTTTTGTTTAACTCATGATAGATCCACCAAATCATTTCTTCAAGTTCATTTCACCAAAAACTGTAATGATCAGAAACATTCCAAATAACTGTTCAATTTCAGCTTTTGTTTAACTCATGATAGATCCACCAAATCATTTATAACCTTTCTGTACCTGTGGCCAAAAGAACTAGGCTTCAAACACTACGGGCATGGCCAGCTCCCATTTCCACCGATATGTACAATGATGTGGTTTCTTTTTAGATAAGGAGGTATATGTACAATGATGTCTTTACGCAAAATAAAACTTACACACAACGTTTTTCTCTAGTGGTGTAGTCTACATTTTTTAAAAAGACATTTAGTCTTCAAGACTTCTATGGTTTCGGGTTCCCTTCCATCGTTGACAGATATCTCTCTGAGATGATATCTTCTCTTTAGGTTTTGGAATTAATGAGACAACTTTTCAGTTGTTATCCGAGAGATAGCGGTCAACGATGAAGACAACTTGAAAGTGGATACCATGGATTAGAGAGATTCAAGCTAATTAAACTCATATCTCAAGCCGGTGCAAGTTATGTTGTAGCATCTTTGATCATCTTCTTGTAATTACTTTCTATTGTTTCGGGTTCCCTTCCATCGTTGACAGATATCTCTCTGAGATGATAGCTTCTCTTCAGATTCTGATTGCACCGGTGGAATTGGAATTGGAATTAATGAGACAACTTTTCAGTTGTTATTGGAGAGATAGCGGTCAACGATGAAGACAACCTGAAAGTGGATACCATGGATCAGAGAGATTCAAGCTAATTAAACTCATATCTCAAGCCGGTGCAAGTTATGTTGTAGCATCTTTGATCATCTTCTTTGTAATTACTTTCTATTGTTTCGGGTTCCCTTCCATCGTTGACAGATATCTCTCTAAGATGATAAAGGTAGATCATGGAAAGTTGAACTCAAGAAAACAAAGATGAAACCGATTAATGTTCTTTATATATGAATAGTGACCCTCTAGCAATATTTGTAATTACTTTCTATTGTTTAGCGCCGATCCGATTGTTAAAAGTATCAAGAATAGATCATGGTATCCACTTTCAGGTTGTCTTCATCGTTGACCGCTATCTCTCAGATAACAACTGAAAAGTAATTACAAGAAGATGATCAAGGATGCTACAACATAACTTACACCGGCTTGAGATATGAGTTTAATTAGCTTAAATCTCTCTGATCCATGATATGAGAGCAATAATCCATCGAGAACTTGAGAAAGAGAGAATAAGAGAAGAGATAATAACATATGAGCTACAACGACGTCGTGTTTTGGAAGCTACAACATAACTTGCACCGGCTACTTTTCAGTTGTTATCAGACGAGGACTTGCCTGTGTTGCCGCATTTAATGAAATTTAACGCGCATACCGCATTCATTGACTTTACGTGGTTGATGATGTCAAGTTTAAGTCATTGACAATGTTGAGGGTTATTACTTTGTTTTTTAAATTTTTTTTTTTAACTTTTTTATAATTATTAAATTTAAAAAAACAGCTTTTTCTGCCCCTCGTACCGACCTCCTCGAATTCAGCTCCAAAGCGCCTCGCTTAGGGCTAAGCGAGGCGCTTTGAGGGGGTTAAAATAGAAAGTGGGGGGTTTAAATATAACCACCCTATTATTATTCAAACTTTAAAAGTTCACACAGCTTTATATTATTTAAATCATATGAATTAAAATATAAACAGTTTATTTACACTTATAAGTTGTGATTAAAAATAAATGTAAAAAGTGATGATAATTTAGAAAGCTTTAGGACGTTTTTTAGCATTTACTACTGGACAGAAAATGAACGTTTTTGAAATATTTGTTTTTGTTTGATGTTACAACTAGAAACATTTTGGCATTTTCAGTACAATTGGTAGCTAAGTTAGCTTCTTTGTGTCCATGTTCTAGGCATAGAGTTGAACGATGTCACATGCCTTACGATACCACATATGCAACTATGAACTATGCAAGTGAGGATGTAGTTTGTTTGTGGTTCTCACCACACTGGAATTTTTTTCATGCATGAAATAAGTATGAGCCTTTTGCAAAAATCATTGTCCATTCGTGTGTTCCCTGATTCCATCGTTCGATATGTGCAACCAGGCGGTTTTTAGCCGTTCATCTGCGGCTAAAATTTACACTTGTCTTTTGACAGTTTTCAAGGACTTAACCTTGCCCTTTTCTTTCTTCTAATAGTCTTGAGTTGTAGGAACAAAGATTTATCCACACTACAATTAGTGTGGTGCCACTATGTGATGATTAGAAATTGAGTTTTAGAACCTTGTAAATGTTTGGGAAAACCCAGGATTTTTTTTTTTTTAATCTTATAGTTTGGTGCCACTTAATATGAGTTTTGCATGTAGTACTAATAAAAATTCCCAACATTTGGGACAACTAGAGCACTTCACAAGCCGACCGAGCACACCTTTGGTCGTACTTGGCTCATCTATAAATTGAACCGAGCAGAACGGCTCGTTTACAATTGAGTTGAAAACCGAGACAGCATTTTTCAAGCGCAAAATTTTCCAAGCGAGTGCTGAGCGAGAATCGAACGTAGAGTAATTTGGACAACCATAACATATGACGTTTCCTTCGATGTTTTCGTTACGGTGACAACTAAGGCCTAACTGTCTGATGATAACACTAATGTTGAGATCTGAGCATCCAAAGATAAGGCTTCGATTGAGGCCGGTGTCCGGTGAGGCGATGAGCATACTGCGGAGAACAGTTGGTACATTGTAATGTAGGATGATATCAAGGGACGATTAACGATGGACGGCCAATAACTTAAAGAAGTCAAAATTGTCACCTCATATGGTTTTACTATTAAACTTAGTGTAAAAATTTATGTTAAGTGAACTAGTTATATTTTATTTGTATATATTGATGAACTAAATCCAATATAATGTTATGTATAAAGCTATAAATATATTTATAACTTGTGTGTAAATTTATAATTAAATATATAATAAATATATAAAAATGTATTCGAGCCATGCCGAGTGAACCTTAGCTCGTGCTTCCCTCGTTTGCAAACTGAACCGAGCCGATCGGCTCATTTACAACTGATCAGAAGATCAAGCAAGCATTTTTCGAACATTTTCCCAGTGAGCAAAAGCAAGTCACGAGCGCAAAGCAATTTAAACAGCTTTTATCAATAACTAAATCAAAATCTGGATTTCAAACTTTTCTAGTTCAACCATACCAAAAATTTCTAATTCACTTCCACTTAATTTTTCAATTCTTACAACAACCCATAACACAACCACCACCCAGAACGCTAATGACCAAAACATCCCTAGAAGATTTACAATTCACAAAAATGGCAAACTTACTACTCATCTTAAGTTCTTAACTTTGTTTTAATACATAGTATAATGTTTAGCTTAGTTAAAAAAGAACACTACATTTTATCATAAAATCACAAAGAAAGTTAGAACGTAGAAGTTTGCGTGGCAAAGGGTCTGTGCTCCGGTTGATTTTGGTGGCTTAGGTTTTGGCTCTCTCCTCGATGCTAACTCGGCTATGCTTGCAAAGTGGTGGTGGAGGTTCAAAACCGAACCCTCCGCTTTGTGGCGTAATATTATTTGGTCTGTTCACAGTTCTAATCGGGATTGGAATCCAATTCCGGCTAGACTCTCTATTTTAGGTTCATGGAAGCAAATTCACTCGTCGATGCGGTTTGTTAAAAGGGTAGGGGTGGATGTGGGTTGGGCCATTAAAGGGGTGGTGGGCAATGGGTTGGGTATCTCCTTTTGGCTTGACAGTTGGGCTGCTGATTATCCTCTTCCTGTTGCGTTTCCTGCTTTATTTAACCTGGAACGGAACAAACGTGCTGCAGTCGCTGATCGTGTATTACCATCGGGTGCTGGGTGGGGTTGGGTCTGGAAAAGGAATTCTCTATCAGATGAAGAGCGAGCAGAGCTGGACCTGTTATGCAGTTTGGTTGTTGTGCCGTCTCTCTCCGATTCAGTGGACAGGTGGGTTTGGGGGTTGGGAAGTAGCTGCGAGTTTTCTGTTAGGGGGTTCAAGAATTTGCTGCAAGACTTCAGTTTCGAGCAGGCCCCGTTTACTGTTCAGTGGAATTCCTGGGCTCCTAAAAAGGTGTTAGTTTTAGCTTGGCGTGCGGAGCAAGACCGGTTACCAACACAAGTTGCTCTGAGGAAAAGAAATATCAATATCGCTTCTAAATGGTGCCCCTTTCTGTGCTGAATTCACTGAAACGACGGATCATCTTTGTGTCTTGTTCCTTCTCCCAAATTCTTTGGAATCTTGTCGCGCAATGGTGTAATATTGGTCCGATTTTCATTTTTCACTTCAGGAATTTGCTTCAACTCCATTCTCATATTGGTGGCTCGATCAATCGTAGAAAAGCTTTCAATGTGGTGTGTTTAACGACGATATGGTGCCTTTGGAAACATAGGAATGAAGCCGTTTTTAACAACCAAGTAAATATATCCAAAGTGCTCGGTGACATCAAGGCCTTAAGTCTCTTCTGGATCAAAGCGAGGGCAAAAATCCCTTCTTTGGACTGGAACTCTTGGCGTAGTTTTAACCTCTCGAGTATTGGGTGGTAATTTCTTGGTATTTGTATGTTTTTATTGTACTCTTTTCGGTTTGTAGGTGTATTGCTAGTACCCGCTAGCTTGGTGAAATAAAAGTATTCGTTGATCGTTCAAAGAAAAGGACGTAGAAGTTTGAATCAATAACCAATATATTAAATCAAACATTTCGCACTCATAATTTTCATCATTTAACTCATGATTATTCACCATTAAAAACCTAAAGCTACACTTCATTTTTTTTCTTAATCAAGCAAAAACAGAACCACAAGATAAAGCCATTAATAATATTGCAGCCTGTTCTTCTTCCCCAACCATCCTCCTCTTCTTTGTCACCCTTGATCTTGGTCTCTGCAACACAACTTCTGATCTAAATGCCAATAGTCTCTTCTTCAAACACATGGTGCTATTGTTCTTACTAGTGGTCAAACTACTAGTTTGACTCTCACTACCAAATGCAGTGATGGTTTTCTTTGGTTTCTTATCTTCTTTTGTTGAACTTCTCTTCTTTCTGCTTCTGATCCCACAAGCATTGCATAGAGACTGTATAAATTTTCAAATTAATTAGAGAACAATTTGGAACAAAGTTACTAGAGTGCGAACGAGCAAAGCCCGCTTGTAAGCTAGTCGAGTTCGGCTTGTAAAATGCTCCAAGTATAATAATTTATACTCTTTGTTGAAAAATATTTTAGTACAAAATAAATATGATTTGTGTAAAAACCTATGACTAAAATAACAAAATAATATATTTTTTAATATATAATACAATTTAAAATAATAAACCTATGACATATTTTTTAAATGTTCACATATCGGGTCGAGTCCAAACTGGTTTGAGGCTTTGAGCCAAACCATTTTTACACCTCTATTGGGTCAAAAGAAGTAAATTGAGGTTTGTCAATTAAACGGGCCCAGTTTACATGGGCTACGGCCCATTAACACATCTAGAATATACCAAAAATAATAATAAAAAAATATATACCTTAGGGCCAGCTGGCCCGCCTCTCCAGAGAGGCGTTTTGGTGGTCCCACAATCTGCACATGTTTTGATCAACTCACCGCCACCGTCCGATGAAACCGATCCGCATCTTTCCGGACTGTTTTTGCGGCTCATCATCTCATCACACTCTGAACCCTAAATCCACAAAATCATTCACAAATCAATAATCATAACCAAATTTAATAATAATAATAATAACCAAAGAAGCAATGCTTTAGCGGCATTCTAATGACTTTATTTATAAGAAATCGCCGATTAGAGTCTCGTTTAAATAATAATAATAATAACCACTCACCTTATCACTTACATCCTCCATTTCCAGATCGCTTACTTCAGACGCAAATAAATCAATCAAACCGTGATTATTATCAGTTACCACGATCACCTTCAAATCAAGTGATCACAGCAAAATAAACAGAGAAAAACACAAAGATAGAACGATCAGGTCGTTTTCTTCAACAAATAAGGATAACCAAATGCTAAAAACACCGATTGAAAGTGACCCAGATGATCGAATAACTTGATCAGTGATGAACAGCTCACTGATTCTAGAGAGAGAAAGTAGAGAGAGAGAAGGAGCAGAGGAAGAATATGTAGCGGCAAAATGGAATGTTAAAAGGTTTTAAGGTCGGGAAAACCCTAGAGGCGGTAAAGGTGAAATGACGGAAATACCCCTGTCTGAATTTTTTTGGACGTTGTGTATTGCCCCGCCAAAACTGAAATTAGCGCCATTGGGTTTTTCTTTTATTTAATTTTACTAGATATTTGCCCGCGTTGACACGCAGTTCAACAACGTACGATTATTTTGAGTAGTATAACGTATAAGAAAAATAAAGTAGAAACAGTTTATTAAAATTTAAAACCAACGAATACACATTTATTCAAATATCGCTGAAAATTTCCTTATAACCCACATTTTTTGTTTTAGTCATCACTTTCCCACCAGCATCAAGTATAAGTAACTTCACGCCTGCCCTGCTTTTAACTCTTGACAATGCGACATAAAGCTGGCCATGTGAGAATACAGGGTTTCTTAAATACAATCCAACCTGAATAAGGCGACTTAAATGGTATGTGTTAAAAATAGACTTATGGCATATTCAACAATAAGAAAGTAATAAAAATAAAAATAAGAAACTAACTACCACCTAAATTTCACAATTTAATTTGACACGTCTGAGAAGATGAGCATTACCCATATCGACCCGCTAAAAAAAGCTTCGAGCACATTTTATTCTATTTGACACATTTGAAAAGGCAAACATTACCCAAATCGACCCGTTAAGAAAAGGGAAGATTGCTCCAATTCACCTATGGCCTATGTATAAGTAAAAGGAACATCAATCTAATCAAAACACCATAAACACACTGTTGGTGACTTTTACCCTATTTGACCCATTGGAAAAGTTGAACATTACCCAAATCGACCAATTTATAAGTAAACAAACATGAACCTACACCACTAAAACAACATTTTAACCGACTATTACCGTATTTGACCCGTTTATAGGAAGGAACATTATCTAAAGTGACCCATGTATAAGTAAAAGGAGCATTACTCAATAATTTTAACCGACTATTACCTTATAGATGCTATTTATACGCTAAAAATAGTAATGTGACAAATCAAATAATTCAGCATTTATTTTGTGTTAAAATGTCTTTAATTTTAAAAATTGGATTTTTTTTTTAAATTTTGATTTTGAATGTTTAAAAATAAATTTATAAATGTATTTATATATGATTAATAATTTTATGTTTAAAGGTTATTAATTAAATGGTAATCATAATTATTAACATTAGATGTTTCCAATATTGTGTAACTCACGATAAATGCTAATTATACGCTAAAAATAGTAATGTGACAAATCAACGAATTAAGGATTTATTTAGTGTTTAAATGTCTTTAAATTTAAAAACCGTATTCATTTTTAAATTTTGATTTTGAATGTTTGAGAATAAAGTAATTCAATTGAAAATAGACGTATTAATTGTGATGAAAAAAAATTCAAATTTAACTTTGTTTATAAATGTATTTATATTTATATATGATTAATAATTTTGTGTTTAAATGTTATTAATGAAATGGTAATCATAATTATTAACATTAGATGTTTCCAATATGGTGTAAATCATGATAAATGCTATTTATATGCTAAAAATAGTAATGTGACAAATCAAATAATTAAGCATTTATTTGGTGTTTAAATGTCTTTAATTTTAAAAACCGTTTTTTTTTATTTTGATATTAAATGTGTAAAAATAAATTTATAAATGTATTTATATATGATTAATAATTTTGTGTTTAAAAGTTATTAATGAAATGATAATCATAATTATTAACATTAGATGTTTCCAATATTGTGTAACTTATGATAAATGTCAATTATACGCTAAAAATAGTAACGTGACAAATCAAAGAATTAAGCATTTATTTTGTGTTTAAATGACTTTAATTTTAAAAACCGTAATTTTTTTAAAATTTTGATTTTGAATGTTTGAAAATAAAGTAATTCAATTGAAAATAGACGTATTAAGTGTGATGAAAAAAATTCAAATTTAACTTTGTTTATAAATGTATTTATATTTATATATAATTAATAATTTTGTGTTTAAATGTTATTAATGAAATGGTAATCATAATTATTAACATTAGATATTTCCAATATTGTGTAAATCATGATAAATGCTAATTATACGCTAAAAATAGTAATGTGACAAATCAAAGAATTAAGCATTTATTTTGTGTTTAAATGTTTTTAATTTTAAAAACCGATTTTTTTTTAAAAAATTTTGATTTTGAATGTTTAAAAGTAAATTTATAAATGTATTTATATTTGATTAATAATTTTGTGTTTAAAGGTTATTAATGATATGGTAATTATAATTATTAACATTAGATGTTTCCAATATTGTATAAATCATGATAAATATCAAAATGCAAGAATTGTTAACACTAAAGAGCAAAATCATGTACCTTCTGTTGATATTTTGGATCTCCAATCCTTTGTGCCCGTGCAACAATAAACTCCAATTGGTCTATGCAAGAATCTGCGAGAGTACTATTACCCTGAGCAAACAACCTCCACCGTTGCTCACTGGTGCAACACAATCGTTATACACCTGCAACCGCCATAAAAAAGTATTAAAAAAACAAATCAGAATTTTAAAAATGTATTAAAATTAGTGCAATAACTTTACAAACCAATTCCACCATCAATTCCATTCAACAACTTTCCAAACCAAGATTCATAATTATAGCAATTATAGTTAATACATTTGACTATGCTGTTAATACTTTTGACTATGACTATATGGAAAGTGTACAACTAATTGTGCTATTAACTTTCCTATAATACAATCAATCAATCTCTTACCAAAAAACTCGACCCTTCCTTTTAACATCCAAGACTTTTCACCCCACCATTTATAACAATTAATGCTTATAATTATCCTTTCAAACTTTAAGCCATCAACTTAGGAAACAAATAAAATGCTAATAAATGAGACCCGAATCAACAAACAGGACCCGGACCCGAAACATAATTACACGAACCATTTTATTATATTATATAAGAGCTTACTTGATCGATTTGATCTCCAATTTACGCAGCCATGTACTGTCGATCAAAACAAAGCCTTCAACATAATTACACGAACCATTGGATGATATGAGTCGTTAGGTTAACCCATTTGAGCTTTTTAAAATCTAAAAGACCACTTCCAAGATATAGTAGAGCAAAAGGTCACAAAATTGCTCTGTTTGTATAATGTAATTATTATTAGTTATTTAAAAATTGTGATACATGATATAATTAATAAAAAAGTAACTTCATGACACATGCAATATAGATATATAAACTTATTAGTTCTTATCATTATTTTATTACTATTAAACATTAGGTGATGGAGGTCCAAACTTATATCACAAAAAAAAAAAAAAAAAAAAAAAAAAAAGTGGTAAGAGTAGTACTGTTTTTCACCACCTCACCCTTCATTCTATGTACATATAATAATATTATCTTGTTACCATTTTACCCTCAAGTACTCAAACCAGGAGAATAACACACTGAGAACATTAGATTCCATAAAGATCTCACCTTTGGGACCAAACTCCAATCTTTATCAACACATGACATCTTTTAGTAGCTTGTACCTTCGAGTAGTGGTTTTTGGTGATGGAGCTCCAGTGGACTTGCCTTTTTCAGAACCCTCTTGATCACGATCATGCTTGATCTTGTAACCCGAATATTCCGACCGGTTACCATCGGCTTTTGAGCTTGATTTCTTTGAAGAAGTACCCGGTTTGGTGGTCCGGTTCGCCTCCGTTTGGCACCAATCACATGACTCAGGCGGTTCAGATGATTCCGTGTAGTAGTTGCTACAATACCTATTTGAATATATATTGTACTTCATGAGAAAATAAATATACTGTTTTTATCTTTTTTACTGCAAAGTAAAACAAAATTCTAAGACTCTGTTGACCAACCTTTGACGTGACTCTATTAGCCCCAAACATGGTTGTAAAACAGTATCTCTATTCAACATTTCTGCCCAACTTAACATACACCTTGACCATCTTCATTAATCCACCAGACCTTTCCTATGTATATGCTAAGCCAAGCACCATCCTCATCATCTCCATTGCCAATATTATTATCATCACAACAACTATCATAACCATTACTAACCCACCATAATAATCACCTAATACCACCATCAACACCTTATATAATCCATCCCTTGATAATCGAACCTAACCTGTACAGTAATCCATCTATATTAATCTGTGAACCTAAATAAGGAGGGTGTTGGATGATTACCTATCGTAGCCGGAGATCACCATCGGAAGTCCACCTGTCACCACCGCTATTGAATCAGCAACCACCATCATCTCCAACCCGATCAGAAACCCTGTTCATCACCGCCGTGACCAGTGACCGGACACTCTTCGTATTCCCCTCCTCTTCGTTGCTTACTTTCCTTCTTGCGTCTCTCTCTCTCTCTCTCTCTCTCTCTCTTTCTTCTCCTACTCTCAAATCTGTTCCTCTCTTTCTATATATGAACCGGGTATGTGAGGTTTCTCGGGAGATAATAGGGTGGGTGCGGGTGGAGATAATATGAGAGAGGAGGGGTGGTTGGTGTCGTGTGTGTCACCGGAACGGTGGCCGGAGCTCCGCCCTGAGCCACTGGCTATTCATGCCAGTTTCCTTTCTCTCAGCCATCTCTCTCTCTAATGTTATGTGTGTGGTTGTCTTTATATTTAGTAAAGATTGGTTTTAATTAACAAATAGGAAACTTATTAATGGGAAAATTAACATTAATGACCGATTTTGACCAACTTATTAATGAGAAAATTAATATTTTCTGTTTCCATATATATATTTTCTGTATTTTTGAATTTTTTTAAATGAAAATTTTATAAATTCCCACAATGAGACACTTGGCACAATATGATTGGCTCCACAATTGAGGATGAATGTGGGAGTGCCAAGTGTACTCATGGACTTTTGTTTATTAGGTATATAGATTATTATTATTGTTATTATTAGCGGTGTTTTTTTAATTTTTTAAAATTGGAGAGTGGATTGCATGTGTGCGGCTGTATGTTTTTGAAATTAGGGTTTTGGTTTTTTGGGTTGTGGTGGGATGATCCTTACCGTTCGTGTGTCAATTAGCTTTGATCTAATGGTTTGTATTATTATATACTAGTTTTTATCCCGAGAGCGTCCCGGGTTGAAATATCTAATATAACATAATAAAATATATTATTATTATTATTTTAAACAAATCTCTGCTATAAGTTAACATATTCAAATATAAAAAAAACGAATCTCTGCGCCGGGGTAAAAATCTAGTGCCATTACAAATGAATTCGGAAGTTTGTAATCGATCATTCTAAAAAGAACTAACATGAAATAAGAAAAAAAAAGTTAATTATTGAAATATCGAAAGCATTAGTCTAAGGGTTATGTGATGCGTTAAAAAATTCGTGGGTATATGATCGGGTATGTAGTTTGGGTATTTCGGTATATTGTTTCGGGTAATCGGGTCGGGTATCACCTAATCCCAGACTCGACCCAAACCCACAATTTTTTTTAAACTAATCCCAAACCCGACACAATACCTATCGGGTTACAAAAAATAGTCATTTTTTCTCCGATTTTTATATAGTACTATGGTACTCGTTGGAAAGATAATAAAACGCTCGTTAATTTGGTGTAATTTTTTTCTTTAAAAAATCTCGTATATAAAAGATATTAACGTTTAAAAGTTATGGGAGGAAACACAAGAGATAAAATAATAAAGGTTTAATATTTAGATTTAGTAGATTAGGTTTTTAATAGATTAGGTTAAATATTATAATAGATTAGGTTAAATCATATTTATTTCTTTTATTTAATTGGTTTAAAGTTACCACATCACATCTTATGTGGCATCTATCAAAGGAGAGATTGCATAAGAGTATGACATGTAGAATTAATCCCTTTGCAGTATATCCTCCTGATTTATTAGAACTAAAAGAATTCCATTTAAGCATCTCATTGCTTTAGTTGAAAGATTCTATTTGAATTGGAATCTGGTCATTCACTATGACCCGCTAAGCATCCATGGCTGAATGGTTAAAGCACCCAACTCATAATTGGCGAATTCGTAGGTTCAATTCCTACTGGATGCACGCCAATGGGACCCTCCAATAAGTCTATTGGAATTAGCTCTGTATCAATGAAATCTCATCATCCATACATAACGAATTATATATATTGCAAAGGGATTAATCCTACATGTCATACTCTTATGCAATCTCTCCTTTGATAGATGCCACATAAGATGTGATGTGGTAACTTTAAACCAATTAAATAAAAGAAATAAATATGATTTAACCTAATCTATTATAATATTTAACCTAATCTATTAAATACCTAATCTACTAAATCTAAATATTAAACCTTTATTATTTTATCTCTTGTGTTTCCTCCCATAACTTTTAAACGTTATTATCTTTTATATACGAGATTTTTTAAAGAAAAAAATTACATCAAATTAACGAGCGTTTTATTATCTTTCCAACGAGTACCATAGTTATATATATATACAATTACTAACCCTTTTATGCAACTTTTGTTGTACTTTTAAGTACAAGTGTGTTTATGCTTTACTTTCCTCCTACTTTTCTCCTCCGAACAATTATTTTTGTCCTCCCACCACATCATTCGCCTGTCACTAATCAAACACAAAGCTTTTTCCTATACACAGCGGATGAGGGTTTTGTTGTTGGTTCATCTTTCAGGTAGATCGACTGTCACAGAGACAAGATCTTCTTAGAAACTTTATGGTTGCTTCAGCTTTCGGGTTGATCGACTGTCACAGAGACAGGATCTTCTTCGAAACTTTGTTAATCTTCTTCCTTTTGTCGTACCTCTCAAATCTCTGTCTATTTTCTTCGTCCTTTCACACAGTTTACCGTTCACATGTTCATCGATTTCAGGAGAGATATCCAAAAACGCCTCTTTTGCTTGCAATTTTTGCATCCAACACTAAATTACGCATGGTTCGCACCCTTACTAAGGCTCTCCGTGCTCACTTACTTGAGGTAATCTACCTGTAACAAAATTTCCTATTATTTCATTGTATCAGGTCATTGCTAAACGGGATAAAAATACTTGATCCTAGGACATGTGTTGGAATTCAATGCATCAATTTGGTTAATATGACCACCACCTTCTGTTATTGGTTATACTTTATATGTATGCTAAAGTTTGGTTTGTTTTTTATTTCCTTGGATTTTATTTAGGGTCTACCACAGGTAGGAAAGCCAGAGTTGGAATCAATGGTATGCTTTTTTTTCAAGATTTTTGTTGTTTGTATTATATTTGTGGTTATGTATAAAATTCAAGTTGGTCGTTTGGTATTTTTCGTAGATATACTTTTGAATAAAAATTACTTCATTAGATGAAAATGGGAATGTTTACTTATGCGCTATGATTTGCAGATTATGATTGTATTAACCAGTGGCGAAGCTTGAGATTAATCACCAATCACAGGATGGGACCTTAAATTTTTTTTCTATAGCTATGTTTCGGATTATATATTCGGGTCGGTGATTCGATTCGATTCGGGTCGAGTCAAACATTAAATACAATAATATCAAATATCTAAGCATCGTTTAACAAAAAATTGAAAAAAGACGCTAAAACATTAAAAAGATGTATATACCTAAAAAATTAGACTAAAAAAAATAAAACGGGGGGTCGAAACCGTATATACCTAAAAAATTATATACATATGCTATATAAACGGAACTTCTGAACAAAAATTTGGGGGGTCGACCGCCCCTCCCCGCCCCTTCATAGCTGCGCCTCTTGTATTAACTTTAGGGGCTGTTTGGTAGCCTCTTAATCAGCCTCTTAACCATTCAGTTCTGAATCATTCAGCCTTCAGACTGTTTGTTTCAGCATCTAAATGGAATGATTAAGTGCTGAACCATTAAACTAATAAGAGATGCTGAATGATTCAGCTCTTAACCATTCAGAGCCTCTTAATGATTCAACACTTAATATTGCACGTTCTGGAAGAATTATAAGGTTGGTAATGAGAATAGCCACTTTAAGAGACGATATGGAAGTAGTTGTGGTCTATCACCCTTTTATTGATGCCAAATAAATGGTAAGGAACTAAGGATTAACTTTTGTGTAACAATTTTGTGGTTTTGTTTGATGACTACCAATGACAAAATCAAAAGCATGTATTACTATAATCAAATTTACATGTAAATACAATGTTAGGTGGCAAAATTAAAATTGATTTCATGTTTTTTTTCCTTTTTCTAGAAGTAACAAACTCATTTTAATATAAATACACAAAGATAACAAAGTTGAAATTGATGTTTAGGGTTGTGCCGTTTTCAAAGCGATCGGTTGTGACATAAGAATCAGAAGCAGAGAATCAAATGCTTATACTTATGTACAGTTAGGTAATTTAATTTTGCATTTTGTGTTGATAATGGTGTGATGAATACTTTTTTTGGCTTACATGTTGAAGTATTATTCTAAGTTTCTAACCTGTTGATGTTCTAATGAGTGAATTTTCTGCTGATGACAATAGGAGTAATCAAATTCCATTATGCTCAGGAATGCAGTTTTGGGGCTTTAGAATCAGGTTATAATGGTAGTTTAATTAGTGGGACGGGATTGATTGGCGGGCAATCTGCTCCTTATGTTGTTAATGGAGTTTTTATGGGAAGGAAAAAAGTTCCATTGAGAGTTGTTAAGAGGTGGCAAAACGGATGATTAAAAATCGTGAGTCAGCGGCTAGACACGTGCTTGGCAATAGGTTGGTGTGCTTTTTGTATGTGTTTTGTTTAAGTGCGTGGATTTTGTTAATCGCGCCATTAGGTGATGATGAATTTTTTTTTTTTTTGAATTGGAGCTGATGGTTAAGTCTATGACAGGACAATTTCCTATAAAAACCACTGATGGTTATTCATATTAAGATTTTTTTTTTTAAAATATCATGTGTATATATAATTATATATGTATGCTGTTTATGATGTATGAATGTGTAATTGGAAAATGCAAGTTTGTAACTAAATGTAGGAAACAAGCAGAAGGCAAGTTCTCTTCTGTGGAAGTACTCGGAGACAGAGCAGCTTAGGAGTAAAATAAGGAGAGGTGTTATGTATGCATGCGAAGGATTTCAGTTTTCTCTCTTTCATTTAGTTAGTCGTTGCAGGTAATATTCAGTGTCTGTCTTCTTTGTGAATTTGTGTTTTCTTCATAACTTACCATCACTTTGCAAATTCACTATGCTTATTTACTTCTAGAATCTGTAAGTATTTAACAGCCTTATGCGACTGAAGACAAGACACCAAGTAAAAATAAGTTACAATTATAGTTTCTTGATTCCAGTTTGATTTACATATAGTCAACCATCGTTCATGGTGCCAGGTATTAAATAGTTTCAATATTTAAGCCTATAAGTAGTTTTACCGAGTTCTATAATCGTGCCTTCGGGCGGGTGGGGCTCGGGTTTCCGCGCATCGGAAGAAGGCGGGGGCTGCTGGAGGTCGAGTAGTCGATTCTTGGGCACGGCGCCCCGCAAGGGTGGTTGCCACATAGTTGTTCGCCGATCAAAAAAAAAAAAAAAATTAGTGAATAGTAGAAATTAACTTGGAATTTATATGTTGTGATTCTTAAAAGAAAATAAATAGAATTGATCTAAATTTAACAAGCTAGATCACGAAATCGGTTTACACCCGTAGTTGAAGCAACATTCTCTTTGTAATTCACGTTTCAAATTAAATGATGGCTAACCATGAAAAGGTGCATATTTTGACGATAGCTTACTATGGTTTGTTATTGTTTTCATGTCAGGTTGAGTGTGTTAACAAACATGGTATTCTACTCGAGATTGTTCAACTTCTTACTGCTTCGAATCTGGTTATCACCAAGGCTTACATATCATCAGATGGTACATGATTGGTGGATGGTAAAAGTATCCAATACTTTTTTTGTAATTTGCTCTTTATGTTCTTAGCTCAGTAGTATAATTATTTCCAAATTTGACTATGATTTATGTACATCTGAGTAACAAGGTCGCAAACACCAAGTTGTCGCCGCAACGCGCGACATGGGTCAAACACTAGTGTTATATAAAAATCGAAGAAAAAAATGACTATTTTTTGTAACCCGACAGGTTTTGTGTCGGGTTTGGGATTAGTTTAAAAAAATGTGGGTTTGGGTCGGGTCTGGGATTAGGTGATACCCGACCTGATTACCCGAAACAACATACCCAAATACCCGAACTACATACCCGATCATATACCCATGAATTTTTTAACGCATCACATAACCCTTAGACTAATGCATTCGATATTTCAATAGTTAACTTTTTTTTTCTTATTTCATGTTAGTTCTTTTTAAAATGATCGATTACAAACTTCCAAATTCATTTGTAATGACACTAGATTTATACCCCGGCGCAGAGATTAGTTTTTTTTATTTTTTATATTTGAATATGGTAACTTATGGCATAGATTTGTTTATAATTATAATAATAATAATAATAATAATAATAATAATAATAATAATATATTTTATTATGTTATATTAGATATTTCAACCCGGGACGCTCCCGGGATAAAAACTAGTATATATATATAGATAAGAGTAAATAGCAAAAATCGTCTCTGTGGTCCGGTGGGTTTTGTCAGTCCAGCCTAAAATTAAATTAATTGTCTGAACAATTCAGTAGGTTGACGAAATGCGCCAAAACAATCAGTTCTTTTAACGGGGTTATCTCAGCCAACTTTAGTTCAGGGCAAAAATGTAATCTCAGCTCTAAGGTTTTAACCAGACTTTCCTTCGTTCCTTTATAAACCCAGTTTTCTCCCAATTCATTGTAAACCCTAATTTTGAAAATCCAAACGTTCTAATTGAAAACCCTACAGTGGATTCGACTAGTCAGGTAAGATGGTTGTTTACTCGTGTGGATCCGGCATTGTAATAAAGACTTCCTGGACATAAGGAAACCCTGGTTGACGCTTCTATTGTTGTAATCGAAAGGTAAGTTTTTCAACTGTGTGCTACGGATTAAAAGTGTTAATTTTCAATTTCTATCCACTGTTTACTCATAGGGAGGTGGTTGTGGCTTTGTTGCTTGGGTGGATCCTCAATTGTGTAAAAGAGGTACCGTGGTTGTAGAGAACATGATGAACAAGCATGAGGATGAGGTTTCAAACTCTTGTCCAGCATCAACCTTGCATTTTCAGCAGCCAAGTTTAGGAGTACCAATACCCAATCCAAACTCAACCCATTGTCATCCATAATTTTAAGTTAAAGGCACTATAACCATTTAATAAATATTGATCCAATCTAATGCAATATACAAGTTCCTAACCAAATAATAAATAAAAACAATGTCAAAATTATTATAATAAATAAATGGTACAACAAAGTTCATTTATGAAACACATATATTGACGATTGCATGTTCAATCGATTACATTAGATTTATTCAGTCCGTGTAATACATAAGTTTTTAAAGATATCTCTACTTCATTACTTAGCATTACAATTACGTTTTACATTTTTTCAATGTGTGTAATGTACAGAGTTTTAGCCTAATTCTCATATCTAAGCCACATTATATTTATATTATTATCTATACTATACTATAGTATAGTATAATGTATTTGTGTAGATATTTTAATATCCTTAAAAGTTAAGAACCTTTTTAATTTAATAAATAAGGTTGGTACTCTATCATAAAGGGGTAAATTGTTTTTTTTAAACACTAATTGTATTGAATCCTTTTGTCATCGAAATATACCCATCACGTTAAAAAGGTCGGACGTGTGGGAGGATTCGATCCTGTATATGGGGGACTTCATGGCCAATGAATTTACTACTAATCCATGCCTTTTAAAGATAGTATTTACAACTCAAATGAATGGGAAACTATTTTTTTTAACACTAATTACTTTTTTAATTCTCTCATCTTAATTATGCACTAGTTTTTTTTTTTTTTTTTTTTTAAGAGTAACTTTCATTAACACAAAAAGGCTAGCTATCTCCAAGACGGAGAAATAGCACTAGTTAGTAGTTAGGGAAGAAGGGGCACTAAGCCTATGGTGCATCAATCCCACACTGCCATGTCATTTTTACTCTCAAGTAGCCTAAGCTAGCATAAACACTGGAAAACCTAGCCTAAAGTAGCCTAAAACTATTTTTTAATACTGATTAATTAAAACATCCCTTACACAACCCACCAAAAGAAAAACCTCAACCTCTTCAAATTATCTTCTTTTTCCCCATTAATGGATTTTATCACTTCACCATAACTCGACCCAATTCCAGCCAAATCTACCTCCAGCAACGGCAACACCACCACCACCACTCACTCCCCAACCCATTTCAATATCCGACCCATCTTCATGCCCAACCACCTTTTCAAACAAGTTCTTTTTTTAGAGACAGAGAGATATGGGTAGAAGAGAGAGAGAGTGGTGGAAGAGTAACCGATTCGGCGAGTAAAATCCGAGATTCGTAGCCGATGGAGACGAGGCATGTTGCCGATCAGCCGAAGCCGAAGGCGCCCCGCCTTCCCTTAGTATTTATGCTTTATTTTCCTTATAAAAACTAACACCCCATGATTTTTAAATGCACATAACTTTTTTTGTAAGTTAATATTAAAAAAAATACTTATACAAAAAAAACAAGCATTTTGTTCTTTATAATCTGAGTCTAGTATTTTTATAGTTTTTTTAATTTTAAAAAGTTGATATGCTACGTGATTAACAATGTCTATGGGTGAGTAATAATTTAATCATTAATCGAAAGCAAATAAAGAACAAACGAAACTAACCGAAATCAAACCAAAACTGAGTTAACTGAAAACCGATTAATCAAAAACCGAATTAAAAAAAAACTTATTAGTAAAACAAAAAAAAAATCAGTTATCGGTTATTTTCCATACCCTTTTTGAACCAAAATTAAATGAGTTGAATCAAACAATTTGTATTTTCGTATATTTTTATCCTTTATACCCCACTAGCTGATTATTCCAGGAGGGTCCCGGGGTTGAAAAATATAATTTTACGTGATAACCTATTGCAAATGGCTCAAGTTAACTAACCACAAAATCTCTCAATCATTGCATGTTCATAGTATTCTAATCAGTAATAACTCATATTCCCTAATCTAAAACATAATCAGTAATTATCTAAAGAATAACTTATGTAAGCTGCAACTATTAAAAAACTCATTACATCTCTCTAATTTCTCACATTCTAATGGCTCTTATAATTCCTAACCTAATCAACTAAAAAACACTTAAGTTGAAAGTTGTAATCATTGCATCTCATTATGCCACATGGCATAATCAAGAGATGGTTGAGGCCACCATTGAACGCCACGTCAGCAACTATCAATTCTTTCCAGGAGCGTCCCGGGGTTGAAAAATATAATCATTCTAATAATACTAATACTAATACTAATAATTATTATTCTTGTAATTAAATAAATAAAAAAATAACCTTGCTATAAGGTGACACCATGTGTTGCAGTGTTGCGCGATTCTTTCTCCTAACTTCTCTTGATGAAGCATACCTAGTAAAATTCCAATGATAACATGGCGATTGGGTTGATTTTCAACATCGTAGATAAGAACCTGGTTTAAAAGAAAAAACATGATTAATGAATAACATGAACACTTTGTGCGTTTTTTTCCTGTATGAACGAAACCCCACAAAAAATAGTCGATTTTTCTCCGTTTTTTATATAGAACTATGATACTCGTTGGAAAGATAATAAAACGTTCGTTAATTTGGTGTAATTTTTTTCTTTAAAAAATCCCGTATATAAAAGATATAAGCGTTTAAAAATTATGGGAGGAAACATGAGAGAGAAAATTTTAAATTTATTTTAAATTTTTTTTTTCTTAAAATAACTCAATTTAATTTAAGGTTTTATGTTTATCTTTTTTTTTAATTAAAAAAGGAAATAGTTCAAAAACACTAAAATCTTTCAATTATGATTCCACGTGTCACTCTCAAGGAAAGGTTGAGGCCCCCATTGCACGCCACGTTAGCATATACGTTTTCTTTTATATATATAGATAGATACTCAAAATTTCATATTTTAAAATGTATTTATTAAATTTCATATTTTGCATCTCCTATTCTTATGGTTTTCTATTCTGGTGGAACTCTATACACGTATCAGGATCTAAACCATCAACAACTGCAGAGTTGAAAGTTTGACTTATCTCTTGAGCATCAATTTGATGAAGGGAGTTATGCTTTGAAGAATTGAAGGTTTGAATTCATAAAGGGCTTTTAGCAATAAAGCAAAAAGGAAAAGAAAAAGAATATATCAAATTTATATACACAATTTTTTTTTTCCACGTCCCACGGTGATATTTTCTTCAACGGCTGATGACGTGTACTTCTTTCAAGTAGGGCTATACAAAGAATTTGTGGCTCAGAGCTCGATCGGATTTAGCTTGAAAAAAACATAATGGATATAACTCGGTTTGAAACTAAGCCGAGCTGGCTCTGATCGGCTAGAAAGCGAGCCAAGTTGGCTCGGTTTGACTCAGATAATTCTGATTTTAATATAAATTATTTTTATATACATATAATATACTATAAAAATGTTAAATGATGAAAAACTTGTTATGTATTTAATGTTTGTTAATGGTAGTATAGCAATTGTGTCTTTGGGATTGAATTTAAAGCTAATCATGTTATTTTATTAAACCGTAGAATAATGATAATTGTCCAAGTACTCAAGTTATCAAACTTAATAGTGCTTTTGATTTCAAAGAGATCAGTATTTAGGAGTGCAATCGAACATTTATAGCATATTTGGGGATTAATTCGTATGTTGATAAACTTATACTGTATTTCGTTGAAATTTAAAACTTATTTTGTATATACCTGAATTCGATTTTAGCTTGTAATGTACGAAGTTGAACTCATTTTGAATATTTTACTTTAAACTAATGAATAATATTTTAGAATATTAAATTTTGAAAGATATTTTTAATATTTCTTTTCAATTCGAATCAAACCAAGCCGAGTCGGTCCGAGCCGAACAGGCTTGGTTAAAATCAAGCCAAACTCAAGCTTTATTTTTCAACTCGGTTTTAAATCGGAGATGAGCCCGAGTTTGCCTGACTCGGCTCGACTCAACTCATAAACACCCCTACTTATGAGATAAAGGACGGACATATGCTTCATAAAAGGCCAAACATAACGTATAAACAATAAGATTATTTTTAATAGCAAAATACTATATTTGGGAGAGAATTACACAGATTATCCTTTAGTTATTAGAAAAATTGCACATTATGTCCTTTACGTTAATTTTTCACTCATTCTGTCATTTTTTTTTTTGAATTTGCTACACCCTCTATCCTTTAGCTTAACTTTCTTAAAAAAACTTGGTTAACTTTATTTTCTAAATTTATACTTTTAGCCCTTATAGTTTCCCTAAGCCTTAACCCAAATCAATCGACGAAACTAAGGCACGACAAGAAACGAAATCATAGGGCTTTTAAACTGCATCAAATTCCGATCAAAACCATAATTTTGAAGTAAAACGATTGATGAAAAACATATTTTGTTTTTATAAAAACTCATTCGATATATAAACATACACACACACACATATATATATATATATATAACCGAATTAAGCGAATTCACATCAAACATAACCCGACAAACATGAACCTTTACCGAAACTTGTTAAAAACTTACATCAAATCCAACCGATCGGGTCAAAAACCCGAACCGAACTTGACCTGCGGTAACAAAAACGGATCTTACACCTCCATATCGCACCCAAACTTGAATCTGGACCAACCCACGTGTTTGCAACTCTAAATCACACCATACATTCCAATATTAAATGTTAAAGGTTCCAGATCGACATCCAAATGACCAAATGACCAAATGTTTAAACGTTTAAAAACCCACTTGCAAACCGAGCCTCTATAGTCTAAACCATAAATTGAAACCTATTATAACATCTTATGCCTTAGTCGACCGTTTCTGTGCAAAAAATACCATAAACACCCACCAAATCATTCGCAATTTGAAGAACAAGATCAATAAGTCACAATTTTAATCGTTCGATTTAGCCTCGAAAACAATCATGCCAGTACGATTATTATGCAAGGTTTTAATTGGAATTTAATGTTCTATAATAGCCCTATGTGTCGCGGTCGAATTTGAGGTCAATCGAAATAGGTTCAAGAGTTAGGGTTCGAAAGGCTTGAATTGGGATGTTGAAACTATAAATGGCTAACAATGTAAATAAGTTATCCAAGTTTTTTAACGGAGTTAGGCTAAATGATAGAGGGTGTAGCAAATTTAGAAAATAAAGGAAAAAATGAGTGAAAAATTAACGTAATGGACATAAGGTGCAATTTTTCTAATAACTAAAGGACAATCTATGTAATTCTCTCCTATATTTGGATTTTTAACAATGATAGGCTTTGGTCGCCATTATTTTTTAAGTATACAATAAAACAATTTTTGGACAACCTGAATAATCAGCTATGATTAATCTTTTTACAGATATTTCAGTTTAAATTATATTGAAAACGAAGTTGTGTTTGAAGTATATATACTGATTTTTGATATCGGGGTGTCGATATCGTGTCGTATTATGATGAAAAATACCGAACAAACAATATATATATACCAACTAGATTATACACCGGGAGCGTCCCGAGTTGAGAAATTTAATATGATACATCAATTTTACATATGAAATAGACTGATGTATAACTCTAATATTAATATCTAACCTAAAACAAATTAACAATGTACAACTCCAATCCTAACACCTAACCTAAAAGAATGTAGAACTTTAATGTAACTCTAATATTAACACATATCCTAAAGACTAAACAAATGTACAACTCTAACATAATAATATTGATACCTAACTTAAAACAACGTATAACTCTATTAACCTATTCGGCTCTGGTTGAATTTTTTTTTTCATATTTACTGATTTAAACATAATTAGTGACTTGTCTATACATGATTAATGATTTACCTGAACACTTTGTGTTTTTTTTTGTATGAACAAAACCCCAAAAAATATTTCTCCGTTTTTTATATAGCACTATGTTACTCGTTGGAAAGATAATAAAACGTTCGTTAATTTGGTGTAATTTTTTTCTTTAAAAAATCTCGTATATTAAAGATATTAACGTTTAAAAATTATGGGAGGAAACATGAGGGTGAAAAATCCAATTTTGTTTTTAAATTATTTTTTTCCTAAAATATTTCAATGTCACATGGGATGACACATGACACACTCAAAGAAAAGAATGTCTCTTTAAGTGTCATGTCATTAAAAAGGGTTTGGTTTATTACATTTTGGTTTATTACATGTATAGATAATTTGTTTTTCAATCAATGTAAAACAAGACTTCAATATACTTGGTAACATTGTCACACCCTCAAATTTCCACTTGCGGGGTTTTCTCGCGAGGCGCGTGACAAACCAGGATCCAAGTCAACAATCACAATAAAAAACTCTATATGTAACACGTAAAGAGACATAACCAACAATTTTATAAGCGGAAGCGTTTAAGTAGCATTTAATCAACTATGCTATCATACCAAAAGTTATTCAAAACACTTTTATTACAAAACGTGCAACTATGCCTAGACGCCAATGCAGACCCGTGCGCCTAGTTCCATTTGTTGCTACCTTAGCGACCTGAGAAAAACATGCCAAAAAGATGTCAACATATAATGCTGGTGAGTTCACAGGTTTGTACAGTATGTTACCAAAACGTTACCATGTCCATACTATATCAATGTTACCAAGTACGCTAGCTAGGCGTATGTATTATTACTACTACGATTGGAAACCATTACTAGACACGTTTAGCAATGTTTAGCATGTTTAAGCAGCCCGTATGTTCAGCATGATACCAATGTTCCTGTTCGAGACAATATGCACCCGTCCGGCCCTCCAAAGATCGTATAGCAATACAAAGTTAAAACCATAGTATGACATATGTTACCAAAATAGTTTAACGCATGTTTTCTCCCCCAAAAGTTAAAAGCAGTAAAAGTGGGGCCGTGAACTCACCTTAAATAGCGTTCTTCGATTACAAGTAAAGATGTTTAGCCCTTGATAATCCCTCTACCGGAGATCTATCAAAATGTTCACATAAGTGTTCCGACTAATAACCATAAGGTTATCTAGTCCCCGATTGTCCATATCGTAACCAAGTATGCTTTAAAACGTGTTTGAATGTTTAACCGACACACTAGACCGACCCGACATCCCGTTGGTGACCCATTACCCTAACTAATCAAGTACACATCGATTACACACAAGGTTCAAGCATAAAACACTTAGTTTGTATCAAAAATCTCATTTCTGCATCAGAACGGTCGAACCAGTCAGTTTTAAGTCTCCTTCGCCCGTTTTACATTTCGTTCGACCGTTTGATGCCTCCTTCGCCCGTTTAACCACGTTCGCCCAACAAAAACCCAGGTTCGACCCTGGATTCCCTCCTTCGCACCTTCGATCGGTCGAAGGAGGCCAGGTTCACCCCTGTTGTGCAAATTTTCCTAAAAACGCTTCAAACACATTCAAAACGACTCGAAATATCATCAAACACAGCAGTCAAGCATGGATAACTTATCCCTACAAAACCCCACCGATTTCCCCCGATAATACGTCCGTTTCAGCCCTTTCCCAAAATGGTAAAGATTATGGAAACATCACTTTCATGCATGAATAATTTACCCAATTTGGAAACTTTTGAAATCGATTCATATTCAACTTGAAATGCTCAGTTTGTCGAATGTTCGATCTTTTCTTATCAATTCTATTGATCATAAATATCATGCATCAAGTCTAGGTTCGTTAAAACCCCCAAATACCCATAATATCATCATATCCAATCCTAACCCTAAACAACAATAATCTAACATCAATAACAATCCTATATCATGTTTCTATCATAGACATAGCAGCAAATCATCGAACAACACATAACACCACATAATACACAATTTACATATGTTATTCACCATGAAAACCTATGTTAAATGATAATGTTTTGATTTAGAAAGATGTTTAAAAGGTTTTTAATCATAAAAACACCCTTAGAACAGATCCGGACAATTAGGGTTAGATGAAAACGAATAAAAATGCTTTTAAAAAGGTTTAGGATTAAGAACACACCTTGGATTCTTGTTTAGATGTTGTAGATAGGTTAGATTATGAAAAAGAAGAGCAAAAACTCCTTCCTTAGTGTTTAAGATTGTTTAAGAGCGTTTTGGGACGGTTAGGTTTGTGAAATGATGAAAAATGACAAAGTTTGGTATTTATACTACTTCTCATTCGCCCCATTTCATTGGTCGAAGGTGACCTCCTTCGACCCTTACACAGGGTCGAATGAACCCTGTCCTGGTCGAAGGGAATTCTTTCAATTCCACTTCCCAGGTTCGCCCGTTTACAAAGGGTCGAACCAGGCAATTGTTCTCCTTCGACCACTCGAAGTGGTCGAACCAGAACTCCTTTTTAACTAATTTTCAAGTTTGTCGTGTTTAACGCATTCTAACACATCTTAACACATAAGCATGCATCCTTAATCTATATTTGACATGTTTAAGCATAGATAATCATTTGCACATCATTTAAACACATCTATGTATATAATCCACCACACGACCCATAATCTATACATATACTTAATTAGTTCATGTAATGTCACCAACAACGGATCCCGGTACTAGTGTATTACCAAAACGACTCCCAATGATCCTCCAGATCATTGTACCCTGGACAATCCTAACTTGACTCGACTCAACTAACCCAGTTAAGTTCGTTTATAAACGTTTCTCGCTAAGGCAGACTTAGATGTTACTAATATGTTTAAGCCAAACATGCCGGGTGTCACATCATCCCCACGTTGAAAGAATTTTCGTCCCGAAAATTGCGCAAAGCCCCAAAAGAAAGAAACGAAAAAGAACAGAATGAAAAGGAAATTACCGGATGTCACATCATCCCCACGTTGAAAGAATTTTTGTCTCGAAAATTGCGCAAAGCCCCAAAAGAAAGAAACGAAAAAGAATAGAACGAAAAGGAAATTACCGGATGTCACATCATCCCCACGTTGAAAGAATTTTTGTCCCGAAAATTGCGCAAAGCCCCAAAAGAAAGAAACGAAAAAGAACAGAACGAAAAGGAAATTACCGGATGTCACATCATCCCCACGTTGAAAGGAATCTCGACCCGAGATTCATTCCGCTTCAGCAGTAACATGCCTCGATTCAAACGCGCGTTTCGGAAAAAGATGAGGATACTTAGCTTTCATCTGGTCCTCCCGTTCCCATGTGAATTCCGGTCCACGGTTCGAGTTCCAACGGACTTTAACGATGCGGATTTTACTCCGACGAAGGCTACGAATCTTGTAGTCGAGGATCTCGACAGGTTCCTCCACAATGCGAAGACGATCATCAACCTTGATCTCTTCCAGTGGTACAATGAGAGATTCATCAGCCAAACACTTCTTCAAGTTAGACACATGGAAGACGTTGTGCACACTACCGAGCTCTGCCGGTAAGTCAAGTCTGTATGCCACCGGTCCAATCCGATCCAGGATTGCGAATGGTCCGACATAACGAGGGTTAAGCTTGTCACGCTTTCCAAAGCGTATGACGCCCTTCCATGGTGAAACTTTCAGAAGTACCCTGTCCCCAACCTGGAACTCTAAAGGTTTTCGACGGCGATCGGCATAGCTCTTCTGACGATCCCGTGCAGCAGCCAAACGTTGACGGATCTGTACGATTTTCTCCGAAGTTTCGTACACAAGTTCCGGACCAGTGAGCTGGCTCTCGCCGACCTCGGCCCAACAAAGTGGTGATCGACATTTCCGTCCGTAAAGAGCCTCGAACGGAGCTGCCTTGATGCTAGAGTGATAGCTGTTGTTGTAAGATAACTCTACTAAGGGTAGGTGGATCTCCCAACTTTTGCCAAAATCGATAACACATGCCCGAAGCATGTCTTCCAAGGTTTGAATCGTCCGCTCACTCTGTCCATCAGTTTGGGGATGATAAGCCGTACTCATATCCAACTGAGTACCCAAAGCCTTGTGCAGAGCCTTCCAGAAACGCGAAGCGAAACGAGAATCACGATCAGAGATAATAGAAACAAGCACCCCGTGCTGAGCAACCACCTCCTTAAGGTAAAGTCGAGCCAACCGCTCGAGTCCATCAGTTTCCTTAATAGGTATAAAACGTGCCGATTTTGTCAGCTGGTCAACAATCACCCAGATCATATCATAACCACTAGGTGACCTTGGCAGTTTGGTGACAAAATCCATCGTGATTCGCTCCCACTTCCATTCCAGAACCTCTGGTTGTTGTAGGAGACCAGACGGCCTCTGATACTCCACCTTGACTTTAGCACAAGTCAAACATTTGCTGACGTAAGAAGCTATATCAGCTTTCATGTTTGGCCACCAATAAAGTATCTTCAAATCCTGATACATCTTATCGGAGCCAGGGTGAATAGAATACCGGGATTTGTGAGCTTCATCCAAAACAAGCTCGCGCAATCCCCCGAACAATGGGACCCAAACACGTCCCGCAAAATAGTGTAAGCCATCGGTCCTGAGCTCAAGATGCTTGTCAGCACTATGCATAGTTTCAGCCTTAAGGTTTTCCTCCTTCAAGGCTTCCAACTGTGCAGAACGGATTTGGTCAGGCAACGACGAATGAACGGTGAGCTGTAAGGCTCGAACACGACGAGGATTCGCAGACTCCTTCCTGCTCAAGGCGTCCGCCACAACGTTCGCCTTGCCAGGATGGTATTTGATGGCACAGTCATAATCGTTCAGGAGTTCTACCCAGCGACGCTGCCGCATGTTCAACACCTTCTGGTCGAAAATATGCTGAAGACTCTTGTGATCAGTATATACTTCACACTTGGTACCGTACAAGTAATGTCTCCAGATTTTCAACGCAAAGACTACCGCACCCAGTTCTAAGTCATGAGTAGTGTAGTTCTTCTCATGAACTTTGAGTTGACGAGAAGCATAAGCAATAACCTTCCCGCGTTGCATCAACACACAACCGAGACCACGAATAGAAGCGTCACAGTACACAACAAAGTCATCCGTACCCTCTGGCAAGGATAAGATAGGTGCAGAACAAAGTTTCAGCTTCAGCATCTGAAATGCTGATTCTTGTGGTTCATCCCAGTCGAACTTTCGGTCCTTCTGGGTAAGAGCAGTGAGGGGTTGAGCGATCTTCGAAAATCCCCCAATAAAGCGACGATAGTAACCCGCAAGACCTAGGAATTGCCGCACCTCGGATGGCGTCTTTGGTGCTTCCCAGTCTTTAATAGCTTCGATCTTAGCCGGATCGACATGAATTCCCAGTTCATTCACCACATGCCTAGGAATTGAACTTCTCGTAACCAAAAATCACACTTTGAGAACTTAGCATACAACTGCTCCTGTCTCAAAAGTTCCAAGACCAACCGTAGATGTTCCTCATGATCCGCCTTGTTCTTGGAATAAATCAGAATATCGTCAATGAACACGATGACGAACTTATCAAGGTAAGGTTTGCAAACGCGGTTCATTAAATCCATGAACACCGCCGGTGTGTTAGTGAGACCAAAAGGCATGACCAAGAACTCAAAATGGCCATAACGAGTGCGAAAAGCAGTCTTCTGAATGTCAGCTTCCCTGACGCGCAACTGGTGATAACCGGACCGCAAATCAATCTTCGAATAGTAGCTGGAGCCCTGAAGCTGGTAAAAGAGATCATCAATGCGAGGAAGAGGGTAACGATTCTTGATGGTCACTTTGTTAAGCTCGCGATAATCAATACACATACGAAGACTTCCGTCCTTCTTCTTCACAAACAAAATAGGAGCTCCCCACAGGGAAGAACTCGGTCGGATGAAACCCTTTTCCAAGAGTTCCTGTAACTGGCTGGACAACTCTTGCATCTCGGGAGGTGCAAGACGATACGGAGCTCGGGCAATAGGAGCTGCGCCCGGAGTGAGATCAATACCAAACTCAACCTGACGATGGGGGGGGGGGAGACCAGGTAAATCATCAGGAAACACATCAGTAAAGTCACGAACCACCGGAATATCCTCGATCTTCTTCTCATCGTCAGTAGAAACGTTAATAAGTGCCAGAATGGCCGAACAGCCCTTCCGAAGATACTTACGGGCCTTCATGCTAGAAATGATACTCAGCGGAGCACCGCTTTTCTCGCCACGAACCGAAAGAATCTCTCCATCAGGGAGAGGGATCCGAATAACCTTGTCAAAACAAACGATCTCCGCGCGGTACAACGATAACCAATCCATGCCGACCACAACATCAAAACTACCCAGGGGTACCGGCATAAGGTCAATGGGGAAAGACAAACCCGACAGTTCCAAGCGACATTCCCTAAGGGTGTGTGTCGCTTCGATTTTCTTACCATCAGCCAATTCTATTAAGTACTTAGCCTCTAAAGGTGTGGGTACTATATCTAGCAATCGACTAACATCCAAGGATACGAAACTCTTAACGGCACCAGAATCAAACAAGACAGAAACATAGCGATCATTAAGAAGGAACGTACCGGTAACTGTGTTTGGATCCTGCCTAGCCTCCGCAGATCCAATGAAGAAAGCACGTGCAGTCCTGCCTCCGCCGCCGTTGTTCCCGTTACCGTTCCCGCCCCTCCCATTATCGCCCTGCTTCAGTTTAGGACATTCACGCTTGAAGTGTCCCGTATCACCACAGTTATAACACCCTTGCCTCCCCTGAGTCCCCTGAGCAGCAGGAGCAGGAGTAGCCGCATGGGTCTGAGTTGGGGTGAGTGCCACCTTGCAATCCTTAGCATGGTGCCCCAACTAATGGCACCGATGACAACGAGCCCTATCACAACCCCCAGAATGGTGAAAACCACACTTGTTGCACTTGGGATGCTTCCCAACATACCCACTCGTCTTCTGCCCAGAAGAAGACCCAGATGAATCAAACTTCTTCGCCGGCTGAGCTGGCACCACACTCTTCCCCACACTATCCCACTTCCTCTTGTTCCCCTCAGCAACCTTCACAGCAGCACCCTTGGGTGGCAAAACGCCTTCTGCCACCTTCAGGTTAGTTATCCGATGAGCTGATCGGACAACTTCAGCAATAGTGGGAAGATTCCCAGCAGCCACCAACCCAGCAATCTCCGGCACCAGTCCAGACACATAATGCTCGATCCTCCTGTACTCGGGTGTGTGCAAATCAGGGCACAACACCGCCAGCTCATTCCTCCTCACAGTGTATTCTTCAATCTAAGACCCAACCATCTTGTAGCTCCAGACCTCATGCTCTAACTTCTGTATCTCCTCTCTCGGACAGTACTCACCTCTCAACAGCTGCACAAACTCCGCCCAAGGCATAGCAATAGCCTCCCCCAATCCCATGTTCTGAGTAGTAGCATTCCACCACGACAGTGCAGGCCCCTCAAATGTCGCAGTAGCATACTTTACCCGGTCCCCAGCAGGACAGTTACACATAACAAACACAGACTCCACCTTCTCCAGCCATCGGAGCAGTCCCACCGCTCCCTCAGTTCCAGCGAAGTTATGGGGCTGACAGTCCCGAAACTTCTTATAAGAGCACTGAGGTGGGGGTGGATTGGCACCAACACCTGAAACACGGTACACGAGTAAAATACAAACGAAAGGACACGAAACCCGAAAATGAGGCAAGGTCGACAGAAATCAACTCACCACCCATGGCATTAATCCCAGCCTGGAAATTTGCCATAGCCATGTTCACTTGCTGCTGTAGCAAGTTGTTCAGCTCAGCTTGGGTCATGTTGATGTTTCCACGACCACCGCCTCCAGCACGACCACCACCGCCAGCACGGCCACCGCCGCCACCACGACGTCCACCACCGCGAGCACCAGACATGATCTAACAAATCAAGAAATCGAGGGATTCAGATTCACTTCCAGTGTCAACCACTAGAAATTTACAAGAGTTAACCTAGGGACAAATCCAGGACTATACATCTAAACTCGAAATCCATCGGGATTTTCATGCATTCCAGTTTATTATTTCGTGTGCACCCGAAATGATAAACTGCTCTACATGGTCCTCCAGATGTACCCCTAATTCAGACCCCAGTCACTGAATATCGTCGCCTAGTAACGTGCGACGATAGGTGCAAGTGTAAGAGGGCATGTGTGTGCTAGAACCAACAAGTTAACCCCTCCTTCTTCAATCCAGAAGAAGAAGACAAGAGTAGGTAAGAACCCAAATAAAAGCGGATGATGTAACGGAGAAGCATGATGATAATGTAAGGACACCCCGACAACGTTAGTACGTATCCCACTAACAGACCCAAAGTATGTGACCGTCTAGTGTGTGTGCGACTCGGCTATAGACCAGACCCTACACACAGTCCTAGTTCACTATAACCATTGGCTCTGATACCAATCTGTCACACCCTCAAATTTCCACTTGCGGGGTTTTACCGCGAGGCGCGTGACAAACCAGGATCCAAGTCAACAATCACAATAAACAACTCTATATGTAACACGTAAAGAGACATAACCAACAATTTTATAAGCGGAAGCGTTTAAGTAGCATTTAATCAACTATGCTATCATCCCAAAAGTTATTCAAAACACTTTTATTACAAAACGTGCAACTATGCCTAGACGCCAATGCAGACCCGTGCGCCTAGTTCCATTTGTTGCTACCTTAGCGACCTGAGAAAAACATGTCAAAAAGATGTCAACATATAATGCTGGTGAGTTCACAGGTTTGTACAGTATGTTACCAAAACGTTACCATGTCCATACTATATCAATGTTACCAAGTACGTTAGCTAGGCGTATGTATTATTACTACTACGATTGGAAACCATTACTAGACACGTTTAGCAATGTTTAGCATGTTTAAGCAGCCCGTATGTTCAGCATGATACCAATGTTCCTGTTCGAGACAATATGCACCCGTCCGGCCCTCAAAGCCGACGAGTGGGGCAGGTCACGCCCAATAGATCTATCCACATTTCCCCCGTTGTGCATCCCCGCACATTCATGGTTTCCCCGGGACTTCCAAAGATCGTATAGCAATACAAAGTTAAAACCATAGTATGACATATGTTACCAAAATAGTTTAACGCATGTTTTCTCCCCCAAAAGTTAAAAGCAGTAAAAGTGGGGCCGTGAACTCACCTTAAATAGCGTTCTTCGATTACAAGTAAAGATGTTTAGCCCTTGATAATCACTCTACCAGAGATCTATCAAAATGTTCACATAAGTGTTCCGACTAATAACCATAAGGTTATCTAGTCCCCGATTGTCCAGATCGTAACCAAGTATGTTTTAAAACGTGTTTGAATGTTTAACCGACACACTAGACCGACCCGACATCCCGTTGGTGACCCATTACCCTAAATAATCAAGTACACATCGATTACACACAAGGTTCAAGCATAAAACACTTAGTTTGTATCAAAAATCTCATTTCTGCATCAGAACGGTCGAACCAGTCAGTTTTAAGTCTCCTTCGCCCGTTTTCAGTCTCCTTCGCCCGTTTTACATTTCGTTCGACCGTTTGATGCCTCCTTCGCCCGTTTAACCACGTTCGCCCAACAAAAACCCAGGTTCGACCCTGGATTCCCTCCTTCGCACCTTCGATCAGTCGAAGGAGGCCAGGTTCACCCTGTTGTGCAAATTTTCCTAAAAACGCTTCAAACACATTCAAAACGACTCGAAATATCATCAAACACAGCAGTCAAGCATGGATAACTTATCCCTACAAAACCCCACCGATTTCCCCGATAATACGTCCGTTTCAGCCCTTTCCCAAAGTGGTAAAGATTATGGAAACATCACTTTCATGCATGAATAATTTACCCAATTTGAAAACTTTTGAAATCGATTCATATTCAACTTGAAATGCTCAGTTTGTCGAGTGTTCGATCTTTTCTTATCAATTCTATTGATCATAAATATCATGCATCAAGTCTAGGTTCGTTAAAACCCCCAAATACCTATAATATCATCATATCCAATCCTAACCCTAAACAACAATAATCTAACATCAATAACAATCCTATATCATGTTTCTATCATAGACATAGCAGCAAATCATCGAACAACACATAACACCACATAATACACAATTTACATGTGTTATTCACCATGAAAACCTATGTTAAATGATAATGTTTTGATTTAGAAAGATGTTTAAAAGGTTTTTAATCATAAAAACACCCTTAGAATAGATCCGGACAATTAGGGTTAGATGAAAACGAATAAAAATGCTTTTAAAAAGGTTTAGGATTAAGAACACACCTTGGATTCTTGTTTAGATGTTGTAGATAGGTTAGATTATGAAAAAGAAGAGCAAAAACTCCTTCCTTAGTGTTTAAGATTGTTTGAGAGCGTTTTGGGACGGTTAGGGTTTGTGAAATGATGAAAAATGACAAAGTTTGGTATTTATACTACTTCTCCTTCGCCCCATTTCATTGGTCGAAGGTGACCTCCTTCGACCCTTACACAGGGTCGAATGAACCCTGTCCTGGTCGAAGGGAATTCTTTCAATTCCACTTCCCAGGTTCGCCCGTTTACAAAGGGTCGAACCAGGCAATTGTTCTCCTTCGACCACTCGAAGTGGTCGAACCAGAACTCCTTTTTAACTAATTTTCAAGTTTGTCGTGTTTAACGCATTCTAACACATCTTAACACATAAGCATGCATCCTCAATCTGTATTTGACATGTTTAAGCATAGATAATCATTTGCACATCATTTAAACACATCTATGTATATAATCCACCACACGACCCATAATCTATACATATACTTAATTAGTTCATGTAATGTCACCAACAACGGATCCCGGTACTAGTGTATTACCAAAACGACTCCCAATGATCCTCCAGATCATTGTACCCTGGACAATCCTAACTTGACTCGACTCAACTAACCCAGTTAAGTTCGTTTATAAACGTTTCTCGCTAAGGTAGACTTAGATGTTACTAATATGTTTAAGCCAAACATGCCGGGTGTCACAAACATGACTTTTTTTTACACCGTTGTTTTCGATTGACGTGAGTTGTTGTTGTTTTGTTTTTGTTTTTTTGTTTTTTTTTTTTTTTTTTTTTTTTTTTTTTGTAGAGTTAATTTTTTGGAAGATGAGACTATTGTAAATAATTACTTTATACCATAAACTAGATTGACTGGCGATACTGTACTGATAACGGGCCAGACGGATATTCATCGAACTACACCATTAGGGTATCAACATTGTTGATATTGATATTTGTTTTTATGGTTTTCGATCGATTCAATAGAGTTTGTTTCTTTTCCTATTTAATTGTATTACAAAATTGCAAATATATCGTTGCAACATGCTTATTATATTAATGTATTATAAAATTGTGTTATGTCAAGTGTTGTTGCTGTGACAAAAAAGAAACGATGCTGATAAAATTTCTGACACGTAGCGTGAGAAATCTCACTTATTAATTTAACATTTATGGTGCTCTTATGAATAGCTGTTTTTTTTTTTTTTGTTGCTTAATTTTCCCTTAGAACTCTTATTTTTTATAACTTTAAAATTTATCCCACCAACTTTAATAATATTATTATCTTATTTTCTTTTCTTTATTTATAACCAATTTACACTAAAGCCTCCAAACTTTAATTAACTTATCCATTTTGAGTTTTTCACGCATTTTCTATAACTTGATTTTTTATTGGTTTCGTTTTTATATTATTTTATCTATGTTTTTACGTGAATTACCATAATGTTATTTTTAAAACATCGGTTGTTTCAAACTTTTTTTTAAACAATTCAGGTTTTTACACTGTTGGGTGCTCATCTCTAAATAAACATTGTGATGTGTTTTTTTTTTTTTAAATATTTTTGACATTGTTTATAAACCGACCGTTTGTTTTAAACTTTGTTCTTAACAATTCATGGGTTTAAACCGCTCAGTGCCCATTTCTAAATTCACCATTGCGACGTACTATTTATCTGTGTTTATACCGACCCGCTATAATGTACAGACGTCTTGGTTATCTTCATATATGTTTTGGGGTAAATTTTGTTCGAATAACTTGGCTTTCATATAAAACTACGTTACTTTTCCGTGCCTTTGAATATACCGTCGCAAGGCGGTTTTTTATCGTGATGTTCGTGATTTGCTTATTTTTATTATCTTCAGAACCCGTCGCAAAGCTCGGGTGATAACCCGCTAGTTATATAATATTAAAACATATTCACAAGGGTGTAGCTTACTATAGGATGGTTTTTAGGGTGAAGACGTATGAAATATATTTTTTCTTCATGATTTCAATAGCATTTAAACAATAAAAAGATGTTTGGCTCTCCTTATTTCCACCTCCTTATAACTTATAACTTTTTCAAAAAGTTAATAAGTTAAAAAAAGTGTTTGCAAAATGAAAATGACCTTTTGTTTTAACTTTTTGTTTGGCTATGATAAGTTGTTTTGGAAAAGTAAGGGAAGAGTGACTTTTTGAACCTTCTTATAACTTATTGATGGTTATTTACATACATGCCATTCTTATATCCTTATACATTCTCTCCTTATATCATTTTTAGTCATTTTACATAAATAAGTTAATCCAAACACTTTTCTAAAAACTCCTTTTTAAAAAGTCAAAAGTTAATAAGTTCTTTTAACTAAAGTCTTTTTTGACTTAAATAAGTTTATCCAAACATGCCTAAAGTGTTGATATGTAAGCTTAATCTAAACGATCAACATATACACAGTTACTATGTTACAAATATAAGAATAATTGTCATATGATTGCTATTGTAAAACGTATGAATTTATACATGTATACCTTTTTTTTTTTTTTTTTTTTGGGGGGGGGGGGGGGGGGGGGGAATGGTTCTATATTATTTCATTAACCACGAGATAAACCAAGTTACATCTGGATAATGGGTAAGCGAGCAACAAGCTGCGCCGCTATCCCCTTTTGAATCGCAAAGCCTATTCTACTAAATACAAACTTTTGGTTCCTCGGGCTTTGCGAATCACTTTGGACCACCTTCTGCACCGCTCCAAAAAACGAACTGCCTCAGGGGCTAAGGATCCAAAAGTATCGAAGGCAAACGGAATGAACACATGTTGATTCTCTAGACATGCTGCCTCGTGCTTAGCAACCTCACTGAGGTGTCCCCACTGTATACTAGCTATGGGTACGAGTTTGATTAACAAAGTTTGGTACAAATACTTGATAACAACTAATGATTACAATCCCTGAAAGGTATGTAAAAAACATAAATTTCAATCTAGCAAATACATTTATGATTAGGTGATGAAAAAGTTAGCCAACACAAATTTCTTTTATTCAATTGAAGAAGAAGATAGGGATTATAGAGAAAGCTAAGATGGAAAAACTAAAACAGTCACATAATTCAGTTCATGTCCTATTCTATCACTACATCGTGTTTATAATTTGAGGGGTCTCATCGAATATATCTTGTTTGGGTTGTTTACTTGTTGGGCCTTTAATTTAATCCTTTGATTGGGCTGTTTAGTTGGGTTCATAAGGTAGGCTTAAATAAGTAGTTTATCCAAACCAATAAATATGAAGATTGCATGGTGTCGTCGGAATATATTATAACTAGATTAATCCCAAGAGCGTTATGGGGTTGACAAATCTAATAAGACACATCAACTTTACATATAAAATAGATTGACGCGCTTCACATTTACATGCAAGAAAGCTAACTGACATAAACAACGAGAAACAAAGGAGGAACTCACAATATTTCATGATATGTGTTAACTATTAAGTCAGTCGATAGGCTGAGAAGGATTCGGGTAGTACATAACCTAAAACAATCAACAATGTATAATTCAAATGTTAACACCTAACTTAAAATAGTGTATAACTCTATTGTTAACACTCAACCTTAAACAATGTATAACTCTAATGTTAACATCTAACCTAAAAGAATGTATAACTCTAATATTAATACCTAACCTAAAAACAATGTACAACTCCAATGCTAACATCTAACCTAAAACAATGTATAACTCCAATGTTAACACCTAGGGTATGTTTGGCAAAACTAGCTGGTGGTTGGTAGCTGGAAGCTTTTTAAATATATTTTGGTGTTTGACAGAGTAGGTAGAACTTTTAATAAAATGTATAAAATGACCAGCTGGTGGTTGGTAGCTGGAAGCTTTTTAAATATATTTTAGTATTTGACAGAGTAGGTGGAGCTTTTAATAAAATGTATAAAATAACTAAAATGGGTATAATTAAAAACTTGTAAAGAAGGTTTTTATTTTATTTTTAAAATCGAATGGGTATTTGTGTCATTTACTAATTAAAAGCTTGTAGCTAGTAGAGTTTTTTCTGAAAAAGCTAGTATTAGTAGCTTTTCACTATAGGGCTTTTTCTCATAACCTAAAAGCTTCCAGCTCTTCAACCAAACAAGGTTTTTTATTGAGTATAAGTTTTTTCTTAAAAGCTTGAAGCTTTCAAAAGCTCTTAAAAGCTCTTTGCCAAATATACTCCTAACCTAAAAGAATGTATAACTCTATATTAACATATATCCTAAAGGCTAAAAAATGCACAATTCTAACATAGTAATATTGATACCTAACCTAAAACAATGTATAACTCTAATACAACCAAACCTATAAATGTACAAGGAAAGTATTGATTTAAAAGGCATTAAGGGGCGTTAACCATTACAAATAGTCTAAGGGAAAACCATAGGCTTTGTTTTTTTTTTGTGTCTTTATTCCATGATATTTATTCTTGCTCACTTGATGACCACTTTCATTTGCAAAATACCTACATAAAACTAACACAATTAACTAAAACAAACTTGAATAAAATTAAAGCAATATAAGCATATATACCAAACTGTTGCAATTGATGCATCTATGATTGGGAGGAAGCTTCATTAAACCCCTAATAATTTTTCCATTTCTTTTTTTCCCCTTCCTGTTGCTCATCTTTATTAACGTTATCAATTTTTTTGAATTACAAATTCACTTGATATTTTAGCAATAAACAGAAAGGGGGCTAACTGAATATAGGGTTTAGGGATTTTCAGTGAAGAAGAAGAGATTATTTGAATTGGCCGTAAAACTCTCTTCTACAAATATTTTCTCGGTTTTTAAACAATAACTTAGCAGAGCGGCGGGTGGATGAGAGGGAGAAGATGAGGAGGCGGGTGGAGGAGAGGAGGTGACTGGTGGAGGAAAGGATGAGGCGGGTGGAGGAGAGCGGCGGTGGTGGTGGCAGGAGGAGAGGAAATAGATGATATGAAGAAGAAACAGAGGTAGGTAGGATTTTGTGTTATGTTTTTTTTTAAATTAGTTGGTGCCACGTGGCACACTCAAGGGGGAAGATGATCTCTTTGAGTGCCATGTAGGATTTAGTGCTTTGGTTTATTGATATATGGAGTTGTAAATCTTGTCCTTTAAAAACATAAATTACAGAAATTGTGCTTTATGTTTGAAAATCATTGAATATTATGTCGTTCACCTCAACTCACTTTATTTTCATGATTAAATTTGACAAAGCTGACCCCATGTGAGGGTCAATTTGTCTTTCTACCTATTAAATGAAAAAAAAAACTAAAAAGAAATGAAAATAATACATAAAAAGAAAAGAAAAAAGAATACTAAAAACTAAAAGCCAGTTTTTCTCTCTCACCCCTCTCTTTCCAACTTACCACCACAACTCACCACTCACCACTCACCCCCCCCCTCTCTCTCTCTCTCTCTCTCTCTCTCTCTCTCTCTCTCTTTTTTACCACAACCACAACTAGCCACCACCATCCACCAATGTCAACACCATCGCTGCCACTATAAGTAACCACCGCCCTTCATCATCTCCAACAACCACCACCGTCGTACATTCACCATCGTTCATAACCACACCCACCAACCTCTCCATCCCCAAATATAAACACTAGTTTTTTCTACCCAAATTCACACACTAGTAGCCACAGCCATCGTCACTCACAGCCACTACGTGCAACTCCCACCATGAAACCCCAATTTCCAAAATTGACCACCACCACCAGATCTAACAAAACGACGGAGAAACCCTAGAGCTATGCCAAATTACTCTCTCTTCCACATTTATTTTGTTGTGGTTGGAGAGGATTGAAACCCAAAAACTCATACTGAAACCACAAATGAAGATTGTGATTTTCTAGGTGTGTGGACGGAAGTGGTGATGATGGTTAGGTGATGGTGGTGGTGTGGGGTGACAGGCGGTGGGTGATGGTGTCGGCTGGGGGAGAGAGAGAGACTAGTAAAATAAATTATCACTTCGTTTAATGAAAAATCTAACAAAAGTAAATTCTACATTTAATGAAAAAATCTAACAATAAATTTGCATAGTTGACTAGTGTTCTCCCAACAAAACATTAGCTCTCTCCCTAAGAACGTGGTTATAACATGCGAGGTTCCTACAAAGATGCCATGAACCAAAGCAAGGTTGACTTAACAGTAATGTTAAGTAAACCTAGAGCTTGAGTCCCAAAATTTATTAAAAAAACTTCTATAGGTAACTAAAATATAAAATCAGGCTATGTTTGTGTTAAGGTTGCACGGTATGGGGTGGCGCCCCCTCCATCTCAGCCATTTTTCAAAGCACCCTTCCATTTCCTGAGCACCATTGGGGGGGGGGGATGATGGACCGTGAGCACAATGGCAAACACCAACAAAAGAAGAAGGGGGCCATCATTGTTGTTGTTGATTGCTGATGAAACCATGAATATGCACGGCTAAACATCCTATGGTTTGTCTGAGTGACCGATTTGGGTATTTTGTTAGGATTTCTATTCTGAACTTTGTACTGGGATCAGGGTTTTGTGAACACGTTTATGTGCTTTTGAATCTGGTTGTATGTTTGACTGATTTAAACAGTTCGATTGACTTTTATAATTACAATTCGTTTTCTTGCACTATGATTAATTTGACCTTGTGATTTTTGTTTTGATGTCGGATTCGGTTGAACAATTTAAATAAAATCATGAATATGTGATTGCCTAAGTAGGTTAATTCAGGTTGTCTTTATAATTATCAAATTAGAAACCCAGAGTGACCGTTTTTCAATATTATTGTATTTTCTAAAAAATAAATTATCACTTCGTTTTGTAGCAAATAGACACTTTATAATAATCTTCATAAACTCAATTTAGTTAATTCGTTACTTCAAACATTATTTTACAAACCAAAACTTTCCACAAAACTCCCTGAGGTCCGACAACCTTACTTCCTATAATGCCAGAAGTTGTAGCTAAGGAATAGTTTGTTTTTTATTACCACTTTGACATGTGATTAGTCACCCATCTAGGTACTACTCCTACATGAGCACGCTTAACTATGGAGTTTTCATGTGCTTCACAACCAACTAAGCCTAATACGCGTTTGTGGTTTAAGAGGCGTTGGACTACTTATGAACAAATGATCTCTTCTACCATAGCCGATGTGGGATTTTCCTAGTGTATTACATTGGTCCATGTTAATCTTCTCGGTTTGATTGGTATCGTTAGAATCTCCCCCTCCTTAGAGACTCATCGTCGTCGATGAGGTTTGCCCCACCATCCCGAACGGCACAGAAGTAGGGATGAGCATTCAAGCCCGAATACCGATCCCGTCCCGATCCTGATACCGTACCGAACTGATACCGAACCGAGAGGTTTCGGGATCTGTATCGGTATCCATATTTATGGATTTTCGGTTTCGGTATTATCGGTATCGGTACGGGATCGGTACGGTATCGGTATTTTAAGGCAAAATACCGATACCATACCGGTACCGTACCGATACCGTACCATACCGTATGTGTTTGGTATCGGGATCGGTATTGGGTTTTTGGACTTTTCGGTATCGGTATTGTCGGGATCGGTATCGGTTCGGTACCGATCCCGTCATCCCTACACAGAAGTGACTCTGATACCATTTGTAACTTCTAACCCCCCTCACAATCAATATTGTCCTCTATGCCCCTAATAGATTGCCCATCTAGGAGTTAAAAGATTTGTTTTTGGGCGTCGGGTGGAGACTTACCAAAAGGTCACCTGTCCTGATAGACAAAATTACAGACATCAACCTTTATGTTTGGCCAAAATTCCCAAACATGCAACCGACATCCACCGTCGATATATCGAACAAAACTGCCATGTGTCTTTCTACATTTCAATCACCCAACCTTTTATAATAATCCAATTCAACATACCCAACAACCTCCCTATAAAACCAGACAATAATATATCTTCAATCAAACCATTTAGTGTCAATAAGATGTAAATACTAAAGTATTAAAACCTAGTTGTCATAACAATAAACCGCACCAGCACCTTTAAGGGCCGTGATGAGAGAGAGAGAGAGAGAGAGAGAGAGAAGAGAGAGAGAGAGAGAGAGAGAGAGAGAGAGAGAGAGAGAGAGAGAGAGAGAGAGAGAGAGAGGGGGGGGGGAGAGAGAGAGAATCTGTCGCAACCACTAAACCCTTTGTGGAGGATAAAGATGGGTTACCGGTCTAGGTGTCAGATCTGTTCACCGATTTTGGGAGAAATTGTTGGTCGCCAGATTTTGATTTGCAGGTGCGTCTGAAGAAGACGACAGTTTGTCGATGGTGTGGGTGAGAGTGTTAACGTGGATGGTCGTCCATCTCAAGCGTTGGTGGTGGTAGTTGTCGCAGGTTTTGGTGGCGGAAACAAGGCTATGTAAGTGATTCCAGTAACAACCGGTTTAAACCAGACCCACGACCCGGATTCAAACCAGCATAAACCGGATCCATACTTGTATTTGTATTTGTACATGTATCTGGATATTGCTTATTATTATTATTAGAACCATTTTTTCCATGGGTCCAGGGAAGGAAAGAGCACGTTGTTTCTCAGCACGGTAATGTTGCCGGAGTTTCTCTATCTTGTCACCGGTGATGGTGGTGGTGGTGGTGGTGGTCATGGTGGAGATTATTATTATTATTATTATTATTATTATTATTATTATTATTATTATTATTATTATCACCTTCAATTTTAGAAGGTGGTGTTGGTCAGCTACTGGTGGTTGGTGTTGGTGTTAGCTTATGGCAGAGGAACAGGGGGAGGGATAGAATGCTTACTGATGGTGGTCGGATGGTGTTGTTGTTGTTGTCTGTTGATAGAAGAGAGATAGGGAGGGAGGGGGAGAAGGCGTTTTCTTATATATATATATATATATATAAATTTTTTATTGATAAATGTCCAATATACCCTCACGTGATATGCACGTAAGGGGACTTAACCATAAAAATTAACTGAGTTAGTCACAAAGGTTGGAACCTATAGTAAAATCAATATGTAAAGGGTGTTTTTCGTGCAAATGGAACATAAAGGTTGGAACCTGCAATCTTGGCCAAACATAAAGGTTGATTTCTGTAATTTTGTCATCTTGATATTACTCCCACTTGAGCACGCTTAACTGTGGAGTTTTCAAATGCTCCGCAGCTAACTAAGGTCAAAATGCGTAGGGGATTTAAGAGGCGGGGAATGTCTTATGAACCAAGAATCTTTCCTGTCCAGGACCAATGTGAAATTTGTCTAGGGTGTTACACAATCCATGTTAGTCTTCTCAGTGGTCGGTATCATTACAATCACCGCCCTTAGGGACTTATCATCCTTGATAAGGTTTCCCTACAACCCCAAACGACATAAGAGTGGCTTTGGTACTATTTGTAACATCCGACCCCTATCACCACCAATATTTTCCTCTTTGCCCTTGATAGGTTACTCATCCAGGATCTCACAACTTTGTTTTTTTTTTTGTCGCTTCTAAGGAAACTTCTCAAAATGTTATCTATCCTGGTTCTGCTAACCTGAGCACGCTTAACTGTGGAAGTGGAATGAAAATTCTCTTAAATAAATTTCCTTCCAAATTGAAAGGAAGAGAAAGGAAGAAAAAAAATGTAGGGTTTATCATTCACCACTTTACCCTTACAGTTATCCTATAATAAAGTCTAATAATTGTATAAGTGTAAAATATACATTTCGTTTCTCTTCCCTTTAGTTCAAGAACATAAAAATTCTTTAATTTCTTTTCTTTTTCTTCTGACTCGGGAACACAAAAAAAATTTATATATTTGATTTCTCTCTTTTTTTTCTCTCCTAATATCCTTTACTGTTCTTTACTTTCATTTAGTAAACTCAAAGTAAGTGTCTAATGAGGAGAATTTATAACAAACAAAAAAATTTGAAAAGGACCCACATTTTTATTTCACTTTTGAGTTTATAAAACACTTGAGCCACCCATGAAAGAAAGAGTATGCATCCTAGTGTACCAACATTAATGAAAATGTGTCTCTCTTCATAAGCTTGAGTATATTCTAGTCTTATTGTGAACATGTATAGATTGAGGAGTCTGTTCATGGCTTTGTTATTTAGCTATATAAGAAATAAAACTTACATTTTGAAATCCATATATATGTGGGGCTATTCAAAAAGCTCGTGAATCAGAGCTCGCCCAAACATAGCTCGGAAAAGGTTTTGTATGAAATTGGAGTTGAGCAACCTCGACTCGGTTTGTAGCGAGCCATCTTAGCTCGTATTAGTTTACTTATAATATATTTTATTTTTATATACATATAATGTATTATTTAAATGTATTAAGAGTGTAGTTGGTTATCTATGACATATTGTGTTGTTGATTAGGGTGCTAATGAACATAATATATTGTATTTCGTTAAAATTTGAAACTTATTTGATATTTGGTTGAACTTGATTTTGATATGTAATGTATTATGCTGAATTTATTGTAGATGTGTTCTTTTGAACGATTGAATAATGCTTTAGATTATTGAATTCTGCAACTAATTATTAAACTTTATTTTTAGATTCGAGCCTAGCCAAGCTGAGCAGATGCAGCTCAGTTAAAAACCACGCCGAGTTTAAGCTTAGGCTTTCGGCTTGATTTTAAATCCGAGCCGAATCAAACCAACTCGGTTTTTAAGCAAGCCCAACCCAAACTTGCCCTGACTTAACTCACTAAGAGCATTCACAGCCCGTCCACCAAATTCTCCCCATCAAATTACACTAAAAATCACCACCACTCCTAAATCTTCTCTCTGCTAATTGAAATAATAATACTTTTTCATACTTTTATCATTATACTTTCCTTTTTCTCACTCACAACCCTTACAAAAATATTTAAAATATATATAGGGGTGAACACTAGTTTTTTTTAAATACAGGAGTGAATAGTGCTTTAACCAAATATTTTCTCTCTCATCCACTTACAATCTCACTCACACCCACCCCATATAATTTGAGGGAACCCCTCACATAATTTGATAATTTGATGGACAGGCTGTGAATGCTCTAAGAGCATTCACATTTGGGTAAATCCACTTACAATCTCACTCACACCCACCCCATATAATTTCAGGGAACCCCTCACATAATTTGATAATTTGATGGACAGGCTGTGAATGCTCTAAGAGCATTCACATTTGGGTAACCAAATGTATGTGAATGTATCCACCAAATTATTTGGGGTGAGTGTAAGTGGTTATGAGTGAAGGAGAGAGAAAATATTGGTGGAAGCACTGTCCACTTCTATATTTGAAAAGTTACTGTTCATCCCTAAAAACATTTTAATATTTTTGGAAGTGATTGTGAGTGAGGAGAGAGAAAATATAATGATAAAAGTATCAAAAAGTATTATTATTTTAAAAAAACTTACTAAAAACACCCTACATCCCATCCACCATTTTATACCCCATCTTTATATTTTGAAAAATTCATCTTCTAGCTTTTTTTATATATAAAAAGCTACTATTCACTCTCATCAAATTATTGTAAGTGTATTTTAACGACGAACATAATAAAATAAGTGTTTGTGTGTAAGATAAAGGTAAATATGTTGGAGGGGTGTGAAAGGTTTTCTAAAATGAGAGATAAATTTCAAATAGTATGATTTTTTTGTTATATTATAGGGTAAAAAATAGTTAGGGTGGGGGGGGGGGGGAGGGGGGATGTGAATGCTCTAACAACCTTATATTTATATGTTTTGTACAATCATATAATATAGTATCTATACTACATTATAAAGGATGAGACATAGGCAAATATGTTCAAATTGTCCAAAGTTAAGATGGTATACCAAAGGTTTCTTTACGATTTCCTAAATTTTACCACTTTTCTTCCCTAAATGCCCCTAGAAGATAATCAACTTTTATATGAAAATGGAACTCACCCAAAATAAATAAAAACACGGAATAAAAATATTTTTGAACAAATTTCATATTATGGCGATGAAAGATAATAATTTATATTACCACAATGAATAATCTTATCTCAGCCAAACTTGTATGAGTTTTAAAACTTTAAAATATAGTGACTGAAGTCTTCCTAGAGTTAAAGTCAAGCTAACCAGAGCACATTTTTATTTATATCATTCAACGCAATCATTTTTGTTTTCAATTTTAATCATGATAATTACGTGAAATTAAGCTCTATAGCTTTTATTAATTGATTAGTTTTTAGGCGTTTTATGATAGATTGATGATATGATATACATGTCATTCATTAGGTATTGGTTAAAGGATTGTCTGTTTGTTTAGAAAATTAATGTCGGTGTAGTCTTTTATTGATATGCTTTGGTAGGAGAAATTCCATGGTCTGAAAATTATTATTTCAAATACATCCAAGTCTAGTCTTTGTTCTTGATGATTCAGTCTATGTGAACAACTTATCTTCACCAGTGAAACGTACTTCAACTACCAAAAAATACCTAATCGATCATTGTCTTGGATTACAAACTTGTAGATGATAATTAGTTTGGAAATAGTAAAAAAAAGCTCAAAGTATATTTTTAATGAACAAAAGTACAAAACCATATACGCTACACCAATTATTAACAAAAATGTTTCTAATATATTTTGTATTCCTATTGTTTGCTTTGAGTCGAGGGTCTCCCTGGAAGCAGCCTCTTTGCCCATACGGATAGAGGTAAGGTTTGCCTACATCCCACCCTCCCAGACCCTACGAATAGCTTTGCCATTTGTGGGATTTACTGGGTATGATTGTTGTTGTTGTTTCTAATCTACTTGACCGACCAATTACAACCTGTATGCTAACATCTTTTGGCTTATTAACATCTCTTAAAGATGTTATAAGGATGCCAACTCCCCCTCTCTCTATATCTATATCTATACTACTATATAATGTATGCTGGACGGGCAGCATCGTCATTTCATCTTTATTTATATGGGCGAAAATGTAATTTCATTAGCTTGGTAAGACAAACTTAATACTAAAATTTAATACAAGTCACATTTCATCCATTAGCTTGGTAAGACAAATTTAATATTAAAATTTAATACAAGTCACATTTAATTTATATTCTCTTTTTTTATTAATTTTGTTTTTGTTTTTGTTTTTGTTATATGTATACTATATGGTAATTTACTAATAAACAACTTATAAACCTAAATGTACAACTATCTAATGCATGCAACCTCCAAATGTCTTGAGACGCCTTCCAGTAAGAAACTCTTCTGGTAGTAATCGATGATTAAGACGCTTCTTATTCTCTTCTTTAAGACGCCCATAAATTTCAAGTGAAGATGAAGCATCGTCGGTTGTTAATGAACAAATCAAGCATCTTCAGTTACCCACGCATTATATTCTTTAAAGGCCCTTCCCTAATCAGTAGCAACCCCACTCCTCCGTTCCTCCTCTTTGTCATATGGTGACCTAATTTTTTATTGCAGATTGATCACCCGCATCTTGGTTTCTTGCTTGGCGGTTAAGGTAATCATTGTTTCCCTATGATTGTTGTTTATTTGCAGTGGTTGTTTTGGCTAATTTGGAAAAAAAAAAGTATTACAAATCCCAGAAAAGTTTTCAGGCAATGGAACTCAAATGAACACATTTACAACTACATCTTGGTACCATATGCGTTATCTTATGCGTTTTGTTCATTCTCATACTATTGCATCTCAATTTCATTACTTTTAACCTGTCAGGCTTTTCTTATTTCTCAAGGACCAGAGCTCAGTACATGTAAAGCCCTTCAAATGACGCTGATGATGAGATGCCAAATTATTTTACTCAACGCCTGTCCCAAAAAGAATTGCATCGTTTACATACCGATGTGTGCTCCACCGATGTGTACTCATCGTTCATATACTTAAACAACTTTATCATATGATTTTTTTTTGGTTTATCCAGATTGTCGTAGTAAAGTTGTTACCCAGACTCTTTTTAATGACAACAAAGAGTGAGGAGGATATGGACAAAAGCTTGCACTCACCATTCAAGAATATGATGCTTTGGCTTGAACAAGTGACCAGTGTTTAATCTTCCTCTCACGGATGCACCATCAACCAAAAGCAATTGGGCACTAAGCGATGTGGTTCAATGGGTTATTTTCATAATGCCAATGACCGTGAAGGTCACTTATGAACCGGGTACACAAAACACCGCAATTCAAGGTCAGTTTGTATACACCTTTTGAAACATCGTGGTTGCGTATTGTGTTCATCATTTTTAAATGTGATACAGAGTTGTATCGTGGAGGCGTCGACTGAGCATTTTTTATTATCTATGAAAACTTTTGTTGTACTTGTATGTTTCGTTATGTTTAGTATTTCAAGTATTGGAAGAAAAAATAGGAAAAATAAGCTCAGTAGGTATGTCATTCATTATATAAAACTATAAAACTAGATATCGACAATCCAAAAATGTATCATTTGCTGTTTATATCTAAGTTGCAAATGATAGAGCTCAAGTCTGGCTTGTTTTGACCTGTATTTTTAAAGTTTGAGAAGTGCTAAGGATGGTTTTCTAAGTTCGAAGTTGTCCTGTGTAACACCCCAACCGATGGCGGAAACATCGAGGTGTCACGTAGTGACGATTGTTCAAAAGCACATGGACTAAAATGTAAATATTAATAGCAATAAACTTTCATTATTCAAAACGAAATACAAAGAGTCTTAATAGAAATCTCAAACATAAATAATAAATGTTCAACTTTTATTTAAGCACTAGGTCCATCCTAAGCGTGAAAGCAAGTAAGATCAAACGTCACCTGAAACATGTACAAAATAATTTGTCAACACATATAATGCATTGGTGAGTACATCTGTTGGATATATATATAGTACAAAACGTTTCGCAATTCCTGTGTTGTATACCATTTGCAATTATGTAATTTAAGTAATGTCCGTTCAAAATCAACCCTATGTAGTAAGTATCAAGAATCAAGAATCAAAACATTTTTTAGTAATATGAATCACAAGACAATGACCAAGGTCTCTCAACAGAGTCACAAGGGGTATATACCATAGTACTATTCATTGAAATGCCAGGCCCTCAAAGGTTAATGATTTTGACAAGTCATAGACACACAAATTAACATAACGCAAACACACATGAGAATTGCATTTAGTGAAAGAATAAGATTTAGTCACAGTGTACATGACAGCCCCAAAAGTGTAAAATATGAAAAAGGGGAAAGATATACTCACAGTTTGCGAAAACGATCAAAATCCACTTAAGCGGTCGTGAGCTAAGTAATGGGAATTCTGAGGAATTCAACCTATAATGTGTAAGAATACTAATAAGGAAATGTCCAAGAGTCTAAAGTAACTAGGGTCTAAGGCATTAGGGTTTGCTAAGTCGATTTGGGGAATTAGAGGTTTTATGATTAGTCGAATTAATGTAAAAGTTGTATATAAAAAAAAATAATATGTCAAAGTTTGTAAATATACCAATTAAATATTTAGATCAAAATATATATATTTGAATAGTTATGACAAAATAATTTAGTTAATTACTTTAACTAATTATTATAAATAAATGCTATAATTATGAATGTATAAATAAATAATTATGTGTTTCACAATGATCTTACAAATGGTAATTAAGATTTTCAAACATAAAACATTTCTATTTTATAAGAGAAGTATTCAATAAATAGATATTTAATATTACAAATAAATAAATTATTAATTATGTCTAATTAATCATAAATAAGACTAATAATTCAAGACATGATCCAAAAATGCTATTTTTATAGAAAATGGATGATTTCTGATGTAAATTAATGAAAATAATTTTCCCATAATTTTTATAAACTTATTTATATTTAAAACTGATTTAATGATATTAAATAATGTTTTAAATGATTAAAAATAGGAAAATTAATAAAAATAAATGTTTTCTGAATCAATAATTTTTATTTTAGATTAGAATGCTTAGAAATAATTATCCTAAAATTTTGAGATCAAAATCATTAAAAATGAATTTTTAATCAATTAATTATGATTAAAACAATATAAATTTAATAAAATATAAAAATAAAACATTTTTCAGAAACTAAAAGTAGGATAATTTTCTATGAGGTGTCAAGAAGCTACTCCTAAATTTTCATAATTTTTGGAGCAAAAATGAATTTATTATGAATATTATAGATTTATGTGGATTATAAATAATTATTTATAATTAAGATAATAACAAAATAATACAACCTCAAGTCAAAAGGAAAAGAAAAAAAAAACAAAGCTGGTCATGGGGTTCGAACCCCTGACCTTTGCTGTGTAAGCCATACCTGCAACCACTAGACTAAGCCATCATGTTATTGATTTTACCCAACAAACAAAGTATTTAACCTATTATTAAAAAAACATCTTCTTCCCCAAATTAAAACCTAAGAACCCTAACCCTATAGCCAACTCTAATAAACCTGATCAAGACACTATTAACAATCTGTAATAGAGGGGTTTTGTTCGGAACTGAATAGGGAATAAAACGGCACCAAGAATAGAAGCTTACAATCGCGTTTCTGGATCGAAAAGAAGGAGAAGAGGCGGACACTATGGAGCTGATTATCAAGCTTTCTGATTGTGTTTGGAGTGTTTTTAAAGTGGGTTTGTGAAGAGTGTATGAGCAGGAATGATTTGGCGTTAACAATTTATATTGGTCATCTAAAAACGCCCATTTTAATGGGTTTTTAAAAATTCCGGTCGGTTATTAATAATCACGAATTAAACCCAATGGAATATGCGTTATTGCTCGTTTAAATGATGGTATTACGCTAATAATGAGTGGAGAAACGTATAGAAATTATAAAGACCTTGAAACAGACATTAATTCATGGAGTTGAGGCCTTGCCGGAAAAGATTCCGGCGGCCGGAAATTTGTTCTTGGCCGGAAAAAATCGTGTAGCAGGGAAGAGGGACAACAAAACATTTGAACTTTCAGTGTTTGGCAAAGTTAGTCCCTCTAGTTTTAACATAACTAATTTTTATTGTAACTTGGTTAAATTTTCTAAAAAAAATAAAATAACAACTAACTAAGTTAACTTAACTTAACCCAAAAGTTTCTAAATCTTTACAAAACTTGAAGTTTTCATAAAATCCGTTCTGAAAACATTTCAAGATACGCATTTGCTAAAAAAAAAAAAATTGTATACCCGATCCATAATAAACATGAATGACTAAATTTTAGTTCGCTCTAAAATTAAACTTGAAAGCGGCGAAACTTACAGGGACTATAATGAAAATATTTGAAGGACTAATATTGTAAATTAGATGAAAGTCTAAGGTGACGGATGTCACATCCTGTTAGCTATTTATTAGATAAGTTTTAGTGAAATTGTCCCTGTTTTCGGGTCGTTAAGGTTATTTGAATTAAGATTAAATTCGAATCGAGCTAAATAGACAAAATTATATATATGTAGTTTTTGTAAAAGAAATTCAAGTTATATTATTCCATTTGAATTTTTGGGTCGAATCGGGTCAAAAGTCGGAAATTTGATCAAACGCAACAGCCAAAACCTGTGCAATCCCGCCGCAACGCGCGGGTTTCTGCTAGTATGTATACACATATATTAGTTATTTTTTTTGCTTCAGTTTTATTTCAAATTAGAGAAACAATAAGCGTTTGAAGTTCATATTTTGTGTTACAAATGAAGAAAAGGAAGAAAACCTGAAGCAACTCAGAAAGAGTTTGTTATTTAAGGCGAACCCAATGCCAAGCTTTTACCATGAGGGTCCACCGCCAAAGGTTGCGCAAAGAAGATAATTAATAAATCATTTACCTTCTAATGGTTTGTTAACACATATATCGTTGTCACTACAAAGTATTGATTATATTCATACAAGATCGATGTGTTCTATTTAACTAAACAATTCTAACGAGCATAAAGTCTCCTAAAGTCTTATCTCCTGTTCATACAATCTCGCTAAGAAAAAAAATCGACTGTTAGCTTTATGAGGGTGTTTGGATGTGCTTTTTCCAAGTTATTATCTGATTATTTGATTTTGGGTATTTAATATAACAATATCACTTTTGCAAATACATATCCGAACGGTCCTTAAATGTTCAAATTTTAGGTAGAATTGTGGAAAAATCATAACTGGAGCCTTAGCTGGAGGAGTGACGGCTAAGGATACTTAGCTAGAGGTTGACTCTATAATTGAAGGATTATCTACCAGCATGTAACTTTCGAGCTGTAAGTAATTACCATTCATTTGAAAAGTACTGGGATATGTAGCTAGAGGTTGACCCTATAACTTCTTTTATTGTAATTGACAGATTAATTAATAGCACTTAGTGTGCACCCTATGCGCAATGGGATCACTTGTTGCTAAGATGCAGGGGCAAATGCATCGTTTGGCCCATAATAAAGCATAACTACGACTTGGCTATTTGCTCATATATGTATATTTATTTCTATTCAAAGTGAGGTTATCATTTTCTTTTCTTTATAATTTTATCTTCCTGTTCAAGATTGCCATGGTCTCAACATTGAAGCACAAAAATCATGTTGAGATGTGTGGAAGGAAATACACGTGTCTTTTGGCTTATGAATTTGCAACCACGGGATCTCTATATGACATATTGCATTACATGAACACTTGTTTGCAATTTTGTTTTCGTGGTTAAATTAACGGATATATAAGTTGAAATATAATTGGTGTTGGGTTTAAAATCTATATAATATGCATATATACATGCAGGTAGGAAGGGTCTGTAAAAAAATTGATGAAGAGGATGTGGAAGGTTTTATAAAATGAGAGATAATTTTTTGAAGAGCATAATTTTTTTTATTATATTATAGGGTAAAAAAATTGTGGAGGGGATGTGAATGCTCTAACACTCTGTTCCAGAGTTTCATTAAAGGATGAAAGAGAAAGGATTAGGAAGGAAGTGGGGAAAAATGTGTTTCAGAGTTTTTTGTAGGAGAGAAAGGGAGAGAATGAGAGGGATAATAAAGAGCTTTTTAGGGTGATTTTCAATCTTTTCAGTTTGGAAGGAATTGGAGAGAAAGGAAGAGGAGGGAAATCCTTTCTCTTCCACCTTTTAATGAAACTCTGGAAAAGAGTGTAAGGCTATTGGGTGTGGAGGGGGGGGGGGGGGTGACATCTTCATGATGGTCTCCACGTAGGTGCCACGTAGGAGTGGGGGAGTGGCATCTTCATAATGGGCATACAAGGGGGTGGTGTACACTATGATGACGAGGCTCCTTATTGGCCAGAATTATTAAAAATAATAAAAATCTCACTTTCTGATCCATGTTTGGCGCGTCACCCCGGCAAAATTTGGACGCCAATACCGTTACCGGCATAAGGGTGCGGTGTTTGCCGTCCCGGCATCACCTTAACGACCTTATGTCGATTTCATACCTCATGGTCTAAGAGCATTCACATCCCGGGCATCAAATATATGTGAGTGTGTCCATCAAATTATATGGGGTGAGTGTAAGTGGTTGTGAGTGGAGGATATAGAGAATATTTGGTGGAAGCACTTTTACTCCTAAATATGAAAAGTTACTATTCACCCCTAAACATATTTTAATATTTTTAGAAGTGGTTGTGAGTCAGGAGAGAAAAAATAATAATAAAAGTATGAAAAAGTATTATTATTTTAATTAGAAGAGAGAAGATTTAAGGGTGAAGTAGTAATTTTTAGTGTAATTTGATGGATGGGATAAAAATGTTCTAACAATTATATTTATGTGTTTTGTACAATCATACGATATAGTATATAATATTATAATGGGTGTCGTTGTCGGCATGAATTTTGTTTGACACATTGTCTTTACTCTCTTGATGATACATTTTTGTAATCCATGATTGCGACTCATGTGGTTGTAATTGACTTCTCTGATTTCGAATAAAAGTTGTACTATATGTAGACAAATAATAAATATAAATAAACTAGCTGATTACCCCGGGAGGGTCCCGGGGTTAAAAAATCTAATTTTACGTGATAACCTATTGCAAATGGCTCAAGTTAACTAACCACAAAATCTCTCAATCATTGCATGTTCATAGTATTCTAATCAGTAATAACTCATATTCCCTAATCTAAAATCTAATCAGTAATCATCTAAAGAATCACTTATGTAAGCTGCAACTATTAAAAAACTCATCACATCTCTCTAATTTCTCACATTCTAATGGCTCTTATAATTCCTAACCTAATCAACTAAACAAACACTTAAGTTGGAAGTTGTAGTCATTGCATCTCATTATGCCACGTGGCATAATCAAGAGATGGTTGAGGCCACCATTGAATGTCACATCAGCAACTATCAATTCTTTCCGGGAACGTCCCGGGGTTGAAAAATATAACCATTCTAATAATACTAATACTAATAGTAATAATTATTACTCTTGTAATTAAATAAATAAAAAAATAACCTTGCTATAAGGTGACACCATGTGTTGCAGTGTTGCGCGATTCTTTCTCCTAACTTCTCTCGATGAAGTATACCTAGTAAAATTCTAATGATAACATGGCGATTGGGCTAATTTTCAACATCGTAGATAAGAACCTGGTTTAAAAGAAAAAACATGATTAATAAATAACATGAACACTTTGTGTGTTTTTTTCCTGTATGAATGAAACCCCTCAAAAAATAGTCGATTTTTCTCCGTTTTTATATAGGACTATGGTACTCGTTGGAAAGATAATAAAACGCTCGTTAATTTGGTGTAATTTTGTTCTTTAAAAAATCCCGTATATAAAAGATATAAACGTTTAAAAATTATGGGAGGAAACATGAGAGATAAAATTTTAAATTTATTTTTAAATTTCTTTTTCCTAAAATAACTCAATTTAATTTAGGGTTTTATATTTATCTTTTTTTTTTCAATTAAAAAAGGAAATAGTTCAAAAACACTAAAAATTTTCAATTATGATGCTACGTGGCACTCTCAAGGGGAGGTTGAGGCCTCCATTGCACGCCACGTCAGCATATACGTTTTCTTTTATATATATAGATAGATTTTTTTTAAAAGGCCAGCAAACATTTTTACCCGGTTATTTAGGGGAGTCTCTACACTATGGACAGACCCCCACGATTAATCCAATGGAGGGCCCATACGTATCTCGGGTGGCTGGCGTAGTCAGGCCCGCCCATGCAGTTCCTGAAACCCGGGAAAACCCAACCCCTCACTTGACCGTATGCACGACAGTGAAGGATTGGTAAAACCCGGTCGAGATCAGGACTCGAACTCGTGACCATAGGCCATGAGTCATCAATCATTTCTCGTTATGTCACTCGTGAGAATCAAACCCGGGACTCCCAAAAGAGATCCCCAATCCTTTCAACAACTTAGCATCATGCTTTAAATTTCTACTTTTTAAACAAGCTCACTAAAGCTATACTATTATTTTATACAGCAATTAAAATACTTTTAAGATTAGGCCCTGGATCGGCCACACTGCTCCAGGGACCATCCCGCCCTCACCGGCAACCAAAGGACGAAGGTGACGGGGCTAGGGCTTGTGACCGTTTTATACATAACCATTCAACCCCATTTTTTTTTAAAAAAAATACACTCTCTAAAAATTTCAAACTCTCTATGAAAAATATCAAAGTCTCTTCAAAAAAATGTTATCTTCATCTTCGTCGGGTTCGTCAGCTACCCTTGAAGCCGTAAACGTTTTTATAAACATTGTAACGCAGGCGACACGGATCATTGGGGGAAGAAGATGAAGAAGTCTTGTCACAACCACGAACTAGGCAAACGGCTATAAACAGAGACCGGGAATGTTACTTTATACTTATATTTTAGATTTTATATCGTCATTATTTTTATTTTTTTTAGATTTTACATCGTCATTATATTTTTATTTTTAGTCTTATATCGTTATTATATTTTTATTTTTAGATTTTATATCGTTATTTATAGATGCCCACGATAGATTGGTAGCGATTACTTTGCAGACGAACCCTTGTACACGGAAGTAATGTTTAGGTGTTGGGTTCGAATACTTATCGAGTTTTCACCCGTTCTTTACCTTATGATAGGATGCTAGACGTGACATATGACATCCGTCCCTTTTTACTTTTAACATACTTACAACTTTAGCCATTCTAGTGTTTTGACAACTATTGAATTTTGTAAGTATAATAACTTTAACAAGGATTTATGATTCGACATGTAACTGTTATCAAAATTTATCTTGGCTCAATGTTGAAACAATTAATTACATTGAAATAAAAGAATTAGTACTTGCATACATGAATTACATGAGTCGTTTTAAACTGACACTCACACCTTATTAAAATGACATTTTTTTCACTAATATCTAGTAGTTGCATAATACGGGTTTCACATACTATACCAAACAAATATTGATAATAAGTGATAAAGAACATATTGATCAAATTAATTGCCTCTCTGTAAACCGATGGTGTACACTTGAGTGAGCAAAGTGTAGTAGCAAAATTTATTATTAGAAAAGAGTTTTGAGTGTAGATGAGGCAAACAACAGTTTCTCACCACCATTAATTGGAATGTTTCCAAACTTTAAAATAATAATAAATCTACAACTAACTCCTTGATCATCGCCTGGGTTTGTAACCGATAAGATTCTTTATGACTTCTGACGTTTCTTATGAAACATCCGCAAAAGAATTAATCATGTTATTAACGCCTCATTAATCATAAACTCCCTATAAACCTAAACATAAACATAAACCTACAACCTCACCCCAAACATCATTTCCCTCTCGGCTCTCTCACGGTATTTCCAACAACCGTCGCTGACTTTGCTTGTTCGCTGAATTGTTGTCGGAACCGAACTCACATACACCATAAGGGTCGTGGAATTTAGGCAACGCTGCAACCGTACGCAAAGTTCGCCACTACTATCCCAACTCCACAACAAAAAACTAGATGCCACTATTACGAAGTTACCCGAACCAACCACTCTGATTCGTTTCACAATCACTCGGCGAGGTACCGATTCTTCGAGTTTCCATTCGGGTTGGTAAATGGGGTGAGTACTCGTTCGAACCTCTGTCTCGTTATGTTTTATTATTTTAGATACAAACATTTCCTTTCATAATATAATAATGATATTTAATAGTCTCTTGTTTTAAAATAATTAGTTTTTTTCTTTATATGGCTTTCAAATTAATACAGTCATTTGTTGTTATGAAAATTGTAATCATAAACTTAGCACACACTCACTGATATATCTAAAAGCCATCACCTTTTATCCAAGTTATGGATTTAATACCATTGTTAATACGCATGTTCAACATGAGGCTTTAAAGAATGTGAAAAAACTATTTTTCTTACTATTTCTAATAAAAGAAAATAAGTATACGGGTTTGGCCTCATAAGCTTCTACCTAAAGGTTATTTCTAATAATAATAAAAGGTACATGATTATTTTCATGTAGTCCTACAATTATACGTTAGATAAATGGGTTTTAAAATGGTCATTGGGATGTTTAAAACAAAAATGATGATAACGAAACTAGAAATCATGTATTGTTCGCGAACACTATAAATAACATTATTAGACCACTAAATCATCATCCTTAATTTACTTAGATTCAAGCATAATTTGTTGTTCTTGTTGATTTCTTGCAAGTTCATCATCACAATCAAAGTGAGTATATCTTTCCCCTTTTTCATGTTTTACATTTTTGGGTGACTCATGTACGCTTATTACCTCACTCACTTAATCATGGTTTATTCTATATTCACAATCGCAATTCTTGTATGTGTTTTACTTGTTGATTCGCCGATAGTGTGTACTTATGACCTTAATCATTAACCGCTGGGCGGCCTAGCATAGCAATAAATAGTACTTGATTATTGTTATGTGTGAACGATTATTCATCGCCTACTATGAGCGAATACTATATATATGTGACTCTTGATTCATTGAACAAAGGTTTGATTTTGGGTAACATTTGTACATAGCTTGAACACTAAATTGTAGACAGTATAACACGTGAATTGCGAAACTCCTTTTCTACTATATGTATTCAAACAGGGTATGCTCACCAATACATTTTTGTATTGACATATACTATTTTCGTACACGTTTCAGGTTATTTATGAGATGACTTTTAAGCTTTTGGAATTTTTACTTAGATTTTGGATTCATTGTATTTCAGTTTTAGTTGTCACTTTAGAATTATTGTATCTTGTAATATTCTTTCAATGTAATAAACTACTTAATCAATATATCAAAATTTATACTTTTAATCCATGAGCTATTGAACAATCGTCACTACGTGACACCTCAATGTTTCCGCCATTGGTTGGGGTGTTACATGACATCCGTCACCTTTCACTATTGCTTTAGAACGACTTTAGCCCCTTTGGTTTCATGTATTTACATTTATAGCTCTTGTATTCGTATATTCTCATTTCGAGACCTTGTTTTCTTTGATTTCACACGTAATAACTTTCAATCCAATCAAACCCAACCACTCTAGGCGAATTTTCCTCCCCTTCAAACCCCTCTCCCCATTTTTCTTAAAATACCGTTAGTAAATGATTATTTACTGAATTACCTCGTTTTGAGACTTTAACATCCCAAAATAATGCAATGTGTAATTAAACTCCATAACTTTCCAATTAAACTTACCAATATACTATATATGACCCCCATTATCAATTTTAGTTTTAAATCGTAAATCATGGAGTAATTGATTGAGCAAAATACGTTTATAACCTTCCTTAACTCTAATAATTGAAATCGTATACATAGACCTTGTTATTGCGATTAAACTCTCTCTCTCTCTCTCTCTCTCACACACACACACACACACACTCATAACGTGCCGATTAGTATAACCCCTTTGCAACCAGTCCCTTTCAATCTCTAAAAATCTCAATTTTGAAGCTTCTTTGGTCGCAACTTCGTGTTCATAATACGTCACCTTTCGGTACACTCTAATCCCATATTTATGTTCTTTAGGATTGATTTTACTCATAGAATAAAAGCCCTATGGTTTTATTTGTTTTCTGCAACATTTGGTTGGTCAATTGGATCGATTAAGGGTTTGCATTTATAATACTTAAATTGGGGATTTTGTTAATTTCAAATTTTGAATAAATATAAATTGAATCTGAATAATATAACAAACACATAGCCAGATTAGTTGGTCTGGGCATGGCTTTATAATCATCAGGTCACTGGTTCAAGTCCTAGGGGGACAGGATATTTGTTTTTGTTTTTTTAACATCCTTATTAATTAAATCAAATACCTACTATAAATACATTAATTATTAAAAATGGTAAACTTTGTCGAAAAGTTTTATGAAAATTATCCTAGCTTCATAAAACTCTAAAGTTTATAATTATAATTATAATTTTACTTTGCTGATAAATATTTATTTATTATTTTTAATTAATTTATTTACTTTAAACAATAATTAATTCATTAAAAATTTATTTTTAATCATTTTAATACCAAATTTTTTGTGGAGTTATTTCTAACCACATGAAACTTCTTGGTAATTTTATTTCTTGTAAAATATTATTTTTACCTATTTTTTCACTTAAAACTATTTAATAAATTATATTCAATTAAATTCAGTTTTGAATGAAAATAATATGAAAAATAATTTCTAAAATAATTTTTCAATTATATCAAGTGTTAGCCTTTGTTATAAAATAAAAATGATATTTTTATACTTTATTTGTATTTGATTCCTAATTATTTCTTTTTTAATAATAATAAATCAATTTAAAATATGCAAAATACCAAAATTAGAAGTTTTAAAATTCTGAAAATTATTTTATTTTCTCAGAATTGAAATTACTTGTAATTTTTAAATTTATTTTGATTTATTAACTTATTCCATTAATTTCTACTTTTATTTCATATTTAATTACATAAAGTCCATAATTTAAATTTGAGTCGTTTCATTATTTACACATTTAATCATTTTACATGTCTTTATATTTGAAAAGATAATTGAGTTATTTTATATATCTAAAAAAAATATTCGAAATCAATTATGGTTTAACTCAAAAACCCTAGAATCCCCAATTTAGTCTACAAACTCTAATGCCCAATTCTAAAAAAACTTAAACTCTTTTAAGTTTAGACATTTATTTTGGATACTTGAAACTTTACATTGAGTCTTCGAGATTCGCCTTACATACATTCACGACGCTTTAAGGTTTATACAACTTAGCGAATGTGAGTATACTTTCCTCTTTTTCGTTTTCACACTTTTGGGGTGATTCATGTACGCTTATTTACTCACTCACTTAAATATGTTTATACAAAATATTCACAAATGCAATTCATATATGTACCTTACGTGTATGCCTTATGTTTAATTGTGTGTACTTATGCCTTGTCGAAATCATTAACTCATGTGGAGCCGAACATAACAATGAATAGTACTATGATTTATATCTCTTGATTGATTTACCCTTGCGAGGGGAAGCCCTTGGTCATTGTTATGTGATTCTTGACACTTAAACTTTTGATTCTTGATTCTTATAGGTTTGATTTTGAACATCTGTACAACTTAATTACATAATAGCAAATGATATAGCACATGAATTGCAAGCACTTTTAAATCTATTATATATATATATATACAAACAGGGTATTCTTACCAATACAATTCGTTGTATTGACATATACTATTTTCGTACATGTTTCAGGTTAATTTTGAGACATCTTCTTAGCCTTTTGGACTTAGATTTTAGAATTGGATATTTTTTTTATACATTTGTTTAGATTTGATAAGTTTTCTTTAGACATTTATATATTTTGTATCTCATTCAATGTAATAAAATTATTCAATTTAATGTAATCATATTTACACTTTAGTACTATGAGTTATTGAACAATCGTCACCACGTGACATCCCAATGATTCCGCCATCGGTTTGGGTGTTACACTAGAGGCACAAGGGGGTTCATCACCTTACAAAATGCCCAGCGGCACTTGCCAAATGGCTTACGGGACGACATCCGATACATAGGATGAATATTTAAAGATGCCCTAAAGAACTACACGAAAATGTCTGTACAAGTTTTGAAAATGTGTGGTGAAGCTATACAACAAGAAATATTTGCGAAAACCAAACTCTAGTGACGTGCAACAATTGTATCAGTTCCACGAATAAAAGCACGGTTTTTCGTAAATGCTCGGAAGCATTGATTGTATGCATTGGCCGCGGCAGAATTGCCCGAATGCATGTCACGGAATGTTATGCGAGGTGATCAAGGACATCCAACCATAATCCTAGAGGCTGTTGCGTCCCAAGATCTGTGGATTTGACATGTTTTCTTTGGTGTCCGTGGTTTGAATCACGACATTAATGTCATCAATCCAATCAACGGTTTTTGACAAGTTCATAAAAGGAATCGGTCCAGATACCGGGTTTACGGTTTTGGGGGTGGAGTACAAGTGCGGGTATTATCTTGTTGATGGATTATACCCACCATACTATGCAATCGTTAAAACTAAAGTATCTTGTACCTGATCGACGAAAAAAGAAAGAAATTTGCCAAGTATCAAGAAGCGGCAAGAAAGGACATTGAACGGTGTTTTGGGGTTCTACAATCATGATAACACATCATGGATAACACATCATTGAAAGCCCAACACGTGCCTTTGAACCAAAAAAGTTGCGTTACTGTATGTATGCTTGTATCTTGTTCCATAACATGTTCCTCGAAGACGAAGACACGACCATTTGTGAGTAAGACGAAAATGCGGTGGAGGGGAATAATGTTCCGGTTAGTCAAGAACAACAAGACTTAAATGGGTTCTCATTACATAACGCGTACACACATTAAAATCTTCAATCGGACTTGGTTGAATATAGTTAGAACTTCAGATACAACGACTAGCTTATTTATAATTTTTTTAATGTCAATCAATCTTGTATCTTTTAGTAGTGTTTTTTTTTAATATAACGTAGGCTATATTACTAATTTTAGAATTAATTTTAATTTTACCTTTTTAAATATTGCATACTAATTAATTAAAAAAAGAAAAAAAGTGGGAGGTCCGTGCTCCACACGCTAGAATCATTCCTTGGGTGATAGCCCTGCCTCACACTGACGTGACGACTAATGTGGGAGACCATTCCCAACCCACTAGCCTTATAAAATTACTATTAGAATATATTTATTGGTCTTCAAGTTGAACGGTACTTAGAGTATTCACATCCCAACCTCTATGTCATATTTATCTTCAGATTATAGAGAAGAATTTAAAAAAATCATTCAAAACATCCCTACATCTCATCCTCTATAATAGAGAGTAATTTATAGAAAACAAAAGTAAACTTCTACAATTGGAGGCCCAAAACCAAGTATTGTGAGTGTATAAAAAAGAGAAAAAAATAATAATAAATGTTTGTGAGTATAATAATGATAGAGATGGAGATAGGATATGTGAGGTTTTTGAAAAATAAACAAGTTCTTAAGAAAAGTGTGTTTTTTTAGTAAAATTAAGTAGATAGAAAAGTAGAATAGATGCGAATGCTCTTAGACTATCCACTATCACAACCCAACCCAACTTTTCATTAAAATATTAATTTCTCTCTCTTCCATCTAAACAACACAACCCAATTCAATTTTTTACTCACATTCACAACCCAACCTAAATCAATATTTTATTAATTAAATATGATTTATATATTATTTTTGTATTAAATGGTTATGATAGTTGAAAAGAAAAAATATTAAAATATTGAATTGTAGGTTGCAACCGAACACCAACAAACCGGTCGTGGCTCATATATTATTTTTGTGTTTTAAAATTGACAAAGTTGTTTGTCTTTATTCATAAATATCGCAACCGGTTGGAAAAATGGTTGTGACAGTGGGTAGCCTTATGGAATTATTCTTCTGGTTGGTTCCATCTTTGGGTTTTTATCTCCTATCAGAGTCTAGAGTCTGGTAAAAGCACATGGCTTAAATTTGATCATTGGACCAACTTTGTGGATTCCTTTATCTTCTCACACGTGTAAAGGGCCTATGTTTATTGTTTCAGCCACGTTTTAAGTTTTTGTCCACGTATGGTGTACGTGGAAAAAAATCTACTGTGCCATTTTTTGATCGTATATCTTCTCTATTTTCTTAACAGCTAAAAAAGCAACTTTTATGCAGGTTGAGCAATATGGAGTACAATAATGTCATAATGCAGGTGTTTTGTGGCTGATCGTTTTGGAGCTCCGTTATCAGGAGTAAAAAAGATTTATCCATTATAATTGGTTGATGATGTTTACTTTTTAGGTTGGTAGATTTGAGGAGTTTCGATCTGATTAGAATTCATATGAAAGATGGTTTAATATTTTACTTTAATTCATGTTTGTTCTATTCACCTTTCCCCACATGTACAGACGAGAATTGTTTTTTTTTTAACCTTGTTATGTAGTATACTAGTGTGGTGCTTGCGCGTTGCGGCGGAGACCACAACACTCTAATTGTTGATTTTAAGGGTGTGTATAAGCTGTTACTCGGTTCACTTCGGTTCTGAGCCATAACCAAAACCAAAACTTTCGATTAAGATATTTCAAAAACCGACTGGTTTTAATTATTCATTTGTTCCCATTTGGTTAATCGGTTATGAACATCGGTCCAACTGGTTAATGTGAGCTGAAAAATTTACTCTGTGCGAAATTCATTAAAAACATAATCTTCCTTCTCCGATCATAGAATCTAGTGAGCGTATAGTTTAGATCAGATTAGCCATACGTACTCATTTTAGATTTCAAATCGTTACCTCATGATTAAAAACACGGCTTTCATTATTGATTTCTCGATTTCTATATAGTATTATCAGGTTTATAAAAACTTTAACTTTTATAAAGTACTTAATTTTATGTAAAAGATTATAACAAAACATTTAGTATTATGAATTATTTTTTATATGTGTTCTAGTTAATGTGTTTAAAATAATTGTACAATTGAATGTCATGAGGTCTTATAAACATCCCATGACTATTGATTACCTTTTGATTAAATATGGTGCATAAAAGACAATTTTACCCTTAAAAGGTAGTTATTATATGCATTTTGTGTTTTATAAGGAATCAAATTTGTACCTCTTAAATTTTAAGAAGAAAAATGTTTTATAATATAGTATACATATAGATATAGATAATAATTATTATTAAATACATCATATACATAATCCGGTTTAGACCTGGATTTTTTTGCCAAAATAGTGCTACAGGACGAGATTTTTGTGCATTTGGGGGGTGTCAGACAAGGATTTGAACTTTTGATGAACCGCAACTTGAAGCTGTGGTTTATGCTTATGTGTCGATGACTAGGAGGGAGGTTGTCTAAGGATGATGACATTAGGAGGGAGGTTGTATGAGGGACGATGACATGGAAAGGAAACCGCAGGTTCAACTTGCGGTTTCTCTCTCCTACTCACCAAAAGTGCATGATCCTCCCCCTAATCACCGACACATAAGCATAAACCGCAACTTCACCAAAAAAATCTTTAGACCTGTCCAACGGTTGATCAGTAAGACTAATAAAAAAGATACGACATGACTCATATATGTGAATATCTATGTTCATGTGTAGCTATAATAAAAAAGGTACAACATGACTCATATTATGTTGATTAAATTTGAGAATAATTTGAGCGTGTTTAGAGTATTGTAAAACAACTACACCTATTAGCAATAGAGAATAGAAAGAAAAATGAGGAAATACTTTCTTATTGATGTGACCATATAAAAGTACAAAGCCTCTATATATAGGCTCATACATTAATGACAATTAGGAGTTAAGGATGTGAAGAGTCACTCTAATAATGAAGATTTATAACACTCCCCCTTGACTATCCACAAAATGAAATACGCTTGGTGATGCTGCCTCATTAAAAACCTTGCTAGGAAAACCCAGTGGGATAAAACCATAGCTAAGGGAAAAAGAATGCAACGCGTATTATTCTCCCCCTGGTGACTTAAGCTCTTTGAGTCGACGCATCCCGATCCCATGAACCAAGTTCTTGAATGTTGAAGTCGGAAGTGATTTGGTAAACAGGTCTGCCAAATTCTCGCTAGAGCGAATTTGTTGGACTACAATATCACCATTCTTTTGTAAATCACGTGTAAAGAAAAACTTTGGTAAAATATGTTTGGTTCTGTCTCCTTTGATGTATCCTTCCTTAAGTTGTGCAATGCAAGCTGCGTTATCTTTGTGTATTATTGTTGGCTCTTTATCCCCTGAAGAAATACCGCAAGATCCACTAATATGTTGTGTTACTGTCTTTAACCAAACGCATTCTCGACTAGCTTCATGGATTGGCAATATTTCTGCATGGTTAGATGAAGTGGCTGTGATAGTTTGCTTCACGGAACGCCATGAAATCGCAGTGCCTCCGTGTGTGAATAAATATCCCGTTTGAGATCGACCAGTGTGAGGATCAGACATATAACCTGCATCTGTAAATCCAACCAAACATGTTTTTGATTGAGTAGTGAAATACAAGCCCATATCTTTAGTACCTTGAAGGTACCGAAATATTTGTTTTACCCCATTCCAATGCCTCCTTGTTGGGCATGAGCTATACCTTGCTGGCAAATTTAGTGAAAATGATATATTTGGTCGTGTATGGCTAGCAAGGAATATTAATGCACCAATTGCACTAAGATATGGTACTTCTGGACCAAGAATTTCTTTTTCGTCTGCAGGTGGCCTAAAGGGGTCCTTTTCAACATCAAGCGACCTTACAACCATTGAAGTGCTAACTGAATGTGATTTGTCCATGTAAAACCTTTTGAGCAGTTTATCTATGTAGGTTTCTTGGTGCACAAGTATCCCATTTTTAAGATGTTCAATTTGTAGCCCGAGACAAAATTTTGTCTTTCCAAGATCTTTCATTTCAAATTCCCTTTTCAAGTATTCAATCGCTTTGTGGAGCTCCTTAGGAGTTCTAATTATATTTAAATCATCAACGTATACAACGATTATAACAAACTCAGATTCTGATCTTTTTATAAAAATGCATGGACAAATAGAATCATTTTTATAACATTCTTTCAGCAAATACTCACTAAGGCGATTGTACCAGATACGCCCAGATTGTTTTAGCCCATACAATGATTTGTTTAATTTAACTGAAAGGTGTTCTTGAGAACTTGATTTACATGATTCTGGTACTTTAAATCCTGCAGGCAGTTTCATGTAAATTTCAGTATCAAGTGAGCCATAAAGATAGGCTGTCACAACATCCATTAGACGCATATCAATCCCTTCTTGTATTACCAGACTAATAAGATAACAAAAAGTCGTTACATCCACCACTGGAGAATAAGTCTCCTCATAATCAATTTCAGTCTTTGCGAAAAACCTTGTGCTACCAATCGTGCTGGTAACGTGTTGTAAAACAACTACACCTATTAGCAATAGAGAATATAAAGGAGAATGGCGAAATACTTTCTTATTGATGTGATCATATAAAAGTACAAAGCCTCTATATATAGGCTCATACATTAATGACAATTAGGAGTTAAGGATGTAAAGAGTCACTCTAATAATGAAGATTTATAACATAGAGTTAATTATTTTTATTTTTGAAAAAGAAAACCTTCCATTAAAAATGACATGTACTTCACCATAAAGCAAATCCCTTAAAAATCATATCTTCACATAATCGGGGAGTTTTTTTTAAACATTCTGTGATGCTAAATCTTCTTTGAAAATTATAAATAGTAACAAAATTTTCTGTACGTGAACGCAAAGTTTATAAATAAATAAATACTACTAACCAATGTTTTAAAAACCGGTTTATACCGCTTACCGGTGTCCTGGCTGGCACGAATCAGTCCAGTAATTTGAAAAAACGGTAAAGGACTTGAACCGCCGATAAATTCCGGTATACCGGTTTATACCGTTACACCGGTACCAGTACAATGTTAAATTTTGGACTTTATCGGCCCATAATGATCATAAAGATATCATGTTAAGTGAGAAAAAATACGAACCAATTTCTCAAAGACATGGCTACTTGGTATATATGTTACTTATCTTACGTAATTTCAGTATATTTTGATTATTGGTAACTAAAACTTCTTATTAAAGAATGTGGAAAATGAAAACAGTTATACTTTTATTGATGAGGATGATGATGATAACGAATTTTATCTTTTAAGCGATCATGAACTTGATGCTTTCATGATTCAACACTCTAATGACATAAACTAATTATACCCTTTTATATAAAAACAATTTTGTTCAAAATTGAGTAGTTCATGACTTCTTTTTTTATGGATGGATTCACTTTTAAATTATTTTTTTTATTACGAAATCAAATACTATTAGATTGTTTTTTTTAGTTAAAGTTGTATTTATAAAATTGTAGGGTTAATTAGTCAATCCGGTTAAACCACCCGATATAACTCGGTTCAACCGGTCGAACCATTTCTAAAACCAGTCTAGTATGGTTAAAAATCGGTTTTTAAAACGTTGCCGCTAACTGAATTTTGTGTCCAAATTTTAACTAAAACCAAGGATTTTTTTTATTATTAAATGGTGCTACAGTAGGCAAGTTTTGTGCATATGGTGTGTGTCAGGGTCAAGTTTGGACTTTTGGTGTAACCACAGATTGAACTTGCGGGTTCAACATATGTGGACGATGACTAGGAAGGAGGAAAGGTGAGTAGGAGAGAGATGGATTAATCAGCAAGTTGAACTTGCGGATTTCTGGTTCAAATAGTAGCTTGCAGCATGTCTGTGAAGATGCAGTGTGCAGCTATGCAGTGTGAAGTGATTCAAGCTCAGGTGAAAAAATGGAAGCATGTGAAAACCGCAAGTTCATCTTGCAAGTTTAAGGCCACGTGTCATCACCCCATACCACCAAGAATCTCACTTACAATAATAATTAATGCATTCACAATTGAATTGCATGCAAAACTCTGCACACCATGCAACGTCTAATCACCATACAACCATAAAAGTTCTATAAAGCCTTCAACAACACATCTACAACTGATCACTTGCATGCAAAAACCTCTAATCCTTCAATCTGCAAGTTGAAGCAAGCATCTAAATATTAAAACCTTCCCTCCCTCAAATTATTAAAAACCTTCATCCTAAAAAAATGGCATATCTAAACCCTGGTCCTCCCAACAATGCACTTCTATGATGTCAACCGCAACATCGTTCTGCGATGTTATTTGAAGGCAACGAGCCCCAGGGAGATTTACTAGATGTTAGACGGGGCGACCAAGAATTTTGGTGGACAATTGCCACGACGAATCCGTTAGATCAAAGGGTTAATTTTTTGGTGCGGAGGGCGGGTTTTAGTGGAGTTCTTGACTGTGGTTACCGCCAAATTGACCGCGGGTTGATAACGACCCTTATTGAAAGATGGCGTCACGTCCAGAGACCCACACATTTCACCTATGATTTGGTGAGGCGACAGTGACGTCAAAGTCCTAATGGGCCTTCGTGTTAATGGTGCAACAGTCATACGGCCGGAATTGAAGCGAAACTCTGAGAAACGGTTACAGTTTGTGTGACAACCAACAAATTTCGGTTAACCTTTGACTGAATCTTAATCACGTTTTCTTTATATTTAGCATGTTTTAAAGTTGATTTTGATTAAGTTAAGTTGTTACGAGTCTGACGATGTCTTTCTTGGAGTTCGTGGACGCCTTGATGCTTTAAAGGAAGAGTTGCGCATTTTTAACGCTAACGAACTGACATCAGTGAAAATTTGTCAGAGTGAACTAAAATAGAGTTATTACATGTAAATACGGCACATGTTTGCTGTTGAAGCAATCGGATGTGGAATCGGCTTGAAAAACGGTCTACAACGTAGCGTTTTGGAAAACGAGGGAAGTAACCGACATGGGAACCGGACATCAATATGCGTGGTTTTAACTGCATCTATACTTTCGGAATAATTATTTTATTTTAAATAATGTTATTTATTAAATATTGAAAGCTATCAGATCGTTTAAACGAAGGAAACAGTGACCGATCGAGTTAATGCGATTTTAATGTGTGTTCTGAAAGAATGCGCTGGATGCCGAAAATAATTATATTTTTGCTCGGTTTAGCTATAGTTTAGATTTCGAACTAAACCGACTAATTTTTATAATCATTTATCGAGCCTAGAATAAGACTGAGACATTTTACATTATAATGGGTTCGATACGCGGTGTCTACCTACCTAACTTTAAACCGAACTATATAAGGGCGTGTTCTCCTCTTTGTTCTTCATTTTGGCAGCCAACAACAAAAATAAAACCCTAGATCTCTCTCATCTCTCTTTCTCTCTCTCTCTCTCGGGTCTCTCTCTGCTCCTTCTCTATCTCTCTCGTCCCTCCCTCTCTCCTCCTTCTGTTAAGCACCGGCTGACCACCACGACTACAAATGGCGACGACGCGTGGTTATTAAACCCAAAAATGGGCTGGTATGGTTGGAGATGGTGATGGATCGAGTGGGGTTGTAGTGACAGCCGAAGGTGGTGGTGATTGGTGTAACACCTCAACCGATGGCGGAAACATCGGGATGTCACGTATTGACGATTGTTCAGTAGCTCATGGTAAATAATAAATTTCATTAATTGATTACATAAATTACATACAATTGTTCTAAAAGAATTTGTACATCAAAATGAAAAATACTAGATACACATCTTCAAGCATTAACTCTAATCTTCAAGCAAGCTATATCCTGAAACATGTTAAGTTTGAAAATATTTTGGGTCAACAAAAGTTGGTGAGAATTACATAGGTTTGAATGTTGAATAAAATTTGTACAATTCGAGTGTCATGGCAAGTCTAGTCCATATGTGAAAATAATACTACCCGGTAAATCGTGTGCATAATCAAACCTTGTGACTAGAATACTGTGGTCCATCCCATACGCATATGGTTCACTCGTTTTTGTTGCGATAACAATCACCCACGCTACTTATGTAGGAGGTAACGTATCCGGGTGGGGTTGTCAGTTCAATAGATCTATTATTGTGTATCGTTGGCTTGTACGGAGTTAATGATTATGCTAGAATAATTGTGCTTACCATAGTAATGTTTAAGACATAATGCAACATAGAATAACACATAGACACTTATGTTGAATTGTAAATTGATGTTGTAACATGTTTCACCCCAAAATAGTGAAATGGAAAAGGGGCTATGTAAACTCACCTTAGGTGCTTAATGAGTTCGTGAGTTTTCTTGAGCGTGCAAACACTTAGTAATAATGCATTGGAAAACTCGGAACTAGCTAGAGGAGATAATGATGGATGAAAACTTTAGTATGTGGGAGATGGGATAATAATGTTTTTTTTTTTATTGAATGTTATAAAGAGTTGAATGGTAGGCTATTGTATTTATAGTGTAGAAATTGTAGTTGTAATGAGGGACTACTTTGACTAGGCTAGAATTTAGGAACAACTTTAACTTGACTAGAAGACCATATTTACTAACACTTTGACTTGACTAGGAGACCATATTTACTAACACTTTGACTTGACTTGACTAAAAGACTACGTTTGACTTTTCAGGTTTGACTAAGGGACCTTGAAAGGGTTTAAGTTTAATTGGTTTTAATTAACATCACAAAACACCAAATGGTGTAGTGGTTTGTGCGGTGTGGTTAAGGTTTAGCCCTCTAGGGACTCGGGTTCGAATCCTGGCTCAGGCAAACATTTTTTTAACGTTTTTAAATCAAAATTTTTAATAAAATCCAATTTAATATTGATTATAAGTCATTATTTAAACAAAAAAATTAATAAAATGGAAGGGAAAGATAATGTAAACATGAATCGGATGAATAAACGAGGGAGTTCTATATATATAAAAAAATGTGTGATGTTACAATTGGTCCGGTTATGGTTGTGGTTATTGAAGGCGGCAGCGGTGGTTTGTTTCGGTGAGGGTCTGGCCCGATTGGGTACAGGGGCTGTTTGGGGTTTGGTTCATGGTGGCCGATGGTGGTTTTGTTCAGCGGTAGGGGACGATCAGATGTGGTGATGGTTTGGCCCATTGGTGAAAGGCCCGAGGGTGTTGGGTTTCGATGGGTCTTGGGTTCGAACTGTACATGCAACGGCTCAGCGATTCAGTTTTGGGTTCGAGGCTCGTTTATGTTGTGTTCTCAGGTCAGATTTGGAGATGGTTTAGTTTCGGGTTCGATTGAAGTGCTCGGGTCAGATCTGGTCAACGATCGAGACATGCGCGTACATTATGGTATAATATTTCGTTTTGTTATTATATTTACGAAATGGTTGTAACTTGCGAAACGAACCGACAATATAATTTGATAAATGGTATTTGTGGATTAAAGTGTGATTTGATAATATTGTATATTGGATTAAACCGTTGGGCTATATATATATTATATATTGTTATATGTAGTTGTATAAGTATAGTTTACATAGAGTGTCGAAATGTATAAAGTCTCGTCCATTGGAAATGCGGATAAATAAATTGGATGTCTTGTGTTTGTAAACTGATTTTGGGAAAATTGTAGAGGACGTGTGTTGTCTGGTTTGTATAAAAACAGAGGAAACTCTGCCGAAATTTTATAAAATCCAAAGCACAATAAATGTGATATTGATTTGCGTTTTTATAACTTTCCAAGTGTTGAAAAGTATATTTTATACAAAAATCGCGATAATTTGCAAAAGTATTTATAATAAGTACAAGTGAATCCCAGACAATATTTTTAAAACAAATATATATAGTTCTACCAAACGTCATATATAACGAGTTTTTGAAAGGTTTTCGTAACTAAATAATGTTTATTGTACGGATTCAAGAGTATATAAGCATCTGATTTTACTTGGGAACTTATTTATAAAAAGAAAAGTTTTGAATATTTTAATTGTTTGGATTTGGGAAATAATGTGGTAAGGGTTATTGATTGGAATTAACAAGAAGAATTGTGTTTTTACAAAGTATATTTTCCTAAAAATAAATGTACAAAACAATTATATTTATTCGAATTACGAGATGAGCTATGACTCGGGATGAGTTATACATTTCATAATACTAGTTCAACGTGGGTTACACGCGAATAGTAACAAGTGCGCAACTTGGGTACTATGTCGTGTGTTAACGCATAAATTAAGATAAGTCGCGATCGGTTCGTTGAGCTACAACACTTTTAAGACTCGGATTCGTATACACGAGTCTAGATAGTTGGATAGACTATCTGTAACTGGATAATAGGCTAGGCTTAATGAGTTAGACTTTAAGGTGTCTTTTGATGGTAATTAGGACACAAGGAAGTCGGTTAAAGCTTCGGGCTTTGGTTGCTAGCCAAGTAAGGAAATTAAGTTGAGTTCATGACCCTATTTTTTTTTTTACTGTTTTGTAACTATTTTCGGGGAGAAGACATATATGTTTTATGAAAACTTGTTTATTGTAATACGTAACAAAGTTTGAGAAAACGCTTAGAGTTACAAATGCTTTTATGAAGACGTACATGGATAATAGGGAAAATAAATAGTTTTTGTGAATTTCACGGCCCCCATTTTTTTAGATGTTTTTGAACATTTTTACAATCGGGGGATTAACATGCTTGTATGATGAAGTAGGACTAGAATTATGTAGAACATTTGATGGCCTTGGGTCGGTGCACGGCGTGTGCGATTGACGCTCGTCAGTCCCTTCGGGAAGACACTTCCCTGCATCTCTTAATCATTTGCTCTTGGTCTAGAGCCGTAGTTGTGTTAATAGATCTATTGGGTTGACGCCCCCTCCGTGACGATTTGGACGTTGTCTTATGGGAAGAGCATAATCTTCAAAAAGTTCCTCTAGGATTAGGGGTCAAACTTGGGAAGAAAAGTCATGGTTTGATTAAGAGCCTTAGGTTAAAATCATACTTGTTAGATTTTGCGAGTCTACTTGGTTCTCTTTTAGTCGTACTCGATCATGCGTTTTAAATAAGGAAATTTGTGTATTTGCCATAAAACTAGTAAACTCGCCAACTGTTGTTAATATATTAAACATGCTTGTGTTGAACGTTTTGTTTTACTATTTCTGCTTTAACTACGAATTTGCCGGTGAGATTTACCGGAAAATGGTTTTCACAATATTATTTACGGATGTCCAACAAGGAATCCGAGGAGGAAAATAGTTTACGAAAAGAAAGTTTTCAAAAGTTATTATGAAATGCCCGGCGAGGATTTCACGGGAATAAAGTCTCATTTTTGAAAGTGGTAATTCGATCGATAGGAACCTAGTATACATATTTTTATGAGAAGGTAAGTAGGCGGTTAAGTGAGTCGAGTCGAAAGGTAAATAAAAGAGGACTTTTAAAACGTTTTTCCCAAATAATGATTCGTGTAAATGATAATGAACTTTCTTAAAAAATTTTACGAATAATTTCCCAGTAATTTAAACAAAAAGTGTTTTGTGAAGAATAAACATAAATGTAACACCCCGACCGATGACGGAATCATCGAGGTGCCACGTAGTGACGATTGTTCAATAGCTCATGGACTAAAAGTATAAATATTGATACATTGATTAAATAGTTCATTACATTGAAAGAATACAAGATACAATAATTCTAATGTGACAACTAAAACCAAAATACAATAAATCCAACATCTAAATAAAAAATTCCAAAAGCTAAAAAGGCGTCTCAATAATAACCTGAAACATGTACCAAAATAATATAGGTCAATACAAAAATGTATTGGTGAGCATACCCTGTTTTGCATACATATAGTAGGAAAAACGTTTCGCAATTCATGTGTTGTATACCGTTTGCAATTATGTTTTTAAGTAGTATCCGGGTCAAAATCAACCCTATGAAAATGAAATGAAATTTATATATATAGTATGCCCTATTAATAGTAGTAATGAAACACATAGCAATGACAAAGGTCTCTCAACAGAGTCGCAAGGGGTATATACCATAGTACTATTCATTGAAATGCTAGGCCGCAATGGTTAATGATTTTGACAAGTCATAGATACACAAAGTAACACAAAGCAAACACACATGAGAATTACACTTAGTGAAAAGAAATAGTAATTTGACATAAGGTACATGAGTAGCCCCGAAAAGTAAAATTGAAAAAGGGGAAGATATACTCACATTTGCTAAATAGTTATGTCACTAAAGCTTCGTGAGTGTGAATTGGTGAATCCCGAAGTCTCAACCTAAAAGTATGGTATATGTATAAGTGTTTGGACTTAAAATAAGTCTAGGGTTTCTAGTCTAAGACACTTAGGATGTCTAGTCTAATTTGGGGTTTAACTTGTAAATAACGATATATGTTGAAAATGCGACGTAAGTAAATATATATACTTGATTGAAATAATATGACATATGAACTAAGGAGTAAATATGAATAATAATATTATAAGTTCATAATTTAAAATTATGAACTAAAGTAAATGGTGGAAGACATATAAATGTTAAATTATCTAACAACTTTGAAAATTTTCAAAAAAAAAAAAAAAAAAAAATGCAACAAGTTTGAAACATTAATTATTTGTATTTATTAATTAAATAAAACCAGTTAATTAGGTTAGTGAAAGAAATTTTAAATAAGATAAATAGTTTAAATTTATAGAATAATAGATTTATGAAGTCATAAAATGATCTAAATAATTTAGAAAATATTTTATAAATATTTTTAAATGACTTAATGAATATATAAACACATAATTATCATAAATTTCACATAAAAATTTAAAGTTAATCAAAATATCAAGAATTTTAATGAAAAAAATGTATTATGACCCAAAATGGTCAAAAATAATTTTTAGATAATTTTACTAACAAAAAATGATTTTATGTTATATTTATTGTCTAAACCTTAAATAAAGAATTAAATTTGATAAAAGTACAAAACTAATAAAAATCAGGTAGCAAAAAACATAATCAGTAATCTAATATAATAAATAGGTTTTCCACAAATATTTACATTAAAATACAATATATATATATATATATGATTTTTAATGAATTTATCAAGATTTAATCAAAATAAAATTATTAAAACTATTGCAACAGCCACAAAATCAGAATAGAAACTATTTCCATGTAATAAATATCATCTAGAAGCTAAGGTTAGAATTTCATGATTTTTAGATAACATATGAATTAGTTATGAATTTTACAAGTTAGTTATACTTTTAATTCAAAAATCCCAAATTGTTCATAAACACCCTAAATCCCTAACTAGTAATTGAAACCCTAAAGTGTATGAATCATCAAATAAATAAAATGCTATTGAAGAAATATATATGAAGGAAAATAGTGAAAGTTCATTGAAAATACTTACGGTTTTTCCTTGTTCGATTAAGAATAATAAGAATATATGAAAACTAAAAGCAAAAATCTACAAAATTCTTGAGGATGATGATGATGATGATATGAACTCAAAAGATGATGCAAAGATGAGAGAAATGAGAGTGTTTGTGTGTGAAACTTATGTCGGGATATTGAGGAAAAGAAAGAGTAATTGAAAATATAATGGTGTTTAATATAATAATCAATTTGGTGACTAATACTAGCAATTTGGTTGACTAGAAACTCATAAAACTTGTTTTTGAGGTAAAATGATTAGTCATAAAGTTTAAAAGAAATTGGTAATTGTTTAATTGGGGTTAAAATATATGATACAAAAAAATTGATTTTTGGCATAACAAACCTCCATCATTGGTTTTATATAAAAGTCAAATTATAATAAGTTTAAAAAATCTTTCAATATACGTGTTTGATTAAAAAGTAGACCCACCAGTAAATATGTAATGACAAAAAGAAACTCAAGCTTTTATTAATTTGAGAATAAACAAAAGTACATTGACTGGATTTGTAAATGTGATAATATAAGGACTAAATTTGTAATCTTGACAAAAATATAAAGCGCGGATGTTACAGTCTCCCCTACTTTAGAAAATTTCGTCTCGAAATTCTTTTAAATGGGGTCTCTATGAAACAAAATGTAACACCCCAACCGATGGCGGAAACATCGGGATGTCACGTATTGATGATTGTTCAATAGCTCATGATAAATAATAAGTTTCAATAATTAATTAAATGAATTACATACAATTGTTCTAAAAGGAATTTGTACATCAAAGAAGAAACACTAAAATATAAATCTTCAAGCATTAACTCAAATCTTCAAGCAAAGCTATAACCTGAAACATATTAAGTTTGAAAATATTTTGGGTCAGCAAAAGTTGGTGAGAATTACATAGGTTTGAATATTGAATAAAGTTTGTACAATTCGAGTGTCATGGCAAGTCTAGTCCATATGTGAAAACAAAACTACCCGGTAAATCGTGTGCATAATCAAACCTTGTGACAAGAATATTATGGTCCATCCCATATGCATATGGTTCACTCGTTTTTGTTGATCGATAACAATCACGTACCCACGCTGCCCATACTGGAGGTACACGTATCCGGGTGGTGTTGTCGGTCCAATAGATCTATCATTGTGTATCGTTGGCTTGTACGGAGTTAATGATTATGCTAGTCTATTTGTGCTTACCATAGTAATGTTTAAGACATAATGCAACATAGAATAACATATAGACACTTATGTTGAATTGCAATTGAAAATGTAACATGTTTCACCCAAAACTTTAGCGACATTAAAAACGAGATACAGAAATAGGTACTTGAGATGTGGTTTTCACTCCTAACTCAAAGATGTATTTCAAAATTGAAAACTACGGTGAGAAGAAACCAGTCACCAAGTTAAGGATATCACTCCCAGCTTAGTGGTTAAGGTTCTTTTTGGAGGAAATACTCTTTGAGGTGTGGATGTCACTCCTATCCCAAAGATATGCTCCTAAGATGTGTAGCATATAAAGGAGTGAATCTAATCACCAAGGTATGGTTGTCACTCCTAGCTTGGTGAAATCGTTTCATTTGTGAAATACGAGTGTCTTCTTCTCTAAGCAAAATACCGAAAGAACAACGAGAAAGAATCATAGCGAAAATATCTTGAAAGAAAATATAAGAAATAAGAGAAAAATACACGAGAGGACTCGTGAATGTAAGCTTAGTTATAGACTAGGCTAAAAGGCATTCTAATAACCTAATTCCCTATAACCATGGCTCTGATATCAATCTGTAACACCCTGACTGATGGCGGAATCATCGAGGTGCCACGTAGTGACGATTGTTCAATAGCTCATGGACTAAAAGTATAAATATTGATACATTGATTAAGTAGTTTATTACATTGAAAGAAAAATACAAGATACAATAATTCTAATGTGACAACTAAAACCGAAATACAATAAATCCAACATCAAAATAAAAATTCCAAAAGCTAAAAAGGCGTCTCAATAATAACCTGAAACATGTACCAAAATAATATAGGTCAATACAAAAATGTATTGGTGAGCATACCCTATTTTGCATACATATAGTAGGAAAAACGTTTCGCAATTTATGTGTTGTATACCGTTTGCAATTATGATTTTTAGTAGTATCCGGGTCAAAATCAACCCTATGAAAATGAAATGAAATTTAGATATATAGTATGCCCTATGCCCTATTAACAGTAGTAATGAAACACATAGCAATGACCAAGGTCTCTCAACAGAGTCGCAAGGGGTATATACCATAGCACTATTCATTGAAATGCTAGGCCGCAATGGTTAATGATTTTGACAAGTCATAGATACACAAAGTAACACAAAGCAAACACACATGAGAATTGCACTTAGTGAAAAGAAATAGTAATTTGACATAAGGTACATGAGTAGCCCCGAAAAGTAAAATTGATAAAGGGGAAAGATATACTCACATTCGCTAAATAGTTATGTCACTAAAGCGTCGTGAGTGTGAATTGGTGAATCCCGAAGTCTCAACCTAAAAGTATGGTATATGTACAAGTGTTTGGACTTAAAATAAGTCTAGGGTTTCTAGTCTAAGGCACTTAGGATGTCAGTCTAATTTGGGGTTTAACTTGTAAATAACGATATATGTTAAAAATGTGATGTAAGTAAATATATATACTTGATTGAAATAATATGACATATGAACTAAGGAGTAAATATGAATAATAATATTATAAGTTCAGAATTGAAAGTTATGAACTAAAGTAAATGGTGGAAGTCACATAAATGTTAAATTATGTAACAACTTTGAATATTTTCAAAAAAAAAATGTAACAACTTTGAAACATTAATTATTTGTATTTATTAATTAAATACAACCAATTAATTAGGTTAGTGAAAGAAATTTTAAATAAGATAAATAGTTTAAATTTATAGAATAATAGATTTATGATAATTAAGTTAGTGAAAGAAATTTTAAATAAGATAAATAGTTTAAATTATAGAATAATAGATTTATGAAGTCATAAAATGATCTAAATAATTTAGAAAATATTTTATAAATATTTTTAAATGACTTAATGAATATATAAACACATAATTATCATAAATTTCACATAAAAATTTAAAGTTAATCAAAATATCAAGAATTTTAATGAAAATAATGTATTATGACCCAAAATGGTCAAAAATAATTTTTAGATAATTTTACTAACCAAAAATGATTTTATATTATATTTATTGTCTAAAACTTTAATAAAGAATTAAATTCGATAAAAGTAAAAAACTAATAAAAATCAGGTAGCAAAAATCATAATCAGTATTCTAATATAATAAATAGGTTTGCCACAAATATTTACATTAAAATACATTATATATGATTTTTAATGAATTAATCATGATTTAATCAAAATAAAATTATTAAAACGATTGCAATAGCCACAAAATCAGAATAGAAACTATTTCCATGTAATAAATATCATCTAGAAGCTAAGGTTAGAATTTCATGATTTTTAGATAACATATGAATTAGTTATGAATTTTACAAGTTAATTATACTTTTAATTCAAAAATCCCAATTGTTCATAATCATCCTAAAGCCCTAACTAGCAATTGAAACCCTAAAGTGTATGAATAATCAAATAAATAAAATGCTATTGAAGAAATATATATGAAGGAAAATAGTGAAAGTTCATTGAAAATACTTACGGTTTTTCCTTGTTCGATTAAGAATAATAAGACTATATGAAAACTCAAAGCAAAAATCTCCAAAATTCTTGAGATGATGATGATATGAACTCAAAAGATGATGCAAAGATGAGAGAAATGAGAGTGTTTGTATGTGAAACTTTTGTTGGGATATTGAGGAAAAGAAAGAGTAATTAAAAATATAATGGTGTTTAATATAATAATCAATTTGGTGATTAATACTAGTAATTTGGTTGACTAGAAACTCATGAAACTTGTTTTTGAGGTAAAATGATTAGTCATAAAGTTTAAAAGAAATTGGTAATTGTTTAATTGGGGTTAAAATATATGATACAAAAAAATTGATTTTTGGCATAACTAACCTCCATCCTTGGTTTCCTATAAAAGCAAATTATAATAAGTTTAAAAAATCTTTCAATATATGTATTTGATTAAAACGTAGACCCACCAGTAAATATGTAATGACAAAAAGAAACTCAAGCTGTTATTAATTTGTGAATAAACAAAAGTACATGGACTGGATTTGTAAATGTGATAATATAAGGATTAAATTTGTAATCTTGACAAAAATATAAGGGGCGGATGTTATAATAAAACCATGAACTCACCAATTTTTTGTTGACCTTTTTAAGCATGCCTTTCAGGTTTAGATTTTTGGCAATGGCACGATTGGAATAGGCAATATCTAGGGATTGGAGATCCAAGAGGATTAGAAATGGCGTTCAGAGTTCAGAAAGTCTTAGGTGTATATATATTCCGATGCGTGGTAAAGGTGCCAAGGGTTCACAACCGACGGGAAAATCAGGGTGTGACAGTTTGTGGCGTCCATGTTGGGTATAGGTGAGCCGAGCATACTGCGCGGAAACACTATCCTAACATCCAAACTTTTAGAGCAAATATTAGAGCTGTTGGCCGCTGATGCGAGCGAGGTGGAGGTCACACAACGGGCACGTTGTGTAATATTAATTTTGTTGGGATGTTGCCTCTTTTGTGACAACAACGACTATGTGTCGTTGTCACATTTACCCCATTTATTCTATCTCAATGAATGTGGGAGTTTGAGTTGAGGGAGTGCCGTGTTGGCATGTCTGTATCGCAACTTGTGCAAAGCAGTATTAGTGACCGATAAAACATGTGGAGGTCCTATGTATTTGTTACAATTGTGGGTCTGGACCAGGATCCGGGTATTATCCCCTATAATTCAACGCCAGTTGCTACCTAGAAACCCATTTGGTGTCATGTAAGTACTATGTTATGCTACTTTGATATTATTTATTAAAGCTTCTTAATTTAACTAATGATTGTTTTTATAATTATATTTATGGTTGGCGTGTTAAACATGACCTTACGGAGGTGGCATCACACTCCTTAAGGCATCAATTCAAACTAGGAGTAGGCAAAAAATACAACACCGAAAATTCGATATCGAAAATCTGGCGCAGAAAAGGTTAAACCAGAAGATCACCGAAGAGTCTGCGCTCTCCATTAGATGACGGAAATAACATGACTTGCTTGAAACTGGGGATGATGTGGCATGGTGAGCCGGTTTTGTATGAGAGTAGAAACATGACTTGGTTGCAACCGGCCACACCAAAAACAATAAAGGTCATCTTCACCCATCATCTCCGTCATAACAACCTAGGATTAAACGCCACCATTGTAAACTACCACTGCTCCAACTGTTAGGAATAGCACGGTTTCAAATGGTAGGCTGAATATTCCAAACAGGCGTTGTTTCATGCAGATGTAACTTCAATCCAAAATAACAGCAAGCCGAGCCGCAAGCACCCCATACCATAGAAGTGTGATAGGTACCCAAGAATCCTTTCAACAAGGCCATGGGCGCTGTAACACCCTGGTTTTAGGGCTCAGAATTTTTGGCTCATTATTATTATTATTATTATTATTATTATTAATGTATAATAAACAAGTAACCAAGAATGAATAATGGATATCACGATTATAGGCGAGATGAAAAACCGAACCAATATATATAGTATTATTAGAAAGTACACGTTACGAGACCGAACTAAATCACGTTAACGAACCTGACCTGTGTACACGGTGATTAGTCACCATTAGAGACACATGGCACCTTCCCATGGTGCCATGTGCCTCCACCCACATTAAACATCTATCTATATATATAAAAGAAAACGTATATGTTGACGTGGCGTGCAATGGAGACCTCAACCTCCCTTGAGAGTGCCACGTGGCATCATAATGGAGAGTTTTTGGTGTTTTTGAATTGTTTCCTTTTTTAATTAAATTGAGTTATTTTAAGAAAAAAAATTAAAAATAAATTTAAAATTTTCTTTCTCATATTTTCTCCCATAATTTTTAAACATTTATATCTTTTATATACAAGATTTTTTAAAGAAAAAAATTACACCAAATTAACGAGCGTTTTATTATCTTTTCAACGAGTACCATAGTGCTATATAAAAAACGGAGAAAAAATCGACTATTTTTGTGTGGTTTGGTTCATACAGGAAAAAAACACACAAAGTGTTCGTGTTATCACGTAAAATTAGATTTTGTGGGGAATATGAGTTATTACTGATTAGAATACTATGAACATGCAATGATTGAGAGATTTTGTGGTTAGTTAACTTGAGCCATTTGCAATAGGTTATCACGTAAAATTAGATTTTTCAACCCCGGGACCCTCCCGGGGTAATCAGCTAGTATATACATACACACGCCACATCACAAACACCCTCTTAATATGTTATTTGACCTACACACACTTGAACTCTCACACACACCCCTACTATAAACTAGAGAGAGAAAGTGATGAGAGATCAGAGATGGGAACGAAAGAAAAAAGGGATCCAGAAGGCTTCCGATTGAAACCGTCAGTGCATAACCCAAGACGAACATTTCGTATCTCTTTTGCGAAGTCAAGATCCTCTGAGTCAAAATGTTTCCAAGCCATGCCATCACTTGGATGTGCCATGTTACCCTCTGTTGTTTTGTGATCATGGTCCCAAGTCATATCCTTGGCTGTTTTTGTAGACATATACAACCTCTTAAGTCTAGGAGCAATTGGCATGTACGACATTACCAAATTAGGTACCTTACTTCGGTTGCTCTTATAACGAGATTCGTTACAATATTTACACTTGGTTAATGCTTTGTTTTGCTTATAGAATAACATGCAATGGTTTTTGCAAACATCAATTTTTTCATAAGGAAGACTTAACTTTTCTAAACTCTTCTTAGTTTCATAAAAGTTTTTTGGGAGCTTATTCTCTTCAGGAAGCAATGAATTAACCAAGGAAATGTTATAGTTGTAAGCTGCAGTTGACACATTGAAGAGTGATTTCCATGTCAAGAAACTTGTGGCAGCTTGCAACTTTAAACAATTTGTAGCCTTCTCCCCCTCCCACAAAGGTTCATCAGCAGCTTGTAACATGTCATAGAAGCTTTTTGCTTCTGGATTAGGTACATCTCCTTCCAACGTATTTGAAGTATAACCGCATGCATACATGTTATCTAACACCATGCGTTTGTAACCATCATCATTATCATCAACTTCCATAGCGCTAGAAGATTGGCCAACATCGTTGACGGAACTTTCGCCATGTTCACTCCATTTTTCATAGCGAAGCATGAAACCTTCCTTGTACAAGTGTTCTTGAACGGTGGCTCTATCTCTATAACTTACATTTTGGCATTTATAGCAAGGACATTTTATCTCAAGTATTGTTTCACCATGCATATTGACTTTCTTATCAACAACTACATGATGAGAAAATGCAAAGTCCAAAAACAAATCCACATTGTCACAGTATTCAGAATTAAGAAATCCGTCACGGTCATTCTTTTCATACATCCACTTTCGATTGGTATACCATGACATTACTAATCAAATCGATGTCTCCTAAAATATAAAGTCATCAAAAAACATGTATGTGGACACATAAAGCATTTATTATTAACTAAAATACTTATAGATAGATACATCTAAAGTCAATGCCAACGAGAACAAAAAAGAAATTGTTATAATATTACAAGACAAAATCAATTACATTTCATGTAAGAGATATGGATACACATAAGTTGTTCGTAGGGCTCGATTCGAGCTTTGTTTTCAAAGCTCAAGCTCGGCTCATTTGTAATTTCTCAAGCTCGAGCTCGGCTCGGGCTCGGCTCGTTTAGTATTTATTAGTTAATACTTAATATGTTAAATAAAAATAATATAAATAATAGTTCATTTAGGCTCGTGAGCTCAATAAGTGAAGCTCGAGCTTGGGGCTCGTTTACTAAAATTTTTAAATGAGTTGTAAATATTACTAAATATAAAAAAAACCTAATATTACACTAGGCTTGATAAGGCTCGACGAGCCTAACGAGCTTCACATGCGAGGCTCGAGCTCGATAAATAAACGAGCTTTGTTTGAGGTTCAAGCTCGGCTCGTTTCGGGCTTTTTGCCGAGCCGAGCCGAGCTCGAAGAAACACATCATCGTCTTGCTAAACCGAACTGTTTCTTAAACCTTCACATAAAGTAGACAGTGTATGAAGTTGCATAATGGGTTTAGCTTTCAGTTGTATCCTAACTTGTAACTCATATATGTTCGACTTCTAAAGTTAAACAGAACTATTCACATGGTTCCAAAATTGACATATTTTGAGTTGAGACATATGATGTTAATCAAAACTCATACCCATAAACCTTTGCCAAAATATATTTGCAACATTGGTCAAACTCAAAGTCAAATTGTATCACATGTAGATAAAGTAGGACAAAGGCAAGAACATCTACTCATCTGGGCATTAAAAACACAGAAGAAAGAATACAAAAAAAAATGAAATTCTTAACTTCTTTCCTAAAAAAGCTTATAGAATTCATAAACCCCTAGTTGTTCGTAACTTCCTTTCGTTTCATAATTTAAGTTTCTGAAAAGTTATTGCTTTGTAAAGTCAAACCTGTAGAACTCACATTCTGAATGAAGTGTAAAATTACTTGTTCATTGAAGATCAATGTTTTTATAACCAGACCGGACGTCGAACCGGTCTTCTTACCGTTTCACTTGTCAAACCGGTCGGACCGGTTAAACCGGATTTAAGAACCGAAAATTTATATATGTATATAACAAATTTTATACAAAATTATATATATCTAAACTAGTAAAATTAATAAATAGAAAAATTGAACATACATTACAATTTAAAAGTTGCCGTTTGAAAATAAAAATAAAAATCTAAGAGTTTAATTTAACTAGTCAAACTCTATATGCTAGATTGCTAGGTACCTAATGCATGAATTGACCACCACTTATCTCTTTGGTAGGAATTAATTTTCTTTTTATTTTTAAGTTTAGTTCTACAATAAAGCATTCCTAGTTGTAGGGGTGTTCATGGTTCGGTTTCAAACTGTGAAACCGTCTAAACCGGTCATCGGTTTGCTTTCACGGTTGGTTATTTTAGTTAACTTTCGGTCGGTCAGTTTTAATATTTTCAAACCGTAGTGAACGGTTTGGTTTATGGTTTATACCGAAAACCAACCGTATAAAACCGGACCGAACCGTAGAATTAATTATGTTTATTTTAAAAATATTTCATATATACATATATATTAGACATATGTTGAATTAAATTGGTTTTGACTCCTAATTATTATTAGTATATCAAAATTTGGCAAGCCCATTTTGTATTCTCAAACGTAAACACAGTAAGTCAGTACGCTACAAACTTAAAAGCTTCCAATTCTAATAAACTTAACTAATTAGAATACTAGACATAAAAAACCACAAAATTTAAAGCCTTAGCCACTCCCATTCTCTCATCATCAAATATTACGGTAAGGTATAAAAGATTCTACCCAAACTTTGTGTGGTCTCTCTCATTCTCCCATGGTAAGGTATCAACGAAACAAACCGTGAAACTAAACCGAAACCAAACCGTTACTTACGGTTTGGTTTGGTTCGGTTTAAAAGTTCTACGGTTTGACCTAAAAACCTCGAAAACCGGACCATGAACACCCCTACCTAGTTGTATGATAGAGAATACACATTTTGTCTTCTTCCTTTTCTGTCTTAACAATAAACGAAAAGCAGCATGTCAGCCTCTAGCCATGGTGCTTCGTTTGAAATAGTTTTATTTTTTCACGACCTTTTACCGCGGCCCAACCGTTATTTCAGCCGGTTCTCTGGTTCTACCGCCGGCCACCAGTCCGGCCGGCTGGTTGCTTCACATCACGGTCCAAAGGGCATGACCGGAACGCCGACGTCGTCGGCCTCCGGTTTAAACCGGGCCGGTTTCAAAACGTTGTTGAAGATCACAGATGATTTTAAGAATTCTGAAGTTTTTATTCTTCCATATTGTGAGTACCAAATCTAATGACATTCTTAATTCTTTATCAGAAATTATAAAACAGGTTCCATTTATCAACAACAGATCAGAACCAATTAAGAATATGAGAATAATGGTACTTTACAAACACAAATCTAATCGACTATTACCATCTAATGCAGAAAATTTTATGAATTAAAAATAATCACAAAACTAATCGACTATTACCTTGAACCCTAGATCATGTTCCTTCAGTCACAAATCTAGCTAATCGACTATTACCATCTAATGCAGAAAATTTTATGAATAAAAAAATAATAGGAAATCAATCATACCTCGATTCAGAGTTGGGTTGCCTTCTTGAATTGTGAGTTGTAATGGGGCTGAATGGATTTCTAAGTTTATGAAGTAAAATTCTATTAAAACCCTAATTTGTAGAGAGGGTGGTTAGTGGATATTAGGAGCGCTAAAATAAAAATTAGCCCGCTTAAATTTCATGGTTGCTAATATGGTAGCAAATCAACCACACCATGATGTTATTTTATAAATTTATAATTTTTCTCACCAATTTACAACCGAATATAATAGGTAGCAAAATCTTTGACCAATTAGCTACCATGCCATAACAAATACTCTTAATTTCCATTGCGGTGGCAAATTGGTTGCTAAATTTGCTATGGTATTTTTCGGTGGCAAATTTTGGTGACAATTGCCCAGTTTTCTAGTAGTGGTAGCGGAGCCACGGTGGCGTCTCCACCTCTGTCCGGTGCAGCTAACAATTGACAACAACCACCCCATCCTCTAATTAGCTTACAAAAACTCACACACCCTTAAAAGGAGATTTAGAAAGAGGGAGAGAGCAACTGGAGGAGAAAGAGGAATCGGGGAAGAGGAGTTACGGCCCGGTTCCTTGACCGTCCGGCACTATGGATTCAAGCGGATGTGGTGGTGACAAGCGGCGGGGCTGCTGGTGGGTTCCGATGAGCTCCTCTGTGGCGTCCGACAGCTAAGAAACCGAAGGTACAGGAATGAATGATAGATGATGATGATTTAGAGGATTCGAGTGATAGTCGGGTCAAGGACGGGTCAACGCAGTCAACCTCTGGTCAATAATCGGTCAACAATGGTCAGCGTGGGATTAGGAAGCTGGAACGGTAAAAATTAAGTTCGAATGCTATAATATTACATACATTATCCGCGGTTGACACGTGTGGGACGTTGACGAATGTCCCGACCTTATAAACTAATTAATATAAACGAATGAGTATTAGGATAAATTGCTTGTATTTAGATCGGATAGAACTGTTGTGTATATTGGGGACTTGAACATATAAGATAAACTGACTAATAGAAATCAATTGGATATTAAGTAACATAGGGTCGACACATGAGACTTTGGATCATAAGACGAATCACTCGGACATGAACATGATTATAACTTGACTAATTATATATAATTCGGACATGGGAGATAAGGAGCATCATCAACATTATGTAGATTGGAATTAAAAGAACTGAACTAACTGATCGAATCTATAATCTGATATAAGTATAGTTGTGTTGATTTGATAAAGGAAACATACACATGATAAGAGATAAAGTGAAGACTCCTTTATTCCTGGAGTTGACTTTCAATTCGAGAATGAATTTGAAATCGATGGGGCCACATCTGTATGCAATATTAACAAGAGAAAAAAGTTTAAAAAAATTGAAGTGGGCCGGCCCAGTACAGGGTATACAAGCAGCCAAGAAAGTTTGAAGATCCTTAAAAGACATAAGAATGTGGAGCCCAATATGGATGAGGACATTTTTGGTTTGGACATTTTATTGGGCCTATCTAAAAAAGATAAAGTTCCAGTGGTTGTTGATAGGGAACTCGATACTAATGAGAAGTCTATTGACCTTAACAACAGACCACTTGAAGGCACTGTTGATGATGCGAGTAACTACAGAGAGGAGTTATATAATGGAGAGGGTCTCGCTGGTGAAGGGGATATGGCAGAGGATCATTTGGTGCGTCAGGATGAGATTTATACTACGGTTCAATTGGGTGCAAGACTTGGTGCTCAGTTACATAATTGTGATGACATGATTCAAGAATCGATTATTCAGGAAGGTGTACAACTTGGTAAGTCATGAATTGCTTATCAATTAATATTCGTGGGGCTGTGGGAAGTGGTAAAGGGGGTTGGATTAGAAAGTTAAAAGTTGAGAATGGGATTGCGTTTGTCGGTTTACAGGAGTCTATGATTAGTAACGTCCAATCAGGTTTAATTTCCTATTATTGGGGGGGATCAGGCTTTGACTACGAGTATGTGGATGCTACGGGAACCTCCGGGGGTATAGTGAGTATTTGGGACCCGAAGGTTTTTATTAAAGATAGTGTTGTTAAAGATAATAATTTTTTGTTAGTGTCGGGTATGTTGTCTGATGGTCAGGTTCGTCTGAATCTGATGAATGTGTATGCTCCTCAAGATAAGATACAAAAAAGAAATCTTTGGAGTAGAATTGTTCAGGTTATGCAGACGGGTCAAGGTAGCTGGGTTATTTTTGGCGATTTTAACGCGGTGCGGGATAAGGAGGAAAGAAAAAATTCGAATTTTGATCCAGGTATTGCAAGAGAGTTTAATGATTTTATAGATGAAGCCGGGTTACACGAATATCTTTTGAAGGGTAAAAAGTTTACATATATGTCTGTTCGCAGAGGTCAAATAAAAATGAGTCGGATAGATAGATTCTTTGTTTGTGGGATTTTTTTTAATAAATGGCCTACTGTTTGCGTGAGAGCTTTGGGTAGAGAGCTTTCGGATCATTCCCCTATCGTTTTTACGGTGGTTGACACTAATTTTGGAGCGAAACCGTTCCGATGGTTTGATTCTTGGTTGGATAGACCGGGTTGTGAAGATGTCATTAATTCGGTTTTATCGGGGTGGGTGAAAGTGGGCCCTTCGGATGTGAACTTGCTGAATAAACTAAAAATGCTTCGAAGCTCATTAAAGTCGTGGTATAGACTTCATAGTTTCAAAGAATTAGAAGAAGAAAACAGATTGCTCAAAGAAAAGGAAGAGATGGAACTTAATATGGAGCAAAAAGACATTGATGAAGCTGATGTTTGGGTCTGGTCTGAGTGTACAAGATGCCTACAAGAAATTCAGAATCATAGAGATCGAGATCTAAAACAAAAATCCCGGGTTAAGTGGGCTTCGTGGGGCGATGAAAATTCTACTTTTTTTCATATGATAGTTAATGGAAGAAAAGCTAAAAATGGTATTCCGGGTCTTTTAATCAACGGTAGCTGGGTGACCAAACCTTCTTTAGTTAAAAAAGAGGTTATGGGATTCTTTCGCAATCACTTCAAGGAAACTTATTCCAATCGGCCAGTTCTGAATTGTCCAGGCATTAAAAGATTAAATGAGCAGGATGGTAATTTGCTGGTAGCTCCGTTTACGAGGCAAGAAATTAAGGAGGCGGTTTTTGATTGTGGGTCTAATAAGGCCCCGGGTCCGGATGGTTTCAATTTTCGGTTTGTTAAACGTTTTTGGAGTTTACTAGAAGATGATTTCTTTAATATATTGTCGGAATTTCATAGCACAGGTATCATCAACCCGGGGTGTGCTTCGTCTTTTATAACCTTGATTCCTAAGGTTAAAACTCCTGTGAGCCTTAAAGAATACAGACCCATAACCCTTATAGGGATGACTAGCAAGGTTATTTCCAAAGTCCTTGCAAATCGCCTGAAAAAGGTAATGGGCTATCTTATTGCAGACACTCAGTCAGCTTTCCTTCTTGGTCGGTTTATCCTCGATGGCCCTTTAGTGGTCAATGAATTAATTGAATGGTTGAAAAAAAGAAGGAAGAAAGCGTTTTTATTAAAAATTGATTTTGAGAAGGCTTACGACAACGTGAATTGGAGTTTTTTGTTATCTATATTGTCGCAAATGGGTTTTCCTTCGTTATGGGTTGGTTGGATTCAAGGCGTTCTATCATCTGTTAGAGCCGCGGTTCTAGTTAATGGTTCCCCAACTTTTGAATTCAAGTGTGAGAAGGGCCTTCGCCAAGGTGATCCGCTATCACCTTTTTTATTCCTTTTCGTTATGGAAGCTTTGTCTTGCTTGATTAACAAAGCGAAAGAGATTGAGGTGTTTAAGGGTATTAGGCTTACGGAGAACGAGGTTGATATTACTCACTTGTTTTACACGGACGATGCATTAATATTGGGAGAATGGTCTCATGAGAACATTCAAAGCATTGCTCGGGTTCTTCGCATTTTTTACTTATGTTCGGGTCTCCGGATTAACCTCCATAAATCCAATCTTTTTGGGGTTGGTATTGGAGATGAAGAGGTGGATGACATGATGTCTGTCTTGGGTTGTAAGCGCGGCGGATTCCCTTTCGTGTACCTTGGGATACAAGTTGGTACAAATATGTCTCGTATAAAGAATTGGGACCCGGTTGTAGATTTGATCAAGAATAGGCTTGTATCTTGGAAAGCCCGTACTTTATCTATTGGAGGGAGGTTAATTCTGTTAAAGTCGGTGCTAGAAAGTATACCGATTTATTATCTATCCCTATATAAAGCTCCTATTGCGGTTTTAAATAACATTGAATCTTTGATGCGGCGTTTTTTGTGGGCGGGAGCTAGTGACGAGAGGAAAATTCCATGGGTTGCTTGGGATAATATTGCGAAGCCTAAAAAGGAGGGTGGGCTTGGTTTGTCGAAGCTTAATGTTATAAATGATGCGCTTTTGCTGAAGTGGATTTGGCGATTTAAAACTGAAGGCGATTGCTTGTGGAAAAAGATTATTCTCGGATGTAATGGTTCTGCTAGATCTTGGTCTCTGCTGCCATGTTCGTACGTGGCGAGTAATGGCTGGAAAAATATTGTAAAATCTGGTGGAATAAGGCTGCCTAGCGGCGATTATGTTAACAGTTTTTTTGTAGGTATTTTCGGAAATGGAGAGGCGATTTCTTTCTGGGGAGATTCGTGGTTAAAGGAGCAGCCATTAAGGTTCATTTATCCGAACCTGTTTGCGCTGGAAAGACACAAATGGGCTCTGATCTGCAGTCGAATAAAGCGTGAGAATGGTTCTATTTTCTTGACTTGGGATTGGCGGACAACACCCTCCTCAACAGATGAAGTCAGCGAACTGTTCCAGCTTCTTAACGACATATATGAGTTTCAATGGAGAGAAGGTAGAGATGAATGGAAATGGAAGGCCGATGCGAGTGGAGTCTTTTCAGTTTCGTCAGCGAAGAAGTTGCTTGCTCCTCTGACTCAATCGGGTAATGCAGCGAACAGTATTAAGTGGAAGGGATGGGTGCCTTTAAAGTGCAAAATTTTAGTGTGGAGAACTGTTTTAGATCGTCTTCCTACATGTGTCGAGCTTGCAAAAAGAGGCGTTTTTCTGCAGTCTGACATTTGTGTTTTATGCCAAACGGGTCAAGAAACGGCGATTCATATCTTCTCTGGCTGTATCTTTTTAGACGAAGTATGGTCCAGAATCAGTGCTTGGTGCAGGCTCCCTCTTTTCTTCGCATTTGATGTTAAAGATATTCTAAATATGATCGAGACGCAAGTTATTTCGAAGCATAAAAAATACCTTCTTAGAGGTATTTTTTACACTACTTTTTGGATGATTTGGAATGAGCGGAACTCCCGGATTTTTAAGGATAAGTCTAGATGCCCTTTGGAGGTGGTGGCGAGCATCAAATCGTCTTCGTTTTTTTGGGTTAAACATAGATCTAGAATAAAAAACTGTAATTGGTTAGAGTGGTGTAACTATCCGTTGGACTTGATGTAATTTCGGTGGTTGCCCGCCGGCCCTTGCTTTGAGGACCGGTGTTTGGCGCTTTTTGAATGAAGTTTACTTTACAAAAAAAAGAAAAAAAGTATGATGTATTTCTTCTGACTTGGATGTGTAGACAATAAACTATAGTTTTAACTCATATACTAAGTGTGAGATAGAATCAAAAGTTACTACATGCAATATTAAAAACTAGAAAGGTCTTAGCCGCCCACACGTGTAACCGCAATGTTGGTTACACGCGGTAATGTTTATAAACTTGAGTAGGTTCTTGCCAGAGATTGATAGATGGATCACGACTTGGAATGACATTTAACTACATGATGATGCGATACGATACCAAGGTGAGTTTCGTGTACCATCCCCTCTTTTTGTGTTTTGACTGTTTTTGGGGGAACATATGCTTGTGTGTGTGTGACTGAACTGTTTTGATGTGACAAGATACTTGCTGCCAGATAACCATACTGACACTCATTAACCCATGGGATTGGGCCACTTAATATGTGGGTATTACTACTTGGGGAAACCCCCACACACAGTGGATCCGGAAGCCCGAAAAAACCCTCCACTGAGGTCCACGGGGCCGTTGTGACATATATTTTTCCAGGTGAATCTATAATGGCAGTAGATAGATTCGGTGTATTAGGATTGAGGTGTCGCTTGTACATCACCATGTGTTGTGTTGTGTAAACTTGGAAACGTGTTTATGAAATGAAAACTTGTTTTGGATTTACTTAACTATTTACACGGACTCATGTAACACCCCAACCGATCCTGGGATTTACACTTTAGTACCATGAGCTATTGAGCAATCGTCACTACATGACACCTCGATTTTTCCGCCATCGGTTGGGGTGTTACAACTCACCAGCATAATTGCTGACCCAACTCTTTTTAAGCATGTGTTCAGATACTGCAAATGAATGGAGGGCAACTGCGAGGTATATATTTGCTAGTAACGGATTGGAGAATATCTGGTAGAGGATTATTGCTACAGATGTTGCGATTTAGAGCGTCTAGAGATAAGAAGGATAGAGAATGGATCGACTAGTGGATTACACTGCAATAACTGCTTCGACGACCGTCGCGTCTCGTCCCTGCAATAGAAAATAGTTTATTTTATATCTTGTATTTATATTATATTTGAACTAGAAAGTTGTATAAACAATTAATATAGTCATTGGTTACTTTCGTTGTGCAATTTTGGTATCAACTGCATCCCAACCGACACCCTTGGGTCGGGTTGTTACAGGCGCCGAAGAAGCAGAAGCACCCCATCAAACACATAGCACAGCCCATCCTCCTTAGTGGTGCCAGCTGGACAATTTGCAGAGATACAATCATTGACGGGATGGAAAAAAAGGAGGCTCGATGGGCTTCTCTATAGGCCCGATCCTCCCTGCATCCCCGCCATCTCTGTAGCTGCCCAGGAAATAGTCCACTTGGGGATGTCAAATAGAAACTGGATGGACTTTTCTCCAACCTTGGGGCACTCCAGCATTAATATATTTGAAATTACTTAACCGAAGTAACATTCTACACGTGTTATACTACGTGCGGATGTAACATCTATCCAAGTAATTTCTTGCAGATGTAACACCAATCCAAGTTGCTCCAAAAACCATATTATTCCAACTATATGGCCGATGAAATAGATAAACGGTTTTGTTTTTCAGAAACAATAGTTTTCGGTTGGAAAATTTTAAGAGGCGAAAGATAAGACACGGCATATTGTTATTGATGGTATGAAAATGGTATGACAGATAATGTGGAAACGTGAAGCACATTTTATTATTAAATATGGAATGTGGAAATTTGAAGCAGATTGCCTTGAATTGGTGCACACGAAAGAAAATGGTTTAGTGTCGAAATGTGAAATTCTGCCATATTTCTTACCATTTATAGTGATATATACCTGCAAGTTCAACTTGCGGATTTTAACTTTCCATTATTATCGTTTGACAATACACCACATGCTACAATAATATCACTTCACTTGCCAGGATACTACAGGGTGTCAGAAAGAGAAAAGGGATTCCGCAAGTTCAACTTGCGGATTACTTCCCTTCCTTCCTAGAGTCCTAGTCATCACCTGAGTCATGTGCACATGAGCCACGTATGCAGAAACTACAAGTTCAAGTTGCGGGTAAACTAATTGCAAAAACTTGAGGCTGACACACACCATATGCACAAAACTTGCCTACTCTAGCACCATTTAATAAAAAAAATATAAAATCAAGCCGGTACTTTTAACAAACTAAATCTTATTTGTTTAGAAGGGTGTTCCGTTTATCATCTCTTAACACACGGACTGAAAACTACTAGCTTATTGAAGACTTATAATGCCCTCACAACATTGATGTTCTGTCGATTTTGATCAAACAATATTAGTACCAGTATCGGTCTTGGAATAGCTTAATCAGGGATTTTAAAATGTAGGAAAGTTAATAAATGAAGGAACATTGATGTTTAATCTACATTAAACGACGACGAATCATTTTTAAAGATGTTGGTTATACACTATATTACATTACAATTGTTTTATGGTGGTGCGAACTACAGTTTCCATCAATCTGTTTGTAAGTTTTTTTGAAAGGACTTATTATGATGATATATGTATGAAATGGTACCTGACATGTTTGTATGAGTTGTCGTTGTTGTTAAATTCCAATATGAAAGTTGGTGGTCACTGAAAGGATATGGTACCAAAAACCGGCAATACCATATCTACGAAGTAACGCCTGGCAAAACCATGACTAAAGTCCCCCCGCCCGTTTTACGTCAGCGAGTGTGCTTGCGTCCATTACAAAGTGGACGCACGACCTACCGCCCATTTTTTGTCAGCAGAGTAGCATACGCCCACCACATAAATGGAGATCGTCTGCCGCCTGTTTTACGTCAGCGAGGCAGACGCACTACGAAGATTCTTCAACAAGATAGACGAGACTTCGTCAACACGAGTGACAGATACCTTTTACGGCAACATCGAGACACATACCCCAAGTACAGTTCTGCCCTGGACAACTGTTCCTGACGCAGCAGGCTGCCCGTCAAAGTCCTCGACCAATCAAGAGCTGCGCTCAGCCTGACACTTGAAAAGGACGACGACGTGGCAGCTCCCATCCAAGATATCTCTGACAGGAGACTTTCTCAACCACAACTTGCCTCAACTTCTAGATAACAAATCATCGTCCACCGCCCTGGAGTAGCCAACAGGCGGACACCACGTGTCCGCCGCCCACCAGCGTCCACTCAACGGACGCCACATGTATTATCAACCGGACGGTAACATCTCCTCTTTCTCCTATTTTTTTTTATTTATCAAAACCACTTGCACCAATTGGGCTTGAGGACTTGGGCCGGAAATCTAGAGACACCTCTACCTGGGCCGGGCCCCACAAAAGGTAGAGGATGGGCTGAGGAAGTCGAACGTCGAGGTACTATAAAAGGAGAAATCACTTCTCCTTTTATCGGCATCCAATATTCACCAAGACATCCATCAAAAAGACTACGAACTCCTCGTATCTGTTTTAACCCCTTGTTTATTTTACTAACGTTTAGAGGCTCGGCTATTCTAATCTATAGTCTCTCAAACTCCTTGGTCTTGTCCTTAGACCTACACATTTTTATAAACACACATCTTTATAAAATCTCGTAGAATCACTACCAAGATCAGCGTCAACCCGCTGATCTAGGATTCGTGTTTCTTCATTGGCGCCATCCGTGGCCTTACCACAAAAATCTCTCACAAAACAGCTTTGATCTGCCATTTTTTCCATAACAATGACAAACTCACCACCCAAAGTCTATACTCCTTTTGGGGTCGTCGAAGACATCACTGACGTTACCCTAGTGAAGACTGGATGTAACTTAACAAAAACATGTAAAATCCACTTCTATCAGGATTAAACAGAGTCCAACACCCTCTCATTAATTACCTATATAAAGGCAACACGAGAGCACTGGACTGGGGGACTTGAAGGGATATGGTAACAAAAACCGGCAATACCATATCTACGAAGCAGCGCCTGGCAAAACCATGACTAAAGTCCCCCCGTCCGTTTTACGTCAGCGGGTGTGCTTGCGTCCATCAGACAGTGGACGCACGGCCTACCGCCCGTTTTACGTCAGCAGAGTAGTATACGTCCACCGCATAAATGGACGGATCGTCTGCCACCCGTTTTACGAAAGCAGGGCAGACGCACTACGAAACTTCTTCAACAAGATAGATGAGATTTCGTCAACACGACTGAAAGATACCTTTCAAGGAAGCATCGAGACACATACCCCAAGTACAGTTCTGCCCAGGATAACTGTTCCTGGCGCAACGGGCTGCCCGTCAGAGTCCTCGACCAATCAAGAGTTGCGCTCAGCCGGACACTTGAAAAGGACGACGATGTGGCAACTCCCCATCCAAGATATCTCTGACAGGAGACTTTCTCAACCACAACTTGCCTCAACTTCTAGATAATGAATCATTGTCCACCGCCCTGGAGTAGCCAACAGGCGGACGCCACATGTCCGCCGCCCACCAGCGTCCACTCAATGGACGCCACATGTATTATCAACAGGACGGTAACATCTCCCCTTTCTCCTTTTTTTTTAATCAAAACCACTTGCACCAATTGGGCTTGAGAACTTGGGCTCCTTTCTTCTTTTATCGTCATCCGATATTCACCAAGACTTCCATAAAAAAGACTATGAACTCCTTGTATCTTTTTCAACCCCTTGTTTATTTTACTAACGTTTAAATGCTCGGCTCTTTTAATCTGTAGTCTCTCAAACTCCTTGGTCTTATCCTTAGACCTACACATTTTTATAAACACACATGTTTATAAAACCCCGTAGAATCATTACCAAGATCAGCGTCAACCCGGTGATCTAGGATTCATGTTTCTTCAGTTACTTTGGTTGATAATACCTTTTTAGCATTTTGGTAACGATAAAATCACAAGGCGCGCAGCGCATGCTCGGTAATCACACTAGTTTATTTTATGATGTAGTTTATTATTTTGTTCCCTTTTTTTAACAGCAAAATATTTAGTTTATGTAGGGTACGCTTATATATATAAATAATTTATTATTTGGATTGTTCGATTCTTACAAATTCATCGTATCCAATGCGACATGAGAAATTAAATCATATATTCTGATCCAGTATTATCAAAATGGACAATCAATCTAGCGTACTTTAATTTTCTCTGCACTATCACCTAATTATCTTGATTAACTAATATGAAACACCAATATGAAATGGGTGATATTATCTAGACATCTTCTTGCAAAAACCCTAGACACCTCCCTCACGGCCCGTGGAGGCCACAACGGGCCGTGGAAAGCAAAAAACATAAAACATGCATGGGGTTTGGCTCAAAGATTATAAAGAAATGTTTGTGCAAGCATGAAAACACACAAACTATACATTTGGCCGGTATACGACCAACAGAGTTAGAGTCAACATGCAAGGTTTAAGAGATACATTAAGGGCCCGAACTGCTCGCTCCACGCACTAGTGATGAAAATAGACAAAGTTATGGAGTTGCAGCGCATAGCGATAAACCACTCGTTCGAAGTCAGTCGATCACAGAGAATGGTGCACCATGACTTACCGATGTTTCAAAACATACTCGGTAAGGTTTCCCATGCAGCGATCGATATGTTGGTCCTCGAGCTCAATAAGATAAAATATTTTAGGAAACAAATAAGACTTGTGATCACCGACTTATGACGAGTTTTGGATTGCCATGTGCATGTCGACTGGATTCGTATGAAAGAAGAGGTAATATCAATTTTTTTATACTTACTATTATTATTATTATTATTATTATTATTATTATTATTACTATTATTATCTAGATTATTATTAACTGTGAATTCTTAATATATGTATACAAGTATCACTGTCCGAGATCGACGTCTTCTGGATACGACTTGATTATATGCCAGAAGAAGCTGAGACAACCAAGTGTCACTTTTAGCGGAAAATGGATGAAGTCAAGGAGCAATTAAAGTCGCAACCGATCCCAAACACCCATATACATTCATTTTCACATGTCTAACCAATCTACAACTGTCACACTTCTTTTTCACAACTCCCACTCACTACCAATCATTGCCAATGATTATTAATCATTGGGAAGCATTAAGACGACTCGTGGAGACCCCCACGGCTCGTGGTTTTCTGATTTTGCCTCTCCACATCCTGTGGAGGGGATGTATAAATAAAAACCTGGCCTCCATGTCTGAATATCCGGAGCCTTTGAATCAGTACCCTAAATCAATATCCTAAAAAACTAAAAATATAAATTAAACTAAAAAAAAGCACATACCTGTTTTCACCTTAAACCAACAACCACCACTTACACATTCACCACCAATCACCACCTTCGAAGCCCTCCTTCAAACCCTCGATGCCAGCATCACTACCGCAGAAACCCTCGTCACTCACCACCTGCAAACGCCCTGTTCGCCACCACTATGCCTCTACCGGACTTGCTCACCGCCTCCGGACTACTACCAACAAACCGTGCATCCATCACCACATACACATTTTTGTTGGCATGCGATATCTAGAGAGAGGGAGAGAAGATTAGAGAGAGAGAGAGAGAAGATGAATGTTACTGTTGTTTCTTGGCTTGGTCTCGTGGGTGGGAACTGTTGGATATATAGGATGTCCGATGTAATTAAAAGTCGAGATCAACGTAACCCGACCCGGTACGATCCGAAGAGTTACACGTTGGTACACGAATCAGATAAGTTCACGTGTTGGTGGATTATTATTTATGAAATAATAATTGTTTTAGTCTTGAGGGATTTAATATTAATAAGATTAATATTAAGGAGTATCTTGAGGGACTTAATATTAATAAGATTAATATTAAGGAGTATTAAGATATTTAGCAAGGGGGTTTATTGCAAGTTGTTGTCTTATAAAAGGAGGGTTAAGGAGTAAACCCTAATGCACACTTTTGATAAAACAACAAACCCTTGCCTCCTCTTCTTGGCTTCTTGCGGCCGCCACCAAAGAAAAGAAGGCTGCCGCCTTTTGTTTTGGTTCGACCGGCCAAGAACCACCATCAACCGCCGCCTTCCTCTTGCAAGTGTTGTTTCCCGGTTGGTTTGTGCTCGGTGTGAACTTCCTACTAGCGAGGATTTGTTGTAACCCGCGTGTTACAATTCCGGTGTAGTCGTCAAAGGTTGATTACTAAACCCCCTATGGTTGTTTTATTATTTATTTGTTTATACGCGTTTAACTGAGATCCTGATTGGGAATATTTTATTAATCGGATTAATAAAATTAAATATATATTTATACATATTAATCGGCCATTATATATATAGTATATATAATCCGTTTTTGATAAATATATAAATCGCTTCCGTTGCGTATACGATACCATGATTCTCAACAGGAACCCGAAACCACCATCCGAGACACTGATGATGGTGTTCCCAGATAATGGGGTAACTATTACCAAAACGGTGGCGCCCCTTGTGGCCTAAGCTCTAACCTCTTAAGTCATTCAAGTGAACATCGAATGTACAACAATTACGACATACATATTTCTTGCACACTAATCGAGAATCTTTTGAATGCATTTTACTCTTCAAATATAATAATTTTATCAAATAAATATTTTAATATACATAGGTTTAAAGATCTTGGGTTCAAGGGTTCAAGTCCCGCAAACGAAAAGATTAATTAAAGAAATTCACTATTAAAACATAAATCGAACAAATGTTTCATAGATAACTTGCTAAAGTTGTATTATTGATACTGTTTTAAGAAATATTTCATAGATAAATTGCTAAGAATCTGGATTAACGAATGTGGTCAATGTGGATAATTTTTTTTTTTTTTGTAAAATTCTTTAAAATAAACATTAACCATCCTTTAATTACAAAAATAACACATGAAAGGTCTTAAGCTTAAGGACTTCATACTATCCAACACTACTCAGAATCTGACATTTGTTCCAAGAGTCTTAAATAAAGACTCTTTAACTTGTAATGGCCCCACAAACCAACCAATAAAATGACGACACGTGGTCAAAAAAGCTACTAGATGGTTGAGTTTTGTAGAGTCTTTACCCTAGACGCCAACTATAGACGCGTCCGTACAGTTTTAAGACTTTTCATTTGAACTAAAGATCTTTCCGTACATTATTAAAACTCTTGCAAACTATAGAGGCGTCTGTACATTTTTAAGACTTTTTATTTGAACCAAAGACCATTTCGTACATTTTAAGACTTCAGGCTTGGAGTATAGGATTAAGACTCTACAAAACTCAACCGTCTATTAGCATTTTCACCCATGTGTCATCATTTTATTGGTTGGTTTTTGGGACCATTACAAGTTAATTAAAGAGTCTATATTTAAGACTCTTAAGACAAATGTGAGATTAAGTAGTTGGATAGTGTGAAGTCTCTAAACTTAAGACCTTTCATATGCTTATTTTTGTAATTATATAATGGTTAATGCTTATTTCGGAGATTTTCCCATTTTTTCCCTCTTATGACAAGTAATCTGCAATTCTTTTAAACAACTAACATGACCCTAAATACCTCTAATATAACATGCTATAAAAGTCTAAGGGTGTGTTTGACAAGGAGCTTTTAATAGCTTCAAGCTTTTAAGAAAAAACTCATACTTAATTAAAAGCCTTGTTTGGTTAAATGAGCTTGAAGCTTTTAGATTAGAGAAAAACCTCTATATTAAAATGCTACTAGTACTAGCGTTTAAGAAAAAGCTCCTACTAGCTACAAGCTTTTAATGAGTAAATGACAAAAATACACATTCTAGCATATAAAAAAAATAAAAAAACACGCATACAAGCTTTTATTTAATGCCAATTTTGGTCATTTTATACATTTTATTAAAATCTATAGCTACTCTGCCAAACACCTAATTTATTTAAAAAGCTACAGCTACCAGCTACCAGCTTCCAACTACCAGCCACGAGCTAATTTTGCCAAACATACCCTTTGTTTGGTTTAAGGAGCTTAAAGCTTTTAGGTTTGGAGAAAAAAACTCTATATTGAAAAGCTACTAGTAATAGCGTTTAAGAAAAAGCTCCTACTAGCTACAAGCTTTTAATGAGTAAATGACACTAATACCCATTCTATCATAAAAAATACAAAAAAAACCTTCCATACAAGCTTTTAGTTAATGCCCATTTTGGTCATTTTATACATTTCATTAAAAGTTTTAGCTAATTTGCCAAACACCAAAATATATTTAAAAAGCTACAGCTTCCAGCCAGTTGCTAGTTTTGCCACAAGGAACTTTTAGGAGCTTCCAGCTTCAAGCTTTTAAGAAAAAACTCATACTCAATAAAACGCCTTGTTTGGTTGAAAGAGCTCGAATCTTAAAGTTAGAAGAAAAAGCTCTATATTGAAACGCTACTAGTAGTAGCGTTTAAGAAAAAAAACTTTTAGTAACTACAAGCTTTTCATGAAAAAATCATGAAAAAATGACACAAATACCCAATCTACCTTAAAAAACATGCATACAAACTTTTAGTTATGTCCATTTTGTTCATTTTATACATTTTATTAAAAGATCCAGCTACTCTGCCAAACACCAAAATATATTTAAAAAGTTACAGTTACCAGCTACTAGCTACAGCTTCCAGCCAGCAGCTACTTTTACCAAAAATACCCTAAATATACTCTCTTAACATGTTTATTTTTATCAAATATTCAATAAAAGTTTTGTTCAAAATCAAATGTATCAAGTACAATTGATTTTTTTTTGTTTATTATGACGAACGACTTGATATTGTCCGAACAACGTCTGCGCCAATACCGATATTGGTTTATATGATTTCCTCAACGTACGGAAAAGTTTCTTCAAAATCGAACAGATCAAATATAATTAATTTTTCATTAACCGTGATGAACGAATTGCTATCGTCTGGACAATGTCGGTCTTGGCATCGATATTCGTTGATATAGTTTTCTTGACGTACGAGCATAAATTTCGTTGAAAATGGAGTTATATTCGCTAACAAAATATTATTTTGGTAATGTAAGCTATGTAGAGTGCCGATACTGTACCGCTATCTTGACCAACTGATCGAACCGTTATTGTTCGAACATCGTTATCAGTATCATGGAACAAAGCGAGTTGATACCGATCAAATTCTTGCCACGTAGCTTGAGGAATCTCACCAGTTTTACTCCAATTTTAAATTTATATTAAATATCTAGTAATATATTATCACTCTTTAGAGGGTGTTTGGGATTGCGTTTTGAATCTAATTTTTAGATTATTGTGTTTTGAAAACGCAGATAATTAGTTTTTAGTGTTTGGATTGCGTTTTGAAAACGCAGATAATCAGTTTTTTAGACTACCAAAACGCAATAATCTATAAGCAGCCCCACCCCTGCTTTTCTAAAACGCATAATCTGTTTTAAATAATCAAATCCCAAACACACCCTTAGTAGAAGAGAGAAGCGGAAAAAATATTTCCTACTTGATTTATATATTTATTAGATGAAATTTCATTCACATCTAAACAGTAAAGTGATAAACCCTTAATTTGTAAGCTAATTTGAATTGCTCAACATAGAAATTTTACAAATTATAAGAAGAAATGCCATATGATATCAGGATTGTAACACCTACAAATCTATAATTTATTGGTGTAAGTTAGGTAAGGGTACATGTTCAGTTACAATGTTTGGTACAAATACTAAACTCCGGAAACTACAATGATTTATTGTTACCAATCCTAATAAATAAATACAGATAAACTAAGCTGCAATCTAGTTAAAATAATCACTAAAGCGATTTTGTAGGTGATGGTTTCATCAACTAGGTCGTTTTGTACTTATCACTCCACCTTTGTAAGATACGTGAAAGCACATCAAAGAAAGAAGCAAGTGAGCACATGCCTTGTGACAAAACATCGATAGTCCAATCTTTATATGTCTTTTTTGGAAGATGGGTTTGATCAGACTGTAATAAACTCCGATAAATGGCTTCAGTTAATGCAAACGATGTGATTGAATCAGATTCCTCAGCTAATAAACCTTGCTCTGTTAGACACACTATATCGTATGCACCTGTTGTTACTGGTATCCCCAAATAACTACAAATTTTTATCCGGCAATTCAACCTTTCCATGGGTTGTAACATATCGCCATGAGTAAGAATCAAAATCGGGTCGACATCTGATATTTGACATAAAAATTAAAATAAGCGATTAGAGAATAATACATTCGTAAGTAAATGTAAACAAATACCAAGTTGTCACCAATAATGACCGCCCAACATAGTTTGTAGTGGCATTAAAACCTAGGTATGACAATGAGCCGTTTCATGATGTTTTTATTTATGTCCAACATGTAGTGTTAATGGCTAATTCAAGGCTACTTTGGTGATTAACATGGCCGGCTCAACCTTTCGGAGACCCAGAGCAAACTAAGAATCCGGGACCCTACACTCTTTCCAAAAGCCATATTATATAGATGGTAGTTAGGATTCATACACCCTCTATTTAGGATTCATACACTCTGGCCCACATCACATACCAATAAGAGGCTGCCACATACCCCAGAATGTGACGTCACACCCCAGAATGTGACGTCACAGGGTGTATAAATCCTAGAACCCTATATAGATTTAAGAATTTCAAAATTGTGTAACATATTAAGGACAAGAACACTCACGTTTAACAAAAATATCTGATAAACCAATGACAGTAATGTTCTTGTTTGATGAAATAGAAGATTCGAGATTACACTATTAACGAATTTAGTGCTAAAAGTGATTTGGGGCCTATTCAATTAAGAGCCTAAAGCCATTACTTGGGTTAAATTACCTTTGGGCCGGCCCTCGTGATCAATAAAACATCATTCTATTTTGACACTTGGTGTGACTTGACATTCTATTATATTGTCTATACGACAACATCCATAAGACATGTGACCTATAGCCCCCACATATACACCACGTGGGCTCATAATGTTTTACCCAACCCTTAGATTGTGCTTTGTGAAATGGCGAGGAGTGTCATGTCACCCGTTAATAGGCTGAACATCGCCTTCTCTGTTATTCGGCGTCGTTAATGGGCCACCGCCAACCCATTATCGGTCGCTAATGACCAACGCGTGGGGTCACCGCCATCTCTATCCAATCAAATCTTTTTTATTTTTACTTTTCATTATTTTGTTTAATGTTTAATTAATCCATTACACCTAGTTTTTTTTAACGACAAATTTTATACCACCTTATTTCTACCTAACCTTGCATTTGTAAGGATTTGAACCCACAACCTCACATTTGTAAGGGGGGACATCATACCACTAGACCAAGAGGTCATGGGTATCCATTACACCTAGTTATTGAGTGGTTTAGTTATTGCCTATCTACCTACATGGCGCTGACGTGGCGTTAGTTTTGGGTTGTGTTGTTATTCCACAACATACCGTCTGATACCCATATTTTATATCTTTCGGTTTAATTTTCTTCATTTTATTAATGCAAATACTATTTATTAAGAAACTATTAATTATATTTAATTTTATATCTTTATAAATCACATATATAAGAAAAAAAGTAATATTACATGGTAATTAGATGAATTTATTTAAACTTTTTACTATATTTATTTAACTTTTTTGATGTGCATTAAAATAAAAAATATAAACATTTATACCGTTAATATTAACTATACAAATATAATGTTTTTTTAGTTAAAAACGTAAAATATATTGACACCCACATTTTAAAATAGTTTTGGATAATTGAGACGATAATACTTGTTCCTTAGACAGTAAAAAAGTTGTACATTGCATATAGAACAGAGTGTCATGAGATGGCCTTGCGGATAGAACGACATTGAGGATTGAGTCATTGAACTCCTCAATAGAGGGACAACACTCAAGGACACCGCAAGAGGACCCATTATGTTTCGCATTGTGCATTTTATCCACCTCAGACCTCAACAAGGTACGAGGTGACCATAACACATGGTCTAATAATAATTAATATTACTTACTTGAGGTCTTCAAGGAAGGACAATGAAAGAGCGATTTTACAGCTTCAACCGCCTTAAAATCACCACCGCCGAAAAATGCTTTGTAGACATCAGTCAAATCGGCCACAACCATCACATAGTTCACTCTCCGCCTTACAAACCCATCGTAGGACCCGTGCACACCCACGTCCACATCCTCATCACCAAAACCACATGGTTCATTGTGGCGGACGCCATCCGTCATCCACCTTGTCACCTCTTTCAAACAATCCTCCATACGGTCACAATCTAACCCCCTTGAATCGAATACGCAAAACCCATTCCTCGTTGAGCGTAACACATTATGCTCTTCTAGAATCATCGTTGAATAATTCGACATTTCATCTGTTATCAACATGTCAAACAAATATTAGAGCGTGTGTGAGTTAGCCGTTCAAAAAATAAAAAAAAAACCCTTAAAAAATTTAAAATATATAAATGTGAACATACTTGAAGTTTGAGAAAATGGAATGAATCCAGATCTTCCAACAACACTATACATAAGATTAATAAGAGAGCTTTTGCCTGAACCAGACAAACCAACCAACAAAACAGTAATAACCGGTGGAATATCCATATCTTCCTTCTTAAACCCACCAATTGGTACCCAAAAATCACCAGATTTGTAGATCATTAGCTTGTGTTTAAGGTCATCCAGTCCATGTTCACTAATCAATGACAACCTCTCCATTTCTCTAACCACCTTCATCATGGATGATAATGGTGGTTTAAGGGATGCATCATGGGATGAGAACTCTGGAATAGATTTCCACCAACAAAATGGTGATGGTGATGATGAGTGAAGGTTGGTCATGGATGATAGCTGAGTTGAGTTCCTATGCTTTTGGACGTTGAATTTAATTTATTATATTATATTATGAGTAAGTTAAGGGTACGTTTGAAAGTTTATAAAAAGTGGATTAGATGTGTGTGGCTGCACATGTTTTAAATTAGGGTTTCCTTTTTTAGTTTTGGGTTGGGAAGATCCTTACCGTTAGTAACTTAGGATTTCAACTACCTCTGATCCGACGGTTTGGAGATAATCTGGTTAAAGTTTTGTCTCCCATGGTTTAGTAGATGGTGAAGGTGTATGTTTAATGTGTATATATATATAGTTGTAAAAGGCGCAAGAAACTTAAGGCATAAAGGGAAAGTATTGAGCTTCGAGACGCTTAAAAAGTTAAGGTATTTTTATGTAAGGTGTATAGTATAAAAATACAAATTTTAAGGTTTTATACATGTTATAGGCTTCTTTAGGATGGATAGATCGTTTACATTTTTAGGTTGATTCCAACTTTTATAGGGTTGGTATCATTGTTTTAGAAGTGCTCAAACGATTGAAAATATATACATATTTACTATTAGCGGATATAGTTATAGACCGGATATGTATATATTTAGAGATAGATTTTGTATTTGTTCTACATTTATCTTTTTCCTTATTTTGTGATAGGGTTTTTTTTTTTTTTTTTTTTTATTGTGGATCTATATATATTGATCCTCTCCTTTGTAATTGACGGATTGAAAAATAATAAACCATAAGCACTTTTATGGTATTAGAGCCTCGGCTTTTAAACCTTATAGTTTCCTTTCCTTTTTTTCTGATCAATCCCATAGCGCAATTTTGATTAGCAGTATATTTTTAGCGCACTTGTTCTGATATTAGCACACCTGTTCTGATATTAGCGCACCAGTTCTTCTTATTAGCGCACTTTGTCACAACATTATATATTAGCGCACCTGTTTCCATTATTTAGCGCACCTGTTCAGATCAGCTTAACCCTATCACAGCAGTCGACTGTTACGTATTAGACCTATGGCAGTCGACGATAAACCTGCAGCTCCAGAATCATCCCAATCGGCCTCAAAATCAAACCTACACCCTGCTTATTCAGTCACCAACATACAAAGCAAAATCTGAACCTTGGATGGTAAGAAGGTTACCTATAGTGCCTGGATCAAACTCTTTCGCCTACATGCTACGGCATATCAAGTTCTCAATCACATTGATGACACACCCCCACCCGCCCCTAATTCTCCAGAATATACCGTTTGGAACGAACTTGATGCTTTTGTTCTTCAGTGGATCTACGCCACACTGTCTGATGCTCTCCTTCTTTCGGTTTTGGAGAACGAATCCACTGCCCGTAACGCGTGGGTTAAATTGGAGAAGAAATATTTAAGCAACAAAAAGGCTCGTGCAGGTGCCTTGGAAACTAAATTTTGCAACTTGACACTCTCAGCTTGCAAATCTCTATATGATTATTGCCAACAATTGAAGGACCTTGCTAACCAACTTGAGGATATGGACCACCCAATCATTGAAGATCGGCTCGTTTTGCAGCTGGAACGCGGTCTCCCTGCTGAGTTCGAAACGACCGCGTCTCTGATCAATGCTAATAATGCATACTAGGACTTAGCCAGGAATATGCTGAATGATGAGGTAATCCGTCTTGAAGCTCGACAAAAATTTTCTAACTCTGTTTTAATAGCCCAATCCCAAAACCCGAACACCCATCATCCCTCGAATCCTTACCCATCATACTCCCATGTACCCACCCAACAACCACAAAATCAATCGGGCTATTATCGGGGAGGCCGTAGCCGAGGTCGCTGTAACACCCCAACCGATGGCGGAAACATCGGGATGTCACGTATTGATGATTGTTCAGTAGCTCATGGTAAATAATAAGTTTCAATATATGATTTAAATAAATTACATACAATTTTTCTAAGAATTTGTACATCAAGATAAAAAAATACTAGCTACACATCTTCACGCATTAACTCTAATTTTCGAGCAAGCTATAACCTGAAACATGTTAAGTTTGAAAATATTTTGGGTCAACAAAAGTTGGTGAGAATTACATAGGTTTTGATAATTGAATAAAAACTTGTACAATTCGAGTGTCATGGCAAGTCTAGTCCATATGTGAAAACAAAACAATCGGGTAAATCGAGTGTATAATCAAACCTTGTGACTAGAATATTGTGGTCCATCCCATACGCTCATGGTTCACTCGATTATATTATAAATTCGATAACAATCACCCACGCTACCTATGTAGGAGGTACACGTATCCGGGTGGGATTGTCAGTCCAATAGATCTATCATTGTATACCGTCGGCTGATCAATGTTAATGATTATGCTAGAATAATGTGCTTACCCTAGTAATGTTTAAGACATAATGCAACATAGAATAACACATAGACACTTATGATTGAATTGTAAATTGAATGTTGTAACATGTTTAACCCCAAAATAGTGAAATGGAAAAGGGGCTATGTAAAACTCACCTTAGGTGCTTAATGAGTTCGTGAGTTTTCTTGAGCGTGCAAACACTTAGTAATAATGCCTTGGAAAACTCGGAACTAGCTAGAGGAGATAATGATGGATGAAAACTTTAGTATGTGGGAGATGAGATAATAATGTTTTTTTTTATTGAATGTTATAAAGAGTTGAATGGTAGGCTATTGTATTTATAGTGTAGAAATTGGAGTTGTAATTAGGAACTACTTTGACTAGGATAGAATTTAGGAAAAACTTTGACTTGACTAGAAGACCATATTTACTAACACTTTGACTTGACTAGGAGACCATATTTACTAACACTTTGACTTGACTTGACTAGGAGACTACGTTTAACTTTTCAGGTTTGACTAAGGGACCTTAAAAGGGTTTAAGTTTAATTGGTTTTAATTAACATCACAAAACACCAAATGGTGTAGTGGTTTGTGTGGTGTGGTTAAGGTTTAGCCCGCCAGGGACTCGGGTTCGAAACCTGGCACAGGCAAACATTTTTTTTTAACGTTTTTAAATCAGAATTTTTAATACAATCCAATTTAATATTGATTATAAGTCATTATTTAAACAAAAAAAAATTAACAAAATGGATGGTAAAGATACTGTAAACATGAATCGGATGAATAAACGATGGAGTTCTATATATATAAAGAAAATTTGTGTGATGTTACAGTCTCCCATACTTTTAGGAACTTCGTCCCGAAGTTTATTTTAAGAAGAAACATTTGAATAGTGTTGAGGATAGTTAGGGTGACTATGGTTCAGAGTAGGGTAAGAGTTTAAGGAATGTATAAGATAACTATAAATGCTAGATGGACTACCAAATAACTAGGGTTTGTTATTGGTCTGACCCTACAGTATCCCTTTCCACGTATCATTAGTGTTTATATATAGGGTGTACCGCAGCTAACCCATCACACCTCTGATACTTCGAAAACATACGGGGTATCTCCCAAAACCTTAATAGAATTTCACACTACGTTAATGTACCTGTAAATTCATGATTACGTTCCGGACCGCAATCACCAATTTACCTTACATTAGGGTTTTGTATCCTTCTATGACTCTAAACACACATGTAAGTAATGCAAAATAGCCTTGTGATTGAATCGTATACAATGTATCCAAAAATAAGTCCAACTGTTGAGCAGGAAAAAGACCTCTACCAGTCAGTGAGTAAGAACCTCTACCGATGGTTGAGCAGTTGCGATAGCCTCTACCAGTCGTTGAGCAGGTTGTAGGGCCTCTACCGACTGTTGAGCAGGCATGATGACCTCTACCAATCGTTGAGTAGGTTATTTGGTACTCTACTAACTATTGAGCAAGTACTTCATCCTCTATCAGTTGTTTGATTAAGTGTACCAATTATTACACATATGAATTGCAAATTGATAATATGTACATGTAAGCAATCAAGTATCAAGTATAGAATACGAGTTGTAATAGAGTTGCCCTAGACAAGGTTAATGACTCTAGGTGTGTCTATAGCAAATAGTTTATATTCCATGAATTCTAGTTTCAAATGTTCAAACATGGTAGATAGTCGAATCCTCATGTATAGCTAAGGATTATGTTTGATGAAACACACAATCAAGTTTCAATAGTTTGGTTATCATGGGTAACTAGCTCATGTGTGAGAAGGTGAAGGATATGAATTTAGTTCTTGAGAGGATGATGAAAAATCTTGAAGCAGAATCAAGGTTGTGAGAGATAGTGAATGTGAAGATAGTTGATAAAGAGTTTATTTTATAGTAAGGAGATTATGTAGCAGTGTAAATTTTGGGGTTTGGATCAAAGGTTATAATCAAGTGTATAAGAAAACATGATTGTGGTATATGCCAAATATTGTAAAAATTTGAACAAGTTGAAAATGAGTGAGTGTCGATGGAGAATTTAGAGACTAGATATTATTCCTATGGATAAAAAAAATCTTATTTTCAAAATTGGTTTTATACATAAAGCAAAAGTTGTTAAATAGTACAAGTTAAGTGGGCTTTGATTAAAATATTCCCGTTAGTTGGAGATTTCAAACATGACATTAGGTTTTGAAGATCAAGGTTCTATTAAGTGATTTTTAATAGTTTAAAGCATTATATAGAAAATTGTTTGTTACGTCAATAAATAAACAATTGAGTTTAAGTTCGAGGACATCTTTTGACAAAAATATGTACTTTGTAAAGTTTCTAGGTAATGAAAATACAACAAGATTTAGAAATCTTTTGTTTGTGCTAAGGTATGAGGTTATAGTTTTTAAAAATAAGTAACATGTGGAGAAATGAAATGATATGATTTGGGTAGGGTTTTGAATATTTAAAAAGTGGCTAAGATGGTAAGGTGAAGTGTGATTGTGAAATCCATAGATGGTTATGAAATGAGATTGATTTAAGCTGTAAAATTTTGAGATTTTAGAGCTTAGTTTAAGGAAAGTGAGTGTAATCATTTATTCATTAATTAAAACGAATAAACGAAAACGTTGACTTATCAAAACTTCTAGATTCTAATAACATAGTGAAGACATGCTTTAGCCAATAAGTGAACACTCATCCCGAGAATTCCCAGGTAGGCATCCGGGTCCCTCGTCTGATTGGGATTTATGCGCAATGCCAGTCCTAGACAGAAAACTCAGAATACAGGCGTTCACCCTTCCAGATTGCACGTGTTCGTTATTAAAATCTAGAACTTCGACGAGATCTTCAAGGTGGTTCAGGCTAAACCTAAGGAATTGTCCTATTAGTCTAAGAGTAGATCTTGTGATGGAGAGCACTCTTCTTGTAGGGACTAAAGTAAGGATAAGAAGTAGGATAGAGAATAGAAACAAGTAAGGTTGCAAGTAAAAGGAGCAAGTACTGGTTAAAATCCTATGGTTATAGACTATATTATTTTTTTTTCTAATAACCTAATTCCCTATAACCATGGCTCTGATACCAATCTGTAACACCTCAACCGATGGCGGAAACATCGGGATGTCACGTATTGATGATTGTTCAGTAGCTCATGGTAAATAATAAGTTTCAATATATGATTCAAATAAATTACATACAATTGTTCTAAGAATTTGTACATCAAGATAAAAAAATACTAGCTACGCATCTTCAAGCATTAACTCTAATCTTCGAGCAAGCTATAACCTGAAACATGTTAAGTTTGAAAATATTTTGGGTCAACAAAAGTTGGTGAGAATTACATAGGTTTTGATAATTGAATAAAAACTTGTACAATTCGAGTGTCATGGCAAGTCTAGTCCATATGTGAAAACAAAACAATCGGGTAAATCGAGTGCATAATCAAACCTTGTGACTAGAATATTGTGATCCATCCCATACGCTCATGGTTCACTCGATTATGTTATAAATTCAATAACAATCACCCACGCTACCTATGTAGGAGGTACACGTATCCGGGTGGGATTGTCAGTCCAATAGATCTATCATTGTATACCGTCGGCTGATCAATGTTAATGATTATGCTAGAATAATGTGCTTACCCTAGTAATGTTTAAGACATATTGCAACATAGAATAACACATAGACACTTATGATTGAATTGTAAATTGAATGTTGTAACATGTTTCACCCCAAAATAGTGAAATGGAAAAGGGGCTATGTAAAACTCACCTTAGGTGCTTAATGAGTTCGTGAGTTTTCTTGAGCGTGCAAACACTTAGTAATAATGCCTTGGAAAACTCGGAACTAGCTAGAGGAGATAATGATGGATGAAAACTTTAGTATGTGGGAGATGGGATAATAATGTTTTTTTTATTGAATGTTATAAAGAGTTGAATGGTAGGCTATTGTATTTATAGTGTAGAAATTGGAGTTGTAATTAGGAACTACTTTGACTAGGCTAGAATTTAGGAAAAACTTTGACTTGACTAGAAGACCATATTTACTAACACTTTGACTTGACTAGGAGACCATATTTACTAACATTTTGACTTGACTTGACTAGGAGACTAAGTTTGACTTTTCAGGTTTGACTAAGGGACCTTGAAAGGGTTTAAGTTTAATTGGTTTTAATTAGCATCACAAAACACCAAATGGTGTAGTGGTTTGTGTGGTGTGGTTAAGGTTTAGCCCGCCAGGGACTTGGGTTCGAAACCTAGCACAGGCAAACATTTTTTTTAACGTTTTTAAATCAGAATTTTTAATACAATCCAATTTAATATTGATTATAAGTCATTATTTAAACAAAAAAAATAACAAAATGGATGGTAAAGATACTGTAAACATGAATCGGATGAATAAACGATGGAGTTCTATATATATAAAGAAAATTTGTGTGATGTTACAGTCGCGGCCGCTCCTATAGGGGCAGTCGTGGTCGAGGCTCCGGCCGAACACAGGGACAACAACCATACAATCAGTCATGGGAACTTCAACAAACCTCCTACCCCCAATGGGTCTGGTGGTCTACACCACGATGCCCCTACCCATCTCAGTCTTCTTACCAGCCCACTCCACCCTATCAGCAGCCCATTGCACCTACATCAACCCACTACACCCCTGGCCCACCTGCACCCTACGCGTCCGCACTTGCACAGCAGCCAGGCCTACATCAGCACACTTATTTTACTCCTACTGCAGCCCAGACAACTTATAATTCACAGCCGCAAGGTCCAGCAGTGTTACAACGCCCTCTGCCCATCGGACATTAATGCTGCAAAGGCCTCCATGAATCTGACATATGACCCCAATACTATCATGGATTCTGGAGTTGGCGGTCATACAACCGATGAACAAGGTATGATAGAACACCCTGACTGTTTTTTTCTTTGCAGTAAATTGTTAGTAGGCAATGGTGTGTCTTTACCAATTCAAGGGTCTGGAATAGGTTACATGTACCTTCCCAATCACACCTACATCCTACCCAATATTTTTACATTGTCCACAAATTATTAAAAAGCTAATTTTCGTTCGTCATTTTACTCGTGATAACCATGTTTCAATCGAATTTGACCCTTTTGGTTTCTCTTTGAAAGACTTTCAACTGGGCGCCTCCTTTCCCGCCACAATAGCACCGGGGACCTCCATCCTATCACGAAACCTGAGCTGCCCAAGCAAGCATTCTTACCACAACCTCCAGTCAGTGGCACAATCGTCTTGGATACCCTGGCGCTCATGTTTTAGACATTCTTTTTCGTACTTTTAATTTTCCATGTAATAAGAAAAAGCAGTCTTCTTTTTTTCATTCGTGTCATTTGTCAAACAGTAAACATTTACCATTTTATGCATCTTCATATTTTACATTTGCCCTTTTTGACATTATTCATTGTGATTTGTGGACATCACCTGTACTCAGCAAATCTGGGTACAAATATTACATGGTTTTAATCGATAATTACTCACACTTTATTTGGGTATACCCTTTAAAATACAAGTCAGAAACTTTTCCCACCTTTGTCAAATTTTACCGCCTTATTGCCACCCAGTTTAACAGAAACGTTAAAACTTTTCAGTGTGACTTAGGAGGCGAGTTTGACAATACTGCCTTCAAAAACTTTGCTACCCAACACGACCTTCTATTTCGCTTTTCCTGCCCACAAAATTCATCACAGAATGGTCGTGCGGAATGAATGATCCGTCGCCTTAACGACATCATTCGCTCCTTTTTAATTCATTCCCACTTGCCACCATCCTTTTGGGTCGAAGCATTGCACATCGCAACCTACTTACACAACATCCTTCCAACCAAACGCCTTAACTTTTATACACCTACTTTTTCCCTATACCTTCGTCATCCCAATTATGACCATTTGCGAGTTTTTGGATGTGTGTGCTATCCAAATACTTCTGCTACCCAACCACATAAATGACACTCTCGCTCTATCTGGTGTATTTTTCATGGATACCCACCGGATTTTCGCGGGTACCGGTGTTTCTGTGACAACCGTCACCCTTAACTTTTAGCGGGTTGTCAGATCTAGTCCGTGTACTTCCAATGTTTTTGAATCTAATAAAATTTGAGTTCCTTTGATTATTTATTATTATTTTTTTTGAAATGTTTACATTTTGACCGAACGCGTACGTGAAAACATTATTTTAATCAAGATATATCTTAGCATTTATACAAAACATATATTAGTTATTTACTGAAATTAATAAAAATGTTTTGAAAGTTTAAGATTTATAAAATTTAAAAACATTTTAGTTAACCTAGTTTAACTAAGTTAAATTTTTATAAAGAAAGTTATTAACCAAGTTATTCATAATATCAACTTAGTTAAGAAAGGGAGGGACCTAAATTGCCAAGTTCAGAAAGTTATTCAAATTTGTATCATCTTTCCCCTGGACCACGTTTTTTTTTTCTTTTTTTCCGGTCGGCCACCTGCCGGATCCGGTGAGTTTCTCCGGCGTGCTCCAAATCAGTTTTTTTACATGAAATTAGCGCGGTTAATGGTCTTCATACGTTTCTCCACGCATTGTAACGTATTACCCTCAATAATATCAAGCAATAAACGAGTTTCAATGGGAATTAAGGCTTGTAACCGTCGACATTTTAAGACCAAGATTAATCGCCATTTTCCTCGATAATTGTATAAATTAACTACTGAAGTTCGTCCCCAATCCTTTACACTCTTTAAACCCACGAAGAACACAACATATAAACGTCCAGAAACCTCCAATTCGTGGGTTATGTTCGGCATTTTCTTCTTCATTTTGACACATAAAAGCGTATGGTAAGCTTATGTTTTTGATGCCGTTTTAATCTTTATTCGATTCCAGATAAAAGCCCTATGTTTGTGATTGATAACAGAAACGTTTTGGGTTCGATTTTAAAACCTAGGGTTAGGGTTCTTGCTTAGTATATTTGGGGAAGATGATGTATAAAGTAACTTTATATAAATTACATTTGATTTGAGTTTATTCAACAAAACTGAATATGGTAGAGTGGTTGTATGCAGCTTATGGTCTAGGAAAGACTCAGGTTCGAGTCCCTCAGCAACCAACTCTTTCTTGATTTTTTTTATTATTATTCATATTATCATATATTATATTTATATAAATTCATTATTTTTATAATATTCATAATAAATTCATTTTTGCTCCAAAAATTATGAAAATTTAGGAGTAGCTTCTTGACACCTCATAGAAGATTTCCACACTTTTATTTTCTAGAAAATGTTTTATTTTTATATTTTTATTGAATTTATTTGTTTTAATCGTATTTAATTGATTAAAAATTCATTTTTAATGATTTTAATCTCAAAATTTTTGTGAAATTATTTCTATTCATTATGAACTGAAATAAAAATTATTGGATCAGAAAACACTTGTTTTTATTAAATTTCCTATTTTTAATCATTTAAACGTGATTTAATCTCATTAAATCAGTTTTAAATATAAATAAGTTTATAAAAATTATGAGAAAATTATTTTTACTTGTTTACATCAGAAAGCATCTATTTTCTATAAAAATAGCATTTTTGGATCATGTCTGGTATTATTAGTCTTATTTACGTTTAAATAGACATAATTAAATATTGATTTATTTATCATATTTAGACATCTATTTTATAAATACTTTTTCTATAAAATAGAAAATGTTCATATGTTTGAAAGACTTTATTATCATTGTTGGATCTTTGTGTAACTCATAATTATTTATTTCAATAATTATGATTATTGTATTTATTTACAATAATTAGCTAAAGTAATTGACTAAATTATTTTTGTTTTAATTATTCAAACATAAATTGTATCTAAATATTAAATTGGTAATATTTATATTACCTAAACCATATTTACAAATTTTGACGTATTACTTTTGATATACAACATTTATATATTAATTCGATTTATCATAAAAACTCTAATTCCCCGAATTGACTTAGCAAACCCTAATGCCTTAGACCCTAGTTACCTTAGACTTTTTAGACACTTCCTTATTAGTATTCTTACACATTATAGGTTGAATTCCTCGGAATTCCCATTACCTAGCTCACGACCGCTTAAGTGGATTTTGCTCGCTTTCGCAAACTGTGAGTATATCTTTCCCCTTTTTACCGTTTTACTACTTTGGGGTGACTCATGTACTTATATATTAATCAAGTTTCAATTTCTTATACTTAATGCAATTCTCATGTGTGTTTGCTTTATGTTAATTGGTGTGTCTATGACTTGTCAAAATCATTAACCGCTGGGCGGCCTAGCTTTTCAATGAATAGTACTATGGTATACCCCCTTGAGACTCTGTTGAGAGAATCTTGGTCATTGTCTTGTTAATTCATTATTCAGTTGGTTAGTCATGTGTTAGTCATTATTCTTCAGGTTTGGTTTTGAACGGATATTACTTATTACATAATTGCAAATGGTACCGCACATGAATTGCTAAATACTTTTCTACTATATTTATTTAAACAGGGTATGCTCACCAATACAAATTTTTTTTGTATTGACCAAATGATTTTGTACATGTTTCAGGTTGTTTTGAGATGCATCCTTTAAGCTTTCGGATTTATGTTTAGATTTTAGTTCATTGTATTGAAATTTAGTTGACAGTTAGTATCGTTGTATTTCATTTCAATGTAATAAATTATTTAATCAATGTATTCAAATTTACACTTTAGTCCATGAGCTATTGAGCAATCATCACTACGTGACACCTCGATGTTTCCGCCATCGGTTGGGGTGTTACAGATTGGTATCAGAGCCATGGTTATAGGGAATTAGGTTATTAGAATGCCTTTTAGCCTAGACTATAACTAAGCTTACTTTCACGAGTCCTCTCGTTTATATTTCTCTTATTTCCTATTATTTTCTTTCAAGATATTTTCGTTACGATTATTTCTCGTTATTCTTTCGATATTTTGTTTGGCGAAGAAGACGCTCGTATTTCACAAACGAAATGATATCACCAAGTTAGGAGTGACATCCATACCTTGGTGATTAGTTTTACTCCTCTATATGTTATTTATCTTAGGAATATGCCTTTGAGATAGGAGTGACATCCACACCTCAAAGAGTATTTCCTTCAAAAAGAAACTTAACCACTAAGCTGGGAGTGATATCCTTAACTTAGTGATTGGTTTCATTCCACAATCGTTTTCAATTTCGAAACACATCTTTGAGTTAGGAGTGAAATCCACATCTCAAGGATCTATTTCTACAACTCGTTGATTATGATTTTTCTTAAATATTGGTAATCTATTACATACGTTAATTTTATCATTCACGTCATTTTACATCCTGTCTTTTAAAACACATTCAATATACACATACTTCATGAAATGGTTTCATTTTGCATCACTACTATTCTTTCAACAATATCACAAAGTCGAGTAAACTGCGAAAATTTACCTTTTACACTTATACTTTTTCAGTTGCAAAACTTTAGGTTTAACAAAACAATGGACATATCTTTTTATCAAAATATTGCTGAATGCCTTTTATAGTATAACGCATATATGTAAAATTACTAGATTTTAACTCGCATGGCCAGTAGACTATACGTATGTTCCGTCCACTCTCAATTGTGGTAAATATCATTATCTTATTCTTACATCATTTTATTTTGTTATATTCGCGTACTATCTTATTTATGATTATTCTCGTATTATTATTTTATTGGTGGCTATCCCCACGCGTTATTTACAATTATTCTCGCACTAATTATTAGTAGTCATTCTTACAACACTGGTTTTGAGCATTAATTTAACTCGTTTACTTTCATTCTGGGAAAATTGTGCGATTTACTTGATTTATATTATACCATTCTTTCAGTCGAAGTTTTATGCTATACTTATGTACTTGACGCACATTTGGTATGCATTTTTTTCCCTGTTTTTGAGCAAAACCCTGTTATACTTTACATTATTTTGTTCATCATCATGGCCAATGAACATACTAGTTGATAACTCATATGAGATCTAAGCCGGTGCCCATGTACGACTCAGATTATAGTATTTCTTTAATCCGAGGGGAACGGTGTAAATCTCAAAGTTCATCAATATTGGTGTTTAAAGTCAATGATGTGAACAGAAGTTACCGGTTAAGGGTGAACCCGAAAGGGAAGAACCTCTAACCATGTCTATTACTTACATGTTATTCTCATTTCGGTTAAAGGGAGAACCCGAAAGGGAAGGACCTCTAACCATGTCATGATTGAACATTATTTCATTACAGTGGCTATTACATTTTGATTCCACGCATTTGTTTATGGTATTACTTAGGATAGGGTTATGGAAAAGCATAACACTCAAGTGTAAGGTAAATCGATGATTACGGTCCGGAACGCAATCATGGGTTTACAGGTACATGAGGGTGGTGTGTAATTCTAATCAGGCTGTTGGTAGACAATCAGTACGAATCCAAAGTATCGGGAGTGTGGTGGGTCAGCTGCGGTACACCCTATATATAAGCATAAATGATAATGCGGGAATGGACTAGGAGTCTAACCAAGAACCGACCCGTTACCCATTACTACCTCTTCATTAGATAGTTGACTTATAGCTAGCATTTTCGATAGGAACATTCTTACGTGAGCTTCATTCGTCTTCCTAGAGTCTTTCTCTTGACCACCTACACAGAAAACACAAACCTTGTATACTCTTACACACTTGATCATTTGGATACTTGCTACATACTCTAATAGTATTTAGTCAGAAACTTTTCTAAAGTAGGGGAGACTACCTTCATCAGCGCCTTTTCCTCATTAGTTACACATTCCTAAAACTTTTCTCATTTAAACTCTTAACTTTCTAACTTCGAATCAACTGTCAAAAGATTTTGGAAACTCTTACTTTGGATATTAGACAACTATTTCAAATCTGGTCAAATCATAAATGGTGAATATATATATATATATATATATATATATATATATATATATATATATTTTTACTACTTGACTTTTACAACGCCTTTGGTTTCATAGTAAACTCCACTTGAAAGAAATTTCGAGACGAAATTTTCTAAAGTAGGGGAGACTGTGACAACCGTCACCCTTAACTTTTAGCGGGTTGTCAGATCTAGTCCGTGTACTTCCAATGTTTTTGAATCTAATAAAATTTGAGTTCCTTTGATTATTTATTATTATTTTTTTTGAAATGTTTACATTTTGACCGAACGCGTACGTGAAAACATTATTTTAATCAAGATATATCTTAGCATTTATACAAAATATATATTAGTTATTTACTGAAATTAATAAAAATGTTTTGAAAGTTTAAGATTTATAAAATTTAAAAACATTTTAGTTAACCTAGTTTAACTAAGTTAAAGTTTTATAAAGAAAGTTATTAACCAAGTTATTCATAATATCAACTTAGTTAAGAAAGGGAGGGACCTAAATTGCCAAGTTCAGAAAGTTATTCAAATTTGTATCATCTTTCCCCTGGACCACGTTTATTTTTCTTTTTTTCCGGTCGGCCACCTGCCGGATCCGATGAGTTTCTCCGGCGTGCTCCAAATCAGTTTTTTTACATGAAATTAGCGCGGTTAATGGTCTTCATACGTTTCTCCACGCATTGTAACGTATTACCCTCAATAATATCAAGCAATAAACGAGTTTCAATGGGAATTAAGGCTTGTAACCGTCGACATTTTAAGACCAAGATTAATCGCCATTTTCCTCGATAATTGTATAAATTAACTACTGAAGTTCGTCCCCAATCCTTTACACTCTTTAAACCCACGAAGAACACAACATATAAACGTCCAGAAACCTCCAATTCGTGGGTTATGTTCGGCATTTTCTTCTTCATTTTGACACATAAAAGCGTATGGTAAGCTTATGTTTTTTATGCCGTTTTAATCTTTATTCGATTCCAGATAAAAGCCCTATGTTTGTGATTGATAACAGAAACGTTTTGGGTTCGATTTTAAAACCTAGGGTTAGGGTTCTTGCTTAGTATATTTGGGGAAGATGATGTATAAAGTAACTTTATATAAATTACATTTGATTTGAGTTTATTCAACAAAACTGAATATGGTAGAGTGGTTGTATGCAGCTTATGGTCTAGGAAAGACTCAGGTTCGAGTCCCTCAGCAACCAACTCTTTCTTGATTTTTTTTATTATTATTCATATTATCATATATTATATTTATATAAATTCATTATTTTTATAATATTCATAATAAATTCATTTTTGCTCCAAAAATTATGAAAATTTAGGAGTAGCTTCTTGACACCTCATAGAAGATTTCCACACTTTTATTTTCTAGAAAATGTTTTATTTTTATATTTTTATTGAATTTATTTGTTTTAATCGTATTTAATTGATTAAAAATTCATTTTTAATGATTTTAATCTCAAAATTTTTGTGAAATTATTTCTATTCATTATGAACTGAAATAAAAATTATTGGATCAGAAAACACTTGTTTTTATTAAATTTCCTATTTTTAATCATTTAAACGTGATTTAATCTCATTAAATCAGTTTTAAATATAAATAAGTTTATAAAAATTATGAGAAAATTATTTTTACTTGTTTACATCAGAAAGCATCTATTTTCTATAAAAATAGCATTTTTGGATCATGTCTGGTATTATTAGTCTTATTTACGTTTAAATAGACATAATTAAATATTGATTTATTTATCATATTTAGACATCTATTTTATAAATACTTTTTCTATAAAATAGAAAATGTTCATATGTTTGAAAGACTTTATTATCATTGTTGGATCTTTGTGTAACTCATAATTATTTATTTCAATAATTATGATTATTGTATTTATTTACAATAATTAGCTAAAGTAATTGACTAAATTATTTTTGTTTTAATTATTCAAACATAAATTGTATCTAAATATTAAATTGGTAATATTTATATTACCTAAACCATATTTACAAATTTTGACGTATTACTTTTGATATACAACATTTATATATTAATTCGATTTATCATAAAAACTCTAATTCCCCGAATTGACTTAGCAAACCCTAATGCCTTAGACCCTAGTTACCTTAGACTTTTTAGACACTTCCTTATTAGTATTCTTACACATTATAGGTTGAATTCCTCGGAATTCCCATTACCTAGCTCACGACCGCTTAAGTGGATTTTGCTCGCTTTCGCAAACTGTGAGTATATCTTTCCCCTTTTTACCGTTTTACTACTTTGGGGTGACTCATGTACTTATATATTAATCAAGTTTCAATTTCTTATACTTAATGCAATTCTCATGTGTGTTTGCTTTATGTTAATTGGTGTGTCTATGACTTGTCAAAATCATTAACCGCTGGGCGGCCTAGCTTTTCAATGAATAGTACTATGGTATACCCCCTTGAGACTCTGTTGAGAGAATCTTGGTCATTGTCTTGTTAATTCATTATTCAGTTGGTTAGTCATGTGTTAGTCATTATTCTTCAGGTTTGGTATTGAACGGATATTACTTATTACATAATTGCAAATGGTACCGCACATGAATTGCTAAATACTTTTCTACTATATTTATTTAAACAGGGTATGCTCACCAATACAAATTTTTTTTGTATTGACCAAATGATTTTGTACATGTTTCAGGTTGTTTTGAGATGCATCCTTTAAGCTTTCGGATTTATGTTTAGATTTTAGTTCATTGTATTGAAATTTAGTTGACAGTTAGTATCGTTGTATTTCATTTCAATGTAATAAATTATTTAATCAATGTATTCAAATTTACACTTTAGTCCATGAGCTATTGAGCAATCATCACTACGTGACACCTCGATGTTTCCGCCATCGGTTGGGGTGTTACAGTTTCGACCCCACCACAGGCAAAGTCACCATTTCCCGGCACATCACCTTTGACGAGTCCACTTTTCCTTTTTCATTACTGACACCTATCACCTCGTACAACTTCCTTGAGGATAACCCACCACCCGGGTTTTTCTTCAATCGGTCCCCTCCTGTCCACTCACCACCCACCACGACAACAACTCCACCACCCCAGCCGCGTGCCCAGCCACCACCTCCCCATACCCGATAACATATACCCGCCGGCCTAAACCTCCTACCATTCCTTCTACACAGCAGCCTACCCATTTACCACAGCCACCATCGTCTACTGTGGCTCCTCTAGCCACTACTCCGTAGCATGCTAGTCGCTCTTCTCAATCACGACCAGCCCCAACTCATCCTATGATAACCCGTCCAAATCTGGTACACTAAAAACCATTCACCACACCATCCACAACCGTGCTATCTCACCCATTCCCACCTCTTATACGCAGGCCCTAACCGACCTAAATTGGTCGCGTGCTATGCAAGCTAAATTTACTGCCCTATAGGAAAATGAGACATGGGAATTAGTTCCTCGGCCTACGAATCAGTCTGTTATTAGGTACACGTGGCTGTTTCGACATAAATTTAAGTCCGATGGAACTTTGGAGAGATATAAAGCTCGGTTGGTAGTTAACAGGAAATCACAAACTATGGGTATTGATTATGAGGATACATTTAGTCCGGTAGTTAAACCGGCTACTATCCGGACTGTTTTATCATTGGCAGTCTTTAGATCTTAGCAGATTCATCAGTTAGATGTGAAGAACACGTTTTTACATGGACATGGTTTAAATGAAACTGTGTATATGCATCAACCTTTGGGTTTTGTTGGCAGGCGTTATCCAGGTTTTGTGTGCAGGTTAAAGAAGTCTCTTTATGGCCTCAAGCAGGCACCACGGGCTTGGTATACCCGGTTTGGTACATATATTCTCTCACAGGATTTTCACAGTAGTGTCTGCGACAACTCGTTGGTCATATATACCCATGGTCATAATGTTGCATATCTCCTTTTATATGTTGACGGCATTGTCCTCACTGTTTCATCAGATGCATTCTTACATGATATTATTCAGAAACTCTCACGAGAGTTTGCTATGACGGATTTTGGAGATTTGCACCATTTTTTGGGGATTAAAGTAACAAGTCGACCCACAAGTTTATTTTTGGATCAATCTCAATATGCCAAAGAGATTATTGCTCGAGCTTCTATGACATACTACAAACCTTGTGCAACCCCGGTTGATCTTTCTTCAAATTTAAGTACTACTGACGGCCCCCTCTTTCATGACCCGATTCTTTATCGAAGTCTAGCAGGAGCACTTCAGTACTTAACTTTTACCAGGCCCAATATCTCATACGCGGTTCAGTCGATTTGTTTATCTATGCATGGACCTCACGACTCCCATTACGTTTTCATGAAAAGGATTTTGAGTTACTTACAAGGCACATTGGATTATGGGATTCATATGGTTCAATCTATTACACACTCTTTAACCGCCTATTCTGATGTTGATTGGGGTGGCTGCCCCGACTCAAGGCGATCAACGAGTGGCTATTGTGTTTTCTTGGGGGATAATCTTATTTCATGGTCTTCTAAACGACAGCCCACAGTTTCACAATCTAGTGCAGAAGCTGAATACAAGGGGGTTGCTAATGCTGTCGCAGAGGCCACGTGGATCAGAAACTTATTACTTGAGTTACAGGCTCCTTTGCAAAAAGCTTCGATTATTTATTGTGACAACGTCGCCGCTGTATACATGTCAGATAATCCGGTTCAGCATCAAAGGACGAATCATATTGAGATAGATATCCATTTTGTTCGAGAGAAGGTGCGCATTGGTCATATCCGCGTACTGCACGTGCCCTCATCCTACCAATACGCTGACATTTTCACTAAGGGGCTATCTCGTCAGTTATTTCATTATTTCAGGTCCAGTTTGATCGTTTGTTCGTTGACCGATCAAACTGCGGGGGGCTGTTAGCGGATATAGTTATAAACCGGATATGTATATATTTAGAGATAGATTTTGTATTTGTTCTAGATTTATCTCTTTCCTTATTTTGTGCTAGGGTTTGTTTTATTGTGGATCTATATATATTGATCCTCTCCTTTGTAATTGACGGATTGAGGAATAATAAACCATAAGCACTTTTATTTACTTACATATATCTTTTTTTAAAATATTTATACATAATATATTGTTTTTAAAATAAAAAATACACACTTTAATATAAATATACATACCTAAATACACACATACATACCTATATACACACATAAAAACCTAAATACTAACAATATAAAGCATAAATACTAAAAAAAATTAGCGGCAACTAACCGGTATTTTTGACGATTCTTCAAGTGGTTCAATAGATCGGTGCTTCCCTACAACTCATATTATTAGAAAAATAAATAAATAAACATACTTAAAGAAAAAAACAGAAAAAAAACTCACGGTGGTGGTTATGCTCCCGGTGGTGGTGGCCGGTTCCGGTGGTTAGGGTGGTAGTGGTGGTGGGGTTGTAGTCAACGTGGTTAGCGGCGGTGTGAGAAAGGGAAAGGGAAGAGAGTGAGTGAGTGCTAGAGAGAGAGAGATGAATAGAAGAGAGTGAGCGAGCGAGAGAGAGAGAGAGAGAGATGAAGAGAGGAGAGTGAGCGAGAGAGAGAGAGAGGGGGGGGTGTAACACCCCAACCGATGGCGAAATCATCGAGGTGTCATGTAGTGACGATTGTTCAAAAGCACATGGTACTAAAATGTAAATATTATTGTATAATTTAAATTGTCTTACATGGATGAAATGGGAAAAATACAAAAGTCTGAACGAAACATGAAAATTGAAATAACTTATTAAAAACAAGCACTAAAGTCCAATGCTATAGCACTAAGATCAAACTGCACCTGAAACATGTACAAAATAGGTTTTGTCAACATATGAAATGTTGGTGAGCATTCCTAGATTTAATACATATAATAAGTTGGAAAAATGTTATACAGTTCAAGTGCAAAGCTATAGTGCAATTATGTAAACTACGTATCATACAAATGAGCGAAATCAATCCTGTGACTGTATAAATGTACTGAATGAACGGCGGTGTACTTATCCACTAAATGGATAATAACTTAACAATGACCACGGATTCTCCGATGAAAAAGGGGGAGAATCAACCTAGGCGGGTTGTCAATCCAATAGCGCTATCCAATGTTAAGGTCGGCTTGTACAATGTTAATGATTTCACTAAGTACAAATGTATTCTACATGTAATGTCTAAGCATAAAGCACGTTTGTAAGCAAATGCACATAGTACTAGAATTGTATTGTAAAAATGTGAACTTGTATTTGTAATTTGTATAAGTGTACATGTAACACCCCAAAAATGAATAAAAGCAAAAAGGGGATAGGAAATACTCACTTTCGCCAAATGACTAGATGACTAAACGAGCGTGAAAATGCGAGCAATCCAAAGATTCAACAACGAAACTAGTCCAATTTAGAAGAAAAGAAACCGAATAGGAAAAAATATCAAGCTTCCAATTCGCCAATTACAAGAGCTTATAATCAAAGCTTCAAATGTAGAAGTAATATACTCTAGAAGAAAGGTATGAGGGAGAGTTTAATCGAATTGAAACAATCGATTTAGAGGTGCAAAGTGTAATAGGTCATAGGTGGGTTTTTATACTAGTTTTGGATTCAATTAGGCTTTAAAATTGGTCAACACAATAAAGTAAGGTTTTAAGATAAATTGATTATTTGACTAGGACTTTGACTAGGAATTTGACTAGGACTTTGACTGTTTGACTGACTCCGCGGACTGCGAGAGCAAAAAAAATCATTTTTTTTTCTAATTTAATCAATTTTAAGTTTCGGAGTTGTTTCCTTCTGTTTCTAAGTTGGTTTTAGGACCGAAAATTAAGGGCTTTGAGTATCAAGGTCTGGAACATACGTGCTCGGGTGTAGATGTGAGTATAAAACGTGCATACTTTTACTTATAAAAATTATAAGTTTTATTAAATTGTGAATTTTGGTTCTATTAAAATACGAGGGTTAAAAATGAAAATTTTGAAATAGTTGAGGAACCAATTATGCACATTTTTGAAAAGTGAAGGGTGTAGGTTGTCACAGGGGGGAGAGAGAGAGAGAAAGAAAGATGAAATCTGGAGAGTAAGAGAGATAGAGGGTCGATCAGAGCAAGAGAGGGAAAGGGAAGAAGCTGGGAGGGAAAAGCAAGTGATGCACGGTCATGGTGGGGTTATGGTATGGCGGCGAAACTATCGTTGATGGTGACAGGGGTGAAGCAGGATGACGAGAGCCGGGGAGGTCCGTTCTTTCTTCCGTTGAGTTAGGGTTCATTGGAATGGACAGTGGTGGTGGTAGGCGCAGTTGTAGGTCAAGATTTGGATGTGAGGGGTGGAAGGAGGCGGTGACTTTAGTCGAACGACTCAAACTGTCACACCCCGCCAAGGCGGAAACACGGGAATGCGACCTCGAAAAGTTTTCAAGCACAAGGTACAAGCAACATACATAGATCTATTCAAAAGATATCATCATAGGATGGTTATTGTCATTAAACTTTGTTAATTAGAGAAACATTGTCTGAAAACAAGTGCATTGTCTGACTAACCATGAACCACAATACTATGGAATAATTAAAATCCAACCCATGATGATACCACCCAGTGCTTGCTTGGACCCCTCTCTCAAATCCCCGCTACTCTCCATCAGTTACCTGAAAAACATGCATGAAAAATTTGTCAACAATAATGTTGGTGAGTTCACGGGTTTGAGTGTGACAAGTAAAATAGTTGTGTAATTCGTGTATGACCAATCATAGGCTAGCTAAGCGAATGATTTTCTATGCAAACCATGAGTCCCGTAACCAAACCTCTTGACTGTGGTGCCTCGCGCATTGTACACTAAAGACAATGTATGTATAGTAGAATACTAACACTCTTTTGTATGTAACTGGTTAGAGCGACTAACCAAGAGTGGGGGTGTCAACTCAATAGATTTATTAAAGTGTTCCATGGATTTTGATAGCTAATGGTTACAGTAAATGTTGTACGAGGACTAATGAGCTCATGAATCAAATGTCTCATGTTCCACATGGCAGTCACGATAGAATGTACACACACACAGTGATGGAACCAGAACTTTACAGTAGGAGGGTCAAAAACAATATTACACTCATCAGGCGAACTGAAACAAAAAAGAACCAACAAAACCTAACTGAAGTAATTGACCCAAACCAATAAACAACGGTTCAACTTTTTCATTGAAACCAAAAAATATGGTTTGGTTTTAGTCATGTTTCGCTCCAAAACCGAACCAAAAGCAATGAATCGAACTCAACTATAAAAGAGAACCGTACGAAATTTGTTTAAATGTTAGAAAACAATGGACCCTAAAAAGAAGTTTAAAATATTTAGTCAGATTGAATGTATTAAAAATAAAAACAAAATCAACAAAGTAAATAAATATTAAATAAAATACATCACAAAGTAATAAATAATAAAAGAATACGTAAACACTTTTACCAAATTGTCAGTCTTGTCCTAATATGAAAAGAGTAAACAAAAAACATTAAAATATTGAAACCTTTTTTTTTCCTACTTCTTCATTTTGTTCTTTCATCTCCTTCTTTCTGTAAAAGTAGCAACCACCTATATCGCCGCCCTGCTCCAAAACTGGTTTTTCCTCATGTTTTTTAACTTTTCTTTCCTTTCCTTTCTCCTTCAGCTACACAACCGGTAATATCTTGAGGGGTCAAATCTATAAGAAAGACGTCACGTTCTAGACACTAACGCTGACATTTTCAATCGCCGGAGGGTCAACGGACCCTCCTGACCCCCTTGTAGTTCCGCCCCTGCACACACACACACACTTGTAAATGATACTAGATTTGAAGCATGTTTATCCCCCCGAAATGTAAAACAGTAAAATGGGGCCGTGAAAACTCAACTGATAGTGTCACGTGTGGTCTAGTGAAGTTGCAGATAGTCATTGTCTTGACAAATGATACCATATGATCATTATGGACATGATAAGTTGTCGGGTTTTGTTGTTTATCATACAAGTTGTTCACCCAACTTCCATGGGCCTTTGTGGAGTGTACATGGGCTATGTTTTGTGTATGTGTGTTAAATTATGAAACTTTGATGTTTGTTTGAAAGATAAGATCCATTGGAATAGATCTCTCATCTCGTCATGAATCATAGTTTGGTACTAATTTATCATATGTGGTTGGTTTTTGAGGGAAAACAAAGTTTATCACACGTTTAGAACCCTTTTAGATCTAATATAGGTCTAACACATGTTTCGGCCTATACTAACGCATGTTAATGGTTGATAGCCGAAATTATTTAATAACATGGGCCTCAGAATTGACTCTTTAATGGTTCTACTAGGCCAATCTATGTTCGTAGAAGGACCATTGATGTTTTGTAATCGGATTGGGTTCATTTTAGATGGAACTCGATTGTTTTTACACTAAAAAGGAACCTTTATTTTCAAGAGTGTGTTAACACTAGTTTGTTTATAAAACCGATCCATAACATGGTTAATTATATCATGATTTAGCCTCAAAACATCATTTAAATGACAAATGTTTGGGTAGAGCCGATTAACATTAGTTACTCAATGAAATTGAATGATAAAACTTAGTGTAATCGAACCATTATATATGAATCGTACTTGTGCTTAGTGAGTGTGTGGTGAGGGTCAATTTATGGTTAAAGAGCAATGGGTCGGGTGTAGAGTTTAGGACCAAAGGGTGTGAGGTTATACAAGGATAGAATGGCCAAGAGTTTTACCTATTAGAAACAATGTGAGGTTAATAGAATGCTTGCTCCTTGATTCTTCCTTCGAGCTAGCTTCCCTATGGCTTATGGTCTCCTTGGAGCCGAGAGATGTGAGTGGAAGTGTGAGAGTTGTGTTGGTGCAATTTGGAATGATCAAAGGGGTCTTCTTATATAGTGGTTGAGGGAGGGTAAGGACAAAGCTATAAGAGGTAATTTCAAAAGTGAAATGCTAAGTGTGGAGTCTTGGATTCACTAATTGGTGTAAGTGCAAGACAAACATGCCTTGTCTAGTCAATGTTGGCCGATTATAAGAAGCTTCAAAAGGAGGATAGGTTGACTTTGTAGGTGGATAAGTATAGTCTAGCTTTTAACCATAAGAGTGTAAGTTACTCACCTCCTTGTCACTATGGCCAATTGTCTTCTTATGGAGTCCTTAGGTTCTTGTTCCATCACTTTCATCATGTTTGTATGTAGAGAGGTAGGCGGCCGAGCATGTGGAAGAGGTAGGGTGATAGAAGCTTGATATTATAGGCACATGGAGATGGTGATAGTCCTTACATTCTTCATGTTTTGATTGGTTCATGATAAAAATGGAAAAGGGTTGACCTAGGGAGGTTTAGCGGCTTGTGTGTTGTTGCAACCAAGCTTGAAATAAACATGATGCTTTGGTTCTTGTGTTTCGGTCGAGAAAGAGACAAGGAGAAAGGTTTTCTACTTAAGGTTTTTTCCATTCCAAGAAAAGCTTGTGTAATATAGTGTCTTGCTTGTTTTGTGATACTAAAAGCATGTGAGGTGCTGCTTGTTTGTAGGATTTATGCACAAGGAAAAGGGGTTCTAGGTTCTTGTAATACAAAGACATATCTAGTGTGCATACTAACATAGCCGAGTGTATATAGGGTTGCATACGCGTATGTGTACTTGTATGCGTGTGTTCTTAGTCATGTGCTTCAATCCAAGATAAGTTTAGGGGATTTATCATGTAATGTAGACCTTTTCCTAGTCATGATGTGATGGATTTAGTCATGGAGTTGAGTTGAGTGTATTCATCCGAATAAGCCTCTAGTAATCTTAGGTGTAGGAACATCTAGGTAAGGCTCATGGTTGGATAGGAATCAATGACGATATCAACATATATTTACCTTGTGTTAATGGTGCATCATTTATGCTTGTTGTGTGTACGTATGTTAAGGAAGGTTTTACCATGCGTTAAGAAGCCTTTGATGTTTTATTGCAACTTATATAGATTTGTGTGGGTGTTGTATGAGTAAACAAGTGTTTTTTGTTGAGTTTTCTGAATAACTCATGCTTCACTAGACTGGGGGGGTATTGTGTATGCAAAATGTTTAAATATGCACATATAATGACAATAATAAGTGAAATACGTACGGATGTTGACCTGGATCGTTGATTGTTGTCATACAACCCATCCTTGTCTTCCCTCTCTTGAAATCAGAGGTGGCAAGGTGGTTTTATGTGTAGGTCGATGGTGGTATTGAGAGTGTCGTACAATGGAGTTTTGATTGCCACAAATGGGAGAAGGTGCTGGGAGGTGGTGGCTGTGATTACATTTGGGTGATGGCGATGATTGCAAGTGGGGGTGGTAGTAGGGGCGGGGTAATATTTAATAAAAGATGGATTTATATATATATATATATATATATATATATATATATATATATATATATATATATATATATATATATATAGGGTTGGTTATATCGAGAACTGTGAGAACTACGATGTAAAATGTGATTTTCTTTAGAACTTTTTACTTAAAGATGCGAAATATATAAAAAATGAAAAAATGAAAAAATAAAAAAAATTACGTCACTTAGCCATTTTTACATGATTAGGTAAAATTTTTTTTAAAGAAAATCGCATTTTAGGTTATATTTATCACGGTTCTCTCAACTCGAGTGAGTTTTCAAATGACCGGGGCCCTATATATACATGTATAATTTTTTATATTTGTTTTATGTATGATTAAAATATTTTAAAAAATAGGTAAAAAAGACTAAACTACCATTGGATGATCTAATTTAATGAAAAAAATTAGCTAGATTAGGCCCAAAAGACAAACCGTATAAGATTTTAAAATACAAAGTACAAATCTCATCAAATTTAAAATCAAAATACATGCGTTGAAATTGAGTAAAAACGTAAATGACAAAACTTGTAATTTAGCCTTAAATTTCTTATAACAATTATCTATTTTTTAACGACGAATGTTATTCTCACACTATTTTACACCAAATTAATCTAAACTATAACTATGCCCAGATTTGAACCTAGGTAGGGGTGTACAAAAAGCCCGCGACTCGAGGCTCGCTCGAAACTCGCTCGAAAAAAAACTCGAAAAAAGCTCGCTCGAAAAGGCTCGTTTTGTTTTCGAGCCGAGCCGAGCTGGCTCGTTTTGTAATCGAGCCGAGCTCGGGCCAGGGGTGTTCAACTCGTAGCTCGGCTCGTGGCTCGGCTCGATGGCTCGACTCGTGGCTCGGCTCAATGGCTCGACTCAGGCTTGTGTATGTGTAATTAATACATAGATGAAAGTAATATATTTTGGCTCCAAACCCAATTCTAAAATTCAAATTTTGAAAGTACCACCCATACTACCTATCTACCTCACCTCTTCATAATCCAATAAACCCTAACTTAGAAAAATAAAACAAAAATATACATGTATATGTGTAATTTTATTAATTTATTTTGTTTTTTATTTTATAAATATTTGAAAAAAAATAAAAAAAATTAAAAAAAAATTACGAGCTGGCTCGAGCCAGCTCGAGCTCGGCTCGAACATTTACGAGCCGAGCTCGAGCTCGACTTTTCAGCTCGACAAGAAAAACGAGCCGAGCCGAGCTGGCTCGTTTTATAATCGAGCTCGAGCTCGAGCTCAGCCTGGCTCGGCTCGACTCGGCTCGTGTACAGCCCTAAACCTAGGACATCCTATACTAATATCCGTGACATTTTTTTTTTTTTAAATTACCATAAAATGAGCATTAGCCATATTTTAAAAGTAATAAAAAAAATTAAATTCGATGTGCTACGCATATGACATGCTCAATTATGTATATCAGCAACATATAAATAAATGCTACTATTATAAGAATAACTATCATCTAATTCCCTGACTGTAACACGTATGAATTTCTACATGTATATTAGCCAAGGCTTTAATTACAAAGTTTCTTACACATACTCAAACTCCGGAAATAAAATGATCAGTGATTACAAATTATAAGCACGAAAAATTAACTTTTCAATACAATTAATAACACGTTTTAGGTAATGTGTTTTCATCAATTATGCCATTTTATACTTATCACCCCACCTTTGAAAGATACGTGAAATCATAGCAAAGAAGTAAGCAAGCGAACGCATGATTCGTGACAAAATATCGACAATCCAATCTTTATATGTCTTTATCGGAGGATGAGTCCGATCTGATTGTAATAAAATCCGATAAATGGCTTCGGTTAACGCAAAAGATGTGACTGGGTCAGATTCTTCGGCTAATATACCTTGCTCCGTTAGACATACTATATCATATGTGCCTGTTGTTACCGGTATCCCCAAATAACTACAAATTTTTATTCGGCAATTTAACCTTTCCATGGGTTGTAACTTGTCGCCATGTGTTAGGATCAAATCGGGTCGACATCTGATATTTGACATAAAAATCAAAATGAGTAACAGAAAAAAGAAATATATGTATAGGTAAATGGACCAAAGTTTTAACATGAAGAGCAAACATTTTTTTACCCATACATATGTGATATATATATCCACACATATGAGTGAGACATACTTGGTACTTGTGTGATGTGTCTAATTTATTTCCATTAAGCCTAAAATTGTAATATAAGATAAAGTTGCTTTCATACTTATACGTTATAGGTAAACACTAAACATAATGACTGATTGACTTCCCTCGTCGAACATAGCTCATACCCACACTAAAACAATGGTATGCAACAAGTCATGTAAGGGAAATCGTATTTCATAGTTGGTTTCATGCCAATTAGACTTAAAAAGCGTTCGACACACATATGCGTTCTAATCCCAAAAGTTAACGTGTGATACGCAATGCGCGGTGCACGCACATGCAAGGTGTTCATTATTTATAAAATACTAAAAACATATTTATAGATAATATTTTAATCAACTTTGGTCCAATTTGTAAGCCTAACACTTTAAGTGTCCCACGTTTCAAATTTTAACACTCTCCGTCCCTAAAAGTGACATGGTAAAGTTAGTTTCGAGATCACTATTCAACCTTCAACGATTAGTAATCGATCTTCTTCAACCTAAATCACAATGATATCTCTTTCTTTCGGCACCACTCCGGCCACCCAGCGGATCTCAATTCAATGTAAACAAAATCAACAAATTCCATTTTGGATTCATTGATTTTTTTTATTTTTTTTTTTCATCAATGGCTGCATCTAGACACGCAACCACTAGAGCTTTAAATAAAGATCAAAAGCTTCAACACACACAGCACACTAGACCAAAAAGAGTCCAAAAGGTGGTGCAGAGTAACTCCCCACGACGAAGGACCTAAGTTTTATTTTTAATAGAGTATGTTTTTCTATTTAAAAGGGGGTAGCGGCGCAACTCGTGGCCCGTTTACCCGCCTCCCACTTGTAAGAGTTGTCGGTCATAATACCGGCTTATTATTAATTTTTCAACCTTCAGTTGGGAAATTGGTAATTAAAAAAAACATTAGTACATTGGATGAAAGGGTTAAAATTAAAACGTAAGTGTTAAAAGGTTTCATTTCAGATGATTGTGGATTTTTAGACCAAACCAGATGGAAAAACTGAAATTTACTATAAATACAAAAATGTCTAGTCATCTCTATTTCGTTGTGTTCAATTGATGGCCAAAAAAATGAAAAAGATAATAAAAAAAAATAGTAGTATGAGATAACTATATGGTTGATGAAAACGTGGGGTATGGGATGGGACCAACTAGCATTATGATTCGTAATTTGTATTGGCCCACAATAGTCCTTAATTGTAGAGGTATTAAATGACGCAGTCGGACTTGAAGAACTCAAAACTCATTACAATCAACCGTCTAATTTGTTCAAATATTGGCCAAATGCATAATGCATCACATGCACATCATGAAATCACAACGCTTAGCTACAGTTAACGCGATCTCCTCATCACACATACCACGTCGCGATTATGCTCTTTTGATGCGTGCATTTTAAAACTAAACTATATGTTACTTTAGGCATTCCCTATTATGTGGCTTCAAAAGTTTTCCTATTGGCGTCAAACATCCTACTTCATGATTTTATGTGTTTAATTGTTATCTCTTTGGATGCTCATACCGAAAACCAAACATCTTTAAAATAATTGCAAGTTTCTAACATCTTTAAAATACCATATAGTATCTTTTTAACGATATTACATAATATATTAATATACTCGGTTTTATTTCGGGTAAACAAGTAAGACCATGTGTAGTGGTTAAGGGAAATGAGTGTGAAAGGGCAAATTTAGCGCCCAATTCACACCCAAACACCATCCCCCTCTAGTGAATGGGACTCTAAATGGGCAAAAAAAAGAGGCAGATTTGATATATTTTAATATGTTAAAATTGAATTAAAAAAAAGAAAATAATAAAAAAAAACCTTGCAAACTGACGGGGAAGAAAATGATTGGAGGGTGGAGTGCCCCTTGCCCCGCGAAATTTTGCACGCCTGCCCCTTTAGAGCCCCATTCACTAGAGGGGGGGGGGGAGGGTGTTTGGGTGTGAATTGGGCGCGAAAATGCCCTTTGATCACGCCCATTTCCCTTATCATGTGGATATCGTTTAATCATATACTTATCCTAGAGATGAGGGCTACATGTAGTTGAATAATAATAATAATAATAATAATATTGGCTAGTTACGGTAATAGTAATAGTTGATATTATTACTTACTTGATGTCTTTATGGAAGGACAATGAAATAGTGATTTGAGGGCATCAATCGGCTTAAAATCACCACCACAGAAAAAAGCTTTGTACACGTCAGTTAAATCAGCCACTACTACAACATAATTGACCCTTCGCCTCACAAACCCATCGGAAGAGCAATTTATCCTTATGTGGACATCATTTTCACCAAAATGACACGGTTGATTGTGCCGAACTCCATCTGCCATCCACCGCGTCACCTCCTTCAAACAATCATCCATTCGATTACAATCCAATCCCCTTGAGTCGTATATGCAAAACCCGTTTCGTGTAGATCGTAAGACGTTATGTTCTTCTAGGATCATTGTTGAATAATTTGATGATTCATCTATAATCAACATTTTAAATAAAGTATAAATAACGTATAGTCTAATGTTATAATCTAGCATGAGATACCAAAAGGGCATGTGCTCGCGGTATCAAAATGTGTAGAAATGTGTTATTCTCTAGTGGTGGTTAAAAACCGTTTAAACTACTAGAATCGCCCAAACCAATCTAAATTGGTCAGGTCAGTCAGGCTAGGAGTGAGCTGGTTTACTCAGGTTTAATTAACGATTTAGCTTACAGTTTGGAACCGATTACCAAAACCCGAGCAACCAAAATATTAAAAAAAAGAGTTACTTAAGCTATATAATTTTCTCTCTCCTAATTAAAATAATAATACTTTTTCATACTTTTATCATTATATTTTCTCTCTCCTCACTCACAACCACTTCTAAAAATATTAAAATATGTTTAGGGGTGAACAGTAACTTTTCATATTTAGGGTATGTTTGGCAAAACTAGCTGGAAGCTGCAAGCTGGTAGCTAGAAGCTGTTAGCTGGAAGCTTTTTAAATATATTTTGATGTTTGGCAGAGAGCTGGAGCTTTTAATAAAATGTATAAAATGTATAAAATGACCAAAATGGTCATAATTAAAAGATTGTAAAGAAGGTTTTTATTTTATTTTTAAAATAGAATGGGTATTTGTGTCATTTACTAACTAAAAGCTTGTAGCTAGTAGAGCTTTTTCATAAAAGCTACTACTAGCAGCTTTTCACTGTAGAGCTTTTTCTCTAACCTAAAAGCTTCCAGCCCCTTCAACCAAACAAGGCTTTTTATTAAGTAGGAGCTTTTCTTAAAAGCTTGAAGCTCCTAAAAGCTCTTAAAAGCTCCTTGCCAAACATACCCTTAGAGGTAAAAGTGCTTCCACCAAATATTCTCTATATCCTCCACTCACAACCACTTACATTTGCCCCATATAATTTGATGGACACACTCACATATATTTGATGCCCGGGATGTGAATGCTCTAAGCACTTTTAATTATGATACGTATATATATATATATATATATATATATAGGATCCGGATCATATGAGAACTACCCTGAGTTGTGAGAACTAGGGAACTAATCTTGACCACACATTACAATATTATCAATATAATAATATAAGGGTAAGATAGTAAATTACCATCCCCTACCCCACCCCCACCCCACCCCCCCAAATCACCTTTTAAATATTAAAAGATTTAATGATTTTTTTTTTAAATCACACACTCTCTCTCTCTTCTCTCTCTCTCTTCACCCTCTTTCTCTGCTCTCTCTCTCGTCTCTCTCTGCTCTCTCTCGTCTCTCTCTGCTCTCTCTCGTCTCTCTCTCGTCTCTCTCTATCTCTTTCTTCTCTCTCTCTAATAAAGAAGAAAAGAGGACGGGTTGAAGACGACGGTGGTGGTGGCCGATGATGCAGATCTGTTAGGGCTCGTTGGTGGTGGTGGGTTTTTTGCAGAGGGTGGTTGATGACAGTGGGGGGTTGTAGAGGGTGTTCGAAGATGATGCAGAGGGGAGACGAAGGTGGTTGATGGTGGTGGTGGGTTTTGCAGAGGGGTGGAGGACGTAGGGGAGGGCGACTGTGATGATGAAGATGGGATGGTGGTGATGACGAACAGATCCATGGTGGTGATGACGAAAAGGTTGTGATGGTGGTGATGGTGTTTTCCCCGATGGGATCCATGGTAGTGATGATGAAGACGAACAGATCCATACGGTACCAATTATTATTATTATTATTATTATTATTATTATTATTAGTATTATTATTATTTTTGTTATTATTTTTATTATTATTATTTATGTTATTATTTATTAAAATAGTATTATTATTTTCTGTTATTATTATTATTATTATTATTATTATTATTTCTGTTATTGTTATTATTATTATTATTATTATTATTATTTTATGTAAAAATACCGGTGTAAAATATGAAATTTGTAAAGGTTTTGATGTGTAGATCTTTTTGTAGTTTTGGTTTTTACACTAGTGTATTTTATTTAGAAGTTTGTGGTATATATGTTGTTTTTGGGGTTTTACACTAGTGTTTTTGTGTAGCAGGGTTTTTGTGTAGCAGGGGTTTTGGCAGGGAGTTGATGTGAAGGAGATGATAGGGGTCCGATCATGGTTTTTGGGCGGTGGTCCGAGGTTTCAGAAACAGATCTAACGAAGAAGATGACGTTTGATGGATGATGATGCTTATTCGAAGATGATGATGTTTGATGGACGATGATGCTTTATTCGAAGATGCAGCAGGTTTTTTTTTTAAATAATGTGTAGTATGTTTTTTTTATAAATGTTTGGTTATTACATTGATGTAATGTACATTTTTTTATAAATGTTTTGGTTTGCATTTTGTTGGAGTAGTTTGTGTATGGTAGATTTACATTGGTGTAAAAAACTATACCAGAGTAAATCATGGTGGATTACATCAGTGTAAATCATCCTCATCATATGTTTGTTTGGTATTTTTACACCAGCATATTTTTTTGTAAATTTTGTGCATCCAGTTTACACTGGTGTAAATAATTACACCAGCATATTTTTTTGATTTTATAAAGATGTTTGGGCATATATAGATGTTTTAGTAAACACTGGTGTAATTTGCACCAGTGTAAATCATCCTTATCATATGTTTTGTTTGGTTTTTACACTAACATAATTTTGTAAAAGTTTGTGTATGGCAGATTTACACTGGTGTAAATAATTACACCAGTGTAAATTATGGTAGATCATCTCATCAGATTTTATTTTAAAAATATGATTTTTTTAATAATTAAATAAAAAATTAAAATAGTATTATAATATTTATTTTCTCTTTCATGGTCTTTTTACCTAAATACCCTTTATTGTACTTTTTTTATATTAAAAAATTAAAATAGTATTATAATAACTTTTTAATTGGCATGTAAAGACAAAAAAACCTCTAGATTAAATCCTAACCATAGGATCATCACAATCAATGGTCCACAAGAGTTCTCTAGTTCTCACAACTCAATGAGGTTCTCACACGATCCTAACCCTATATATATATATATATATTATTAATTTAAAAGACTTTGTGCTATCAATGGTTATTTTCTTTGATTTTGTCATGTAATTAAACCAATTAATTAATGCTCAAGAGGTAAAAGTTTTAATGATTTTTTAAACTTACCATCCTAACCTTTAAAAAAAAATCTATTGACATGGTTTCATGCTAAAGAAAACCCATGCTATATCGTCAAACCTTCAAAACCGAACTGTTTTACCTAACCCAACCAACCGGTTCAACTAATAAATTACTGTCAAAACTGGTTGAAACAGACCAAAAAAAAGGGTGATGTTATTTGCACCGGAGGTTTTTTTAGGGTTTTACACAACTCTACTGCTCGTAGAGGCCTCTACGAGCCGTATACAGGTGCAAATAAGTTTTAAACAGGTGCAAATAAGAGGCGCCAAAAAAAAAAAAGTTAAATACCCTTGTCCTTCCCCCATAAAGTTGATAGTTTAGTTTTGTCACACGGGTGAAAATTTAACGGTAACGTTTAGATGGTGTGCAAGTTAACCGGTAAGGGGGTGTTTGGATTGAGTTTGGAATTGCAAAAGTGCTTATTGGCTTATGACTTTTTGAAAATGAGTTTTCAAAAAACTGTTTAGATTAACTTTTGGGATGAGAAATGTAAAAAAGTCAATATATTGTTTTTTTTTAATGTTTCGCTTAACTTAATGTGAATATTGGTTGTATGAGTGGTAGATTTGTAATTTTTTTCCAAAAGCCAAAAGCCAGGATTTCTAACTTCTCAAAAACAGTTTTTCCACCCTTAAAAGCCAAAAGTCAAAACAGAAAGTGTTTTGGGGTTACACAAACAGCTTATTGACTTATTGACTTTTTGGAAAAGCCAATAAGTCAATAAGTTGTTTTAAAACTCAATCCCAAACACCCTCTAAAAAAGAAAAAAACAATCTAACATGAGATCAACATAAAATATGTAAATCTAAACATACCTGAAGTTTGAGAAAATGGAATGAGTCCAGATCTACCAAGAACACTATACATAAGATTAATAAATGAGCTTTTACCAGAACCACACAAACCAACAAGCAAAACAGTGATCACAGGAGGAATATCCACATCTTCCTTCTTAACTCCACCAATTGGTATCCAAAAACTACCAGGCTTGTAGATCATGAGCTTGTGTTTAAGGTCATCCACTCCATGTTCACTGATCAAACACAGCCTCTCCATTTCTCTAAGAACTTTGATCATGGATGATGATGGTAGTGAGTTGAGAGATCCATCATTGGATGAGAACTTTGGGATAGATTTCCACCAATAAAAAGGTGATGGTGATGATGAGTCTTCTTCATGTTCATTGGGTTGGAGAGTTAAGGTGCTAGGTTCAGTCATGGATGCTTGTTTCAATTATTATTTTTTTTAAGTGTTTCTTATCCTTTTGGATAGATTATATGGTTTTTAATTTTTCAAGACTATTATATTGTATGGTTTAAATGATAAATTTAATATAATAGTTATGGAAAGTGAAGGTATGTTGATATTGGAAGCCATTGAATAAAAAAATGTTGATATTGGAAGGTTATTAAATGTGGATATTAATAGAGTAGCAATTTGCAACATATGGGACATATCATTACATTAGGCAGGGGCTACATAGTTAATGTCGGTAGTTATTAGTTGAAAGTTGAAATATATTTTTGAATTTTAGTAGGTAAGGGTTTAGTTTATCGTATTTGTGGTAGTTGTACATGTAATAATGTATGAAATTATCATGATTTTATATTTTTATTATTGTTATTGTGGGTTGTAAAATTTGTGAAATGATAAGGAAACACACGAATTTAACACGATATTTGCAGTTTAAATAGGTCGTGTTTGGATTAACTTAACATACAAACGTGTTTAATCTATACTGTTATATACTTGCTCTTTATTTCTCTCTCTCGTTTTTTTAATTTATGTCATGTCACGACTTAAGTTGATTAAATATTTATGACAAGTTGAAACATAAAAGAAAACTATCGAAACTCAATGACTTAGTAAAGTACATGTAATTGTTATAATAATCTTCAAAATTAAAATAAATCCAAAATTAAAAGACCGGGGATGGGAACGGTTCATCGGAAACCTATTCCGATCAATCTTCAAAAGCGGATCACAAAGTTTTTTGTTACTAATCTTCCAGAAAGATGCAGTGGGGCTGATTTAGCTGGGTTTGTTCGGTGTCATGCGGAGATTTACGATCTATATATTGCCAGAAAGAAAGACAGATTGGGAAAGCGATTCGGGTTTGTTTCTTTATTAGATGTGAAGAACATAGGAGATATGGAGAGAACACTGTCAGGAATTAAGATGGGAGATTACAAACTAAGTTTTAATAGGGCGAGATTCTCGTTAGAGGATGGTGAGTTTGCTAAGAAGGAAGATGCTAGGCAGAAGAAACCTAAAGCCCCAGATCTCAATGATACAGAGAGGAAGGAGGGATATGCTAGTGGTTTCACGGGATCCACTTCCTTCAGAGATGTTTTTATGGGCAAACCGATAGTTCATTCAGATGCTAAGGTGATTAACGTCAAAGATGATCTTGTAGCCCATGTTAATGTTTTTGGCAAGGCTTGTATTGTTCGGGTGGTGGATTTTAGTGCACTGAAGAGGATTTCTCAGGCTGTGGTGGATTTGTCGGGAGGAAAAGGTAAGATACAGTATTTGGGAGGCTTAACTGTTGTTATCTCCTTCCCTGAGAATTCAGACGCATCGGCCTTCTGTGATGGTATTAAAAACAACAAAGAAGTGTGTCACGCGGTTGATATATGGCTGGGCCAATCTTTGCCGTTTGAGAGGTTGGCTTGGCTTCGGATTCAAGGAGTTCCATTGCACCTTCTTGATAATGTTGTGCTTAACATGATTGGAGAACGGTTTGGCAGAATGATTAAAGAAGCTCAACATGATCAAGGGGACAGTGATCTGTCTTATGATTACGTTGGGGTGCTGTTATCGGAAGGAAGACGTATAAACGAGGAAGTTACTATTGTGTGGAGAGGCCGTAAATATAGAGTGTGGGTGGCAGAAGAGGTTGGAGATTGGTTGCCGGATTTTCTGGATGGTGGCAAGAAGGAGGTTGCTGAAGACTCCAGCCCGGTCAGCCCTTTACCGGAAAGTTCCAAATCGGAAAGTCCTATGCCGGTTAGCCCTGTGATTCCAACTGTTGATCCGGATATGGAAAGTGCGCAAGTTTCGGCTGGTATTCAGGAAAGAAGTTATGACAGGATTAATGGTAATGATGTTCCTTTGGAAAGTGTTCGAATTTCAAAAGTTAAATCAGTTTCGGGAATTGAGGAAACGAATGAATGCATGGCTGGTCTTATTCATGGTAAGAAAGTTAATGATAAAGGTTTTTATTTGTCAACTAACAAAAAGAATAAAAGGAAAAAGTACAAAAAATCAGTGAGACTTAACTTGGGCTTAGAAAAGTCAGGAAGTAGTTTGGATAGGCCCAAGGGTAAAAAACCTAGAAGGAAGTCCAATGATCCTTTTGGGCTGAATGAAATTATCGGCATTGTGGATACTTCTTCTTCTGAGGCCTGTTCCGGCCCTAATGCTTCTGGGCCTGAGGTTCAGGGTATTCACGAGAGTGGGCCTGTTGCAAATAATGGTGTGGGGCCGGTGGAAATTATTCATGGGGATTTACAGGATGTGACGACAGAGGTTCAAGGGGATGGTTATGCAGAAGTTCATATGTCGAGTGGTGGAGGTTATAGCGCGGCTAATGAGATAGCTCATACGGTTACTATGGGACGTAAACTGGGAACTGATTTACATAGTTTTGAGGATTTGATTAATGAGTCCTTAAACACGGAAGGCTTACAAGAGGGTGGAAGATGAATTGTTTAACCATTAATGTGAGAGGTATGGGGGTTGTGGGAAAAAATGATTGGGTTAAAGGGTTGAGGAAGTCGTTTGATGTTGTTTTTCTAGCTATGCAAGAAACTAAAATCCAAGGTGTAAATAGGGATGTTTTGGGCAGATTTTGGGGGCCAGGAAACTTTGATTTTGAGATTGTAGAACCTACAGGATTGTCAGGAGGTTTGGCTAGTGTTTGGTGTCCTAAGGCTTTTGATAAAGAATTGGTTTTAAAAGATATGAATTTTCTTCTTGTTAGTGGTTGGTTGAAAGAGTTTCAAGTTAAGGTTAATGTCGTGAATATTTACGGGCCTCAGACGGATATCCAGAAGCGCTTGCTGTGGCAGAAACTATCCCGAATTATGGAGAATAATAGTGGGTTGTGGCTATTGATGGGCGATTTCAACACGGTGCGATGTGAGGATGAAAGGAAAAATACGAGATTCAATGCTAGAAGTGCGAAGGAATTCAATGATTTTATTGGGGAAATGGGGCTGTTCGAGTATGGCTTAAAAGGGAGAAAATTCACGTTTTTAGCCGGGAAAGGCGCTGGAAACAAACAAAGCAAAATTGATCGGGTTTTGGTGTGTTCAAACATGCTTCAAAAGTGGTCGGATGCTTGTCTTAGAGCTCTTCCTAGAGGTCTTTCAGATCATTGCCCTTTAGTGTTGTCTATGACGGATAAAAACTTTGGGCCGAAACCTTTCCGATGGTTCAACTCGTGGGGTTGTAAGGATGATTGTCGTTTGATAGTTCGGGATGTGTTATCCATGACAGTTGACGAGAATGCGGCTGATAAGCGAATGTTCTATAAATTTAAAGTTCTTCGGGGCAAATTGAAGTCTTGGATTCAATTAGAACGGAAAAAAAATGAAGAACAGTTGGAATTATACAAGAAGGAGTTAAATGACTTGGAAGTTTGTATGGAAACCAGGGATCTCTTGGAGGATGAGATGTGGGTGATGGAGGAGTGTAGAGTGAAAATAGCGGAAATAGTAGAGGCTAGACACAAAGATTTACAACAACGAGCTCGTCTTAATTGGGCTTCGGAGGGTGATGATAATTCTCGGTACTTTCACCGAATTATTAATGGTAGACGGGCTGCCAACGTTATTCCTGGGATTGATGTGGATGGGGTTTGGAGGGCGAAACCGGAAATTGTCAAAAGGGAGATTCTTAAGTATTTTCGGGCTCATTTTCACGAAAAGTATAAGGACCGGCCAAGACTTGAATGTGATAATATTAAACAGGTACCAGCTGGAAAACGTGAAGAATTGATCCGGCTTTTCACAAAAGAAGAGATTAAGCGCGCAGTTTTTGAGTGCGGTAAAGATAAGGCCCCGGGTCCGGACGGGTTTAACTTTGATTTTATTCAGAGGTTTTGGGGTGACTTAGAAGATGATTTTTTTAAGGTGCTTTCTGAATTTTATGATTCGGGGGATATCAGCCCGGAGTGCAGTGTTTCGTTTATTACTTTGGTCCCTAAATGTAAAAATCCGGTGAATATGAAGGATTACAGGCCGATTAATCTGATAGGGGTGATTAGCAAGGTTATTTCGAAAATCTTGGCTAATAGGATAAAGGATGTCATGGGGGATGTGATTTCTGAAACACAAGCGGCGTTTATTAAAGATAGATATATTCTGGATGGGCCGCTTATTCTTAATGAGGTTTTAGAGTGGTTAAAGAGAAGGGCGAAAAAAGCGTTTTTGCTTAAGATTGATTTTGAAAAGGCGTATGATAACGTGAATTGGAATTTCTTGATTTCCATTCTTCAACAAATGCGCTTTCCAGATAGATGGTGTTTGTGGGTGATGGGAATCTTAAAGTCGGCTAGATCGGCGGTGTTGGTCAACGGGTCGCCCACGTTTGTGTTCTCTTGTCATAAAGGTCTTCGTCAAGGGGATCCGTTGTCTCCGTTTTTGTTTGTGATTGTTATGGAGGCGCTTTCCTTGATGATACATAAAGCCGTGCGTATAAATGAATTCAGAGGCGTGAAATTAGCTAATGAAGAGGTTAGTATATCCCATCTCTTATACGCCGATGATGCTCTAATTATTGGCGAATGGTCGGAGGATAATGTGCTTAATATGGCTCGGATTTTGAGATGCTTCTATGTGGTCTCGGGGTTGAAAATAAATATAAATAAGTCTAATCTTATGGGGATTGGTATGGGGGCTGAAGAGGTTGACGACATGGCACTTTTTTTGGGGTGTAAGCGTGGAGGCATTCCGATTGAGTACTTGGGTATTAAAGTGGGTTCTAATATGAACAAGTGTGGTAATTGGAAGAGGGTTATAGACGTTTTTGAAGCTAGACTTGCGTCTTGGAAGGCAAAATTATTATAAATTGGTGGGAGGCTCACGCTCATTAAAGCAGTCCTTGGAAGCCTTCCGATTTATTATCTTTCTTTATATAAAGCTCCTGTGAAAATTATAGACAAGCTCGAAAAGATTATGAGGAATTTTTTATGGTCCGGGACAAGCGACTACAATAAAATCCATTGGGTTTGTTGGGATAGAGTAACGACTCCAAAAAAACAAGGTGGCCTGGGGGTTAAGAGGCTGGGAGATACGAATGAGGCGCTTTTGTTTAAATGGGCGTGGCGATACAGAATTAATCCAAATGCGTTGTGGAGACGGGTCATAGACGCATGCCATAATAGCAAAAAAGAATGGGCAGCCTTGCCAGTTAACAGGTTTGCTGCTGGAAACTGGAAGGCTATTGTGAAAACTGTGGGTCAGGTTAAAGCCGGAAGTAAGATGATGCACGAGTTCATTCGGCCTCGTGTGGGTAAAGGAGATACAGTGCGTTTTTGGCTAGATGCGTGGCAGGATGGTTGTACATTGAAGCAGCGTTGGCCGAGTCTTTACGCTTTAGAAACGGATAAGAATTGCAAGATTTCTGAACGGGTCAAGGGGAACAGACACAACAGAGTTTTTGCTGCAGATTGGACTGAAAAAATTAACACAGTTGATGCCTTCCAGCAGTGGATTCAGGTCCTTGATTGGTTAAAGCAAGTGGATCTGCAGGTTGTGAACGATTCGTGGTTTTGGGATGGGGATAAAGACGGAATTTTTTCTACTCAATCGGTCAGAAACAATATGCAGAAGGAGCTTGATGGTTCACATAACTTCGTGATGAAGTGGATTCCGTGGGTGCCTTTGAAGTGTCACATAATGGTGTGGAGAGCCGAGATGAATAGGATTCCGACGAAGCTGGAGTTGATCAAAAGAAAGGTTGCGCTTGCGGACTCAATGTGCCCTTGGTGTGAAGCGGCGGAAGAATCTGTTATGCATATTCTTGTTGGATGTCTGATTCCCTCCAATGTGTGGGATGCAATTAGTAAATGGTTGGGTCTCGCTCCGATTTTTGCGTTTGAGGTAAAAGATCTTTTGGAACTCTACAAGACGGTTACAGGTGATAAAGTGAAGAAAAAGATTGTTCAAGGTGTTGTGATGGTTACTATGTGGAGCTTATGGTATGCGAGAAATGACTTGGTATTTAATGAGAAGAAACCTATCGGGCCGGAGATTATCACGAGAATCAAGTCGATGTCTTATTTATGGTTTAACACTAGAAGTAAATGTAATAGGATTGTTTGGAAAGATTGGTGTAGATCCCCGATGTATTTAGTGTAATTGGTGTGTTTTGCAGTCGGTCTTCGCTTTGAGGACCGGGTCTGCGGTGTTTTAATGAAAGTTTATTTTCAAAAAAAAACAACCTTTAGAGTTTACACCTAATTATTTCATAAGCATTTGTATTTTTATCGTAAATTCAGAGTACTAGTATTAAAAACGAAAATAAAATTTTGGTTAAATGGGTCATATTCATATCAACCTGCGAAAACTTGTGCGGTATTCGGGTTCATGGGTTTGACATGATTTTTAAGGTTGTGTCAGGTTTTTGGGTTCATGTCAAAATTTCCGGTTTGTGGCGGATTTAATTTGCCAACCCATTGACACGACTCATTTTAACACTTTAAATGGTATTAGGCGTAGAAAATCTAGTTGTAACTTACTCTAAGCTAAGTGATTTCCCATTGTGTTTTCTACGCTTGTTTAAATATTTTTTGTGTGAAACAATAAAAATGACAAGCAATCCAGGTGTTATTTAAAATTTGAAAAACGTTATGTATATGTTTGCACAATCATATAGTGTAAAATGGATTTATCGACATGAAATCCGTTTGGCACATTGTCTTTACTCTTTTGGTGTTGTAACTTTTGTCATCCATGATTGCGACTCCTGTGGTTGCAATTTGCTTCTCTGATTTGGAATAGATGTTATATATTGTAGACAAATTTCAATTTAGTTTTCATTTTAGATAAAAAAAAAAAAAAAAAAAAAAAAAAAAAGATTATATGAAAATAGCATCATGCTTTAATTTACTCTGTTTTGGATTAATTTAGGCATAGTTTGACTATTATGCTATACAAAGTGTAATAGGGTCCGTCGAGCCCCAACGAGAGTCGATGCAGATGAGAGTGTAGCGGAACTCTCGTGGATGTCGATGCCAAAGTTTGTGTGCAACGACGTCTACCGACAGTGGCAGACCCATAAATTTTTTTCTTGGGTGCGGAAATTTTTAAGTGTCATTTATCTATCGGTATATATTATTTTTTTTCTCTCCGATTCAAATCGTATTGAGTCGGGTCATATAAAAAAGATAATCAAACTAAATTTTATATAATCAACAAAACTACATCAAACATTATTAAAAAAAATAATGTAAGTATGATATATCTAAAGTTTTATTTTCAAAAGGTTTTCAATTTTTGAAATCTAGCCATAATCAATGTTTCTAAAATTGGTCGTGTTACTAGTACAATTGGTCGGATCGGTTGGCTCAGATTTAAAAACCCGGTGATTCAAAAACTAATATATAAAAAATAAAATTAATAACCAATGCTTTTAACACCTACTAAAGTACATTATTAATTGTATTATACAATTATTTTTAAGTGAAGCATATGTAAACACTAAGGACTGGTGCTAACAGTTGTTAAACTTTAGGGTTTAAAGCTCATAAGTTATAATATCGATGGGCTTGCAACGTTGGTGTGGGCAAGGAGTCGATTAGTTGAAGGCTTCAAACATTTATTTAAGAGAAAATTGCTCGAATAGACTATATGGTTTGCTCAGATTTCACTTTTAGTTTTCAACATTTAAAAATTGCATATGTAGTCCTCAACTTTTGGTGTTTCTTAACTCGAATAGTCCATGAAGTTAACAGAGGTTAAATTATCCAGTTAAGTGGGTGTAAAATTACTAAACTACCCTTACTTTAATAAAAATTAAAAAAATCGATTAATTAATAAAATATAAAGATACCCTACTTAATCCCTTAGCCAATCATGTTTCTCCACCCATTCTTAGTAGACCCACCCACTTCATCTTCCCCAACCTATCATCTCCACAAACCACCACCACCCATCTCCACTTTCACCACCACCACCACCGACATCCCAACCACCACCCACTTCATCTTCCCCACCCATCACCTCCACAAATCACCAACACCTCAACCAAACACCCCTAAATTTGTCCGTAAACCCGTTACCAAACACTTCTGACCCAGATGATATCCTCGCTGCCAAACATTCCTTGATTAATTTTGGGTATAAAAACCCAAACACTGTCTTCTTTGAACCACCTGCAGTCACCGGACCATCTGGTTAGGACGTTAACAATCAACATTTTGAATTACTAATATGCCCATTAGGCAATATATCATATATTTCAACTTTTTTCTTACACAAATTTAAAAACAAAATCCTATATTTAAATTGCTTCCTGACCGCAACATATGCCTACAAAAATAGAAGCCTCGCTCAGCAAGATTCACCGTCACCATGATCCAACAACGTCTCTTCTGATGAAGCATCCTGAGTCGTTGGATCCAAATTGCTATTTCTTGGGCCCGATCCCTCACTCACGCTCTCTTTTTGTTCTGGTTCCTTTTCCATTGGAGGTGTTGTGTCTGGATCTGAATTTAAAAGGGCAGTTGTGGTGAGACAGCCATATCTTGGTTGACTGGTGGTGATGGTGGTGGTGCATTGAGGTCTGGTTCAGTCCAAGATGGTTCAAATGTTGACTCCAGATGCTCTGGTGGTGGTGTCGCCTTATTCTGGTTCAGACATTGACTGCAGATGCTCTGGTTAAGATGTCAGTGGTGGTGGTGGTAGTGATGAAAGTGGAGATGGGTGGTGGTGGTTTGTGGAGGTGATGGGTTGGGAAAGATGAAGTGGGTGGGTCCCACTAAGAATAGGTGGAGAAACATGATTGGCTAAGGGGCTAAGTGGGGTCTCTTTATATTTTATTAATTAATTAATTTCTTTATTTTTATTAAAGTAAGGGTAGTTTAGTAATTTTACACTCACTTAACTGGATAATCTAAACTCCGTTAACTCCAGGGACTATCCAAGTTAAGAAACACCAAAAGTTGAGGACTACATATGTAATTATTAAAAGTTGAGGACTAAAGGTGAAATCTGAGCAAACCGCAGGGACTATTCGAGCAATTTTCTCTTTATTTAATATCTACCTGTTTCTTTCTTTCTTCTCCAACACACCTCTGCATCTTTAAGGTTCGTTAATGACTTTTAAGTAAGGCAAACATTTGGATAACATTGAAAGAAAAATATATGTTTATGAATCCTGATCCAAACGCCAAACCGTCGGTCACCATCTCCATTTAGTCAGATTTTTTTCCGATCTCGCTGTTTCACCCTTTTTGTTTCGGCTCAAAGGGGCGATTGCAAAATTTTATGGAGGCGTTTGGGGCTTTTACACACATTTAAATACTTCTATTTAGCAAAGCTTTTATGCTTTGAGGTATTGTAAGTTGTGTTGAATTGGTGTTTTCTGCTTAACGTGGTTGTGTTATGTGCATTGAAGGTTGTATGGTGCATACTTAAACGTGCCCTGCTCTTCGGTTATAATTTGTTTCTCTCTCACCCACTTTATTATTCAGACTCTCTCTCTTTCTGTCTCTAAGCGTGCTTCTATTAAGGTTTTCTCTCTCTTTCTCTTCTTTGTGAACAATTAGCAAGTTGTTTATGCTTTGAGGTGTTGTAGGTTGTGTTGAATTGTTGTTTCATGCTTAACGTAGTTGTACCGTGTGTATTGAATTTTCTACGGTTTATGGGTATTTGAGCCACATTTCTCTCTTCTTAACCATATCCCCTCCTGCCACTATTTATCTTTGTTCAAGGGAAGAGCAATATGGATGGAGAGGGATAGGAAGACAATTGTCGGTTGTTTCGGCCTCTTTCCGTCAGCCGTTGAGTCTGATATTTCCGGCAAGTTTCCGATCGTCCATGCCGGCGGCGGACCCGCGTAATGCCTTTTATCTCTCTCTTTCGTCGTTTTTTAGTGTCGGTAATGTTGTGTTTGTGAGTTTCTCTGATTCTTTGTTTGATATATGGTTGTGATAGTCATGTTTTCTACATCTGAGTATAGACATGGATGGTACACCCTAACATCTTTGGTTTCGTTTGTTGTTCCATATAGATGCCAAACCCTAATTTATTTGGGGTTTTAAGTCAGTGCTGATGAGTTTGCACACATCTGAGTCTCGATCTAATTTGAATGATTGAAACGTAACAGTTTGGGTTCTTAGGCTATGATGAGTTTATACATCTGAATATAAATTGAATAGTGATGTGACCTTGGCTTGGCAGGTTTGATGGATGGTTGGTGTTCACCTGCAACCCCCTGCAGCCATGGTTACACTCACTGATTTTAAAATTCTAAGCCCAATATGTCTGATGATAACCACAGTTACAGTCATGATTATTAGATGTGTTAACAAGCTGCTTTGATCATTACTGGTTTTTGTGGCTATGATGGCGTTTGGGGTTTTAAGCCAGTGATGATGAGTTTGCAGACATCTGAGTCTCAGTCTAATTTGAATGATTGAAACGTAACAGTTTGGGTTCTTGGGCTATGATGAGTTTATACATCTAAATATAAATTGAATAGTGATGTTACCTTGGCTTGGCGGGGTTGGTGGATGGTTGGTGTTCGCCTGCAACCCCCCCTGCAGCTATGGTTACACTCGTTGATTTTAAAATTCTGAGCCCAATATGTCTAATGATAACCACAGTTACAGTCATGATTATTGGATGTGTTTACAAGCTGCTTTGTTCAGTACCGGTTTTTGTGGCTATGATGGCGAAATCTAATCTTCTTTATGTTTTTGTTCCATTATATGTTTTTTCTGAATGATCAGGTTTGAAATTTTTCTGATTATAAATTTTAAATAGTGATAAAAAGATGAAATATAATGATGTTGTTACAGGTTTGCTTATGTTATTTTGGGCTAACAAATTTAATTGTGGAAGGATGACACTACCTGTCATAGCTAAAGAATGAGGATAAATTTTCAAATGGATCGGTCCTGTTGTAATGGTATTATTAGCAAATCATCGTTACACTTTTAAAGTATACCGATTAGCATGTGGCATACTAATATGTTTTTTTTTTTTTTTTTTTTTTTTTTTTTTTTTTTTTTTTGCGAAGGGTTGCACAGAAAGGTGACGACGGTTTTGGCGAAGGAGATGCGGTTGATAACAAAAGGTGTTAGTGGTGGTGACTATGGTGGCGTTTGTTTTTCTGACGGTTTTTGTTATTAGTCCAACAAGATGGAGACAAAAAGCCATAGGACCTGACTCAGAACTCAGATTAGTACCTCCATTAGCAAGAAGGCCAATGAGGAGACAATCATATCAAAGAGAAAATGGCGATGGATGCGTATGGTGTCTCGGTAAGAAATATGAAACTCTAAAACCTATTATTTGTATAGTTATCAAGAGTATAGATTAAAATCAAAAAAGTTGTTGATGTTTTTGGGGTTGAAAAGTAAGACAGTTCTCTTTTCATAGTGTGTATGTTATGTCACTCTCCGATTTGTCTAACAACATTAATGAAACTTTTCTTACTAATAGATGTTATTGCTTACTTTTGTGGTTTTGTAATCCAGTAATCGGTCCTTTTAGTTAGCGGATTATGGAGTTGCAGTAGGTGAATAATCATAGTCTTATGGGTTGTGTTAGTAGAATGGTTCGTGTCCGTTACTGATCTTAGGTGAAAGTAAGGAAAGCGAGGGATTGTCCGTTACACACAAATTCAAAAAGCCAGTAGGTGGTTTCAGTGTTGTGTAAATTATCGATATGGACATCTTGAAATGTACACTAATTTCATCGAGTTGGACATCTGGTAACCAGCTGAAACTTATATGGCTATTGTTGCTGCTGTTGAACATTAGTATGGTTGTTGACGTTGATGTGCAGCAGCAACAACATATAATTTCTAATATATAATTCCTAATAAACATTTCACCAACATGCAAATCCATGTCACATGTCAAAAGAGGAGCAATGGATAGCATGTAGCCGATAAGCAAGATTCATGGTTATGACTAACCTCTTTTGTACAAATCATCCAAGGATGCTACAAGTATGTAATCAAACGCTATTATAATATCCAACTACCTATTAACAAACAAACGCTCACCAGATTGCCCCCCGCCGCAACGTGCGGAGGACGTCACCTACACTCTGTTCCAGAGTTTCATTAAAGGATGGAAGAGAAAAGATTGGGAAGGAAGTGGAGAAAAAATGTGTTCCAGAGTTTTTTGTAGGAGGGAAAGGGAGGGAATGAAAGGGATAATAAAGAGGATTTTAGTGTGATTTTCAATCTTTCCAATTTGGAAGGAATTGGAGAGAAGGGAAGAGGAGAGAGATCATTTCTCTTCCATCATTTAATGAAACTCGGGAACACAGTGCTAGTGTAACACTAAAAACAAAAAAAATTCAAGGTGGGCGACCGCCCCTTACGCCCGCTATAGGTCCGCACATGTCTAGTGATGACTTATGTGAGAAGGGGAAGGCTTTCGTGGTCCTTGGGTCCGCTAGATTTTCACTATAAAACTCCGGTGTGAAGGTCCTTGGCCCTATGCTCTTACAAAAACATACACTATATCATATATTAAAGCAAAATTCAATACAAGATCAGATGAATGCGAGAATTATTTAGTATACTTGTACACTGAAAGTATATTGATATTGTTGGTTGATTTGAGTTTAAATTTTCATTTTTAGTTACTTTGAGAAGATTTACAATATAAAATTAGAGCTTTTTTTTTGTTAAGCTCAGCTCATTTCGAGGTTTTTTTTTCAAGCCGAGCTCAAGTAACTCGGCTAGTTTGCATCCGAACAAATAATATATTTTTGAAGTTGACTTTTATTCTAGGTGGAAAAAAAATCACATTACATAAAAAATAGCATAATGCTTTTACTCCAATTTCCATTTAAATTTCTATCTACTTTCAAGGCATAGTCGTTAAAACTAGTTTTGACTAGGATAGCTGGATGGTGCCGCTAGATCCCATATATCCTTTACCTTGGAATAAAGCCGCTAGCCGGGATGTTGGAGAGCTAGAGTCAAGAATGGAGACAAAATGATTCTACAAGGCAAGGGATTAAACGAATATTTTATAGGTGATGTGCTTATGGCTCGTGTTGGTGGATAACTTATTTGTTTGACACCACGTCTACTTATTTGCTTTGTTTTTTTGGTGGGTTCTTGAATGTATGTGTTATTTTGGAGGGGATATTGACACCACTGCTGCACATATGACTATATGAGGAAGGTCATGGTGGGTGGTGGGTGGTTATGGTTGATGACGGTGGTGATGGCTATTTCTATAAAACGTTTTTTTATATAAAAACATATGTATTTACATTTTGGTTCAAAACTTTTAGGTAGTTACACAACTAGTCCCAAAATAAGTAGAAAGATGATTTTACCCTCATATTTTAGTTAAAATCTAACTGGGTTAGTGTCAAAGGACGTAATGTGCAAGATTTTGGAACACAAAGTACAAAACTCGTAATTTTAAACTTAAAGGACATCCTTTGAAATCTGGTATAAACGTAAAGGATAAAACTTGTAATTCAGTCTAAAATTTAGGACATGAGTAACAGTAGGTTTCCTTTATGTATTGAACCTTGTTTGCTAATGAAAACAGAGTGTGTGTTTTATGAATGAGTTTTCTCTTTTGGCTAATTTTTCTTAATAGATTTTTGAGTTAAATTGATTGTGTCTATGCTAGCTTAATGTTGGCATATTGAGTGGTGTTCTTAGACCCGAATTCATAACCGGAGTGGTGATTTCTTTATCTTCAGATGTGATCTGCAACCCTACTGTTGGTTTTGGTGGTGAATCTGTATCCAAAACAAACCGTAGATCTATCCTTTATTTTACTGTTTGATTTCAACCAGTGTTTTGGGGTTCTACTCCTATCAAGTCCCTTCTGTGGAAGAAATAGTTTGAGTACCCATTGTTACGTTTTAGCAGTTGTGCTCCTCTCCTTAAGGAGTCGCTTGTTTCTAATGAAAGTTAATTAAAAAAAAAAAAGAATAAGCTAGTTTTGACTATTATGTTATACGATAATTAAAATATTCAAATTTGCATTCAAGTCAGAATTTTTATTCTATGATTTAGTTTATTTAGTGTTCACTATACTGACATTGCATTGGCACACACAATTTAAGCACACTAGTAGGTGGACAACTTCAGGGTAGTGTGTGATAAGAACTTCCTAGTTAGATTAAACGGGAAATTTAGAGGGTGTTTGGGATTGAGTTTCAAAACAACTTATTGGCTTATTGGCTTTTCTAACAAGCTGTTTGTGTAACCTAAAAGCACTTTCTGTTTTGACTTTTGGCTTTTGGCTTTTAAGGGTGAAAAAACTGTTTTTGAAAAGTTAGAAATCTTGGCTTTTGGCTTTTGACTTTTGAAAAAAAAAATTTACAAATTTACCACCCATACAACCAATATTCACAATAAGTTAAGCAAAACACTTAAAAAACAACAATTTATTGACTTTTTGATGTTTCTCATCCGAAAAGCTAATCCAAACACTTTTTTTAAAACTCCTTTTCAAAAAGTCATAAGCCAATAAGCACTTTGGACCAAAAGCACTTTTGCGTTTCCAAACTCAATCCCAAACACCCTATTAATAGGATTGTAATTCTAGCAACAGTGTCATATAAAACAAATTGTTAGGCCATTAAGGTGACATATATTAGAATGTTGAGAGGGATTTGTAGCCACAAAAGTTTAAACCAAAAAAAAATAAAGTTTCTTTGGGAAATGTTATGAGTTGTTATATTAGATATGATAAAGGAATTGAGATTGAAATAGTTTGAGAATATGAAGATGAGGCATACGATGGTGCATGGTAGAATGTAAACCCTTACTCTAGAGAGAGGGTGAATGATGAATGAAGGCAATTCCAAATTGATCTAGGATGAGCGAGTTAAACAGGATTTAACAGAGTTCCACCTCTATGAGGCCATGGTTCAGAGTACGAGTTCGTGAAGATACAGGTTAAGGACTTTTAGCGAATACAAATGTGTCGTCTTTGCCTTAGGGGTTCGGCTGTCTCACCCTCCTTGTGAACTTTGCATGTTATTCTACTCTTTCACCACTTCTTTTTTTCCAATAATGGCTTCTTTTTTTTGCTTTTTTATTATTGTATGTTTGTCTAGTGTATGTTTCGGATCCGTGACCTCTCTATCAAATTAAACACAAACATTAAGAACCTTCATGAGGATCCTAACTATAATAACCTAATAACCTAAATTTCAGAAAAGAAAAAAAAAACACACCTTCCCAGGAAGTAAAAACCAATCCAGACCATAAAAAATTAATGACATCATCCCATGACAAATGCTGAAAACATAAACTTTAACATTACAAATATGGAATATAGATTCAACACCATATGAATATACACTCACCCTCCCTTAATACCAAAACAAAATGCCCATACATGACGACTTGCGTTCATATCTGCCTCGAACATTGTTCCAAAACATTCAACGACTCGAGGCAAAGAAAACCAAACAACCACCCGTTCCTTTATTGTTTACCTGGACCACGATTTATATGACCTTGACCGACGCACCTGACCATGACCCGACTACACCTGACCTGACCTTGACCAGACTTGAACTATGACCAAACCAAACATACCTTTGTGATGATTTCCTTCAGCCATTAAAGTTGAATCCACCAGGTGGAACTTGAGCATTTGGGCCGCCAAAGTTGAAACCAGGCTGTGAACCATCAACCACCGGCTCCTCCTCTTCTTCCAACCAATAGGTCTCAAGAATCTTAACAGCTTTTTCATAAATTTCATTGTTGTCATGAGACTGTAAGTTCTCGATCTTTTCTAAGCCTTCTGCGTCGTCTATCAACTGGGCGTAGAAATTAACATCTCCAGTGTTACCCAAGTTTTTCTCAGCTTCTCCCACCTTCAAGATGTTCTCAAGCCCTTCTAAACTCACAGTCACAATCCTTGGATCCGGACATACAAGGAGATCACACAACGGCTTGATACAACCTTGATTCACCAAATACCTACAAATCATAGATTATTACTAATATTATTATCATCGTTATTATTATTATTAATAATAATTTTTATTATAACTAACACAACTATTATTAATAAAAAAAAGTTTAAAAAAACAAATAAAATGTTAAAAGAGGATCAAGCCAGCCGGAGTGATGTCAACCTGAACACATTTTGACCCGTTACTCATATGCAGAATATTGAGTTTATAAAGAATGTGAAGTATAACATACTTGATCTGTTCATTAGTGCCACCAGAAGTGGCGTTTGATATCGCCCATGCAGCTTCTTTCTTTATATCAAACTCAGCAGTCTGGAGGAGATGGACTAGGGGAGCGATTAACCCAGCTTCGATTACAGCCTGATAAAAAAAATCATTAAAAATGATTTTACTTGCGAGTTGCGATAGCAATGTCAAAAGTATGAAGAGATAGAGTTGCACGAATCGTGTTGTAACCTGGATTTGTTCTTTGTTTCCAGCAGTAATGTTTGAGATTGTCCAGCAGGCTTCTTTCTTGATGCTCTTTTTGTGGTTATTGGTCAACAAGCTCAGCAGGCACGGTAGTGCACCATGCTCAATGATACACTGCATAAAATATCATCGTTAGCCAAATATAGGGCTGGCAATAACGAAATAATTTGGTTAAGAAACAGTATACTGCAATGACACGTTTGGATATGTAAGAACACAGTCATTTTGTTTATACCAATGTTTGTATTTGAATTTTTGTAAGAACCCATCAATAACTAAATAACAACCTAGGTTAAGTATAAATTTGAAGCAGTTTATACATGTTTGTGATGCAAAGTCTAAAGTTAGTACCTGAGTTTGGAGATCATCACCAGTCACAATGTTGCCAACGGTTCGAAGTGCAGGAATGAGTACTGAAGGAGACGGGTGCCTGGATATTTTATTTGAACAGTTGTCAAAAATACAAATCATATAATAAAGAATGCAAGTATTAAGCAACAATAATAATCAACATAAAACAGAACTCACAAGAGGAGCTCAACAAGGCGTCTGCAGACACCAGCCTCAATGACAGCTTGAATTTTGTCATTTGTTCCATCGGACAAATAGGAGAGAGCCCAGCATGCATCAGTCAACACCTCTTCGTCGTTTGAATGAACAAGGCGTTCAAGGGCAGGTAGTGCTGGTTTTGTCTGCAAATCAAAAGGTTCAGATTGTTGTATCACTTAATAAGGTAACTATAGAAATGGGTATTTCAACCCATTTTACTTGTGAACGGATCCAACCTACGGGTCTGATTAAAAATTCGCTGAAAAGAATAAGATAACAATCAGCATAGTTGAAAACTTCATGTATCGTCTTACTCAAGAGTCAAGATATTAACTTTAATGCAACAATATCATTTTTTAGTCATATTTAATGCATTAATCGATAATTTAATGTCTGAAAAAAGGCCAACACAAGTTTGCAGGTCAACCCACCCGTCCCTGTTTTGACGTGAACAGATTTGACACACCCCTCCATCTAGCCACCATTAAATAATTGTATAACGTATAACAAAAGGACTAGTAAACATACCTCCTCAAAAGGAGGTTGTGGTTTCCCCCGACAGAAATTTGATAGGGTCCATGTGGCGTTTCTCAGCATAGAAAGCTTAGCATGTTCATTTAACTGATGTAGCAATGGACGCAAAGCACCTGAACCAAGAACAAGGTCCCGACACCTGGGTGAATCACCAGCTACATTTCCCAGCGCCCAAACAGCCTACAACAACCAAACACGGTCATATATATAGAATAAAAATCTCCCATCTTTTATGAGTACGTAATATAAACCACATGTTACCTGCTCACGGACGTCATCACTTGGAGAATCAAGAAGCTTCACAAAAATTGGGACAGCCCCGTGATCAATTACAACCTTTGTATTCTCAGAAGTTCCAGAAGCGATGTTTGTGAGTGCCCAAGCAGCTTCAAACTATTGATTGAACATTTAAAGCAAGTAAACGAATAGAAATAACTGTACACCAAGCAACATTAAACCCAATTGTTCAATATAATGCTAACCTGAAGCTGTGGATAATCCTCTCTCATCAAGAACTCGACGAAGCGAGGTACCACACCAGACTGTATAACTTCCTCAATTGGTGGGCTTCGTTCTGTGAAATAAAGATTTAGTCAGTCGTACATATAATGTCAACATATAGATTTGGAATTGAATATAAAATGAAAAGGTTAAAAATAAAAATAGTACCTATTGAGAGCAATTTACGAAACTGGGTAGTTGCCTCAAGCTGCATGTTGTTATCATTTGAATAGACTCCAGCAACCATAGAAGGAAGGCTCTCTAACTGCAATTTATCATCATTTTAACAGTTCAAATGATGCCAATGCTAAATGAAACCATTATACATGAAATAGTGAACAAATTCTCATGTGTATATCATGACATCCAGCTAATGCATGTCAGATAAATCTTTAGAGCACACAGTAGGTATTGGCCCTAATATTCTTCTTTAGTAATTAACACCAAAAGTCCCAAATTATGAGTTTGATAAAATCATCATTGAGCTTTCAACTGGAAAAAAGATTTCGGAAAACTTTCCATTAATTTCATTCACTTTACTAAACCTAAAAGAAAGAACAACACACTTACCCAGTTACCCTCATACAAAATCTCCAGTCCCTCACACAAACAGAAGTTTGAAATGTGTTATAACTAATAAGTAATCCCACAAACAGTTTTGACACTAAAACTTGGTTGGTAAACTTAAGAAAGAAAACAAAAACATGACAAAACAAACAAATATATACGGGCATAAAAATATCTGAGAGCAAAAGAGTGTACGAAAACTCTCACAACTTCCAATCTCATCACCCGCGCCTATACGATCATCCCAAGCTAATTACGAGTTCAAAAGCACATGTTTATTAGCTCTAACAAAAGCGCAAAAGAAACCATACTTGTATATACATGTTATTACAAAACATAAATGAATACACCTTTGCTAAAAACAATAAAACACTAACAATTGATAAACCTTCTACATAACTCCAAACTTATTCAAAGAAATTTCAAATTTCCAACTCAATAGTTTGATAGAAACTTAACATCAGCTCATATTTTTGCAGGCGAGAAGCGACATGAACCTCCAACCATCTAATTTTATCACCAAGCGGTCTGCCGACCACCATTGAAACTATTACATAGGTCCAATGCATCAACATACATCCATTTATATAATAAACTAACAATAAAAATGTTTTCCTATGTGCATACTCAAACTTAAAACAAGATCTGATTGATCAACAGACACATAATCAACAACATGATCTTATATAACCACATCCACATCCGGTACCCGTCAATCTAACTAACAAACTCAAATTCATATATCCATAACCGTAACCGTAACAATACTTTCAAAACCCTAACCTAATTTATTCCTTCACAACTTAAAAACTTCAAACCAACCTAAATTAATCCATTCCTTCACAATCTAATCTAATCTAACCTAATATAATAGAATCAGTAATGTAAAAATAACACAGATAAAGAGTAAACCTTTTTCTCGATGGTGGAACTAGGTAGAGGAGCACCGGTGGATAACAACGGCTGAGCAGCCGGAAGGACTTGACGCTTCTTAAGAAGGTTCTCCTCTCGCTTATTCTTACGGATCTCGACCATATTATCTTCTCTCCGGCGTCTGCCTTCGTCGGCATCGACGGCGACCTTGTAACGGTTCCGGCGAACCTCGGTTCTCGCGTTTGGTCTTAGAGACATGATTTGATTACAGATTTATACAGATCGGCTGAAGATTAGTCCCTAAAGAGATGATAATTGTATGCAAAACAATTGAAAGTGTGTGTGTGTGTGTGTGTAGAGAGAGAGAGAGAGGTCGGTTGAACTGATTATTATTATTATTGAGAGGGGTAAGGGTTTGGATTACTTGGTATGGTTAACAACAAAATGGAAGTTCAAAGGTGAGTGTTTTTTTAAAATGTGGTGCTCTTACTTTCAAAGGTTTTACAATTGTGGTGTAAAGTTTTATTGAATAATATTCGATAAGTGTTTTATACTGACTGAAGCTATAAAAACGAATATACTAGTATTGGTATTGGTGTTGTTCAGTCAGTATTGGTTTGATTTGGTTTGGTTTTTACGTTTTTGGTCGGTATATGTTCGGTTTGGGATGATAAAAGAAGCAACTATGTATGACTTGTTTGAATAGAAGTTTTATTGAATCGTATGTAATAATAAGCATGTGACCATGGTATATTAAGAATTTTGTAAAAAGTTATATTATATTAATAAAAACAACAGGAGTAATAGACGTCACTTTATAAAAAAAACAAACTAGACCGTTGTTATATGGTACCGGTACGGATGTTGTTTGAACAGTATCAGTAGTATTAAGAAACAAAAATCATTTACATGCATCTTGTTTAGAAAGATCGGTGACCTTCACACATCACCGGACCTTTGTTCTTTCTTTCTTCCATGTGTGTTGTTGGTTTTGTGTCAGATTATATTAGGTTTTTTCTTTGGGTTCCACATTTCTATGTGCTCTCTCTCTCTCTCTCTCTTGTCTCTCTCATGACTCTCTCTTTCTCTTTCTATGGTCTCTCTCCTGACTCTCTCTTTCTCTCTCTTGTTCTCTCGTGTTTCTCTCTCTTGGCCTACTCGCTCTCTCTCTCTCTCTCTCTCTCTCTATCTCTCTCCCTTGTTCTCTATGGTCTCTCTTTCGACTCTCTTTCTCTGGCTTCTCTCTTTCATGTTCTCTATCATCTTTGCTCTCTGTGACATCCTTGACTATGGCTTTGGATGTGTGATTGTCGTGTTTTCTAGAGAGAGAGAGAGACATTGGGATTTCTAGAGAGAGAAACAGAGAAGAAGGTGGCTTATTGTGTCGTTGTCGACTTATCGGCGGCTACGGTCGTGCGTGGCGGCAATGTTATAGAGAGAGAAACAGACAGAGATGGGTTTTTCAACGTCGTTGACGGCGACCGCTCTATCGTCTGTCTCCTCTTTCTCTCTCTAATCTGGTTATTTCTCCGGGGATTGTGACAAACTTGTTACCGGTCACCTTGAAAAATCGATGATGATGAGTTTCCTTTCATGGGATATTATTGTATGCCTTATGTTTTATGATCGGCATGAAATTAGTGTTATTTCTTTACCGGTGAAATGTTACCTTTTTCCAAGGCTTTGGATTGTTGATGGTGAAGAGGCTATGATAGTGTAACACCCCAACCGATGGCAGAAACATCGAGGTGTCACGTAGTGACGATTGTTCAAAAGCTCATGGTACCAAAATGTAAATATTTTATTCAATGCTTCAAGTTACAATTACAGATATCATCAAGTACAAATACTATGCCACATGTTGTCTTGATTAAGTCTTTACTAAGTCCACATGTCCTACATGACATATCTCAACAATCAACCTGAAACATGTACGAAAATATTTTGGAAGAAAATATAAGAATAAAGAGAAAATATACACGAGAGGACTCGTCAATGTAAGCTTAGTTATAGACTAGGGTAAAAGGCATTCTAATAACCTAATTCCCTATAACCATGCCTCTGATACCAATCTTAAAGTTTTTGGGTAATTATTTCTAGACAAGATGAACTGAAATAAAAATTATTTGCCTAGAAATCATTCATTTTTATTGGTTTTCTTATTTTTAGAATCATTTAAATATGATTTAAATTCATTAAATCTGTTTTAAATGTAAATAAATTGAGAAAAATTATGAAAAAATTATTTTTACCATTTTACATTAGAAAGTAATTATTTTTTTTCACGTAAATATTATTTTTGGACCATATCTTGTATTTTTTTTTATCTTATTTATGTTTAATTAGTCATAATAAATCATTTAATTGAATATAAATTATAAAATCTGTTTTATAAATATTTTTTTATAAAACATAAATATCCTTACGTATAGAAAACATACGTGTTAATATTTTATTCATTTGTATACATTTATGTAATTAATTACAATTATTGTAATTATATAAATTAGTATGTCAATAAACTAAAATCTTTGAATCTGTTACTTAGAATATTTTATTCAAAATACTCAAATATTAATGATTATTTTTCTTGGTCATATATTTGATCTTAAATCATGATATACTTTTTAGAATTTGAAATTTTTATTAAATTCAAGTTATCGTAAAACTTTATTTTTCCTACATTAGTCTAGCAAACCCTAATGCCTTATATTCTAAGTGCCTTAGACTAGAAACCCTAGACTTACTTTAAGTTCAAACACTTATGCATATACCATACTTTTAGGTTGAGACTTCGGGATTCGCCAATTCACGCTCACGACGATTTAGTGACATAACTATTTAGTGAATGTGAGTATATCTTTTCCCCTTTTTACTGTTTTACTATTTTGGGGTGACTCATGTACCGATTATCAAGTTTCTATTTCCTCTTACTAAAATAGCAATTCTCATGTGTGTTTGCTTGTGTTAATTTGTATGTCTATGACTTGTCAAAATCATTAACCTTTGAGGGCCTGACATTTCAATGAATAGTACTATGTTATACCCCCTTGAGACTCTGTTGAGAGAATCTTGGTCATTGTCTTGTTAATTCATTATTCAAATTGTTAGTCATGTGTTAGTCTCATTCATTTAGGGTTGATTTTGAACGGATATTACTTATTACATAATTGCAAACAATATACAACACGTGAATTGCGAAACACTTTTCTACTATATGTATTCAAACAGGGTATGCTCACCAATACATTTTTGTATTGACCAAATTATTTTCGTACATGTTTCAGGTTCTTATGAGATCACTTCTAAGCTTTTGGAACTTAGGCTTAGATTGAGATTTACTGGATTTTAGATTAGATTGATAGTTTTAATTGTTTTATTTCTTTCAATGTAATAAATTATTCAATTCAATGTATCAAAATTTACATTTCTAGTCCATGAGCTATTGAACAATCGTCACTACGTGACACCTCGATGTTTCCGTCATTGGTTGGGGTGTTACAGATAGTTTCCTAAGCCTTGGTTGTGGAGTCAAAACTTCAGTTGTATACATGGTTTTGCGTTAGGTTGTTGTACCTTATGCTTTGGTGGTGTGTTAAGCATGAAAGGGTTGTACTATTTGGTTTATGTGTTGTACCCCTTTTGGTATATAAAACCCCGCTTCTTTTCAATCTATCAGATCTTAAATGTTTGATGAGAAAGGTTGGGTTACGTGTGAAGGTCGTCGACCTTTCTAAACAAGATTTAAATAAATGTTTTGATGGTTAACTAGCTGTGTTGGTGTCCAACACTTGTAGCCTAGTTGGTTGAGGGCCTAAAGTTTCCTATGGGAGGCTTGGGTTCAATTCCCACTAGCTACATTTGGAGGACATTGGTGGATGGGAAATGAGGGATGACCCGGACATTGGCTTGGGTTCGAGTCCTAATCCCGACCGGTTTTACCGACTATTTCACCGTCGTGCCTTCGGGCGGGTGAGTGGTCGGGTTTTCCCGGGAATTGGTGGCAATTGGTGGCCCGGGTTCTCTCGAGTACCTGATTCGCCAAAAGGGTGCCCGAGAGTGCTCGGAATTGATTCGTTGGCCGTTAAAAAAAAACTAGCTGTGTTGGTTTCCTAAGTCTTGGTTGTTGTAACCATTTTGTGGTTGTTATTATTATCTTCTTCGATGATTTTCTGGTTGTACCCAATTTAAGTTAGGCGATGATGATGTATTCTTGGCATGGTAGTTGTAATGCTTGAAAACAAGCAACGAGATTTGTAGCCATGAATCTAAGCCATGTGAGTTAAACGATGCTTGGAGATGGATGTAACGGTAGGTGCAAAAGGGGTGCAAGTTACAATCATTAACCTTTAACCCGTGCTCGAGAACCTGTTTGAGAACAATACTTCGAGAACTTGTAGCTTAGAGAACAAAACTAAATCCCAAAAATTATGGTTACTAAATCTCCTTCGTATTTCAAAAAGTTTTTTTTTTTAAAAAAAAATCTTTTCGAAACCAATCTTCCCGAAAATTAAGCAAACAACTCCCCAAATCCGGAATTCAGATCAAACACCAAAAAACAACCTATGTTCTTTGCTATTCAACCTGTTCTTCGAAAAAGAAAACAATCCGCCAAGGATTGAAACTGATTAGACCACAAAAACAAAATTTAAATTGTAAATCCAACCCAGTTTTTTTTAGCTGGGGTTTGTCTTGAATCCTTGATATATAACTGAGCCTTTGAAAGAATTCTTAGGATCTGATACCAATTATAAGTCCTAAGATCAATCACACAATAATATCAAGTAAATACAATTGATGGTGGAGACAAATATTGTATTGGTTCAAGAATAAACACTCAAACTCGCATACAATTGATTATATTAGTAAAACCGTCTGATTCAAATAGAGAACAATGATAGAACCGTTAACCGACTAATGAAAAAAACATGCTTATATGACCTAGGGCTGTACAAAAAGCTCGTGGCTCGGAGCTCGCTCGGATTTAGCTTGAAAAAAGCTTGCTCGATATGGCTTGGTTTGAAACTGAGCCGAGCCGGCTCAGATCGGTTAGAAAGTGAGCCTAACTCGGCTCGGTTTGGCTTGAATAATTCTAATTTTTAATATATATTTTTTATATACATATAATATACTATAAAAACGTTAAAAAAGATGTGGAATATGTTACATATTTAATATTTGATAATAGTAGCATGGATATTTTGTGCTAAAGAATGAAGTTACAGCTAATCAAGTTATTTAAATAAACTCAATACTGCTTTTGATCCAAGTACTCAAGTTAATTCGTACGTTGATGAACTTATACTGTATTCCGTTGAAATTTAAGACTTATTTTGTATTTGCTTGAACTTGATTTTAGCTTGCAATGTATTAGGTTTAACTTATTTTAAATGTGTTATTTTTAACTATTAAATAATATTTTAAACTATTGAATTTTGAAAGCCATTTTTCTTTTTTATTTTTAAATTCGAGCCAAACCAAGCCGAGCCGAGTCGGCTCTATTTAAAACCAAGCTGAGCTCGAGCTTTGATTTTTAGCTCGGTTTCAAATCCGAGCCGAGCCGGCTAGCTTTATAACTAAGCCGAGCGCGAGCTTGACCTGGCTCGACTCGGTTCGGTTCATGAACAACCCTAATATGACCTTACTTAGCCCAATAAGCCCATCGAGGTTTTAACCATCCTTTACCGAGAACTAGTTTAAGATAGTGTAAACCTATTGAATATGACCTTACTTGCCTGCTATACGCAACCAAGTGCGAGACATACATGAGGATTTATCCATTTTGTCATTTTCACACTTACTTTTGGAAATTACACAATTTGTACCAACTTTTATAAATATTTTCACCATTAGTACCCGTGGTGTATTCATGTTGAAACGATTTGTTGAATTAATTACACGGTTAGTAAATTTGGGGTACTAATGGTGAAAACTATCTATAAAAAATTGTACAAATGATTTAATTTCAAATAAATAGGCAAAAAATGGTAAAATGGATAAACCACATGTACTAAACGTGAAATTGATTCAAATTATTAATGTTAATTTAATATGTAAGAAGACTTGCTCGTAATCCAATAAGTCCATTGTGACTCGTTCCTATATTAAATTATGTCCCCTCTTTGTAATGTATAGTAGGGGTGAGTTAATGTACAAAGGGGAGTTAACGTGCGAAGTGTAAAAAGAGTAATGATACATGAAGGATTCAAAATGACGCCTAAAGGAAATAAACATGTGAAAATCACGCATGTGGAAAACAAAATTACGCATGATGTAAATAACAAATGAAGTTACGCATGAATAAAATCGAAATTACGCACCTTATAAAATCTTGTTTACATTTCGCACGTTAACATTCATTTGTATTAACTGAAAATTGGATTTCCAAACCAGTTCGTAATCTGACTTGATTTACACTATCAAACCGGTTTGAGTCAAACGGGTTTCAACTAACTGACAATTTTAAATGGGTTCCCCCTCTTGTTGTCCAAATTGTGTTAGGTATCAAATAATATAGGGGCTAAATTGTAATTGTCCAATAGTTAGGTAGTTGGTAATATGTGTATAAATACATGTAATGTTGATGAATAATATTAGCTATTGATTTGGATAATCCTCTCCTCTCTTGTGTTCTCTTCTTATTCTTTAATCTTTAGCTCTTATCTCTTGATCACCATTTTTACACGTAACAATGGTATCAGAGCTATCTTTCCTCTGACCTTGGGTTAGGGCTACAACTATAACAAGTAATAATCAGTTCAATCACCAATCCAATCCAACCTTCCATTCTTCTAAAAGTCACAAACCTTCCTCTGCCACCATCGAATCTCCACCATAAACCACCTTATCACCGTTTCTTTCAACCAATCGGGTTTCTAATTCTTCTGAGCAGGGGCGACGAATTCATTTTTTGGAAATTAGGGTTTCTACAATAACAATCAAGATTCAATATTGTGATCAACAATTTTCTGAATTGGGCAGCGATCAACGTTGATTTCCTCAACAGCATCATTTCAACAATGGAAACAGCAATAGAAAAGATTATGTCAATATGGCAAGAAGGTACTGTTACAGAGTATAGTGATGAATTCCGATTTCTTTTCAATCAAGTCAAAAATTCTGAAGAAATTAGTGAATATTATGCCATATATCTCTTCATGAATGGTCTTAAGGCAGAAATAAGAGATGTTTTTATAACATGGCATCAATATAGTTGTATTAAGGTGGAAGATGTGATTTCCTTGGCTTTAAAAATTGATTCTAATGGCTTGAAAGATTCTTTTTCTCCATTTGATCCGAATTCTTCTTTTTACATCAAAGATTTAGAATTTGATATTAACATCCCTCTTAATGAATTGATGAAAGATAATGAGTTGTTTTGGATTGGGATGATTCAAGAAACTTGTGATAATATTGTTCTAGAAAAGATCGAAGATGAAGTAATTGATAATGATGTTTTGGAAGAAAATGGGTATGATAATAAGGCTGCATCCAAGGTGTTTGTTGAAATGCCTCAAGGATTTAACAATGAAATGAATGTTGGGATGGGTAACGATTCAAGAAAAAGTGAAAAATATGGTGATGTTAGTGAAGTAGAGGAGATAATAAAAGAAAATGTAAATGAAATATATTGGAATGTTATAGGAGAATATTCGGGTGATGATGTTGATGTTAAGAAAATTGAGAAGGAACCGGTTGTTGATGTTAAACGATTCGAGTGGAAACCGGGTTGGGTGTATTGTTCAAGTGGAACGTTGAGGGAAGTTCAAGATTGTGGCATCCAAGATCCGTGTGTGGGTGACATACTTGGATGTGATCCGCATGATACTTTAAAACAAAATAGGAGGATAGAAACTGAAATGGGAGATTCGAAACCCGGAAAGAAGTCAGTTTTCTTGTGGAAAAATCAAGAAAAAAAGGTTTTAGAGGTAACAAAATTGAATGCGCAGAATTTAGAACTTAAGGTTCCTGATCGAGTTTATAATTTTGAGTTTTCAAGAAAAGTTCTTGTTCCTATGGGAATTGGTGTTGGATCTCTTTGTTATATAAAACAATTGCACTGGATAGATACCGGTTGGTTTTGCAATATGGAATATAATGGGTCATATGAAGTGAAAGGCATTTGTGACGAGCTACTTTCAAACACATTAGTAATTTCTTGGAAAAAAGGAAGAAAGAAAAAATGGGACAAAATGACTCGAGCAGGCCAACGAGATGGAGACCGAGCAAAGATGAAGCTGGAGATGTTGGAGATTCAGCCTCATAATTTCAGAAGCGAACCAAAGGAACAAGGCTCATATTCTGTTCAAATGATCAGTTGGAGATTAATGAATAATTCGATTCAAAACAGAGGTAGAATTCGCCCGGAAAATGCTCACACATATAAAACGGTTCTTTGGGTAGGAGGAGAACGTGTTTGGTTCGCTTATTTGCCCATTTTATCAATTTTTTTAGCTGCAGCAGTTAGCCAAAGGAGTCCGTCCACAAACAGGTTTAAGAGATGGTCTAAAAATGCATATTCAACTATGTATGTTGAGGGTACTGGCAAGTTTAATTCATGGACTGTAGTGGAGTATGTTAATGACAAGGCTTACTCACCTTCATGGTTAGCAAGGCTCAATGTTTTTACTGCTGAATTGACTCTAAAAAGACCACCAAAATGCACCAAAGACTCAACTTGCCATTATGTCCTTGTTGAAGTCCCTACAAGACTTGTTTCAAATAGCATGGACAGGTTTTGTATGTTGGATGGTGGAGCATTTAAAGAATCACATCAGAATAAGCAAGTTGTAAGAAAGCAAAATTATGTAGTGGGGTACTGGAGCATTTCTCACATCATTTTCTTAACATGGTGGTGTTGGAAATCATCACAATTGTATGCCATGTTCCAAGAATTACTAAAAAGATTCACAAATGGTGGAAATTTTTGGATCAATTGGTTATCTTAGTCAAGCTTTCTGGATCAAAAGTGGGAACAACTTGGGGTAACATACTTGATCGAAAGGCAATGGGCACAATCAGATTTAAAAATACTTGTGCTTCGGCTAAGGATTCACTCACTGTGCTATAACTGGAACAAGCCAAATTTTGTTTTCACAATTTGGTTTTGATACTTTTGATTAGACATTTTTTTTAGAATATGATTTTTGGGGACAAAAATCTTTTAAGGGAGGAGTAATGTTAGGTATCAAATAATATAGGGGCTAAATTGTAATTGTCCAATAGTTAGGTAGTTGGTAATATGTGTATAAATACATGTAATGTTGATGAATAATATTAGCTATTGATTTGGATAATCCTCTCCTCTCTTGTGTTCTCTTCTTATTCTTTAATCTTTAGCTCTTATCTCTTGATCACCATTTTTACACGTAACAAATTGGTTTCAACCCAACCTAGAAAATGTATATTTTTTTTTATATACCGGTTTATAACTTAAACCGATTTGAATAGGGTTTGAATATTTTTCATCAAAACCGGCAATTGACGCAAACCGGTATCTCCACAAACCGATTGATTTTGACCAGACCGATTCTGTTTCCAACCCAAATCGATTTTGAAAGAAAAAACCCGGTTCATACACCTCTATCCTTAGGCCCTGTTGCCTGTTGGATTGGATGTGGATTCATCTGCTGGACCGGGTCAACTGGACTTAACTACCTGCCTTTTCAAATTAACTATGTTGTTGCGTCTGTATTCTTCTACTAGACCATGTCAATTGGGCCTCTAACTATCGGCCCTTTCAGAGTTTTAGTGATTGTTATAATTTCTATAATAATATTAAATTGTATTACTTATTTGAAAATTCTTAATATGCTATGATTATAGGTATGTTTGGCAAAGAGCTTTTAGGAGCTTCAAGCTTTAAGCTTTTAAGAAAAAGCTCCTACTCAATAAAAAGCCTTGTTTGGTTGAAGGAGCTGAAAGCTTTTAGGTTAGAGAAAAAACTCTATAGTGAAAAGCTACTAGTAGTAGCTTTTAAGAAAAAGCTCTACTAGCTACAAGCTTTTAATTAGTAAATGACACAAATACCCATTCTATTTTAAAAATAAAATAAAAACATTCTTTACAAACTTTTAATTATGCCAATTTTGGTCATTTTATACATTTTATTAAAAGCTCCAGCTTCTCTGCCAAACACCAAAATATATTTAAAAAGCTTGCAGCTATCAGCTTGCAGCCACTGGCGAAGGATAGTAGGGGCGGGGAGGGGCGGCCGACCCCCCCGGATTTTTGCGCAGAAGTTTCGATTATATAGTATTCGTATAGAAAATTTTGAAAATATAGGGTTTCGACCCCCCGAAACTGGTTTTCGACCCCCCGAAACTAGTGACTTCCGACCCCCCGGTGACTTCCGACCCCCCGAGCCTTCGGGTCAAGCTTCGCCACTGCTTCAGCTTCCAGCTAATTTTACCAAACATACCCTGTATAAACTTTGTAATTGTTTTTTGAATACGTTACTTTTAGCTACTGAGAAACATACAAAAGTTAAGATTATGATTTATCAAAGGTATAGCAATTAATTAATAATGAAGGTATCTTATATTACTATTTAGATTCTAGCCGATGAGAGAATTACATAAATTGTTCTTTATTATTAGCGAAATCGCACTCTCTCTCTTTATGTTAATTCTTTACTCCTTCTGTCTTTTATTTTCTAAATTTGCTACATTATTTGTCCTTTAGCCTAACTCGGTTAAAAACCTGGTCAACTTTGAAACTAAATTTACACTTTTAACTTTTATAAAATAATAACATATCATTTTACCTAGTTATAGTTTCTGATTCCCAATTCAAACCTTTTCGAACCCTAAGCCTTAACCCCAAATCAATCGGTGAAACTAAGGCATGACATGAAACGAAATCATATGGTTTTTAAACTACATCAAATTCTGATCAAAACCATATAAAATTATCATACTAACCTGTTAGAAACGAGGTGTAATATTCGATTAAAGGCTCGCGACTGTCGATTCTATATCGTCAAATTGGAGCTCGATTTGAATGTTTTTGTGGAATGTTTTGGTACAGAACATATCAATTAGGATGTATGAATGTATTTATGGTCTCAATTTACAGTATAATCAACTGAACAACCAAGTGGGTTCGTTAAAGGTGTAATAATTTGATGGTGGCTTAATAATTGGGACTTTAAACATGTGATAAAGCATATATGAGTGCGATTTTGAGCTAGAACCATGTGGTAGAAACCACATCCAAGTTTGGGTATGATTTTGAGGTGTAAGATCTGTTTTTGTTAACGCGGGTCGACATGTTCTTATTTTATAAGTTAACCAGGTTTTTATGGTACTTAACATGAAACTAAGACTATACCCAATGATTTCTCGTATAAAGTAGCGTATTTCGATTAAAATAATTCGTACAAAGTAAACGGTTATTACAGGTGGTGACGACGGCGATGGTTTGGTTGGCCGGAGATTTCTCCCACAACCGGATTATATGTATTAATTATATATATAACTAATTTACACTTTTAGCCCTTATAAAATAATAACTAGTTTAATAGAAATTATAACTAGGCAAAATGACATGTTATTAGTTTATAAGGGCTGAAAGTGTAAATTTAGTTTTAAAGTTAACCAAGTTTTTTAACGGAGTTAGGCTAAAGGACAGAGAGTGAAAAATTTAGGAAATAAAGGACAGAAGGAGTGAAAATTAACATAAAGGGCAGAGAGCTCAATTTCACTAATAACTAAAGGACAATCTGTATAATTTTCTCCGATAAAAAATGTGAATTAACTAATACTATACCTACTTGTTAGTCCCTGCAATTTCACAAATGCCTCAAAACACACATTGACAACCGTTATGGTTTTCTGGTAAGGTCCCAAACATTTTAAGAGTGCATAGTGTTATCTTGTTGCTTAACGAAGCCACGTCCCTCAGGCATATCGAAGTGTGTAAGTAGACGCGAACTAGAAAACCTATGAAAAATACAAGAACCTAAACTCAAGGCACATATTCACTAGTTGTCATATAAAAAAAAATAGACACGAACCAAAAAATCATGTCAAACACGGGACATATTCGCAAGTTGATATGGAGATGACTCATTTAACATGAATATTTGCATATTTGTGCTCTAAAATCACAAGTCTACAAAATAAATAAATAAGAAATATAAAATAGAACCTCAAATGTTCAAGGCATGACATAAAACGCTTTTTAAACAGGTTAAATAGGTTAACCTGTGTAGTTGGCCCGAACCTGGCCTTATCTGATAAGAGTGTTCGCTCGTCCAACCTAAAACTGACCCGACCCTATTTAAATCAATCTCAAATCTATAAATTTTATATTTGAAGAAACAATTGATCTAACCTCCTTGTAAGGATGACTAAACCACTGATCCACAGGAACGATCCTTCACTGATGACTCTAGGGTTCAGGAAACCTGGTACGATGAAATAAGATTGTGGGTAGGGAGATGACTACTTTCGTAGTTGTTTATGGCAAAAACGTGGTGACCCATCAATGCTTGAACTTCTTTGGGGAGCGGTAAATGTCTGAAATGTATAGTAGTTGACTATTAGACTAAATTTTACTTGATTTAAATGTGGTTCAAACTCAATTACTGACAGGTAAATTTTGGTCTTCAGTTAACTATTAAGTGAGACTTTAGCCTATATAGAAGTAGTTCAAGTCAAGTTACTAATAGCTTACGTTTGATGAGTGATTAGTATTTACAGTCTTTAACAGTTCATTGTTAAACGAGACTTTATTCAAATCAAAAGTGGTTTGAGTCAAGTTACCGATTGGTAAACATCGTTGAGTGGTCTATGTTTGTGCTTTTCACTATTCTTGGGTCCAAAAACATTCAAACAACATCGTACATTGTGGACACATATGATCAATGAGAAATCTAATCAAGAAACATTGAATTAAATGTACAAAGTTTGGTTTCATCCACACTAAATTTGTTGAAGGACATGTGAACATTTAATCAAATAGATAGTGGGGCATGTGACTGTAGTAGACATCTAAACCGTGTGTCATATAACATCACAACAATAATTTAATTCAAGATATCGTTTATTCCCTTTCCTTGGTATTTTCTTTTACTGTTCATATTTTTGTAATTTATTGAACTTGGTTTGTGCCATCTATGTTAACACTACAAGAATACTATACACTCTGAGACACAACTCCTTCAAAAAGAAAATAAAAAAGTTTATCCTACCAAAGCATTCCTTCATGCCCATGTTTCTTGAGCAAAAGATTAGCAATATCTTATGTATTCGAAAACAGTACATAGTGGCCGTATTGGTGTACATTTTTTAAGGTAGCCCAGCACATTGGGTACGTCTTATATTGACTGGTCATACGACTAATGTTAAAGGCACACATAGATAGACTCGTAAACAAAGTATATCAAAGATAAAAACACATGGCTAGGATTTTACCCTGTTTACTAGCCGTCCGTCTTATGTTGCATCATCACTGGCGGAGCATAGTAAGGGCGGGGAGGGGCGGCCGACCCCCCCGGATTTTCGCGCAGAAGTTCCGATTATATAGTATTCGTATAGAAAATTTTGAAAATATAGGGTTTCGACCCCCCGAAACTAGTGACTTCCGACCCCCCGAACCTTCGGGTCAAGCTTCGCCACTGTGCATCATGTCTTGACTACTAAGATCTTAACCTACATCCTAGTTCTCCGTCTTATGTTGTGCATGTCCTGACTATTAAGAGGGTGTTTGGGATTGAGTTTCAAAACAACTTATTGACTTATTAGCTTTTCCAAAAAGCCAATAAGTCAATAAGCTGTTTGTATAACCCAAAAACACTTTCTGTTTTGACTTTTGGCTTTGGCTTTTAAGGGTGGAAAAACTGTTTTTGAAAAGTTAGAAATCCTGGCTTTTGGCTTTTGGCTTTTGACTTTTGAAAAAAAATTACAAATATACCACTAGGGCTGTTCAAATCGCTCGCCGCTCGTGGATCGCTCGTTCGGAAAACGCTCGAAAAATGCTCGCTCGATCTTCCGCTCGGTTGTATATGAGCCGATCGGCTCGGTTCGGTTTGCAAATGAGCCAAGCACGAGCAAAGGTACGCTCGGCTCGGTTCGGCTCGAATAAATTTTTATTTATTTAATAATAAATATACACACAATTTACAGATAAATTTATGGCTTTATATATAAGATTCTATTGGATTTGACTCAATATATGCAAACAAAATATAACTAGCCCACTTAACTCAATAAAAAAAATTAACACTAGATTTAATAGTAAAACAATAAGTTATGAGGTGATAGTCTTGACTTCTTTATGTTATTAGTCGTCCATCGCTAATTGTCGCTTAATATCGCACCTACGTCATAATGCAACAACTGTTATCTAACGTATGCTCATCACCTCACCAGCCTCAATCTAAGCCCCATCATTGGACACTGGGATCTCAATATTAGTGTTATCATCAGACATTTCGACCATAGTTGTCACCCGACAATGAAAACATCGAAGGAAACATCCCAATTTTATGATCGTCCATATTATTCTCCGCTCGATCCTCGCTCGTCGCTCGCTCGGAAAATTTGCGCTTGAAGAATGCTCGTTCGGTTTTCAGCTCGATTGTAAACGAGCCGCTCCGCTCGGTTCGGTTTATAAACGAGCCAAGCACGAGCAAAGCTCCGCTTGGATCGGCTCGGCTCGTGAACAGCCCTATATACCACCCATACAACCAATATTCACAATAAGTTAAGCGAAACACTTAAAAAACAACAATTTATTGACTTTTTAACGTTTCTCATCCCAAAAGCTAATCCAAACACTTTTTTAAAACTCCTTTTTTCAAAAAGTCATAAGCCAATAAGCACTTTTGACCAAAAGCACTTTTGCATCTCCAAACTCAATCCCAAACACCCTCTAAGCCATTATCACATAACATATGGGCGGCCCCCGCTCTTGTGGTTTAGTTGCATGAGAAATGAGGATTAGAGCTTGAGGCTGAAATGTCCCAAGTTCGAATCTGATCGCACCCGGGTTTTACCGTAGCTGGCCTTCTGGTGAGAGGGGTTTTCTCCTATTCAGGAACTTGCGGGCTTAGGCTACCCAGCGCTATTGGTAAACCCAAGCGTATGGGGAGCTTTCACCCAAGAGGCGGACGTCCCCGAGTAGTCGGTCATTAGTTTCGTTGGCCGTTAAAAAAGAAAAACATAACATATGGGCGTCTTTTTGAACTTGATAAGTTAGGTATTCTATATAATAACAAAACCAAACGGTGAACGGTTGAAAATTATCATTGGTTAATTTTGGTGGCTTGAAAATCGTCATTGGTTAAGATGCATGGTTATAATGGTTGGTTTGTGTAACATTTGTGCCCCTCACACTTTATGGCATTGGCATGATTAGTCTTTGAACTGTATTGTATTTGCATTTTTAATCCTTGTAATTGTTGGATTTTGATTATTAATGAAAACATGTATTCTTTTTTTTCTTTTCCTTGTTTAGCACGAATTCGATCGATTTGTTTGCATTTCCAACGTCTAAACGCTTCAATCCTTGACATTATGATGTTTAAGACTTGACCCTTCGATCCCCTGCTGGTTAATTCGAGTTTAATGATGATTATGACCAAGTAATCAATCCAAATTATTATAAAACCTCTCATATGACCCATTATCCTTTTTCACCTATAAATTCGATTGATGCACTTCGATTAAACTGACCCTCATACTCTTATACACTACCCTATTACTTCTGCAAGTCAAGTTTCGATTATAGTCCCTTGTATTTGGCGAATTGGGAAGCTTTATATTTTTCTTATTCGGTTTTCTTTCTTCTAAATTGGACTAGCTACGTTTTAAGTTTTTCCAATTCTTTTTCCGTAATACTTTATTTTCATTAGTAGATCAAAAGCCCTCTGTTGGTTGGGTCGATTATAAACTATAAGGATTTCGATTGGGGTGTTACAGTTTGTGTTTTTTTTTGTTTTTTTTTCTTTCTAAAATAGCCTTTAGGTGGTTTCAAAAGTGAGTTTCCATTATTTTGTTTTCTTTAATATAATTGCCATTTGGAGTTTTAGGGGATACATACTTCAAGCAATTTTTATAAAAGCATTACTATTATTTATACTGTAAAAAAATAATTATTCTTTAATAACTTGAAATTATTATGTTAAAAACAAATAAAAACAATCCTTTTAGCTTAAAAAATGTTTATTTTTTCACTATTCTTCTCGGGCGTATCTTTATGGTTGATACATAGAATGTCGGTATCCTACCAAATTGGACATATACCAATTGAAAGTCTGCTGCGAAACGCGGATCATACACTAGTTATCAAAAAACACAAATACATTAGTATTATAGACAAACTGAGGTCTCAAAAGAAAATGGTTTTTAAGCTCAGTTCGGCATAAATGTGTAGATGCACTTACGATATATATGTTTTGGACTATGGAGGAAAGTTTTCAAATAGTCCAATGCTTCCAAGATGTTTCTTGAGGTACATTACTAACAATTTGGTAACATTTTAATGATTCCATTAAGAGGCCATCTCTAAATTTGCAACATTAAATGCGTTTGGTTCACCAGAAGGGAATCTCTGAATCAGGCAGCAAATCTCTTACCCATTCAGTTTCAAATGTTATTGCTTGAAAATTTTACCCTTTTGTTGGTGCATTTCTGTTTGACAACAATTTAGTAGAGAGAATAACTTAGTAGATAGTCGTTTTGTATAACGTGTAATCGTCTTTATTGTAATTAACGAACTTGTGGTAGGCGAACAAGCCCACATGGCTAAGTTGGGGTGGTTAGCGAAGATGGGCTATATTCGCTAAAGGCCCAGGCCCAGGCCCAGGGTTTAGGTTGATTGTTTAGTTAGTCATTAGAGAGTTTGCAGCCATGAGTTTGTGTGTGTTGTCTTGTGTTGATTGTAATCTGTTTATAATCAATAGAATACGTGTTTATAAGTATTTCTCGTGTTCAATCTTGATTGTTAAATAATCGGTTTTGCATGAATGTTAACAAAGGATTCCGCACTTTGATTAACCTGATCAATCTTGTAATCGATCCATTCCAAGGACCTACACCTTTCATCTCTTTACATGTGTTCGTAATCCTGGTCCTCGTCCGACCACTCATGCACTACTTCTTTGACCCATCTTTGACCCAACACCACTAATCGACATACTCTTACTGGTCTAGTACTTACTATTTAAGAGCCCATTGCCTAATTAGACCTCTAACTACTCAACACTTAGTGGCGCAGAGGTTGCCAAACAACCCTATTGCTTTGTGTTGCAAGAGAATTCACATGAAATCCCATCTTCATCCATATGATTCAACTACGATACATATTTATCCTTAAAATTAGTTCACTTTTTAAAACCCTTCACATTTTGTAATAATCGGTAAAAATTCAGGTAATTCCTGTACAATATAATACTTGTTGAAATATTATTGAAAGCTATGTGTTAGACTTAATTAGCAATAACTAGAGTCACTTGAAATGCGATAACAAAGTAAGATTTATTGGGAATATAAAAATCTTTGTGTTACAGAAAGGTAAGGTTATCGTATTGAACATTGGTGATGACCCGGTTGACTTTAAAAAAAAATTATAGTTTTGACCCGTTGTGCTTGATTTGACGTGAAATAATATAATATGGATGAAAATATTATAAAGATTATAATATGTGGTTTTTAAATCGTTAAGATCCAACAATTACGCGTAGTAGAGTTTTAACGCGAATTTGAGACCCGATACGATAGGGAAATCCCTAATATAATCACATTAGCTAAAAATGAATATTAGTATGTTGAGAATATAATTATGGACCAAATGGGTAAAAACCTTAACTAAATAATGTATGTAGGTTTTTATAAATTGTGAGGTGTGAAGTATTGTGTTATAGATTTTTTTAAAAAAAATATATAATATCAACACCCCCTAAATCCGGTCGCCTCCCCCAATATATTATATTTGTTGTTGTTGTTTTTATTTGATTTACTTTAATGAAAATGATTGCTTTTAAAAGCTTCCATACCTTCACATAATCCCAACAACACACTTTACAATATCCTACACCTTCTCTTACACACACAACATAAACCATCCATCTTCTTCTTCTCCCTAAGAACCAAAACCACCACCATCTTCATCATTTCTTCTTCTTTACTTCATATTATCACATGATGAACACTAGAACTTGAAGAATATTGACTATCTTGGTGATTTTGAGCAAAAACTATCAAGAAATCTAGAGATTTTATAGAGAGAAACCCACATTTGCAAGTATTCTTCAAAGGTGAGTTTCTTGAACTAGAACTATCACAAAATCTTTATATTTTCAGTTTTTAAACAAGTATTCACCAAATAATCAAAGATTGTGAGAAGGGTTTTCTAAACTAAATATAATGGGGAAATGAAAGAAAATGGAGAATGTATCAATACGTTTGTGTATATGAATCATATATATATATATATATATATATATATATATATATATATAAAAGTATTTATGGGACACATGGCACAATCTCGGGGCATCTAATTTTGGTTTCCCGCTCATTTTACCAGGTTACCCATTTGGATCCATGTGGATCTTTTATGACCCGACATATAAAAACCCTATTATTAGTTTCTCAAAGACATGGTTTACCATTTTTTCTCTCATACATGACACTGTCCTCCACTTTTCTCCTCTCCTCTACCATTCCAGAAAACCCTATACATCTCCTCCAAAAATTGTCACCGCCTCTAATCTTCGGTCAACAACGTTTGTAATTTCCAGTTTTTTTGCATACATAACCTATAGGATCTTGGTAAGTATTTGTTTCTTAGATGTTTTATTCTTTTATTTCATCTAAATCTGAGAAAAAAATAGCCAGGTTTTTGTTTACAATCGTTGTCATCAGCTACATCTCCACTGCCTGTCTCCACCACTGAGCTGCCCGATCAGTTATTTATGATTTTCCTCTCAATTTTTGTTTGATTATTGTTAGTCATCGATGTGAATTTGTTTGATTTCGATCATTTGATTATTATAAGTCATCAATTAGTGTGTATATTTGATTTCCCAATTTGTGTTTGATTATTGTTAGTCTCACAGTCTGAAGCCAATAAACCGTTCGAAGCTATTCTCGAACTTGCAAGGCTGAAGCATGATGATCTTTACAGAGCCATTGACATATATATCAGGGTAATTAAATTCCTAAATATTCACCGTAGTAATCTATTATTGAATTGTGTATGTTTGTTATGTTTATAGATTTTAATTGTTTATGTTTGTTATGTTTATTCAGAAAGTCACAAGAATATTGAAGTTGCAATCCAGCATGTGCGTGACTATATGTTGTTATCTAACAAAAAAAAATTGTATATACCACATACATACACATATGTTTGAAGAAACAACGAGTATAATATGTGGTAAATGGCAGGGTAATATGTGGGGTAACGACTCGTGTTCGCAGCAGGGTATAATCCTTAGCTCACAACGATGGTTGGTCTATGGTTGTGTACACAAATGGCGAGCAATCATATGCAATAGACAAGGGTATAAGTGGTTCGATCTTGTAAGATCTACGTCCACTGTAAAAGGTGATCTTTATTGACGAATAATACGAATAACAATACAAGTGGAGATACAAGTGTGTTAGTTCTTATTGGCTGGTTTTTCAACGTGCATAGAAAGGAGGTCAAGTCCTCCTTTTATAGGGGATGTATGGGCCAAGGGTTGTCCAGCCCATTCATCGTTGATGGGCCGGGCTTTGAGGATCGGGCCGGCCGGTTAGTAGGCCCACCTAGTTGGATTCTAACATTTAGTTAGATAAAGTGATCCAAGTTGAGGAGGGTTTCTTTCGATTGGACCACGTGTCGCCTCGCGGTTGGCTGGCCGGGAGGTGCTTTGTCCTCCATACACGTGGCGTGTTGTGGATGGTCGGCAGGGGTGTCAGTTGTCAGGCGGCTGACCACTTGGCAGCTGACATCTGACGAGAGGAAGCCAGTTGGGTTCCAAGGGGGATGTTTCTCGGGTGCCGCCTGCTGGTGGCTCCGCGCCTTTGGCGCTGCTGTGTCTTTGGAGTAATATTCCTGGCGGGGAGTAGGGTGCGCCTAAAAGCGGTACCCTACCCCTTCAATGTTTTTTCTAGCTAGATTCTTTTTAACCTGGATTCTTTGATTCCCCTGCACTATATAATGTTTAGTGTGTGTTCGTTTTGAATTTAGTCATCCGATGATCCTCTTGCAAAACTTAATTTCCTGTATAAATTAGCAAAAAAAATGCCTCAATTTTTCAAGGAGGCGGAGCTGCAACGTGTTATGGATTTGTAATTGCAAGTCTGTTGTTTCATTGTTACAATTGTTTCATCATCATACTCAGTTAATCCCACCTATAGCAAAGCTAAGGTAGGGTCCGAGGAGGGTAAGATGTAGACAGCCTTACCTCTACCCCTAAGAATAGAGAGGCTGCTTCCAGTGAGACCCCCGACTCGATGTGGTTTGGTATCAAGCCTTGGACATAAGGCACCGAACACTTAGCAATCGGGACAAACCCAATCGGTGCATGTACCCCTTTGTCTTTTGGCTATCCACGCCACCACATGATGCATGATTAACCGTCCGTCGATTTTAACGTTATTTTCACGAAATTAGTAAAATAACGTTAAAACTAGTGCAACTTTACTTTTGCCCCCCAAGGGCCACACATATATATACATTACAATTGTTTGATATTACGATATACCTGTTTGCTATTTCCATTTCATTAATCACGTTTCATGTATTTCTTTTGTTGTGTGTTTATGTTTTGATTGATCTTAGGGTTTCTTTTGGTACTTGACTTCTGATCTGGTTAATTTTGATATCATTGGTGTATTATGATAGCTATTATCTTATTTATATGCTTTGTTACTTGAGTTGTAGAGAAAATAGCGAGGGTTTAAAATCAAGCCGAGCTCGAGCTTTGATTTTCAGCTCGGTTTCAAATCCAAGCCGAGCGCAAGGTTGACCTGGCTTAGCGTGGTTCGGCTCATGAACAGCCCTAGGTGAACCCAAACATAGGGGTATAAATGAGCCGAGATCAGCTCGATAAAAAGCTCAAAACAAGCCGAGCCTTATCGAGCCCGAGCCAAGCTTGACTCATTTATTAATGAATGAATGATTTAAGTTGAGTTAGTAGATCAAATGGACTGAGAGGCGGTAAATTCTATTTTTAGTGTGTACAACTTCTTAAGTTATTATATTCAAAGATTTAGATTAGACTATCATCATGTTACAAACCGGGTTGTTGAAGATAGTGTGTGAGTTTTTCAGTTGTTTAATATCACTATAGTCAGATAATGAGTTTTATGAATGTTTAGAAAATCAGACACTCAAATTTAGTGTTTCTGTAAGTCCCAAAATAACAATAACGATATCAAGTAACTATTTAGGATGGCGGAAACAAACTAAATAGCAATCAAGGAACGAATAATATGATCGATTGAATGATTAATCTCAACTAGCATACGATCTCTAAAGGATTCGTCTGATACTAGAGAGAGTTCTTTGACAAAACAAACCGCTAGTTCCAAATGAACCACAAAACAACTTTAAATATGTGGAAGGTTTCTCAAATGGGCCAACATGGCCTTAGCCCTTCCACAGCCCAATCCACTAGTTAAAGCCCAAATACTAACAAACTGAGAACTAATAACTGAGAACTACTAAACTGTCTGAGAACCTTAGTGTTCTCCGTTCCAAGTATCATAACCCAAACATTGATCACCAATATGTATTTGATAGTGTCAGTCTCACCAATATGGACCCAACAATCTCCCCCTAGACTGATGCTATCAAATAGTCTTCATAACATGAATGCAGCATTGTGATCTCCCCCTAGATTGTTGCTGGGTTGTTGGTGTTGTTTTGTTGAAAGTCTTCTTTTCTGTACTCTCAAACTCGGGCCTTTTCTTCTTCTATGGGAGTAAGATCCACACTTGAATCATCATCAGCATTCGCTTAATCATTTGCTAAAGAAGATGTGAGAGGAGGATTCTCATAGCTCTTTTCTTTTTCAGTCTTTTTCTTTCAAGCAGCTTCACAGGTACTTCTTCATGTGTACTTTCATTATCAGAATACGCAATTACATCAAGTTCTTCTGACTCAGGTACATCATCTCATCATGGTGCTTCATACTTGTCAGCAACTGGAAATCATTCTTCATCAACCCCTGTTTCTTGATTCAGATCAAATTCTGCACATTCTCAGAACTTTGTAAGCAAACTTCTAAATATAACAGAGGATCCAGTATCATGAACACCTAGTTCTTCCGACTACTTTCACACGAAAATTTAAAAAATTCGGATTTCTTTCACTGTGGATGATAGGTCAACTATTCAAGAATGGTTGATTTTATAAAACTAAAATAAAATTAAACTCAAAAGCAAAACAATAAGAATCAAAATAAATGAAAAAGAAATTGAAATAAAAATAACTACACATTTTTTTCGGGAATTGAATCACTGTGATTTAGACTAAGGGACACTTATTAACACGGATCTGCTCCAGTCGGTCCGGGCAATTGCCAGTATATTTGTCCACTTAAACTTATTGCCTTAGACCTTCTTATTTGACTGTCTGTGATTAATTTATCATGTTTTTGGTGTATTAATTATGGACACTCAAGCAAGTCACAATCAAATCCTAGAATTATATGCGGTAAACTCTATCATGCAAGTAGTTTCCCTACCACATATTTTCACGGTGTCTGTTCTAGAATTCTGAAACCTTAACTGGGACTTGGTTGAGAAGAGAAAAGAATAGATCATTAAGAAATAGAGTGGTATAATATACAAATCAAGGTTTTGGTGTGTTGGGCTCTAGAGGGCCTCTTTTGTTATGCACATTGGCATCTTTTTGGGCTCATTGGCCTCTTTTGGCGTTTTTGATCTACAGTGCGACAACGTACAGCTAGGTCAGCATATATCTGGATGCAGCAAAAGCTGACATTGCCTAGCATCCCCAGGTCTTTGCTTACACAAAACAAAGGAGATACACGAGATTTTCAGAAAAAAGTTTCAGACCTAGAACACAGTGTGTATCGGGACGTCACACAAGCATTCAAATAAAAAATGTACCAATCCCAAGTGACGTTTCCTACTGAGGCCATATCTTATCTTTAAGTGTGTCACTAGATCAGCCAGTTTTCCAGTCGTAAGGACCAAGCCTACCAACACATCACCCTAGAGCCTAACCGTTTCAATGCTGGTCTTACGTGTGTCAGCCTTTTTCACAAGTGATACAACAAAAACTCTTTTTGTAGTTTTCTCTTTTTCACATGTTTTTGTATTTTTCTTATTTTCTCTTCCATCTCCCCCTAAATTTTGTACATAACTCAAATGAAACACTATTTTTGTATTTTCCTTGATTATCTCCCTTCTCCCCCTAAATTTTGTGCATAAATAACGAGAGAATAAACTTTATGTATAAAATTTACCAAAAAATAAGAAAAATCTTTTTGTTCTTTTCTATAACCATTCTCAAAGTAACGACCAATCAACCTTTTTCAAAGTTTGTGCATCAAATTTAAATGTACCTGTCATGCTGACCTTACCTCCCTTATCTCATTTGAAGGAAACATACTCTGTGTTAAAAAATGTAGAGGTATGTAACAGAGAGATGTCACCTAACATATGCTTAGAACAACCACTACCAACACACCAGTGGTTATTGATAATCCTCCTTGGCTGTCCCTGCATGAATAAGGAGATTAGTTAAACATTGGTACCCAGGCCATCGCGGTCCTGGGCACTCCTGAAGCATCTATGTAAGACACTTCCCTCAAGCACATGTCCTTATTCTCATTTGGATCAGTTGTTGTTGCCGCCTTTGATTTCCAGACTTGCTTAGGCTTAAGAACCAGTTTTGCTACTTTCGGAGTAACAGCTTTCGGTTTCTTAGGTTGTTTAGACTTCTGTGGTTGAACAACCTTCCGTTTGCTCTTGGCAGTATTCCAGTCTCCATCAGACGGTTTGACTTTGGGATTCGCATTCTTCCTTGCCTTAGGTTTTTCAACCTTCATTGGCTTGGAGTAGAAGTTTTCCCTAGGCATAACCTTCTGATATTGTCTGTAATAGGGCACATAAGGACGATGTGCGCAGTTTCTTGCAATGTGACCGGTCTTCCATAGTTATAGCATGTTTGCTTCTTTGCATAAGGAGCAAGTCCCGGTCTGTTAGATCCCACTGAAGAATGTGAGTGATGAGATCCGTTTGATGATTTGTTTGCAGGCTTCTTACTTTTTCTGCTCTGCTTAGAAGATCTTGAACACCCGTGTGAACAAGATTGCCTTTGCGATGTTGACTGTCTTTGAGCTTTCTGTTTGACTTCAGGAACCTGTTCATGAGAGTTAGCACAAGTAGTTTTTCTATGTAGTGGCACGTATTTATCAGTCGTGCCATTAACAGATAGCTTAGAAACAGTCTTTTTCACATATGGTTCAGCATCTGCAGATAAATTAGATTGTTTCACACAAACATCTACATTATTAGTGCAAACAACATCATCCCCCTCAACCTTAAGCTCTACCTTAACTTCATCTGCACATGAGGTAGAAGCATCAGTAACATTCACACATTTAAAATCAGGGACTGTTGGCTTTACCACACCTGTGCCAACAGTCTTTGAATCAATAACAATATCTGAGTCAGATTCATCTGAAGTTTCTGACTTAGTAGAGGATCTTGAGCAACTGTCAGAATTGATAGATTTTGAAATACTTTTAAACAACATCGATTCAATTGATCCCATTGAAAAATACGATTTTATTGAAGATGTGTCATCATTGACATTGTCAGAGTTGTAATTTTCAGATTTAACATGGTTGCTCATTTCATTGCTTTCTGGTTTAACGAACTTAGCAATAGGAACATCACTAAGTGGAGCAACATACTTAGATTGTTTCATGTGCCCTTCTGGTTCAGCAATCTTAATTGGCACAGACTTAACCGGCTCTACCACTAACCCCTTTGGCTCTGTTATCTTTATGGGAACACTCTTTGCGGGTTCAACCACCAACCCCTTCCCATATTCCATATTTTTCTCATTTTCTATTTCCTCATCCGAAAGAGGCAATCCGGTGTAGTTGTGATTGTAGGGAGGTGCAATTTCTACAAAACCTATACCAGCTCCTTTGGTTTCCCTAAACCTGAGTTTTGAACTTATCATTTTCTCAACACGCTCACTAGAACAATCAAATTTTCTAAAATGGAAATCGGCATTTTCAAATTTTGATTTCAAAGAATCTAGCTCAGCACTAAGTTCATCAATAACTTTCTTCTGATGCATGACAAGACAAGTTTTAATGCTTAAATCATTATTGTATTGAACGACATCCTTTTCTAAGGCTTCTACTCTAAGTTTGTAAGATGAAGTTCGGCTATTAAGACAGGAAATCTTTCCTTTTAGCTCATCGTTTTCTCTTACTAACTCAGAGTTATATCCTACGTAATATTTAGCCTTTTCAGCACAAGCATTAGAGCATAGATCAGAAAATACCTCATGTGAAGCATGTTTGATATATCGTACCAGCACAGGAACCTGATACTCAACAGGAGCTGGAACAGCCGGAGCAGGTGTGGAATCTATAGCAGGTGTGCAACGTGGCTGAGCGGTAGCATTATGATTTTGCGCCTTTTGCTTGTCGTCCGAATCACAAGCTTTGATGATGGAGATGAGTCCTGACAGAGACAGATGTTGAAGATCCTCCGTCTTCTTGATCACGACAACATTCGTATCCCAATTCTTTGGAAGAGCATTTAACAACTTCTTATTTACCTCAGAATTGTTCAAAGTTATGCTTGCAGTCTTCATTTCAGTTACTAGAGATACGAATCTCTCAATTTGATTTTCAAGGGTTTCACCAAGAATGCAACTGAACTGGTTGAACTTATGTCGCAGCATGTCCCTTCGGCTCTGCTTCATATCATCATTGCCTTCATAAAATTCATTCAGAGAATCCCATAATGCTTTGGCGGATTTAGTCTCTTCATATTTTGAGACGATCTCTGGTGCTAAGCCCATAATCAGTGTGTTGAGAGCCTTTTCATCAAGCTTGACTTGGTCCCAATCTTCATCTGTATATTCAGATTCTGGTTTAGGTAGCGTAGTACCCTTCTCTTCGTATGTAATTGGGGTAGGACCTCTACAAATAGCTCTCCAAACTTTGGCGTCCTTTTCTTTAACATGTTGAATGAACCTAAATTTCCATTCAGCAAAAGACTCCCCTAACATTAACATGGGAACCCGAGTACTTGTTGCATTCATGACTAGGATCAAAACTGAGAACTACCTTAAAGTTCGAGAACCAAAAGATAAATCGAGAACCAAGAGACTCCCGAGAACAAACTTCCAATCGAGAATCAATGAAAATCCGAGAAACAGTAAGCAGTCCGAGAACCGTGTGAAATCCCAACAAAATTCCGAGAACAAAAACAAATCTCCGAGAACCAAGCTAAATCTGTGAACCGAAGAAAGAAAACCGAGAACCACTTGTAAATCCGAGAACAAATCTTGAAACCCGAGAACACTTTAAATTTTTGAGAACCCGTGGAACCCGAGAAAAATAATAACTCCAATAACAAGAAACCTAAGAACCAGCTCCTTTTCGAGAACACAACTGAAATCCTGAGAACCTCAAATGTAGCAAACTGAGAATCCGAGAACAAACTTATCCGAGAACTATTTTGAAAAACACATTGAATACTTCTTTACGGAAACTTGTAAAGATAATCTCAAGACTTTCAAAAATTTATGATATATCCAAAAATTTAAAATTTTCACAATTTTTTCGGAATTTTAACTGATAATCGATTTTTTTTTAAATTTGGTAAGATTTGATTGTTCCTAAAATTATGCAAACAGATTCCAACTTCTCAAAAAAGATCAAACATTAATTTTTTTTTAAAACAAAAGTTTCTTGATCAAATACTTTCAGAAATCAATTAAAAAAAATAAGAACACATATAACATAAAAAAATGATTTATCAAAAAACAAAAATGACATGAAGTCAATACACAATATAACCTTTAAAGTTGTTACATGAATCGTGGAATCAAAGATAAAAGGATTGAGATTATTTATCAACAGAAACATGGAAACAAAAACATAGAAACATGAAATCTAAAATGATTCATCCATTAAAATCAAATCCACAAAGTAATAGCTTCGAAAAAAAATGAGATAGGAATCAAAATTTTATATTTCACACTCAAAAATCAAATCAGAATAAAAAAAACACATATGAAATGAGATCTGAATATCGATTTCCTTTTCAATCAAACTCCCACTTGAATCCCTTGATATAAAAAACCGAGCCTTGAATAAGCTTCAATGGCTCTGATACCAATTGTAAGTCCCAAAATAACAATAACGATATCAAGTAACTATTTAGGATGGCGGAAACAAACTAAATAGCAATCAAGGAACGAATAATATGATCGATTGAATGATTAATCTCAACTAGCATACGATCTCTAAAGGATTCGTCTGATACTAGAGAGAGTTCTTTGACAAAACAAACCGCTAGTTCCAAATGAACCACAAAACAACTTTAAATATGTGGAAGGTTTCTCAAATGGGCCAACATGGCCTTAGCCCTTCCACATCCCAATCCACTAGTTAAAGCCCAAATACTAACAAACTGAGAACTAATAACTGAGAACTACTAAACTGTCTGAGAACCTTAGTGTTCTCCGTTCCAAGTATCATAACCCAAACATTGATCACCAATATGTATTTGATAGTGTCAGTCTCACCAATATGGACCCAACAGTTTCAAAATGTGATTATCAAATAGTTAGTTTGTAGGTATAGATCCCAATTCCCAAACACCCATATAAGCTACCTGTTAACAAACTAAACATATCATGTATGGTGTTGTAATTTGAAATACTTTTTTCATCGGTTTTATTTTTGTAATAGACGGAGGACAGTTTTACCTTTATGTTAATAAATTTAACCTTTTAAATTAATATTGTTCACATTAATTTAGTCATCTAAACTATTTGTATGTTTCTTTATAATTTGTAGTTAACTAGACTATTGCCCGCGTGGACACGCGGTTCAACAACTAACAATTATTTGAAGCGGTAAAACCTATAAACAAAGTATAGTAGAAATATTTTATTAAAATTTAAAAGTAAGGAATACACATTTTATTCAAATATCACTACATATTTCCTTATACACCACATTTTTTGTTTTAGTCTTGACATTCCTATCACCATCTAGTATAAGTAATTTCACCCATCCCCTACTTTTAACTCTTGACAGTGCAACATAATATCTTGAAGCAGAAAAACAAACACAAATCAGAAAAAAAAAAAAACAAACACAAATCAGAAAAAAAATTTTAAATTATCAACTGAACTGAAGAAATTTGCTGTTCACAATTCGTATCGTTGTCCATTCAACAATTAACCTAAGAAAAGGAAAAAAAAAACAGATAATAATTAACCTTGGAATTTATCCACTGCGCATGTGCATCCTTAAGAGCACTCGAGAATTCATCCTAACTCAATAACCCATTTGTATAATTGTCTATTAATTCGACCAAGAGATGGTTATTATTTAGATATGAAAAAAACTATTTAAACTAATAATCAAGAAGAAAACAGATCTATAATCAATTACGTGTGAATATTTAGGGAAAAGTATTAGGTTTTTTTTAATTGGATGGATGAAAGAGAGAGAGAAATGAGAAGAATATAGAGTGATTGGGTTATCACTCTACCTCTTTTTATATCATGCTTTAATTTTGAAGATCAAATTTTGACCTCATTTAATTATTCTTGACCAACTTTGACCTCATTTAATTATTCTTGACCGATTTTGACTTTTAATTATTTAATGATTTTTGATTTAAAAGAAAAGAACATTTTATAAATTCTAAGCTTGTGTCTTGTGGTACAATATGGGAGGAGATAGAAGAGAAGATGAATTGTGGGAGTTTCATGTGTCAAAAATGGTTTTTGTTTATTATATGTAAGATAAGATATAGATGCTAAGCGATACTACCCGTCCAACGGACGGGTATAAAACTAGTATATATATATATATATATATAAGTGAGGATTGATTATTTTATGTATTTTACGATTTATCATGCTTAGATCCTTCAAATTTTGAGACATGCAAGAGGGTTTTTGAAAGGATTTAAGGTCTGAATTAAAATAATAAATGGGTGTTTATGATGGTCTAGATTAATGGTATAAAGGTAGGATTAAGGAAATGTGGTTTGTTTTTATCATATGTTAAGAATCTGCAAAGTTGATGATGAGTTTTGGCTAATAAAACATAAAAACATAGGTCTGAATGTAATAAGATTTTGATGGTTTTCATAAGCTTAAAATAGTGTAAAACAATTTTAGATAAGATCTACACGCTTGGGAGACCTTGCATGTACGATCAAAACGTGTATTTCGGCTTAAAACGCCAAAATAAAGCTTTTGAAGTGAGTATTTCAAAACTGATCTAAAATGGGTTTTTATAACTTAAAATGGTATAAAATGAAGTATAACAAGGAGTATATAAGAAGCCTAAGTTGAAAACCTAGGTATGTTGGCAAAAGATGCGCAAAAACACATGTTTTGACAATATTAACGCGTCTAGAACACTAAATTTCAGGTCTGATATGAAACAATTTATTTGGTGTCTAAATGTGTATAAAAATCATTATTTGTGATGTGTAATGTGTTTACCATGATAATGAGTGTTTACAGTGTAAAACTATGCGATAAGAGTCGCCGAAACGTGACTTTTAAGGCATAAGATGAATGGATTTTGTGGCTGGATTAGAGCAGCAAAATGGTCCTATTTTGTAGCTTATATGCAGCCCCAAAAGTCAAAAATTAAGTTTATAGAATGTCCTTAGGTTGACATGAAGTGTTGGAAACTTGTTTGGTATGAAAATTGCTAGAATATGTGCAATAGTGAGTATATATGCGTGTTGATGAGTACTAAACTATAGGTTGATTTTATTGAGAATATAAGTCTGTCTTGAAATAATATACATTTGATTACCTAAGTGTAATTATGTGGAATAGATTAATTAACGCTAAATGCATGCACACAAGGTCTAAAACTTAACCAATTGTCGATATCACCAATGGGACAATAGGGTAAGGGTTAATGGAAGTTCAATCTTTGGAATTAATCTAAGTCGAGGAAGTTTGGTGAATAACTTGGTTTGGACTTAGAATGGTTGTTGAATTAGCTATATGGATTATAGGGTGTGATAAGGAAGGATTGTGATTTGGATTAGTTGGATTTGTGGATTGCTGCGATAAGGTGAGTTCACAGCCCCTTTTCTAAATGTTATTGGACGTTTTAATATCAGGGGATTAACATGCTGTATGATTAGTAGGACTAGAATTGTAGGACAATTGATGGCTTGGGTAAGTGTACGAGTTGTTGCTACGAGTACCTCGTTAGTCCATCCGGACGGACACTTCCCTGCACTTCTTAATCATTAGCTCTTAGATTAGAGCCTCAGTTTATGTTAGTAGATCTATTGGGTTAACGCCCCTTTCCAGACCAGTAGAGTGGGTCTTATCGGAAAACATAACCTTACAAATTCCTCTTACATTAGGGGTCAGGTTCGGGAAGCAAAAGTTATGGTTTGATTAAGAGCCTTAGGTTACGATCATCCTTGTTAGATTTTCGCGAGTCTACTTGGTTCTCTTCGAGTTATACTTGATCATACGAATACACTTATATTATGCTTAACAAATGTTGTTTTGTGTCATAAAACCTGTGAATTCGCCAACATTTTTGTTGATGTTTTAAAGCATGTTTTTCAGGTTCTGATGCTTAGGGGGTTTGAGAGTGGGTTTGGCAGGGCACAACTGTGGACATGATGTTGGGACCGTTAATCTATTAAAACTATGTTTTCTTTTAATTTGTAAAACAATGTAACTTTTAATTTCGCTTCATCTTGGTGAGACATGTTTTCTTGTTATTAAACAAATTTCACTAACCATGAAAATAAAATATGTTAAACTAGAGGGTGTTAGCAAGATGTCCATATGAAACTATATGTGTGTTGCTAAACTTTGTGGTAACAACTTCCGTTACCTCATGACTTGCTTTCCGCTATGCGCTGTCGGGATGTGACACATTTAATCCCCTCATGTGTGTGTGTGTGTGTGTATATCCATTTGAGAAGAATTTTAATGTGAAAAGAGAAAGAAAAAATGACATAATAGTAAAACATTAAATAATTTAACCTTTTTCACATTAATTATTTCCTCTCTAACTAATTAGCCATAAACATTTTATTCTACACATTTCAAAATTTGGCCTACACATATCAAATTATCATATGTTTATCCTACACATAAAAAAATCCATTCTATACATATTGAAATTATCCTTCACTGAAAATCAGGTTTGGTATGAAAAAAATATATTTTGAAAATGAATTATGAGTTTCATTTGTTTAACTAGGTTAGGGGAGTTACAATAAATTAATTATTTATTTAACATTAAATACAATTGTTAAATGAAGGATTCCTATTAGTTTAAATTTTTTCAAATTTTCTTACAAGACATTTTTTTTAAACTATTCGCTATACACACACATTCATCAAGATATATCATTAAAAATGAACTTTGATATGAAAGTTATAAATTCCGTTAAATCAAATTTTTTATATAATTGATAAATGTTGATTCAACGGAAGTGTACTTAGTCCTTTTAATATTCTTTTATCACACTTAAGCGAACTTAAATTACAATCATAAATAATATATATAAATAAATACATATATAAAAAATTAATAACTGAATCCCAGTTTTTTTTACCATTTATCTTTTTTGTTATATAACATATTGTATTTTGATCATTCAAACCATCCAACCATATATATATATATATATATATATATGGTTACGGTTCCTGTAGGAATATTGTTTTGTGTGAGAAGGATTAAAAATTGATATGTATGCATCATTTTTTTGGACGTATTCATGATGTTTTGGATTGTTTTACTTAGAAAAACACCAAACATAACAATTAATAACCGAAAACAATGTATTTTAGGCTTAAAATTAAAACACTTTGTCAACAACATTTAAGCATAGTGTTTTAAGTAATTATTATGGTGTTTTATCTGTAATTTAAATTTAATGACTATAATACATTGGATTGTGTTTTAAATTTTTGTATATTGTTGTGTTAAGTGTTTTTCAAGCCAAAACAATCCAAAACATCATTCCAAAATAAAAAACATGATGGCTACATGTCAATTTTTTAATCATTCTCACACTTTTCACACAAACTAATTTTTCTACAGGATCCTCTGTATATAGATCACTTATAGAAAACAATTATTAATATTACTTTTCTTTTTCAATATTTTAATGACCATAATATTATACTTTGTGATATTTTGAGAATTAAATAAAATCTTTAAGAAAAGGTAAGTTTATTTAGTTATTTGGAGACTTAAAAAATAGTCAATTGGATACTTAAACGTAATCTAATAATAAGTGATAATAATTATGATTTTTTTAATATCCACATTAAACATTTACCTTTTTTTATAAATCACTCGTGAAAAAACAATTATTAGCATTCATTTTTCTTTCTTATAACTTGAATATAGTGATATTTGAAGGCAAAACAGAAGCTTTTAAGTAAAAACAAATAAGTTAATGTGATACTGATAAATGCCCCCAAGTTATTTTTATTTATTAATTATTATAGAGATAGAGATTATAGAAAAACTATATATGTATACATTTATGTAGTTTTTGCAGAAGAATTATCAGAAAACTCTTATTCATCAGAAAAGTAGAAAACTCAATATCAGACATGTGTAATATATACTGCATATATGCAGTATTATATGTACGAAATACATACTACATATAAGTAGACTATGTAGTACTGTACAATCTATACAACTAATATATGAAACTCAATGTGGACACTTGTCAATCCCACATTGAGCCTCCAATTACATAGCCAATCAACTTATGCCAAGTGTCCCATTGTGAGAATTTATAAAATTTTCGTTTTTTTAAATGAAAAATCACAAAAATATTAATACCCTCAAAAAAGACACGCTCATAACCCTAAATCAGATTACGTTCGTCGCCTCCTTCAAACCATCAACCCTAATCAAGGCGATTCAAGCTTTTCATTGATCTCTACTCCAAGGTAATCTCTCTTCCATTCTTATTTCAATGAATCGATCTTGATCTCTGTTTTTCTCTTTGTTTTGTTCGTTTTTTTATGATTTCTTTTTTGATTAAAGGGTTTTTTTTCTCTGTTTTGATGATCATGAGGGTTTTCTTATCTGAGATGTTAATAAAGGTACATGATGATGCTTTTCTTTTTGGGGTTTTCGTTTTAGCGACTCCCTCATCTTCAATATCAAAGAGACTGGCAACATTACCGGTGAAGACTTGCTCCGGCGGTTTATTTTGGTTTTGGGTTTCGCTACCCTTCGCCTCTCCATCAGGTAATTTCTTTGTGTAATTTTCATGTTTTACCTTTGATTTCTATTGTGGTGGTGTATCTTGATTAGGGGTTTTTCTTTGTGGTGGTGTATCTTGATTAGGGGTTTTTCTTTGTTTAAATGTTTTTTCAATTCATAGAGGAATTATCAGTAACCTTAAGTTTCAAATGCTTTTGAATGTCATGACTAGAAATCAAGTTTTGGTTGTATTTACTTTATTGGCCGACTTACAGTTGTATTCGTTTTTATTTAGCTGATGACAAAATGGAACTTGAGGTAATCCAACAATGGAAGAATGATTGTCATTGCCATTTTTTCAAGCTTGATGTGTTCCCAACCCTAAAAGACCATAAGCGAGATGAAGCCGGTGGTGAGCGTTGATGGCGGTATCTGGAATAGGGACAACCTGAGGCGCTGGAGGGAGGATGGGATAAAGGAGGAGACGTAGGAGTTTCCGGTGGGAGATAGAGATTAGCGGAAACTTCTACAATGGGTGGCGTTCTTCCTAAGGTTCGATTTCATTATGATTATCGTTTAGGTTCTTGGATTTGGGCTTGATTTTTAATTAGTTTGGTATATATACTCATCTAGCGAGTAAACAATGCTACTGTGACTGGTGCATGGTTTTGTCAATCAAATCTTTGCTATTTCACCATTATACTCTCTTTTGCTATTGTAGGCATATAGCAGATGCAGTTGGCTCTCAACATCCAGCTCAACCCTAAGGTGAAGTACTTTTGTCCATCTATTAGTTACTATAGGTGGTGAAAGGTTTATGTAAAAATAGTATGAATGGTTGTATTAAACAGGGCAAATATTCTGGATTGTTGATGATGCATGTGGTGTCTTTAGTTTTGTTTTGTAATGACAAAGTTTGCTTATTGTTTGATCATTTTCATGTACCCTCAAGTTCGTCCAGCTTCTTTCGTCAGATGAACCTTGAGAGTTACATTTATCAGTTGACTTTTCATGGTCTCGATTCTCATTGAACTGTAAGTGGGTTTATGTTAATTTATGTCATATTGTGTTGGGATTCTTTCCATTTTGCATTTTTGTTGTTATTAGGTTACGGTATGCTTCATACGCGTATAATGTGATTTTGACATATAAATTTTTATCGTTTGTTGAGTATTATGTGAATTTGACATATAAAGTTGTTGTATGTTATGTTTATTTGTAATTGTTTGACATATAAATCTCAAGTGTTTGTTCATTATTCTGTGAATTTGATATATAAATTTGTGATATGTTATGTTCATGTGTAATTGTTTCAGTGTTTGTTGAGTATTATATGTAATTTGATATGTATGTAGCTCAAAAATAAGTTTTATGTTCTAAAATGTTTAATGATGTTTTTGGATAATTTAGAACCATTTACATACAATGGGTCAATGCAGGTTATGCAAGTCAAACTGGCTGAGACTCTTATAAAACCTATAAAGTTAAATTAAATGTAACACCATAGCTATTAATAAATTTGTCTAAAGTTAGAAATAGGCGTTTGTGCGGCAGTCTGACTCGGCACAACCTTTTTTGACATGGCCTAAACATTACTCATTTTGATTTGTTACCTAAATTTTCTTACACATCGTATTGCATCGATCAGACCATCTTTATATTTTTGGAAATTCTTACATTGGTAAGTGATAGGACGATCCGAATGTATGATTGCAAGGATGCGGGCCAAATCAGCAAGCGTTATGGGCAGCCCACAACGCCAGCTTACAACATAACAAGCATTCCGAAAGACGTTCCACTTTTCCTTAGCCATAGGAGTGCAAATTCCCTTTTGGATGTCAATGATGTGAATCTTTTGTTAAGAACACTTGAACATCTGTTAAAAGCGCTGCCACCAACAACATTTTGTTGCTGATGAAGTTTGTACCCTGACGCTCGGTTTTTATTAAGGTAATAAAGTCAAATCTGAAATTTTTTTATATGCTCAGTAACTGGTTCATGTTTTTTTTAATCTAAGGAAGATGATGGGGCTTGGTATTGTTTAAAAGCATTTAAGGTGTTCAAGTACCTTTTGATTCATGACACCGGTGGTGTTGGATTCTACATCGCGTCTACAACCCCTATTTGGTGGACCTACAAGGTATTTGTAATATTTGAGTTTTATTTAAGTTTAACGCAGTGTTTTAGTTTAATGTGTTGCCAATATGATATATATATAAATTCTATTTAATCTTTGCAACATAGCAGCAATCTATTTTTAGCTACACATGGTTATTTTAGATTTTTAGCTACAACAGATGCCCTTTGTCATAACCATATTCACAGTGAATTGTTTTGTTGTTGAATAATAAAGTAAGTTTGTTATCTTCTCATATTAGTTGTTTTGTTTTTTATCTATTGCGTTGTCAAAATCCTTCATTGTTTAGTGTTGTGTGGTCAATACTCTCGAGTAAATTTTAGTTTCTATTACTGTTAATGAATCTATTATATATCATACACTTTGTTTTAACTTCAAGTGTTTTGAGGTGAAGTAGTGTGGAAATGATCGACAACTGCGATGGCGTTTTAGGACGATATGATTGTCGCTTCTTTGGGGTTCAACTAATGAACAACATCAGGTTAAACATGTAGATTCAGTATCCTGTTTGTTTCAACCCATGATGTATGAGCGCCCACTGCCCGACGTCAACTATATGTTTTGTAGATTTTTTAAAACAAAATAAAAATGTTGGTTAACTGTTAGTGACTGTCTTTTCGTACACATGGTTTTCCGATGATTTGACATTGATGCTACTTGGCACACTTTTACGCCCCACCCCACAGTGCGAATCAGAAGTTTCATTTTCATTTATATACGGAAGTCGGACAAGTAAGTTGTGAATGTGAGAGGCACCGTCGAAAAGGGTGTACATTCTATGTCAATATCAGCCACCCAATCCCACATTTTAGAAACATAGTCACTGATTGCTGCCATATGTTGCTATGAGTTAACCAAATTCTATTTGTGATATTAGTAGGGCCCGCTAAATGTTTCTGCAATCATGAAGATTTATTGGGTTGACTCGAAACGCTTTTGTCCAACTTTTAATTTATTAGTAATGATTTAGCAACTTGAAGTGGATCATGGCCTACTATGATGTTATTTATAAATATAAACATATATCTTTCGTTTTTAATTGGCCGTTTTTTTCTACTTATACTCACCATAACAGATTTTGATAATCGATAAATCGGTTAAGCTTTTACAAGCTCGCTCTTCGCTGCATGGCGTATTGATAGCTTGGTGAACAACTCATATGCTAATGGATTGTAAGGTGAACCAACAATTTTTAGTCTGTTTATTTTTTTAGTATATTATTATAGTGTCCATGATACTATATTAATACTTCTTTTAGAAATAAAAAGGGTTCAGATTGTTGTAAACATTGTCAAGAGGTTTTAAGTGGCTTCACCCAATTGATTCATTGTCTTTATACGCATGTTTTAGACAAAATTTGATTACAGACGTTAGAGGGTGACCCGTTTGACGTAGTGTGGTCGATCCATTTGTACAAATTGCTACTCCGTTCGACTTGGTGTGACCCTAATTTAGTGTGAGATAATCCATGTCTAGACTACTTAATTGTGCGAACGCTGAAACTCTGATCGTCGTATATGAAGATGCATAAAACAGTAAAGCTTTTACAGGTTTGCTCTTCACTTCATGGCGTACTGATAGCTAGGTGAACAGATCATGTACTAATGGATTGCAATGTGAACTGGTCTTTTTTTTTTCTTATTTATTTTATTAATCTATTATTACGGTGTCATGACATCATATTAATACATCTATGAACTGCTTATGTAATTCTTGATGTATATTCTTTACATTTAAATTTTAATAGAATATTTCTACTATATTTTTTATACGTTTTACCGCTCAAAATAATTGTACGTTGGTGAACCGCGTGTTAACATTAATCCATACTTCTTTACGTTTTTTCCCTGTTATGTTGTAATTATTTGTACGAAATGGAAACAAAAGCATTCTTTGGTCGATATATATTGTTCGTCATGTTGTAATTATCTAATGTTGGATTGTATTTAAGAGAACCTGTTTTCTCACATGACCAACTTTATGTCGCATTTTCAAGAGTTAAAAGCAGGGCAGGAGTGAAATTACTTATACTTGATGGTGATGTGAATGTGAAAACTAAAACAAGAAATGTGGTGTATAAAGAAATATTTAGTGATATTTGAATAAAATTTGTATTCGTTGTGTTATACTTTAATACAATATTTCTACTGTATTTTTCTTATACGTTATAATTCCCTAAATAAATGTACGTTGGTGAACCGCGTGTACACGCGGGCTAAAATCTAGTATATCATATACAAAATATATGTGATATTTGTAGTACTACATTTATACACAATATATTACATATGTTCGATATTCAGTTTTTTTACCTTTCTAAGAAAAATAACACTCCTATGATATTTCCGATGGTTGTAATGATGTTTACATAAAACATAAATTTATATAAAATTAGTAATAAAGTAATAACTAAATAATAACGATCAAGGCTAAACTGAATTTGAACTTACAAAACTAATCTCAAACTGAAGTCAATATTAATATATATAAAGGGAAAAACTTCACAGAATAGTAAGTTAGACTCGAGTTATTATGAGTTTAACAATTGAAGCTCGTATTCCACACAAATTTAAAGAAAAAAAATATAAGTAAAATGTCTTTAAAGTACATAAACAATAACCTAGAGTACAAGGTAATTTGTGGTGGACCATCTACCTTGATTCTGCAATCCTGTGATGTTGCCATGACCACTTCTAGTTGTTGTGCATGCATGTGAACTGAATACCTTCCTGCCTTATCATCGAATGTAAACACAACAAAACCTTTTAGTTTTGTGGTTCCCTTTTACTTTTTTATACTACTTGTATGTAATCCGATTTAAAAAAAAATATAAATAAGATGACACAGTGGCGGATCTAAAAACATTTTTCAGTAGTAACGTTTTTCATTTTTTTTCATTTTAGTAGCAACGTTTTCCAAATTTCGTAAAAAAAAACCAAATTTTCCACTAATTTTCCACTACGCGCTCGAAGTTGAGCCGCAACGTCCGCAACCCCTGCTTGTGTTGTATGTCCGCCCCTGATGACACATTTGAGGACAAGTACGAAATTGAATAGAACTTCGAAGAAGACGTGTAGGGGTGGGGCTACCATCCCTAATGACAGTGATCCAGCTCGCGACACCTCCGTGTATCAAGCAATGTTGTAAAACGAAGTCTAGGCGGCTGGGTACTTGCCAAGTAATTGCCACAAGGTATGGTGCCAAGGTGATCTACTCCGCCTACTTACTTGGAATTGATCTACTCGGTCAACTTGAGACTAGTTTGACTTAAAAAAAACATGATTTTTATGTAAATAGTATTAATGAATTAATATCATTTACCAAAGAATGAATACCAGTGTTTGGATTACTTTAGTATTTGAGCATGTTTCTTTTGTATATGTATATATTGATATATATGGGTAGGGTTCCTGTAGGAAAATGGTTTTATGTAGGAAGTGTTTTCAATCATTAGATTTAAAGATGGATGGTGGAGATTAAAAGATGAGATGTGTTTAAAATCTAATTAATATATTATAGGAATTAAGGGTAAGATCGTCAAATATGTGTTTTAATTGAGGGTATCAAAGTCATTTGTATCAAAGTGTTTTGGAAACTGTTTTAATGCTCCTACATTAATGACTCCCTCTCTCATCTAAATATTATTATAGATAATTAATATTCATTGCCCTCTCTCTGTCTCTCTCTCTCCTACATTCAAACTCAATTCATCTTCCAAAAGAAAACGCAATAACACCCACAATATCTTACGCGCCGGTTTGTATTCATATTTTATAGTCATCTTCAATCCAACTTCTGCACGTGTTTTAAACCTCCAACTAGCAGTGTTATAAAACACTACTAATTCGCATCTGTTTAAAAATACCATTGATTCACATCTGTTTAAAAACACTACTTTTTTTTGCGTCTGTTTAAAAACACTATTGATTCGCATCTGTTTAAAAACACTACTGATTTGCGTCTGTTTAAAAACACTACTGATTTGCGTCTGTTTAAAACATCAGGTTTATTTTGAAAATATTGAAGAAAACTTAATGATGTAATTTGTTTAAAGAAATTTTTCGTTTTTTGTTATATATTCTTAAAAGTACACATGGTTTCTATTTAAAGGCCTAACTGATATACATGTGTCAAGTTTGACTAAACGATACCCATGACTTCTTGGTCTAGTGGTATGATGTCACTCCTTACAAATGTGAGATTGTGGATTCAAATCCTTGCAAATGCAAGGTAAGGTAGAAATAAAGTGATATAAAATTTGCTGTTAAAAAAAAGTTTGATCAAACGATGCCGTTATTAGATGATTTTCTCTTTATACACGGGTTAAACAGCCAATACTTTTCCTTTCTGGTTTAAGAGATGAAATGGTTCCTCCATTTCACATGGAGTTGTTATATGCAAAAGCAGCTGCACATAACAAAAAGTGCATTTTTGTGGATTTCCCAACTGGCATGCATATGGATACTTGGCTAGCTGGTGGTGATCATTACTGGTATGAATAATTCGATTATTATAAGAAGATGTTAAAACACTACTTATTACTAAACAAAAATGCAACATTTAGAAAATCTTGTTTTAGGTATGAATAATTCGATTATTATAAGAAGATGAAGATTAAATCTGACTATTATAAAAGATACTGAGATCATGTAGGAATTAAGAAGATGTTATGAATCAAATTGAAAAGAAAGAATAATTAGTTATTTAAAGATAATAAATCTCCATAATCACTAGAGGAAGTTGCTAAAAAATAGAATTGATATAAATAATAAAATGGTTAAAAAGTCTAAAATGCCCATCATCTCAAGTTTTAATCAGATTTAATCCAACGGTTGAAAACACTTCCTACACTTCCTACACAAAACAATTTTCCTACCGGATCCTCTACCTATATATATTCACCTATTTTGTTATAGTTCTTAGTAAAATCATGATAATCAACGTACATATAATTTTCTTAAAATTATTGTATTTATAATTTATCATGACCGAGTAATCTTCCAAATACTCTCCACCTATACCGAGTACTTGCAACTCCTCACTTAACTGACCCGAGAGGGCCTCGAAACTTTTGCAACCATGGTATCAAGTGACACTAATTGAACTTTTAACAACTCATTATGAACAAGTCGAATCAAAACTAATATATGTTATATTTAGTAGGTCTCGATGGAATGGTGATGAGTTTGATCTAATATACATACGTGGCTATTAATTAATAGCCACAATTATGAACTCCTTCGTTAGTAGAGCAACATCACAACATCATGAGGTGGTGTCACCTTGACTATGTTTCGTCACATTTAAGCACAATGAAATGTCTAATTGTCTACACTTGAAACCTAGACCATCCAACATGATAAAAGCAAAATATGACCTACCAAAATTTTTAGCCTAAGTTTGGTGGGACACTTTTGTGTGTACTTGATAACTCAAGTATTGAAAACTTAGAGACGCATTAGACATGGAAATATCAAAACATATACACACCATAGACATGAGAATCTTGTACTTTAAAAAGCAACCATTTGATGTGTGATCATGTACTACATAAATTACCCTTCTTTTGTGTTATAAATTATCAAATATTTTCTTTTTCTTTCATGTTGAAACGCTGGGGTGATTTTTTGTTTTTTTTTTTAAAATGTAGACTTTGTAGTTATTGAGTAAAGTTATATTTTACATCAATGGGCTGCAAACAATGCATTAGTTAAGAAATAAAAAAACCTCATGAAAATTATCGATTCACACATACATTTCTCCATGGCTTTAAAAAAAAAAAAAGGATAAGAAACGGGTCTGTAACTCGCCAAACTTTTATTATTAGATATTTAGATTTAGATGTTTCTTACTCTCATCCCATAAATTCTCTGAAAACTAGCCGAAATGCATATGAAAAAAAAATAAAAAATAGATAGTGGCCATTCAATCAACAAATATATGGATACAAGGGACGTTAGTACTCAAATTAGTAGCGGATCCCGAATTTATTTTCTGGGGGGGGGGGGGGGGGGGGGATCTGGGGGTTAACCGGACTTTTAAGATGGGCGATCATGATTTTTTCCTACAAAATACACTAATATTTTTAAGGGACGCCCCCACCCATACATCTGGCTCCGCCATTGACTCAAATATCATCCTAAATGATTAGAACCCTTGAATTAATCGCTATATAACCGCGGGTGTTAAAGTGCATTTTTAAACTTGAAAATGAATGATTTTAGATTTGAGAAGGTTATAATTGAATTAAAGATAAATGAAGAAACATAAGATTTGAGAAGGTTATAATTGAATTAAAGATAAATGAAGAAACATAAGAGGTAAACCTTAAGTTGGTGATGGAGTTCAAAAGAAAAATGGTGTCATTTCATTGCTTTCTTTAAACCATGTCCTCTCTATAGGGAAGACAATCATGTCAATCTCACCCTCACTAGCTCTCACCCTCACCCTCATCCCCATATCCATTTGTTTCTCATTATCTTCTGTCCCAATGCATTCTAGAGTTAGATTTCAGTACAATTAAATGAGATATATGAGTTCATGTGTTCTTTATTTATTATTATTTTTTTTAAACTTTCTTTTATATGAAGTATCAGGAGACGTTGGATTTTACTTTGTATGTTTAACGTGGAGATTGTGATTTGAAGTGACAGTCTAGTTCGTTCGTGTCTCCTAGAATTATTTGATCTTTTTTAGATGTTATTATATCAACGTGCTGGTGTGTAAAATATTGAGCGAGGTGACGGTATTAACACATTCCTAAAATTATTTCCACACCAAAAATACGTTGAGCATAGGGGGTGACGAGCAATACATACCAATCATTTGTACCGTATAGATCTACACGTGGTGTATAAGATACATGGTCATCATTTCCCAAGACCACACACCTACAGTGGTTAGGTAAAAAGCCTGGTCATAAAGACAAAACATTACACCTGTACGCAAGTATAACATTATACGTAGTGTATAGGTGTTACTATTTTATATCTTCCTTTGTTAAACCCAAATTGAACATAAGCAACACCGAACTTACCCATTTCATCCGAAATGTCATCCAAAGACTCGGCATTTCACCAAATTCAACATATTCTGATGTCGTCTTGGGATAACAACTATTATTTTCGGCGAATATTCTAAGAAGTCACACGTGTCAGAAAACTATTCCGGACCAGGTGTTGATCGAGTCTCCCTACCGTGAGGTTGTGTCCTCCCTCGCTCGTACTCGTGTTTTTAAGAAGTCACACGTCTTGGGATAACAACTATTATTTTCGGCGAATATTCTAAAAAAACCTACTTCCCGAGCTTTTTTTTAAAAAAATTTAGGGCATGTAATATACATGTTTTTAAGTGTTTTGAGCCAAAAAAATCAAAAAAGCGCCGACGGGGTTTTTTTTTTTTTTTTTTTTTTTTTTTTAAAAAAAAAATAAGTTTTGCATCATAACATATGTTAGCTTATTTTTTTACACTGGTAACATATGTTATGATGCAAAACTTATTTTTTTTTAAAAAAAAAAACCCTTCGGCGCTTTTTTGATTTTTTTTTGGCTCAAAGTACTTAAAAACATGTATATTACATGCCCTAATTTAAAAAAAAAAAGCTCGGGAAGTAGGTTTTTTTAAGGGTTTTCTAGAGTTTTCTCATTATTTAGGGTTTCCGTATTATCCATCCCCTATATATATATATATATATATATATATATATATATATATATATATATATATATATATATATATATATATATATATATATATAGGGTAGGGATCATACGAGAACCAACTTTAGGGTGAGAACCAAAGAAACCAATGTGAACAAAGGGCAATAACGTAAATATTATTACAAATAAAGGAAAAACACATTATCAACTTTTTCCTCCCTAACACTTTTCTCTGAAACCTAACATCTTCTTCCTCCTTAAAACCCTTTTCATCATCACCATCCAACAATCAATAACACCACCATCATTGAATCCGACAATTATTATCATCACCACCGTCGTCTTACCATCCAACAAACAATAACACCACCGGCATTGACTCCGACAGTTATCATCACCACCGTCATCTTCTGGCTGGACACGTTTTCCGAGAACAAACGGATCTGGTGAAATCAAGTGTTGGTGATGGTGGTGTGACGTCATAATATTAATAACTGACGGTTTCTGTTTCCGTTTCTGTTTCGATGAGTTCTAAACCATGGCTAGCACCGGCTCCCACATATCGTCCATTAGAAACTTATTCGGACACAGAATACGATGCTCCTGGTCCTCGTTGTGGTCACACTCTAACCGCCGTTGCTCAAACTAAATCGCACGGTCATCGTCTCATCTTGTTCGGTGGTGCCACCGCCATTGGCGGTGCTCCGTCCTCTGCTGCCCTTGGAATCAGTAATTCTTTATCATTTTTCGGTTGATGTTTGGAGTCTGGAGAAATATTGCAGATTTCATTAAACGAGAATGATGCCACATCAGCAACGTTTCTGATAACTCCGACCCGGTGCCTCTCACAGACGCTCCACTCATCGGTGCTCCATTCAGGTTGATATCTTTTGTTGCGAGATACGTGAGTGGGGCCGACTTGGTTCAGAAGTAAGTTATAATGTCAATCTATTTTAAGTGTTAATGTTGTCAATTTTTATGGATTCTGTAGATAAATTGGTTTGATTGCTGTTTTTAACGGTATGGATATGTGTATTTATTGCATTACGTACTATTAAGGTCATTTATATTGATGCAAATGTGCATAATTTGTATGGTAATGATAAAATTAATGTTAATGCACAAGTGCATTAACGTATAATTCGTGTTATCATTAAGGTCTTTTGTTCTAATGCACATGTGCATATGTATGTGGTAATGAAAAAAGTAATGTTAATGCATATGTGCATTAAGATTGAAAGTTTGGTTTTCTTATGTGTTATTTATTATTTGTAGTCAAAGATGGGATAAAAATCAAAGAATGTAACTTTTGTGTTATAATCGAGGTAACATTATACATGTGCATTAAGATTGAAAATATGGTTTGCTTATGTGTTGTTTATTATTTGTAGACAAAGATGGGATAAATATAAAAGAATGTAACTTTTGTGTTATAATCGAGGGAGAAAGGGTCAAAAAAAGCTGCCAGATGCAATTGAGGATGATGACATAATCGTTGATCAGGAAGTTAAAAAAGGTTGGTATTATTTATTTAAGCAATTTAGGTATATATGCACATGTGCATATATGTATATTTTTCATGTTAATTAATAAATGTTAATTGTTAGTTGTGTAAACAAACGAACAATGTGATAAATTTGTGAAGTATACGATGTTCAGGTTGACAGCTGAAAAAACAAGGGATATGTTAGATGAGGTATCAATGAAGTGTGAAGAGTGTTGAAAGAAGATAAGTAAAATGGGAAGAAGATGAGGAGGGACAAATAACAATGAATTGTGAAGAGTGTTGAAAGAAGATAAGTAAAGGGGAAGAATATGAGGAGGGACAAATAAGCAATATAAGGGGACATTGTTGGTGGACGTGAGATAATTAGAAGTTTGTAGGTAGGTGGTTTAGTGGTAACATAGTTGGTTTGTAATATGGTTATATTTTTTTTGTTATCGTTTGTTTTATTGAGTTAATACGTTTGGTAGAAACTACATGTAGTTGTATGATAAAAACAAATTGATATAAAAACTTTTGTATTTGAAGGATGATGCATGCACATATGTATATTTTGGGTGGCCTTATATGGTGGTTGATAGGTTGATTATGTTTGTACTTATTAATTTTAGCATATGTAAATTGGTATGATAATGAAATTGACATATGCACATGTGCATGATTATATTCGTCAGCGTTTGGCTGCTGCTCAGGATTGTCAGAAGAGTTATGCCGATCGCCGTCGAAAACCTTTGGAGTTCCAGGTTGGGGACAGGGTACTTCTGAAAGTTTCACCATGGAAGGGCGTCATACGCTTTGGAAAGCGTGGCAAGCTTAACCCTCGTTATGTCGGACCATTGGCAATCCTGGATCGGATTGGACCGGTGGCATACAGACTTGACTTACTGGCGGAGCTCGGTAGTGTGCACAACGTCTTCCATGTGTCTAACTTGAAGAAGTGTTTGGCTGATGAATCTCTCATTGTACCACTGGAGGAGATCAAGGTTGATGATCGTCTTCGCATTGTGGAGGAACCTGTCGAGATTCTCGACTACAAGATTCGTAGCCTTCGTCAGAGTAAAATCCGCATCGTTAAAGTCCGTTGGAACTCGAACCGTGGACCGGAGTTCACATGGGAACGGGAGGATCAGATGAAAGCTAAGTATCCTCATCTTTTTCCGAAACGCGCGTTTGAATCGAGGCATGTTACTGCTGAAGCGGAATGAATCTCGGGTCGAGATTCCTTTCAACGTGGGGATGATGTGACATCCGGTAATTTTCTTTTTGTTCTGTTCTTTTCATTCCCTTCTTTTTGGGGCTTTGCGCAATTTTCGGGACGAAAATTCTTTCAACGTGGGGATGATGTGACACCCGGCATGTTTGGCTTAAACATATTAGTAACATCTAAGTCTACCTTAGCGAGAAACGTTTATAAACGAACTTAACTGGGTTAGTTGAGTGGGTCAAGTTGGGATTGTCCAGGGTACAATGATCTGGAGGATCATTGGGAGTCGTTTTGGTAATACACTAGTACGGGTTCCGTTGTTGGTGACATTACATGAACTAATTAAGTATATGTGTAGAATATGGGTCGTGTGGTGGATTATATACATAGATGTGTTTAAATGATGTGTAAACGATTATCTATGCTTAAATATGTTAAATATAGATTAAGGATGCATGCTTATGTGTTAAGATGTGTTAGAATGCGTTAAACACGACAAACTGGAAAACTAGTTAAAAATGAATTCTGGTTCGACCACTTCGAATGGTCGAAGGAGAACATTGTGCCTGGTTCGACCCTTTGTAAATGGGCGAACCTGGGGAGTGAAATTGAAAGAATTCCTTTCGACCAGGACAGGGCTCATTCGACCCTGTGGAAGGGTCGAAGGAGGCCACCTTCGACCATTAAGTTGGGGCGAAGGAGGATTAGTATAAATACCAACCTTTGTCATTTTTCATCATTTCACAAACCCTAACCGTCCCAAAACGCTCTCAAACGATCTTAATCACTAAGGAAGGAGTTTTTGCTCTTCTTTTTCATAATCTAACCTATCTACAACATCTAAACAAGAATCCAAGGTGTGTTCTTAATCCTAAACCTTTTAAAAGTATTTTAATTCGTTTTCATCTAACCCTAATTGTCCGGATCTGTTCTAAGGGTGTTTTTATGATTAAAAACCTTCTAAACATCTTTCTAATCAAAACGTTATCATTTGACATAGGTTTTCATGGTGATAAACATATGTAAATTGTGTATTATGTGGTGTTATGTATTATTCAATGATTTGCTGCTATGTCTATGATAGAAACATGATATAGGATTGTTATTGATGCTAGATTATTGTTGTTTAGGGCTAGGATTGGATAAATGATGATATTATGGGTATTGGGGGTTTTAACGAATCTAGACTTGATGCATGATATTTATGATCAATAGAATTGATAAGAAAAGATCGAACACTTGACAAACTGAGCATTTCAAGTTGAATATGAATCGATTTCAAAAGTTTCCAAATTGGGTAAATTATTCATGCATGAAAGTGATGTTTCCATAATCTTTACCATTTTGGGAAAAGACTGAAACGGACGTATTATCGGGGGAAATCGGTGGGGTTTTGTAGGGATAAGTTATCTATGCTTGACTGCTGTGTTTGATGATGTTTCGAGTCGTTTTGAATGTGTTTGAAGCGTTTTTAGGAAAATTTGCACAACAGGGGCGAACCTGGCCTCCTTCGACCAATCGAAGGTGCGAAGGAGGGAATCCAGGGTCGAACCTGGGTTTTTGTTGGGCGAACGTAGTAAAACGGGCGAAGGAGGCATCAAACGGTCGAACGAAATGTAAAACGGGCGAAGGAGACTGAAAACGGGCGAAGGAGACTTAAAACTGACTGGTTCGACCGTTCTGATGCAGAAATGAGATTTTTGATACAAACTAAGTGTTTTATGCTTGAACCTTGTGTGTAATCTATGTGTACTTGATTAGTTAGGGTAATGGGTCACCAACGGAATGTCGGGTCGGTCTAGTGTGTCGGTTAAACATTTAAACACGTTTTAAAACATACTTGGTTACGATCTAGACAATCGGGGACTAGATAACCTTATGGTTATTAGTCGGAACACTTATGTGAACATTTTGATAGATCTCCGGTAGAGGGATTATCAAGGGCTTAACATCTTTACTTATAACCGAAGAACGCTATCAAAGGTGAGTTCACGGCCCACTTTTACTGCTTTAACTTTTGGGGGAGAAAACATGCACTAAACTATTTTGGTAACATATGTCAAACTATGGTTTTAAACTTGTGTACTATACGATCTTTTAAAGTCCCGGGGGAAACCATGAATGTGCGGGGATGCACAACTGGGGAAATGTGGATAGATCTATTGGGCTTGACAAACCCCACTCGACGGCTTGGAGGCCGGGCGGGTGCATATTGTCTCGAACTGGTAACACTCGTAGCATGGCTACAACACATCGGGCTGAACACATGGTAACAGTCTAGTAATGGTTTTCCAATCGTAGTAGTAACAGAACATACGCCTAGCTAGCGTACTTGGTAACATGGATATAGTATGGACATGGTAACATTCTGGTAACATCTTGATAACATTTTGAACAAACCTGTGGACTCACCAGCATTATATGTTGACATCTTTTTGGCATGTTTTTCTCAGGTCGCTAAGGTAGCAACAAATGGAACTAGGCGCACGGGTCTGCATTGGCGTCTAGGCATAGTTGCACGTTTTGTAATAAAAAGTGTTTTGAATACTTTGGATAATAGCATAGCTGATTAAATGGTTCTTAAATGCTTCCGCTTATAAAATCGTTGTTTATGGTTTTACGCTTTTCATATAGAGTTGTTTATTGTGATCGTTGACTTGGATCCTGGTTTGTCATGCGCCTCGCGGTAAAACCCCGCAAGTGGTAATTTGAGGGTGTGACAAATGCACATGTGCATACGGTGTATTTCTGTATATATAACAGCGAAATGCACATGTGCATCAGATGACGTCATATGACGTCACAACAGCCGTTTTTTTTTCGAATTAATAATGAAAAATAATCATTTTGGTGTTTTTACTTTTTTTTATTTTTTTATTTATTTAGGTTATATATTTTTTTTATTTTTTGATGGAGGGGTTTTTGTAGACACCCTTCATATTTACAAAAATGCCACCTGTTCACACTGGTTCTTTGGTTCCCTCCCTAAATGGTGGTTCTCAAATGATCCAAATCCTATATATATATATATATATATATATATATATATATATATATATATATAATATAGGTTTAGGATCTGTACAAAGTACATTTTTCGTGAGAAGTGTGAGAAGGACTAAGAATTGACATGTAGACATCATGTTTTGGATTTAGGAATGATGTTTTGGGTTGTTTTAACTTGAAAAACACCAAACATAACAATCTAAAACACAATACAATGTATTATAGTCATTAAATTTAAAAACAGCTAAACACACTACTTAACGCTTAAAACACACTGCTAATGTTCTTAGCATGGTGTTTTAAGCCTAAAATACATTGTTTTCGGTTTTTTAATTGTTATGTTTGGTGTTTTTATAGGCAAAACAATCCAAAACATCACGACTAAGTTCAAAAAATGATGCCTAAGTATCAATTTTTAATACTTCTCACACTTCTCACAAAAAAACACTTTGTACACGATCTTGACCCTATATATATATATATATATAGGGTTAGGATCGTGAGAGAACCACATTGAGTTGTGAGAACTAGAGAACTCTTGTGGACCATTGATTTGGATGATCCTATGGTTGAGATTTAATCTTAATATTTTTTTTGTCTTTACATGCTAATTAAATAATTATTAGTATATTTTAATACAAAAAGTACATTAAGGGGCATTTTAGTAAAAACACCATGAAAGAGAAAATAATTATTATAATACTATTTTAATTTTTATTTAATTATAAAAAAAATCATTTTTTAAAATAAATCTGATGAGATGATCTATCCTGATTTACATTGGTGTGATTATTTACACCAGTGTAAATCTGCCATACACAAAAATATGTTGTAAAAAACCAAACACAACTCATATAATGCGGATGATTTACACCAGCGTAAAATTGTGTCATACACAACTTATACAAAAAAATACACTAGTTTAAAAAACCAAAACTAGAAAATACTACAATACATTAATATTTACAAAAAAAAATGATAATACATTAATATTTACACTGGTGTAACTGATGCTTACACCAGTGTTTTCTTACAAAATGATACTACAGGTGGTGTAAAAATAACCACCAAACATCTATACATTCATATTTACACTAGTGTAAACTGATATTTACACCAGTGTTTTCTTACATCATACTACACCATCATCGTCGTCTTCACAGCATCATCCCCTTAAACGAAAAACATCATCATCTTCGTACCGAGCTATCAAAAAACCATCCACAACAACAAAACAACTAAAAATTAGAAATCAGACAAATTATTAACACTTGTACAATATGTTCAAATTTTATCAAAATTTAAACTCTAGTAATTCCATATGTGTTTACATCACCTACCCATTCCCAAAAAAAAATAATAATGAAATAATAACAGAAAAATAATAATAATAATAATAATAATAATAATAATAATAATAATAATAGAAAATAAAAATAATAATAATAACAAAATAACAAAAAAAAATAACAGAAAATAATAATAATAATAACAAAATACTAATAATAATAATAATAATAATAATAACAAACAATAATAATAATAATAATAATAACAAATACCTGTCAATCGAACCACCACCTTCGTCGGACCACCGTCGAGCACCACCTCCCCACCGTCAAACCCTCTAACCCTCACCACTGTCAAACCCATCGCCGACACCGTCACCGTCGTAGATCTGTTCAGATCCACCGTCCCCCTACCCCCTCCGCCCGTCCCCTGCCACCTTCACCATCAGTGTCGTCATCGTTCACCACCACCTTCAAAATAACAAACCCCACCACAGCCCCCCCTACCACCACGATCCTAACCCCCCACCCGGTCACCACCATGTCGAGCCAACTGCAAAACCCACCATTAAAAAACCTCTTCAAAAACCCTCTGCAACCCACAATCTAGATCCACAAAAACCTTCTTTTAGAGAGAGAGAGAGAGAGGAAAGAGAGAGTAGAGAGAGAGTGATTTTAGAGAGAGAGAGAGAGAAGAGAGAGAGAGAGCAGAGAAAGAGAGTGAGAGATTTAAAAAAAAAAAAATCTATAAACCTTTATATAAAGGTGGTTAGGTGTGGGTGGGGTGGGGTGGGGTGGGGTAGGGGAGGTGCTAAATTACTATGATACCCTCCTATTATTATAATGCTAATATGTGTATGTGTGGTCTAGATGAGTTCTCTAGTTCTCACAACTCAGTAGAGTTCTCATATGATCCGGATCCTATATTATATATATATATATATATATATATGTCGGGAACCGCGTGACCCGTTTGGATCCAAATCGACCCGCACCCGTGTATCCGGTTTATTATAAAATCCTATTTTATATATATGGGGATGATCAAATGAGAAGAAACTTTATATGAGAACAAAAAGAAGAAAAGACATAATGGTAAAACATTAAATATTTTAACTCTTCATACATTAATTATTATCTCTCTAATTAATTAGTCATTAACACTTTATCCTACACATTATCAAATTTTATTCTACACATATCAAAATCTATCCTACATAGTTCAAAATTATTACATGTTTATCCTACACATACCGAGATTATCATACGTTTATCCTACACATAAAAATTCATCCTACGTATCTTCTACACATATCAAAATTATCCTTCACTACAAATTAAGTTTGCTTTGAAAGCATACATTTTATAAATTGATTTTGAGTTTCATTTATTTAATTAGGTTAAGAGGTTTACAAAAAAATTAATAATTTATTTAACATTAAATACAACTATTAAATGGAATATTTCTATTGGTTTATATTTGTTCTTTCTCTTCTTACAAGACATTTCTTCTCATTTAAATCTCCACTATATATATTACGTAACACAAAATATATTAATAACCTTTATTAATAAATAAAGCAGAAGTGTGCAATACCAAAACAACATATATTATTAACCGAATACGCAATCATATTCACAGTGATCCAATTACAAATTGTGCCAAATAATATAATCACAACCATAGGGTATTTAGAAAACTACCTTGACGAAACACCAAATAGATCGCACGATGGACCTACGAACGCCACTCTAGTTAGCAAAAATCACGAAACTTCGAATCATTTCATCTTGAGGATGTCATTGTTACAAAGTCTGTCATCACAGTGATATCTTGAGGATAATCATACTATAGTTGTCAAAGTTTTGTCTCTTTATTATTTTAACAAGTATTTCTAAGATATCCACAAAATTATTCTAGCACTCCACCTCACATAACTAATTTGGAATACAAAATTTAGTTGTTTTAATTTTTGACCAAAACAACCGTGAGATAGATAGAATGCGTAGAGAGGGTGTTGACCCTATACGAACAATACCATTGCCACCAGAGCATCTGGATGTGGGCACGGAGGGTCATGATCAGGATGTTTGATTGTGTGTTTTTTTGGTGTTGTATTGTATGGACATTTAGTTGTTCTTTTTTGTTTGTTTAATATACTTGTTATATATATATTTTTTTTGATCGGTAAACAAACTCAACACATATCAGCAAAATATAATGTACAACGAAAATGACTAGTAAGGTACTAGCCAACACAAACCACCACACAACACCTAAACAAAATTACATAACAATTTCCGATAAATTAAACGCCACCCATCTTTCCCATGTCAAATCACTTTGTTTTAATCTTTTCTTCACCCAAATGAATGTCAACGCCTGAAGCTCACCGAAGATGGCCGCAATATTCACCCGCTTTCCTTTTTGTTAATTTTTGTTAGGTTTATTAGTTACAATTTTCTAAGTTGGAAAAACCGTTAAAAATGGATTTGTATTGAGTATTGAACAAACATCTAGAAAACCCTAATACTCTTCGTGTTAAACATTAGAACTTTTAAAATTTCATAAAACGGATAAGTATCGAATAAATGTTGTAAAAAACATTAAGGGGATGTTTGTTTTTTGCTAGAAGCTCTTCCTGGCCTCTTATGTTTGCGCCGCGCAGACGTTTTGGTCTGCAGAATGTTTGTTTTTTGGAAGACCTTTCACTAAAAAAGGTTTGTGCGCCCTCTTCTTGGTGCAAACATGAACCAACATCTTCCCCTCTCTTCTAAGGGGCTGTTTGGTTCACCTCTTAGTGATTCCATTAAGAGGGAACCTTTGAATCAGACAGAGGTTGAGTTGTTTGTTGGCAAAATCCCAGCCTCTTAATGGTCCCATTCAGTGTCGTATCATTCAGCTATAGGACATTGCTGAATGAAAAAAAAAAAAAGACTCCTCATGCCCTCAATCGTTCCCTTCTCTATACCAAACCAAAACCCTACATTCTTCCCCACTTCACCTCTCCTCCTCCTCCTCTTCATACCATCACCGCCCCACCCCTCTCCTCACCACCTCCTGCCGCCCTCCTCTTCCCTCCCTTCCTCTCATCGGCGCCGCCCTCCTCCTCCATCTCATTCCTCTCGCCCTCGCCCTCTCCTCTTCCTTCTCATCTTTCTCACGCCGTCCTCCTCCTCCCTCTCAGGTTGCGCCGCCCTCCTCCTCCTCCTCCTCCTCTTATCCACAGGTTCGTATTTTAGGGTTTTTTTTATTAAACTGATATATTCATTTCTTTTACTGATTATTATGATTTGGTTATAGTTATTTGAAGTTTGATTACGTTATTTTTCTGAATTTGTTTAGGTTTTTTCTGAATTTGATTAGGTTTTTTTATGAAATTTTTTTCCTGAATTTGCTTATTTTTCTGAATTTGTTACAGTTTTTATGATTTGTTAATAATTATATGAATTGCTTTGTGTTTTTAGAAATGGGTTGATCTATGTTGGATAATTGGTATGAAAAAAGATACATGTTTTGGCTATGTTGTATGTTGATTGTTATTAATCGATCTATGTTGCTTATTGATACATATTACGGGTTGTTCTATGTTGGATAATTGGTTTGAAAAAAAGATACATGTTTTGGCTATGTTGTATGTTGATTGTTGTTAATTGTTATATAAGAAATATTGGATAATTGGTATGATTGAGGTGGTTTAAATCCCTAATCTTTAGGAACCAATATCCAAAGAAATGGCAAAAAGGATTAGGATTAATTGGAAGCAAGAAGGTGTTGAAAAAACCTTTCTTGAAGCATGTGTTCATGAAGTAACCGTTAATGGACGTGAAGGAAGCAGTCTTAAACAAGCGTCATGGAAAACTGTAGCTGAAAAATTGAAAACGGAACACAATTTCATAGTGGAACAATGTCAAATGAAAACCGCTATGATTATCTTAAAGGAAAATTTGCAGCTTGGTCAAAGCTTGAAAACGAAACTGGGAATGTCTATGATCCGGTTAGAAACACTTTTAACTTGTCAGAAGAAGAGTGGCAAATTGAGGTGAAGGTATCTATCTTATACTAATAATTAGTAGTGTTATCTTTCATTAATCTTATAGTATTTTAAAATATTTCTTCACACAATCTAACAAGTACGTAGAAGCTTTGAGAAGTGTGCCACTCTCTTACCCTGAGCTTTGTTGTCAATTGTATGAGGGGTCTACTTCAAATGGTTTGATAGTCGGGGGCCAACTTCTACGCTTCCTCATCCTTCCGAGGAAGTGTATGAGCACAATTTGGATGATATTGAAGATGTTGATTTCACTCAAGTGGATTCCCCAGGTAAAGATGTTAGTCAGAGTCAAGTATTCGCTCCCAAAAAAGAAGAGAAACGAAAACATAAGGCAACATTAGAATCAAAGCTTATAGAAGTTGGTGAAGATATTAGCAAGTAGACAAAAATGTTGATTGAGAAAATACTCTTTGTGATGATATGGATGCATGTTTGTAGAAGTTGGAGACATGGGATTGGGATGAGTCGGATGCGAAATACGAAACAACGCTTTTGCTTTTTGGTGAGAGTGCTGATCTTAGGAAACTGTGGGTACGTCTTAAGCCGCAGAATTATGAGAAATAGGTTGAGAATGCGGGAGCGAAGTATGGATTGTTTAACTAAGATTGTGCTTTGATTGTTTTTTTTTTTTTTTTTTTTTGCTTTGGATGTTATGTTATGGATTTGATGTGGTTTTTTTTGTTGGATTTTGTGGATTTGATATGGATGTTTTTTGGATGTTATGTTATGGAATTTTGTGGACTAATGTGGATTTTTTTGGATGTTATGTTACGGAATTTTGGGGATTCATGTGGATGTTTTTTGGATGTTATGTTATGGAATTTTGTGGATTAATGTGGATGTTTTTTATGTTATGATAGGTACCTTATGGATTCGGATGATGAGATTATAGTTTTCATGATCTTTTGTTGGTATTGGGTTTCATTAGCCTAAAGAATAAATGTTCAAAGGAAAGGAGACTTGAATTCGGCATTAATCGGTCATGCATACACGCAAGAATTGTTGCACGGTACTTCTACACAATGTCATGAGATGATGCGTCTTTCACGTGATGCATTTATACTATTGTGCAATCATTTTAAACAAAAAAAATTGGTTGCAAAGTAGTAGGTCAATAAGCTCGAAATAAAAGTTGGCTATGTTTTTAATGGTCATTGGACATAATGAGCGCTTTCGAATGGTTAAACGAAGGTTTCAACACTCAACAGAAACGATTCATAGATGTTTTCATGAGGTCCTAAAGGCAATGATAAATTTCGTAAGAGAAGTTATAGTTCCAACATCTTCTAATGTAAACCCAAATAGCTCCGAACGACATAGAAGGCTAAAAGAAATATTTCCTGGAGCAATAGGTGCCTTAGATAGAACTCTTATACATGCGATCGTGCCTGTTGATCAACAAACTCGTTACAGGGGTAGAGGAAAAAAGTGAATGCTTTCAAAATGTCTTAGCAATTTGTGACTTTCATATGATATTCATATTCACATGGGCCGGATGGGAGGGCATTGCACATGATTCTTGAGTTTTAAAAGATGTTGCATTCAACCCAAATTCTGGTTTTCCTTTCCCGCCACCAGGTTTTTAACCATTCTTCAATGTTGATTTCATACATTATTTATTTTATATATGATAGTTTTTATACTGGTACAGCTAAGTATTACCTTTGTGACGCTGCGTACACCAACACTCGTGAATTTATGACTCCCTACCGTAATACGAGGTATTGGTTAGCCGATTTCGACGACAGCGTGCGTTAACTAAGGAAGAAAGATTCAATCATGCTCACGCACAACTCAGAAATGTCATTGAACGTGCATATGGTGTTTTGAAGGCGAGATTCCCAATCCTAAAGCAAATGGCTCCATTTTCTTTTCCAATACAAAGAGATATAGTGATTGCTTATTTCGTCGTCCATAATTTAATAAGGAAATGCAATATTTATGATCAATTATTTACGGGCTATGATGAGAACACGATGTTTCATGAAATGCAAAGTGGGGAAAATGATGGCATGTTAGTTCAAAACATAGAGTGGGGTTCACAAGGTATTGAATATATGAATACTTTACGTGACGAGATTTCTAATCAGTTGTTATCAAATGGTTCAAATTAAAATTGTATGCAGTGTATGTTGTGTTATTTGGATTGGGATTTTCGTATGTTTCCTTGGATTTTAAAGGATTTATGTGTAATTTGGATTTTCTATGACGTTTTGTATTTTCCTTTTACAATTTTTCATCAATCTGTAGACTATTCAAGGCTGTGGCCAAACAGATACATTTCATTAAGCACATAATAGTTTAGAGGGATAAAATAGTTATTCTGCACAGTTATTCAGAGATACAACCAAATAGCTCTTAATGGTTCAGCACTTTACTGGTTCAGAGTCTCTTACCCATTTAGACCTCTTACTGGTTCAGCACTTGACAAACAACCCCCAACCTTTTCTAACATCCTTGCAGAGTGTTTCTCGTTCTTCCTTCTCAAACCCTTCCCTCCTCCCTCATCCCCCTCCCCCACCACTCCTCCTCCCTCCTCCCCTCTCCTCTGATGCCGCTTGTCCTCCTCGCTCCTCCCCTCCCCATCCCCGTCGCACCTCCCTTCTTCTCCCCGCTGTTGTAACACCCAATTCAGGTCTGTTCCGTTTCTTCTTCGTCTCCATGGCCACCGGCACTCCACTGAACCATCAACCTCCTACTCACCTCCACGGAGCTCCCATTAACCACTGTAAACAAATTTTATTATTATTGTTTCTTCATTTCCACCTTTCCATTAGCGAACAGAACCCAATATGAACAAATGAAGCCACACCTTCCCATAGTTTTATTAATAATGTTTTAACTTACCATGATTAGTTTATTAAACTAGAAGTTGTTAATATTAAAGTTACTAATTATAATACCATGGATGAACTCTATAGTTGTCACACCCTCAAATTCCACGTGCGGGGTTTTACCGCGAGGCACGTGACACACCAGGATCCAAGTTAACGGTCACAATAAACGACAACTATATGAAAACCACGTAAACCATTCATTAAGTTCTCAAAATGAAACCACAACAACGGAAGCATAAAACATCTTTACAACTCGAAAAGTAAAAGTTATAAGTCTGATAATGTTCAAAACCATGCAAGTGAAATCCTAGACGTCGTGCGACACCGTGCGCCTATCAATAGCTACTACCTTAGCGACCTGAGAAAACATGCTAAAAACGTCAACACAAAATGCTAGTGAGCTCACAGGTTTTTAAGTAAAACGTTTCCCAAAAGTTTGAAATTCCATCATGTTACCGTTATGCTAAAAGGATGCCAACCCAGGCATATGAAACCACTAATACGATACCAAGTGCATAACACACGTGTATAACCGAATTGCCAACCCAAGCATAACTGAACTACCGATCCACGGTGAACTGAACTGCCGAGCCCAGTCAACCGAATTACCGAACCACGGCTAACTGAACTACCGTCCAACGGCAAAACTGAACTATCGTATAGTAAGAACACAAAGTAACACTAGCATAACATGATCAGCATAAAAACGAGTACGCAGCATGTTTTCTCCCCGAAAACATAAACACTGAAAGAGGGGCCGTGAAACTCACCTTAGGTTGCGTCTTCAAGTTAATAAGGATCCCGACACGAACTGATAGTCCCAACTATCGGCGACCTATCATAATGTTTACATAAGCATTCCGACTATTAACACATAGGTTAACTAGTCCCCGATTGTCCAGATCGCGACTACGTATGCTTAAAAATGTGTTTAACCATTAACCCGATACACCAGACAGACCCGACATCCCGTTGGTGACCCGTTACACTAATTGATCAAGTATATATAGTTAACACACAAGAATCATGCATAAAACACTTAGTTTGCATCAAAGATTGCACGCCTGAAGTCGTAAGGTCGAATCAGCAAGTTACCAGACTCATTCGACCCTAATATAAGTCCATTCGACCCAATGGTAAGTTGGTTCGACCCTATGCATGTTCATTCAACCTAAACACAAGTTCATTCGACCTAACACATGGTAATTCAACCCTAACACATGTTAATTCGTCCTAAATCATGTTCGTTCGACCTATCTGAAGTTCATTCGACCTTTTGAGGTCTTCATTCGACCCCATGTGGGTCGAATGAGTTCCAGGTTCCACCCCAAGCTGCACCATCTTCCCAAAACGCACCAAAACGCATCTAAACAGTTCGAAAACGTCACGAAACACCACCAATCACAGCAGTCCACTATCATTAATCTATCCCCACAAAACCTTACCAATTTTACCTCGAAATCAGTCCGTTTAACAAGTTACCTAAAATAGCAAATTATGGAAATGCCACATCATACGCATGCAATCTTTACCCGATATGGAAACTTATCAAAATCATCTATCAATTAGCTCAAAATGCTCAGATTATCATGTGTAAGAAAACCCCTAATCATATCATTATCAATAGCATCATGAACAAGCCCTAGATCTAACACAATATCCCCAAAATGAGCAAAACATCATCAATAACCAATTGTAACCCATATCAATCATAAATCATCATCAATAACATCCCTAGATCATTGTTATAACATCTACACATCAATCAATCATCAAAAATTCCATACAAGTTTGTAACACATCATTTAACATCATTAACACATGTATTTTGCATGAAAACTCATTGTTAATGAAAAGGTTTTGTTTAGGAAGATGTTAGAAAGGTTTTTATCCATGAAAACATGTTTGAATCAGATCTGGAGACTTAGGGTTTGATAAAAACGAATCAAAATGAATGAAAATGGTCTTAGATCAAGAACACACCTTGAATCTTCTCTTGTTTATGATATAGAGGATATGTTTGTGTTAGGATTTGAAAAACTAGATCAAAAACTCCTTTCTACAGGTTTGGGGTTGAGAGAGAGCACTTAGAGGCGTTTAGGGTTTGTGAAATGATGAAAAGTTGCAAAGTATGGTATTTATAGGTGATGTTCATTCGACCCTTATAGAGGTCGAATGAGTGCCTCAGAAATTGGTTCGAACCCCCTATGGGTCGAACCAGATTCCTCATTTCCCAAATTTCCAGTTTTTGTCGATTAAACGCGTTTTAAGACATCCTAACACATGAACATGCAATCCTAACATATGTCAAGCATATACAATCATGTATAATCATATAAGCATCACTTAAACACGTATTCACACATTACACATCATATACGAAGCGGTTCAAGTTTATCATCTAATCCAATTATGTAAGTTCGCCAACAACGGAACTCAAGACTCATGTGTATGCATAAGATGACCACAATGATCCTCCGAATCATTGAACCCTGGACAATACGTACCGTAACCCCACTTAACTGACCTAGTTAAGTATGTTAAATGAATGTTTCCGCTAAGGTAGACTTATATGTTAGAAAAATGTTACCCTGAGTTGTTGAGTGTCACATCATCCCCCAGTTGAAAGAATTTTCGTCCCAAAAATTGCCCGAAGCTAAAAAAGGAAGGAGACGAAAAGAAAGAAAAAATTTTCCGGTTGTCACATCATCTCCCAGTTGAAAGGAATCTCGTCCCGAGATTCACTCAGCTTCAACCGTAACATGTATAGACCCAAGTACACGCTTAGGTAATGAATGGGGTTCCCTAGATCCCATCTAGTCCCCCCGTCCCCACAAGAACTCCGGTCCACAACAGGAACCATGATGAATCCAAATGATACGAAAGACGATCTGCACACGATCCAGCCGAGCATCCAATGCTCGAAGCAACGCTTCCCAAGGAAACGAAACGAACAGAAATCATAACAGAGGTGATAGAAACAAGTGCACCAAGCCGAGGGACCACTTCCTCAAGATGATCACGAGATAACCGCTACAGACTGTCACACGAGCAACCCAACCTGGTAAAAAATACGCTGAAGACTCATTGTGATCGGTATAAACGATGCACCAGGTACCGTATAAGAAATATCTTCAGATTTCCGAACCACACCGAACCACCCCCGGTTCCATGACATAGACAATGTAGTCCTCCACGCGGACTCTAGGCTGACGAATAATGCAAACGATAACCTCCTCACGCAGTGCCAACACACAACCGAGATCCAAAACAGAAACACCACGATAAACAATGAAACCGCTTGTTTCCCACAAGCAAGGATAGGATAAGGTTAGAAAATGTTGTTCATCGAACCCATGAACCCCCAAGGATACACTAGTGCGATAAAAGGTGTGACCAAGAACTCAAAATGGTCATAACAAGTTTGAAAGAAAACCATCAATCGTGACACACGATAACCCAAGTACCAGGTGTAGTCCATAAACAAAACGCAACAAACACGCATACCCACCGCACAAGAATCAACCAAAAACCCAAAACGTGACGCTCAAGAAAAGAAAACGTACCGGTATCAGCATCAAGATCCTGTCGGGCCTCTCCCGCACCAATCATGAAGACACGCGCGTTCCGGTCGCCACCACCATTGCCTCCACCACCTGCATTCGCACCCTGAACCAACTGTGGGCAATTCCGCCTGAAGTGCCCTGTCCCACCACAATTGTAACATTCCTGATTTCCCCAAGTATCAGCCCGCACCTGCCCTGGCTGAAGAGTGACCCTACAATACTTAGCAACATGTCCCACCAACTTACTTATGTTAAACCGAAACCCATCTCAACGACCATGATGATGAAATCCACACTGGTTACAATTCGGAAGCTTCCCAGTATTGTGATACCCCCGCAATTTCAGGTTCTTACTTTAACTAAACTCTAGTTACATTCCTTGCATTCTACTTAACTAGGGTTAGCTAGATAGGACACACGTTGCACAGTTATAGGTTAATAACTGCATGAAGTGGTAATTCGGGGAATTACCAGACTGTATACATGAGTAGTGAACCTCAGACGTTGGTGAACGATGAAATTAAATAATTGTGAATTAATTGATTGAGATTGATTGCAATTATGTGCTTCTATGAAACTCTGTGAAACTATGTGCAAACTGTATGTGATTACGTGAACTTAAACCGAAAACGTTAGGATGGTTGGGGTCTTAACACATGGGGTTACACTTATTATGGTCCAAAATAGCGAAAACATCAAAGAAAACACGTTGTACGACGAAGCAAGCCACCCGATGCGGGCCGAAGGGGAGTGAGCGGCCACTCACTGCCTCCGAGCGGCCGCGCGCGGGTGTCAGACTTCACCAAACCGACTCAAAACACTATTTAAGCAACCTTAATCCTCTTGTATCCCCTAAACTCAACCCTAATCGCCCCCTTATACCTAGTTACGAAAATATTAACCCCAAACACCTGCTAAGGCGCAAGAACATCGATCGGGAAGCTTGGAGAGCATTCGGTTGATAGTTTTGAAGTGCTTGCGGTATAACATTCAATCTCTTGTGTTTTAATCTTTCTTAATATGTTATTAAAACCTTATAACTAAGTTTTTCCAGGTCTGAAACGTTTTCATAAAGATTAAAACTTGAGGTTTATAAAGATTGAATGGGTTAAACATAATCTTATGTGATTAGTAATTGATAGGTTGCATGATATGCATGTTTATGATGTTTTGGATCTTTAGGGTTTATGGTTTTGCCTGTATTATGATAGGTTCTGATCATGTTAGGTCCTACGAATGTTTTAGGATGGTTTTTGATTATCGTTGATCGAATATATGAATACGTGAGTAGTTTAAATAAGTGTTTATGCATGATTAAAATCTGGACAGAATGTTTGGGTCAATTTGTAGGGTCTGTTAAGTGACTTAAACATATTGGTTTTGATGATTTCTTTGTATGGTTGTATTATACATGGTCTTAGCTTTTCATAATGGGCAAAATCGTCTGATTTGGACGTCGTTTGATAAGTTTTTAAAATTTTCTTTGATTAAAGGTCATATCAGATTTTCGGATTAATAAACTGGGTCAACTTTAAACAATCATAACTCGAGTTTTACAAAGAATTAAGTTATGAAATTTGGACTGTAGGTCAACATTAAAATAACTTGGCTTTTCAAGTGGATTCATCCCATTTGGATGAATACACAATTTTTGGGAATTTTTCTACTAATCTGATCTGTTATGTGTATTTTCTGAACGTAGCTGTGTTGCGTGATTTTTCATAATTTTTGTACAAGGTTTTATCACAAACTAAAAATATGGATTTGTCCAGTAGACCCCCTAGAATATTTAGTAAAATTTTGGGATTCTAACTCAGTGGATAAGCATTCTTAATAAATTAGTTTTCATGGCGCATAATATGTCCTAAAAACGCAGATTGTGTAATGTATGTTTATGTGACTATTTGGAGTCTTATGTGGTATGTATTAGACATGAACTTGAATGGACACTTATATGAGATGCATATGAAGTGTAAAACTGATAATAATCAACATATTAACCAACGGGTCCGTAGGGTTTACTTATGCATGTAGAATCGCTAGGTGTCCACTTACACGGTTTTGAACATTTAAACGTCTTGGACAAAAGTGTTATATGGTGTAATGATATTACACATATACTCACTTAGTGACATATGTAATAGGGAGTCGGTAGCACACCCTACTTTGGAAGTTTCGATTTACTTGCTTGCATACTAAGGTGAGTTTCACTACTTTTTCTCAAAAGCATGCGTCTCTGGTTGGAGACACACACATTAATTCCTGGTTGGGAATTACTTACTTTTCTAGTCCGGTTTGGGACTACTTTTATATCTCGGGTTTGAGATGCTTTGACTCCTGGTGTGTGTCGGGTTTTACGATTCCTTGTGTGGATCATGCTTTTATCAGTTTAAAACTTTTACGGTCCTTTGTGAACTAAGCACACTCTATCACTGAAAAGTCCTTACATATTATTGGGTTAATCGCTGGAGGCGAATGGGGTATTAGTTGATAGAGCTATTAGGTTGTGCAGCAACCTCATGTTTGCGGTGCTGGGAGCACGGGCATGAACTTCTGACCACATCTGTTATGCTAGTGTTGATAGACACTAGTCACTAAGGCAGTTTAACGTATGTTAACACATTACTGAAGGTTCCCAATAATCACATGTTTAGTTACAATGAGTGGGCTAGTTACCCCTGACACGCTTAAACTGATGACACTTGAACTTTTGGTTTTCAACTACTTTATACTTGTTATTCAAACTGTGAACTCACCGACTTTATGTTGACACACGTTAGCATGCTTTTGCAGGTAATTAGGTATGGAGCACGAGTAGGGCATGCATCATGTAGTGTCATGGGAATATAAACCCTTAAACTTCTTTTGAATATTTAACTATTTACTTATGGTTTTGGGCGCGGTGTTTTGCGCATACTTTTACTTAACTGTTTTATTATTTCGCTTCCGCTATGACTTAATTGGTTTTGGTTAAAACTTTTAAACTTGGTTTTACAATAACGAACTAAATGGTTTGGGCATTTAGAGTCGTTCATGTGACTCATGGCTATGGGATCCTGGTTTGTCATGCGCCTCGCGGTAATAAACCCTCAGTGGAAATTTGAGGGTGTAACAAGTATACCCTACTTGCTTCTGCTCAGATGACGAACCCTCAGCCTCGAACTTCCTCTTATTTTTCCCCGGAGTCTCCACAGTAACACCCTGGGAGGCAAAACACCCCTCCTGAACCTTCTGATGAGTTAGCTTGTGAGCCAACCTGATCGTCCCCTGCAAGGAAGCAGATCATTTGCGGTCACCAACCCGCGAATCTCAGGCACAAGCCCAGCAACAAAGAACTCGATCCTCTTAAACTCAGGAGTAGAAGCATCCAAACTTAGAAGAGTCAACTCATGATATCTAGTAGTGTACCCCTCAATGTCCGATCCACCACCTGATGATTCCACAACTCATGTTCCAACCTCTTAATCTCGTCCCTGGGACAGTACTCCGTCTTCAATCGAGACACAAACTCAGACCAAAGCAACCATGAGCTTCCACCAAGCCCATAACCTGAACAGTGGAGTTCCACCATGACAAAGCGGGACCCTCAAAAGTACCAGAAGCATACTTCACACGATCCACAGCAGGACACCCACACAAAGCAAACGAAGACTCGACTTTCTCCAACCACCAGAGCAATCCCACTGCTCCTTCAGAACCAGAGAAATTGTGCGGCTTGCAATCCATAAACATCTTATAGGTGCAAACAGGAGGATGTGGGTTAACAGCATTACCTGTACCAACACACCGAATGAAACAAAACGAATACCCCACGCAAGATAAAAACAGGAGTAGTAGTAATCAAATTACCACCAAAGCCTGCTGAGACACATGTTGCTGGATCGGATTGTTCAGTTCGTCCTGGGTCATAGTGACGTTTCCACCGCCACGACCCCTAGCACGACCACCACCGCCAGCATGGCGTCCCCCAGCACAACCACTACCACGAGCAGCAGACATCCTCTGGAATTCAAAAGAACAAGATGTTCAGATTCGTCACTAGTATCAACCACTAGCAACAATGATAGGGAATCATCCTGATCCGACTAATCTGTATCAACCACGAATCATCTGATCAGGATACCAAGCGTATAAGAATCCCCAGATGAATAATCATCCCTAAGTGTACTAAACCAAGTACCAGTGCAAGATAGTGTGTGTAAGCAAGTGTGTCCCTTGGGGCATAAAAGAAGATGTCCGAACGCTGGACAGATCTCGAAGGTACGCCGAAGTCGCCTCAATGTACAATACTGACGTGCCATGAATCAACAAGTCAGTCCCTTCGTCTCCAAATCCTGAAGAAGAAAGTAAGATAGAGAATAAATAACCCAAATGAAGAATAAATGATGTAACACATAAGTATGATGATATTGTCACCTCGACAAAGTTAGTAAGTTCCCAATTAAAACGACTCTTAGGCGTGTGACCATCTAGCCACTAACATAAACCACTAGCAACACAAGATTTCAAACCCAATTCCAGCCCGAGACCATCCGTCCAAACACAGAGTCCACCAGGATTTTCATGCATCCCAGTTTATTATTTCGTGTGCACCCGAAATGATAAACCGTTCCACATGGTCCTCCAAATGTACCCCAAATTTGAAGTTCAAGTCATCGGACAAAACAATTAAGGATGTACCACTATAAGTACAAGTGTAAGATAGTGTGTGTGGGCAAGTGTGTCCATTGGAGTATAGAAGGGAGATGTCGGAATCCTGGACAGATCTCAAGGATGTGCCAAAGCCACTCCAATGTACACCACTGCCGTGTCCACATGTCAACCTCTTCGTTTCCAAAACCCGGAGACGAAGATAAGGTAAGAGTAGAAGATAGAATCAAACAAGGAACAGAATGGATGATGTGACACATAGATGACATCGATGATACTGACACCCCCAAAACCAGTAAGTGTACCATGTGACAAGACTCGTAAGTGTGTGACCGTCTAGTGTGTGAAACTCGGCTATAGACTAGACTCTACATGCAGTCCTAGTTCACTATAACCTGGCTCTGATACCAATCTGTCACACCCTCAAATTCCACATGCGGGCTTTTACCGCGAGGCGCGTGACACACCAGGATCCAAGTCAACGGTCGCAATAAACGACAACTATATGATATGAAAACGACGCAAGCCATTCATTAAGTTCTCAAAATGTAACCACAACAGCGGAAGCATAAAACATCTTTACAACTCGAAAAGTAAAAGTTATAAGTCTGATAATGTTCAAAACTATACAAGTGAAATCCTAGACGTCGTGCGACACCGTGCGCCTATCAATAGCTTCTACCTTAGCGACCTGAGAAAACATGCTAAAAACGTTAGCACAAAATGCTGGTGAGCTCACAGGATTTTAAGTAAAACTTTTCCCAAATGTTTGAAAGTTCCATCATGTTACCGTTATGCTAAAAGGATGCCAACCCAGGCATATGAAACCACTAATACGATACCAAGTGCATAACTGTAACCTTATGTAATTTTTTTCTAATTATTAATAAAAAATTTAGTTCATTTTCTTATTCTTGCCCCACTCTTATTTATATACAATTATACATATATCTAAGTTTTATAATAAACATGAACTTCTCCTTGTAACCTTTGAAAGTCATGCAAGTTTTTGTTAAGTTCAAATGAAATACATGTGTTAAAAAGTTTATACTAAACTATATATTATTTATTTTTTTAAGCCATATGTGTTAATTTTTTTGGCCCAAAACGCTTAAAAATATGTATGTTACCTTGTGTAATTTTGTCAAAAAAAATGTTTTTTTAGATGGTTTTTACATGGGTTTTCTAAGTTTTCTCAATTCAAGGGGGTTTTATATTTATCCTTCCCATATATATATGGAAAAGTTAATTTGAGAACACATATATTTCGTGCGAACCGCGAGAACGGCATCTAAAACCATTCAAATTCAAAATTTCTTTTCACTCTTATCTTTATTACTAAAATACAATCTTAAAAACACAATTTAGGCGTAAAATTCAAACGTATATGAAAATAAATTGTTTTTACACATGTGTAAATTTACTGTTTATACATGTGTAAACTGTTTCATTTACACATGTGTAAAAAGTTAATTTGAAAGTGTTTTTGCAAGAAGGATGAATTATTTGGAAAGAAAATTCATTTATTAATGTTATATTTTAATTATAATTAGGTTTGTATTGAAAAAATGATTTTGATTAGTTTTCTCACTTGTTCTCACGGTTCTCGCGATATTTAGCGTTCTCAAGATAACCCTCCCCTATATATGTGTGTATATATATATATATAGCTATGTGTGACATATATGTTTGCGAAAATGTTAAGATAAATATTGATTAAATATAAATGTGTAATTTATTTTATAATTGTAGGAATAAAAGTAGTACAAGCTTGTAGCATAGAAATTACATATTTACATGTTACAATATAACTATTGATCAACAAGCACTTATCATATCACCAATAGTTGCACGAATCAAATAATTTCAAGAACCTTATTCATTATTTAACTTTCATGTGTTTCAAACAGTAGTAGTGATAATAAATATAATATTTGTTACAAACCAATATTAACGCTTAAATAAATAAAGTAATGTTAATAATCGAAAATACATTTAAAGTTCAAAGCGGCGTTTGAATGCCTCAAAGTAGCGCATGTTCAAGACTTCTTGGTTGTTCTTCCTATTGGGGGCTAGGGCCAGCTGTTGAATACCGGGTTATCCTTAAATACAGGCTCATGATTCTCATGTTTTCAGTTGATGAGCCGTGTCCGGTTTGTAAAAAAGAATGTCTAGATAAGTTTGGGGAACATGCCCTTCACTGTAAGGAGCTGCCCATATTTAAATACAGACATGATCTGGTCAGGGATGTTTTATGGGACGTCTTACGAAGGGCAGGAATTTTGGCTAGGAAAGAAGCGCCGGTTAACTTTTTGATGGACCCCCTAGAAGGGCGGTCTACCTAAGGCCAACAAATGTCCTTGTGTTCAGGTGTGCACAAGGCAAACATGTGTGCGTTGATCTCACAGGGGGTGTCTCCGTTGGTGGGACTTCGAGATTCAAGGTTTGTGGCAAGGCAAACAGCCTTGCGAGCAGAATCCCAGAAAGTTGTCAAACATGAAGCTGCCTGTCTGGAGAACCAACACGTCTTTGTACCATTTGCTTTTGACACATTTGGATGTCTAGCCCCCGAACCAATATGTGTATACGAGTATAAGGTCAGACTGCCACCATTACACACTACCACTAAACATGGTCAAAAAAACCGGTTTGGGGCCCGAACCCGAAAAAAAAAAATCGGTTTTTGTTCAAACCGGTATGAAACCGACCCTAAGCGTCGGTTTGGGTTCGGGGTGAGGTTTTGAAGGTTAGATTGGGTTGGAAACCGGTTTGGATTTAAAAACCGGGTTTAAAATCGATTGGACCCAAAAACCGGTTTACAAACCGGTCCGTATAATACCCGAAAAAAACCCGGTTTGGAGGGGTTTAAAATCGATTGGACCCAAAAACCGGTTTACAAACCGGTCCGTATAATACCCGAATAAAAACCGGTTTTTGAACGTTGCTGAACGGCATTATGACCGTTAGGGGCTGCTACTAGCCGTTTTTTTTTTTTTTTTTTTGTATTTTTTGACCCACAATCATAGTATAAATACCCCTTAATGTTTAGGATCAATCATACCATCAAAAACACTCTCTAATCTTGCATTCTTCATCTACTTTCTCATAAATCACTCTCTAATTTAAAAGAAAAATGGCATCTTCTTAACAACCAACTCCTCAAAGCCAAACCGGTTCCGTCCAACTTGGTGCTTCTTCATCCCAAGCGACGGTTGTTAAGGTGGTTCCAACGAAATTAAACCCCAATGTTTGGAAACACTTGATTTATGTGTTATGAGAAGCGGTCCAAACAAGGCGAGATGCAAATATTGTTCAACTTTTCTTAAAAATGATGCTAACTCGACCTTAAAAGACCATGTGGAAAAACCATATTGTAAAATTTTGAAAGAACAAAAAAATTCTCAAGGTGGAGCCTCGATCACACAAGAAGGGGACTTGTTTGTGTACAACTTGGAAGCGGTTCGCGAAGAAATGGGGAATTTTGTCATACAAGTAACCTTGCCTTTCAATCATTTTGACAACCCACGTTTGACGATGCTTATTCAACGAACACTTCAACCAAGATACACACATGTAAGTCGTGCTACCCTTAGACGTGATTGTTTAAAAAATGGAAACAAGCAAAAAATGAATTAATTAGTTATTTTGAAAATTTACAAACCGGTGTTAACTTAAGTGATGTTTGGTCCGCACCACACGGTTCACCCGACTCTTATATTTGTGTAATGGCCCATTGATGAAACGAACAATTGCGTTTCGATTGTTTGATTACCCTCACAACCGGTGCAAATATTTTCTCTATGATTGACCAAGTTATTCAAACGTTTAAGTTAGAAAACAAGATTTTATCAATATCGTTTGATAACGCGTCGAATAATACCACGGCTATCACACAATTAAAATTAAAATACCAACCTATTTGTGACGGGTTTTTTTTTCATAGTTGTGTAGCACACATAATCAATTTGGCCGTTCAAGATGGTCTAAAATGTATTGAAACACAAAGAGAATAAGAGATGGTTTTCGAAGAATGTTACGTGATATATATATATATATATATAGCAACAATCAAAGACATGCTAAATATATGAAACTAGTATCTTACCCCGCGCTACGCGCCGGGACGTATCCAACACACCACGTTGTTAGCCTCAAAGCAGTCTCTGTAGTATCACCAATAGCCCGGTTCGAATGTCTCAAAAATACGCCATCCCTTTCAGGCTTTTACATCCCAAAATTGCGAGCATCCACCACCACCTGGCCTGACCACTACTGGCCTCTTCCTACCGACGACATCGTCACACTTAGGGGCTGTTTGGTTGATTAAGTGCTGAATCATTAAGAGGTCTGAAAAGTTAAGATGTCTGAATGGTTAAACGCTGAATCATTGAGTTGGACCTCTTAATGGTTAGTTTTCTTGTCCAACGTTGGTAGGGGAGTCTCATTAAGGTTCAGCCTAGTTCAGTGCTTAATGGTTCAGCAATATCCCAAATCTTAATGATTCAGACTTAACCATTCCATTCAGAAGCTGAAACAAACGCGCTGATTGCTGAATCATTCAGCGCTGGATGGTTAAGAGCCTCATTAAGAGACAACCAAACAGTCCCTTATTGTCTCCCATCTGTGGGAGCGTATCTGCTACAAATTAGGCATCAACCGTTGTAACACCCCAACCGATGGCGGAATCATCGAGGTGCCACGTAGTGATGATTGTTCAAAAGCACATGGTACTAAAATGTAAATATTATTGAATAAACCAGAATTTTCTTACATAATAATGGAAATTACATTGTCTAAATGAAATGTAAATATAGAAATGACTGAAATCAAATAAAGCACTAAAAGTCTCTTGCTAAAGCATTAGATCAAACTGCACCTGAAACATGTACAAAAATAGGTTTGGTCAACATAAGAAATGTTGGTGAGCATTCCTAGTTTTGATATATATAGTAAGTTAAAAAGAAATACAATTCAAGTGCAAGCTACTGTGCAAATATGTAAACTATGTATCATACAAATGAGCGAAATCAACCCTGTGACTGTATAATGTACTGTATGAACTGTAGTGTACTTATCCAATAAATGGATAATAACTTAACAATGGCCACGGATTCTCCGATGAAAAAGGGGGAGAATCAATCTAGGCGGGTTGTCAATCCAAATAGCGCTATCCAATGTTAAGGTCGGCTTGTACCATGTTAATGATTTCACTAAGTACAAATGTAATCCACATGTATTGTCTAAGCATAAAGCACGTTGTAAGCAATGCACATAGCACTAGAATTGTATTGTAAAAATGTAAACTTGTATTTGAAATTGTAATAGTGTACATGTAACACCCAAAAAATGTATAAAAGCAAAAAGGGGATAGGAATACTCACAGTTCACGTAATAACTTGAATTTGAACTTGGACAACGAAATATGAATTGAGATTACTCCCAAATGATTAACCTAAAGTAATTGATAATGTGTGAGTGAAATAACTCTAGGATACATGTATTTCTAGGGTTTCGAATTGGGGATATTCAATTGTTGAATAAAATGTTAATTAAATAAAGGAAAATTTGATAATTAAATAAAAGAAAGTCTTTTTATAAAATTTGAATTTAGAATGTACACAATAAAGTGTTTGAAGTATAAAAATAATTTTTATAAATTTATTTCATTTAAAATAGATTTTTAAATCTATTTATTACAAATTGCCAATATTTAACTTTAATATTCAAAAATACTAAAAGTAAAGAATTTCTATTTTAAAAATCATATTTCTGTTCTAAATATTTAAAAATAAATTGTATAAAATTTTGGTGCAAAAATAATGAAAATTGAATTTATTATGATTTAATTATGATTAAATCTAACAAAAATTGATTAAAAATATAAAATAATTGATTTTTCTGAATTAAAAATTATTTCAGTAAAGTTTAACTTTATAAAAACTCAGGATAATTTTTGTAGGATTTAATAAAATTGTTTTGATATATAAATGGATTTTTATAAATATAATAGTATAAAATTGATTTAATTATTATAAATATTAAATAAATGAATTTTTGAAAAATAAAAATTGTAAATAAAACTTTTGACTCAGATTTAATAAATATAATTTTTTTAGAATTTATAAAATAGTTATAATATTTAAAAATGAATTTATAAGATTAAAAGGTTTAATATATATATATATATATATATTAGTTTGTTGTTAAAAGAATAAAAAGAAGCAAAAAGAAGGCAGTAGCCGGGACTCGAACCCGGGTACCTTGTGTTGCAAGCCATGGTCACAACCACTTGGCCTAGGCCAGTGGTTGTGATGATTTCTGGTTCAAATTAAATAAATACATTATGCGAATCAGAGTTTATCCCCAAATTATAATCACGAACCCTAGATTTTACAATCAGACAAATCATACACTTTGAACCCGATTAAAGTTGGGGCTTTTGTTGTATGTTTGCCGACTAACAAAACCCACATAAATAATTGAACTCACAGTGTTGTGTCGTGTTCGTTTGCCCGGTCAAACCAGAAGTCAAACAGCGTAGAGAGATAATTATTTAGAGTGTTTCAGAAACAATTGGAGGTTGAGAGAGAGATGTGAGCGAGTTGTGAATGATCGTAGGTGATCAATTTATAGTGAGGATCAGTGGATTGGGTTAATTGGAAAGTTGACCACGATTAATTGTAAACGCGTATGGGTTTTCAAATTAGGTTAACGATTGGTTATAATTAACGTGTAATCGAGTCATACTGGGCCGGAAATCACCTAAGTTTGCCATATATAGATCAATCACGAGTTAATTCCATGGATTGAATCACACGCGAACCCACAGTTGACTTTCTTTGTCAACTGTGAAGGTTTTAAAACGCGTATATAATTAATAAGTGTCCGGGTTTATTCCAAGTAGATGGCCAGCCCAGTTGGTTAAGTGTGTTGTGTGGTTTGGGCTTTGGCGCGGGTTCGAACCCCGGCTAGAGCAAATTATTATTTTTTTTTTACAAGGAAAGAAATGAGGCTGTTGGGCTTAGACTTGGGCCGGGTGGTTTATGGGCTGGGCTTGTGTAGGCTAGTCTGGTGGGCCTCAAACATATACATAATTATTATTATTATTATTATTATCTTATATTATGATTAAACGAACCCGAATTAAACGTTCAAGAATAATAGAAATGTCACGTTTATTAACTGCGGTATAACGTACAGATAATCATAAAAAAAATACAACGAAAAGTGACGGATGTCACAGCATCCCCTACTTTTAGAAATTTCGTTCCGAAATTCCTTCAAGTGGTAGTCTCTGGAAAAAGATGAGGATACTTAGACATCATTTGGTCCTCACGCTCCCAAGTAAACTCTGGGCCTCGTTTGGATTCCCAACGGACTTTTACAATAGGAATTCGGCTTCGCTTAAGTGTCTTGACGTCACGATCCATAATCTCCACAGGTTTCTCTATGAAGCGCATCGATTCGTCGATCTGGATATCCTCTAAAGGTACATGGAGGTTATCTTCAGCCAAACACTTCTTGAGATTAGAAACATGAAACGTTGGATGAACATTATTGAGCTCTGGTGGTAAATCGAGCTTGTAAGCCACCTTCCCAACTCGTTCAAGGATCTTAAAAGGGCCTACGAACCGTGGTGCAAGTTTCCCTTTCTTTCCAAACCGAAATACACCCTTCCAAGGTGAATGTCACACCCTCAAAATCCACTTGCGGAGTTTTACCGCGAGGCGCATGACAAACCAGGATCCAAACCAATTATTTTCAAGCCACGAAACAGACCCTACAAGTCGACATTCAGAATCTGTCCAGATTCTAATCGTGCAATATTATCAATTATATCAAACCCTAGTTGCATATTATCAATCAATAACACCTAATAATCATCATACAACTTTCCTAATACCTATTCCCATCAGATCCTATTATCAAACATGTCAAGATCAAAGCTTTTAGGATCAAAACACCAATAACTTGCGCAACAAGCATCCTATGATGTTACTACGCGTTTATTAATAGGTTTAATCCGTTTAATCTTCAAAAAGACTCATGTTTTAATGTTTATTAAACCCATTCAGACCTGGACAAACTTGTTATATGATTTTTACAATAAGACATAAAGTAAAAAGCGTAAGAAATCATGAGTTATACCCTTAGCTCTTCAAATCAATCAATCGCGCGCCTTGGAGCCTCCCAATTGATGATCTTGAGCCTTAGCAGGAGTTTTTGGAGTGAAATATTCGTGTGGGGCATAAGGGGGCGATTAGGGTTGAGTATGGGGGTTGCATGGGGGTTAAGGATGTTTAAATATGAGTTTGAGGCGGTTTAAACCCGTCAGGTAGTTTCGAGCGGCCTCTCGGAGCCTGTGAGCGGCCGCTCACAGGTCCGGGGCGCGCGTTTTTGCTTCGTTTAGCCTCCCGACACGTTATCCATCGACGTTTTCGTTATTTCGGACCGTAACAAGTGTAACCCCATGCGTTAAGACCCTAATCAACCTCACGCTCCACTTTTAATAATTTTTATTAACGTGTTCGGTTTAGGTTCACATAATCACGTATGGTTTTCACATAAGTTTGTCAGATATCACCGAGACACATAAGTTTGTTATTCACCAACGTCCGAGGTTCACTAATCATGAAATCACATGTTAACTCACACAAGGAGTCAGAACCCGACCCACACAAGGAGTCAAAGCATCTCATAACCCGAGATGTGAAAGTAGTCCCAAACCGGACTAGAAAACGTTTTGTAAGTTGTCTCAAACCCGAGACGCATGCTTTTGAGAAAAGAGTAGTGAAACTCACAACAATGCACGTATGTCCTATCTAGCTATCTAGCTAACCCTCGTTAAGTATAATATACGCGTGACTCGCTAAGGTAGACTTTAATCTAGACAACGTTGTTAAGTATAATTTGCCGGGTGTCACATCATCCCCACGTTAAAAGAATTTTCGTCCCGAAAATTGCACAAGTACCAACCGGGATAACGAATGAAACAAACAAAAGATAGAAACCAAAAGAGAGATTTACCCGAGTTGTCACAGTGAAACCTTGAGAAGTACCATGTCTCCGACTTGAAATTCTAGAGGCTTGCGCCTTTGATCGGCATAGCTCTTCTGTCTGCTCCGAGCAACTTGTAAGTTCTCACGAATGCGATGAATTTTGTCTGTCGTTTCTTGTATCAGTTCGGGACCGGTGATTTGTGTTTCACCAACCTCGCTCCAACACACAGGGGAACGACATTTGCGACCATAAAGTGCCTCAAATGGTGCCATGTTAATACTGGAATGGTAGCTGTTATTGTATGAGAACTCAACCAAAGGTAGGTGCGTGTCCCAATTACCACCAAAGTCGATGATGCATGCCCGAAGCATATCCTCCAATGTTTGGATGGTTCGTTCAGTTTGGCCATCCGTCTGTGGGTGATAAGCCGTGCTAAGATTCAGTTGTGTACCAAGTGCGGACTGAAATGTCTGCCAAAAGCGAGAAGTAAACCAGCTATCACGATCGGAGATAATGTCTAGAGGAATACCATGACGGCTGACAATCTCACTGATGTAGATCTTAGCCAGTTTCTAAGCTGTGTAGGTCTCACGAATGGGTAGGAAGTGAGCAGATTTGGTCAAACGATCGACGATAACCCAGATACTGTCATGCCCACGAGTGGTGCGTGGAAGCTTCGTGATGAAGTCCATAGCAATGTTCTCCCACTTCCACACTGGTATTTCTGGTTGCACAAGTAAACCAGATGGACGTTGGTGCTCAGCTTTGACTTTGGAACAAGTAAGGCATTTAGCCACATAAAGAGCTATGTCCTTCTTCATACCGGGCCACCAATACAAAGTACGCAGATCCTGATACATCTTATCTGCACCAGGGTGAATGGAGTAACGAGACTTATGGGACTCGTCCATGAGGAAGGTACGCAGGTTGTCACGATCAGGGATCCAAAGACGGTTCATGAAATAAAGTAAACCATTTTTGGTTTCCAACTGATTTTCGGCTCCACACGACATTTCTTCGTACATGTTGCCCTCAGTAACAGAGACATGTTGGGCTTCAATGATGCGGAGTTTGATATCAGACTGGACCTGAGCACAATAAAGCTGGGCATGACCTTTACGACTAAGGGCATCGGCTACAACATTCGCCTTGCCAGGATGGTAGCGAATCTCGCAGTCGTAGTCGTTTAACAACTCGACCCATCGTCGTTGTTGTATATTCAGATCTTTCTGGTTGAAAATGTGTTGAAGACTCTTGTGGTCAGTGAAGATCACACACTTTGTGCCATATAAATAGTGACGCCAAATCTTAAGTGCGAAAACGACCGCTCCGAGCTCAAGATCATGGGTAGTGTAATTTTTCTCATGATTTTTTAGTTGTCGTGATGCATATGCTATAACCTTGCCTCGTTGCATGAGAACACAACCAAGGCCTTGGTTAGAGGCATCACAGTAAACCACGAAATCCTCATTGCCGTCAGGTAAAGTGAGGATTGGAGCATCACACAGTTTCTGCTTCAAAGTCTGGAATGCTTCTTCCTGACTGGGTCCCCATACATATGGTTTATCCTTATGGGTCAAGGAAGTGAGAGGTAAGGCAATCTTGGAAAAGTTGAGAATAAATCGACGATAATAGCCCGCTAAGCCAAGAAAAGAGCGAACTTCCGTGGGAGACTTGGGTGTAATCCAATTCTTAACAGCCTCAATCTTAGCTGGATCCACGTGTATACCCTTATCACTGATAATGTGTCCCAAAAATTGAACCTCTTTAAGCCAGAATTCACACTTGGAGAATTTGGCATACAGTTGTTCATTCTTCAAAAGACTCAAAATTTGTCTAAGGTGTTGCTCGTGGGCTGATTTGGTTTTAGAGTAAGTGAGAATGTCATCGATGAAAACAATTACGAACTTATCCAAGAAGGGTTTGCACACGCGATTCATGAGATCCATGAAGACAGCGGGTGCATTCGTTAGTCCAAAAGGCATAACCATGAACTTGTAATGCCCATAGCGTGTACGAAAAGCTGTCTTTGGAATATCGTCTTCGTGGACTCGTAGCTGATGATATCCCGAACGAAGATCGATCTTTGAGAAGCAAGTTGAACCTTGAAGTTGATCAAAGAGGTCATCAATGCGGGGTAAAGGGTACCGGTTTTTAATGGTGAGTTTATTCAGTTCCCGATAATCAATACACATACGGAAAGATCCATCCTTCTTCTTTACAAATAAGACTGGAGCTCCCCAAGGTGATGAACTGGGACGAATGAAACCCTTGTCTGCCAACTCTTGAAGTTGACTCGCAAGTTCTTGCATCTCGAAAGGTGCAAGGCGGTATGGAGATTTAGCAACGGGCGTAGCACCAGGTACAAGATCAATACGAAATTCGACAGGACGCACTGGTGGAAGTCCCGGTAAATCATCAGGAAAAACTTCGGGAAACTCACGAACAACAGGAACATCTTGAATACTCTTGTCTTTACCTTTCTTTTCCACAATATGGGCCAAGAAAGCTACGTATTTCTTGCGTAGATATTTCTGTGCTTGGGTGCAAGACATGAGTTTAAGACCACTGGATGGTTTCTCACCATAAACCCGTAAAAAGTCACCCGATGCGAGAGGAAACCGAATAAATTTCTCAAAGCAGACAACTTCGGCATGATGTTTAGAAAGCCAATCCATACCCACGATAACATCAAAGCTTCCCAATTTCATGGGTATAAGATCAATGGTGAAGTCATGTTCGTTAAGGCTAAGAGTACAACCCTGAATGATAGAATCGATTGAGATGGGTTTACCATCTGCGACCTCGACAGTGAAAGGCGCTCCTAATCTAGAGCGAGTGTGAGATAATAGAGGTTCGAATGCTAATGACACAAAACTTTTATCCGCACCAGTATCAAATAAAATTGAAGCATAACGACCATCAAGTAAAAACGTACCATTCACCACGTCATTTGTTTCCTGAGCTTCTGTTGCATTGATGTTGAAAGCCCTACCACGAGCCACTGGGTTTGCTGCACGGTTTGCTGGGACAAGTGCTGGACATTGGTTTCTAAGGTGGTTCGGATCACCACAATTGAAGCAAGCTCGACCATATGCTATAGGTTGTGGGTTTTGGCGAGCTGGTTGAGGGTTGGCTGGTTGAGCATTAATTGGTTGAGGTCGAAACATAGATCGACATGTGGCAGCTACATGACCATACCTACCACAGGTGGTACAGTGGCGACAAGGAAAATTTGCGGGGTGATGGTACTGACAGGTGGCACACTTGGGTAAGTTTCCACTATAAACCTTCTTAACAGGAGGAGCCTGAGCCATTGGAGCCTGGGCTATTGGAGCCTGAGTTACTGGGGCCACAACAGCATAGTTTCTACCCCTGGACTTCCGCTTCCTAGTGTTGGAACCGGTATTGTCTACAGCAACTCTTGATGATTCAGTAGTAGGGGTGGGGGTCTTCTCAGCTGATTTCTTGGTTCCTTTCCTAACCAAATTTCCCTTTTTGACGTGCTTGTCAGTCAAGGAGGCTGCAAGCTGAATGGCTTCTTCCACCGTAGTGGGTCTGCTTCCAGTGACTACATCTTGAATTAGGTCAGGCAATCCCTCAATATACTTCTCGATTGCTCGAGAGACCGGGGTAACCATGTGTGGAACCAAAATACTGAGCTCATGATATCGAGTGTTGTACGCAAGATTTTCACCACTGTCTTGTTTTAACCCATGGAACTCTTCCTCTAGCTTCCTCATTTCGTTCCTAGGGCAGAACTTGGCGATCATAAGTTCCTTGACCTCAGCCCAAGACAAGGATAGAGCAACATCAGCGCCCCGATTACGCTTTTCACCATTCCACCAGGTCAATGCCCCCTTTTGAAGGACACTGGTAGCATAGCGAACGCGGAGGTTATCAGGACACTCGCTGTTCACGAAGGTACTTTCCATACTTTCAAACCATTGGAGGAGGCCAGTAGCACCCTCCTCCCCAGTAAACTTCGTGGGGTTGCATGAGTTGAAGTGTTTGAATGTACACCGGGATTGAGTTGCACCTCCTGTGTTGGTACTGTTGCTGTTTTGGGTTAACTCACTAACAAGATTTGGAATCACTGCAGCAATTTGCTCAGCGACAAGAGAAGCAAGGCGACGATCAGAACGTTGGCTAGCATCACGGAGCATACGGCGAGCAGACATCTACAAGGCAGTCAATGAAAAATTATGAGATTAATAAATGTAAGTGTATAATTGCATAAGAGTTATGATCACAAGATATTGTATGTGAAATAGAGGTATATCATTTGAAATATTTGTATAACATGTTTGGATTGCCCTTTTCTAGCTATAAAGCCCAACAAGAACGTTGACTTTTCAAAGAAATTGAGCCCAATGGTGATCAAAGAAGACATGCTTTAGCCTATAAGTGGACACTCACTCCAGGAATCCCCAGGTAAGCATAACAGGTCCGTAAATGGATTTATGCGCTATGCTTGCCTATGCCAGAAAACCCAGTGTACAGGCGTCCACCCTTCCAGATTGCACGTGTCCTTTTTCACACTCATTAAAGTTCAACAACTTTGAAGGAGCAAAAATAAGAGTAGGCATTATGCCTAAGAGTGTCTTCATGAAAGGTACTGCTCCCGCTCCATGATGATGTAGTCTTTCCACTCCTTGTAGGACACCATCTCTATACACCGTGATAAAAGATGAGGGGAAATGGAGAAGAAGGGGAAAGATTGAGGAAGGAAAGTGGAGGGTAATGATGAATTAGGAAGTGTTGTTCCTGAAAGTTGAAATTCGGTTATAGTCTAGGTTAAAAGGCATTCTAATAACCTAATTCCCTATAACCATGGCTCTGATACCAATCTGTAACACCCCAACCGATAGCGGAATCATCGAGGTGCCACGTAGTGACGATTGTTCAAAAGCACATGGTACTAAAATGTAAATATTATTGAATAAACCAGAATTGTCTTACATAATAATGGAAATTACATTGTCTAAATGAAATGTAAATATAGAAATGACTGAAATCAAATAAAGCACTAAAAGTCTCTTGCTAAAGCATTAGATCAAACTGCACCTGAAACATGTACAAAAATAGGTTTGGTCAACATAAGAAATGTTGGTGAGCATTCCTAGTTTTGATATATATAGTAAGTTAAAAAGAAATACAATTCAAGTGCAAGCTACTGTGCAAATATGTAAACTATGTATCATACAAATGAGCGAAATCAACCCTGTGACTGTATAATGTACTGTATGAACTGTAGTGTACTTATCCAATAAATGGATAATAACCTAACAATGGCCACGGATTCTCCGATGAAAAGGGGGGAGAATCAATCTAGGCGGGTTGTCAATCCAAATAGCGCTATCCAATGTTAAGGTCGGCTTGTACCATGTTAATGATTTCACTAAGTACAAATGTAATCCACATGTATTGTCTAAGCATAAAGCACGTTGTAAGCAATGCACATAGTACTAGAATTGTATTGTAAAAATGTAAACTTGTATTTGAAATTGTAATAGTGTACATGTAACACCCCAAAAATGTATAAAAGCAAAAAGGGGATAGGAATACTCACAGTTCACGTAATAACTTGAATTTGAACTTGGACAACGAAATATGAATTGAGATTACTCCCAAATGATTAACCTAAAGTAATTGATAATGTGTGAGTGAAATAACTCTAGGATACATGTATTTCTAGGGTTTCAAATTGGGGATATTCAATTGTTGAATAAAATGTTAATTAAATAAAGGAAAATTTGATAATTAAATAAAAGAAAGTCTTTTTATAAAATTTGAATTTAGAATGTACACAATAAAGTGTTTGAAGTATAAAAATAATTTTTATAAAATTATTTCATTTAAAATAGATTTTTAAATCTATTTATTACAAATTGCCAATATTTAACTTTAATATTCAAAAATACTAAAAGTAAAGAATTTCTATTTTAAAAATCATATTTCTGTTCTAAATATTTAAAAATAAATTGTATAAAATTTTGGTGCAAAAATAATGAAAATTGAATTTATTATGATTTAATTATGATTAAATCTAACAAAAATTGATTAAAAATATAAAATAATTGATTTTTCTGAATTAAAAATTATTTCAGTAAAGTTTAACTTTATAAAAACTCAGGATAATTTTTGTAGGATTTAATAAAATTGTTTTGATATATAAATGGATTTTTTTAAATATAATAGTATAAAATTGATTTAATTATTATAAATATTAAATAAATGAATTTTTGAAAAATAAAAATTGTAAATAAAACTTTTGACTCAGATTTAATAAATATAATTTTTTTTAGAATTTATAAAATAGTTATAATATTTAAAAATGAATTTATAAGATTAAAAGGTTTAATATATATATATTAGTTTGTTGTTAAAAGAATAAAAAGAAGCAAAAAGAAGGCAGTAGCCGGGACTCGAACCCGGGTACCTTGTGTTGCAAGCCATGGTCACAACCACTTGGCCTAGGCCAGTGGTTGTGATGATTTCTGGTTCAAATTAAATAAATACATTATGCGAATCAGAGTTTATCCCCAAATTATAATCACGAACCCTAGATTTTACAATCAGACAAATCATACACTTTGAACCCGATTAAAGTTGGGGCTTTTGTTGTATGTTTGCCGACTAACAAAACCCACATAAATAATTGAACTCACAGTGTTGTGTCGTGTTCGTTTGCCCGGTCAAACCAGAAGTCAAACAGCGTAGAGAGATAATTATTTAGAGTGTTTCAGAAACAATTGGAGGTTGAGAGAGAGATGTGAGCGAGTTGTGAATGATCGTAGGTGATCAATTTATAGTGAGGATCAGTGGATTGGGTTAATTGGAAAGTTGACCACGATTAATTGTAAACGCGTATGGGTTTTCAAATTAGGTTAACGATTGGTTATAATTAACGTGTAATCGAGTCATACTGGGCCGGAAATCACCTAAGTTTGCCATATATAGATCAATCACGAGTTAATTCCATGGATTGAATCACACGCGAACCCACAGTTGACTTTCTTTGTCAACTGTGAAGGTTTTAAAACGCGTATATAATTAATAAGTGTCCGGGTTTATTCCAAGTAGATGGCCAGCCCAGTTGGTTAAGTGTGTTGTGTGGTTTGGGCTTTGGCGCGGGTTCGAACCCGGCTAGAGCAAATTATTATTTTTTTTTTTACAAGGAAAGAAATGAGGTTGTTGGGCTTAGACTTGGGCCGGGTGGTTTATGGGCTGGGCTTGTGTAGGCTAGTCTGGTGGGCCTCAAACATATACATAATTATTATTATTATTATTATCTTATATTATGATTAAACGAACCCGAATTAAACGTTCAAGAATAATAGAAATGTCACGTTTATTAACTGCGGTATAACGTACAGATAATCATAAAAAAAAATACAACGAAAAGTGACGGATGTCACAACCGTACACAAAAGCTAAACTTGGGCAGTTTCATTAACATGGCAAAAAAGACCCATGATATGCTATTTTCATTATTCAAATGTGATGTTTCTTTTTTTAATACATAAGACAAAAAAGGCATAACAATTAGTCTCCTTCATTTAAGTCTACTGTAACCACCGATCACTATACCACCGGACAACCACCACCTGCTCCACCGGCAACCAACGTGACGTAACCTCTAAAAACCCTAACCCCCGTTCGCCGCAACACCACCACCACCAGTGTCGCTTTAAAACCACCTCCATGCACCACACTACAACCATCCTTTCTTCACTCTCTCCAAACACTAAGTCACCCCCACCACTTTCGTCGCCACCGCCGTCACCACGCCACCACCAGTGTCGCTTCGTTGCCGCCGTCACCATGCTACCACCAATGTTGCTTTAAGACGACCCAATCTCCGTCGACAAACCCGAAAGAGTTCGAAGACTAAAATGACAAGAGAGAGGCGGGGTCACATGTTGTGGACGGTGGTGGATGTGGAGATTGGGGCGGAGATGTGGGCAGGGAAAACAGGTTTCTCTCTAGGTTTACATGTATGAGAAGAAGCAGGTGTCTTGTGAAACTTCAAAGATGAAAGCAAAAGAAGCAGGTGGTGGATTCGAGGCCACCGGCCAAAAAGACAAAGCAAAGAATAACACGCGTACATAAAACGACGCCGTTAATTGTGCCGTTAAAACACTATTGCAACCATTTGCTAAATGTATATATATATATACAATTTTGCAAAAGTGTGAATGCCCTTTGTTTGGATCCAAATTGGGATTGTCCAACAAGGTGGAGTTCCACTTGTAACATGTTCGAAAAACATGTTTTGCAAAAAGAAAGTTTAATTGCATATCATGATATTTTGGTGAGTCGGGGAAAAACGGCACCATATCATCCTTCGCATTGGAATGTTATTGAAGCTGTTTTCCGAAATGCTAAAAGTTTTCAAAGCATCAACCACCGCTTTGTCATGAGTTTATTATCCCACAAGTTGTATAACACTTCACAAATTATATAACATGACTAGAAAATTAGACGAAATGGAATGTAGAGGTAGCCCATACAAAGATATGGCGGCAACAATGAAAGAAAAATTTAGAAAATATTTTTCGGAATTACCGGCGGTTTTTACTTGTGCCTCCTCTTTAAACCCATGTTACAATATAGGGGGTAGAAAATATAATTGAAAAAATTTGCAACGAGTTGGACTTGAACACGGTAAAAGAACCGTATTTTTCACAAGGTATGATAGTAAGATTTAATAAACATCTCATGGATATGTATGATGTTTATTTTGAACGTTATGGTCAAACGTCGTCCATTCAAATGCAAATGAGACAAGCTTCTCAAAATGTACTTGATACGGACATGGATTTATACAATGATATGTTGGACACGTCTAATAAATGTGAACGAGGTAACACTCCTAGTAGCGAACTTGGGAGGTATGGTGCCGAAAACTATTTAAAAGGTTTGACTCCCGAAGAATTTAAAATTTTTGATCTGCTGGCTTGGTGGAAAAGTAAGGAAGATCAATTTCCGGTCTTAGCCGCCATGGCCCAAGATTTACTAACCGTCCAAGCTTCCACGGTACCTTCGGAATCCGCTTTCTCTATTAGTGGCAGGGTCATTTCGATACGTAGGACGCGACTAACTCCACCTTCGGTAGAGATGGCCATTTGCTTGAAGGATTATTTGGATGCGGCGGAGAGGGTGCAAAACATACGCTCACTTGAGGGAGAACTTGAATATGAAGGCGAAGTGTACGAGGACGAGGTCAGCGCGGACTTAACCGAACCAATGACCAAATATGAAGCCGAAGTGGATGAATGGATAAGAAGCAACGCCGGTTCGGGTGAAGATTAGACTATGTTTGAAGATTTATTTCGTTTAAGACTATGTTTTTTAAGATTTAAGATTATGTTTTCTATTATGTTTTGTTGTTATCTTTGGATTCCTTTTAGTTTCGATGTTTTTTTCGTGGTTTTGAATTAATGAAATCGTATTTTTAAATTACATTGCATTGGTAATAATTTGTTTTGTTCAAAATGTTCAAAAACAAAAAAAAAAATAAAAAAAATCACAGAAAAACAGCAACAGCTGCTGCACTCTGCAGCCCACAAAAGCGGTTTTTTAACAGTCTTTTTACCGGTTTTTGATACTGTTTTTTTTTTTTTCAAACCGGTTCTCAACCCGGTCCCAACCGGTTGGGTTTGTTGATGCCATTAGACTTCTAAAACCGGTTTGGGAACGGACCGATTTCTCAAAAAGACCGATTTTTTTGCATGGTCAAAACCCGGACCGGTTTGGAAAAAAAAATCGGTTTGTACATGTCTAACTACCACCATCGAACAAACCCTACAACTTATATGTTCTGCTAAACATTTCAGGTAAACAAAGATCATTGTACGTACGTAATTATACATTAAAAATTACAAAATATCGTTTTATAACGGAGACAGTAAAATCAAATAAAACAGAAAACGTATGATCACATGGGCAACGATGGAACAAATCTTGGGTCCCATTAACACTTTCTGTCAAATATCAAAAATTTTGTAGATCGATCCATGCGAATTATTGATTTTTAAAATTATTAAAAAGAACCTTATATCAATTTTTTGTTCATATTAAAAGATACCAATTATATACGTTCTTATTTTTTTTTCCTCGAAAAAGCTCTATAACCAAGATTTCATATCATAATCCCTAAACATGTAAAATAAACACGAAAAAATCTTCCAGACTCAATTTTACTATGTTAAACCTAGTGCTGAGCATTTCGTGGTTTGGACTCACAAAAACTTTGAACTTGACCTGCGAAAACCTTGGATCTGAACCTTTTTAAATATATGGATTGGTTTCCGGTTCTAGATTTATATGAATTATCGGTTCCGGGTTTGGTCGGTTCCAAACCCACGGTTCTAATATAGGAACCACAAGAACCGTTTATATTTTAATTACAACATGACTTATTAATAGATTGATAATGTACAACAAAAACTATAATTTATAAAAATGATCCAATAGATATGTATTGTTAACGTAAAAAATAAAATAATACCCTTCTTTAGTCTTTTCATTATTTTTTTACGTGTTATTCTAATCGATTTCACGTAATGTTCATACAATATTAGAAAATATTATTTATATGAATAACAACGCATTTTTCATGAAATATTTTTCGGCTTGATGTGTATGTATAGATGCTATAAATTATATAATAATATTATATCCAAAGTAAATATATATGTATGTTACTCTGAAGTGTGTGTGTGCATTTGTGATGTATACATAACAGATTCGCATAATGTTTCGAGTGATGAGAATGACAAAATTGTTACAACAACATAAGTCGAGAAACGAAAAATGACTTAAAAAGAAAACTCATGGGCTATGTTAGAACAATAAAGAGGAATCTTTTTAGGAGCATGGTAAAAGAATAGAAATACATAACCCTCTAAGGGCAGCTGGGGTGGTCCGTGATGGCCACCCCGTGATGCCGCGATGGCCGCGAAACACCGCCCCCTAACCTATCACGGCCACGGTGATTAATATCGTGATAGCTATCACGACCGTTGTGGGCTATCCATTGGCTGGCCAACGGCTACTTTGAACAAATTTTAAAAAAAAAACATTTTTTACCTATATACACACACACACACACACACACACATACTCACAAATTTACCCATTCAAACCCACAATCACCAATCTATCTTCTTCTATACACAAAAAAAAATCACCAAATTCAACTCATCATCCTCATCATGGTTACTTGGACGCAAGAGGAGGAAACTGCGTTAGTGATCGCGTACGATACCGTACACCCCAATGATGCATCAACTAGCACGGGTCGTGGTCGTGTTCGTGGACGGAGCAATCCGAACTGGAAAAAAGTTTTATCCGAGTTTAGTCAACTTGTCGGGGAAACTAACCGTTCGTGTGATTCAATCTTTCATAAACACGCGGACCTCCAATCGAAATGTCAAAACTTCGAAAATTTATTTAAAAAAATGGTGAATAAAAACCCCAACGAAACCGAAGATGTGCAAGTTGCCATTGCTCAAATCGACTACGCGACTGAGTTCGGGGTTGATTTTCAACATGTTTCACCGTGGCGAATGTTACGCCCTAAACTTTATTAGGTTTTTAAATGTTTGTATTTTTTTAGTAGTTTTTATTTTATTTGTAGTGGTGTGTTTTTATTTTATTTTAATGTTTTTGTTTTTTTAAAATGTAATGTTTGTAGTTTATATATTTATGTTTTTTTATGAATTTGTCAAATTTAATAAAAACATTACATTTAAATAAAAACATTACATAAATAAAAACATTAACATAATTAAACCTAATTAATTAAACATTACATACATAATCCTAATTTACTTTTATTAAAATAACATTACAAATCCTAAACATAGATAATTAAACGTAAACCCCCCACTACGAAGAGTAATTGTCCCAGTCCTCCAATGTTTACTCTGGAGGTGACACAGAACGGTCGCTATCGCGACCGTCAGACCTCACATCCGAGCGGATGCGGCAATACTCAGGAGTTGATCCCGAGTAGCATCTTTCCTCATCCATTGCAGCCCACACTGCTTCGTACTCCTCCTCATATGGGTCCCGAGGAGGAGGGTTTGGGGTGGGGTTACCCTGGTAGTTTGGGGTGGGGTTCGGTTGGCTCTCCACCAACCGTAGACGCCCCATTCCCATCTCAGCCATGGTATAATCCAAAGCCCAGATGAGCTCCTCATCAGTTAGCTCAGCATCTGGTGTTGGCGAGTGTACCCTGGTAAAGGAGGAATGGAGGGGATGGGGTTGGAGACTAGTTGAGTAAGATGAGGAAGAAAAAACATTGGTTGAGGAGGAGGAGGAGCAGGAGAAGAGAACATTGGTTGAGGAGTAGGAGCAGAGAACATTGGTACACGACGTCTCCGGCGAGAGTATCGCTGGAGATCGAAAGGTCCGGCAGCTTCGTAAGGATAACCGCCACCAATATCGTTCATTGGTTTGAACAATATTTTTTTAAAAATATTTAAATAATTTTTTTAAAATATTTTAATAATTTTTTAAATATTTAAATATTTTTTATTAATAAAAATGTAATGTTTTTAGTTTATTTAAAAAAAAAGTTTAGTGATGAAATGTGAACACTGTCGCATTTGTTTATTAATGGAATGTGATAGAATGTGATAAAATGAGGTGGCAGAATCTGATTAGGTGTGATAGTGTGATGGGTGTAATAAAAACTTCACCACCCATGTGCCCTAAAGGCTAACTATTACATTAAAAGGTTCCGGAGGGTTAGACCTTTTACCCGACCCATCAAAACCTTTAAGACCCAGAACCACATAACCTTTTAAGGTTCGGTTTGTGGTTCCTACTTTTGAAAAAAAAATCAAAAAATGATGACTTCATAAGATATAATTTTTTTATGTATATAATATACGCATATGAATATCGTAAGAAACATAAATTAAAAAAATATCAACCGTAAATTAGGAAATAAAATGATTTACAGTTGTTCTTTTTATTCTCGCGATAAATAGTGTTTGAAATGATTCTTCAAATATATATATATATATATATATATAATCATAAAATTAATGATAAAAGTAAAACTACATTTAAATAATATTATTGATATTTTTTTTAACGGCCAACGAAATTCACCAAGAGCTTCATTTGGAGTCCCTACTGAGTCAAATCAGGACTCCTTCCACCGGGCATAGCCAGACATGTAAGAGAGCTCTTGGTTTCACCAAGTTCACCAGGTCTGGAAAAACCCGACTATCCACCCGCTCGAAAACACGATAATGGAATAATCGGTAAAACCCGACGCTCTTAAGAATCGGTAACTCCCTTGACAAAAAGTCGGGTGTTATCAGGCGGGTTCCAACTGATATCGGGCCGAAGAGGAAGCGGGTTGTGGTGACAGGTGGGTCGGGGTTTGTGGGGAGTCATTTAGTTGTTCTTATTTGAATAATCATAGGTCGCCGGAAGGAGTATGGCGGAGGGGAGAGGAGGCTACGAGATAGCGGAGGGGAGAGGAGGCGACGAGATAGCGGAGGGGAGAAGAGGCGACGAGATTGGGAGAGGAGGCAGCGGCGGAGGGCGACGGGGAGGAGGAGCGGAGGAGGCGGAGTGTGCGGAGGGGAGAGGAGGAGGGAGGAGGAGAAGAAGAAGAGAGGGGAAGAAAAATGGGGAATGAGAACTCTGATGATGTTGTGAAGAGAAGAAGAAAAAAAAAGAGAAGAGGTAGGAAGAGGTTAGAAGACATAGGTCTATGTCTATACCAAGAAGAGGTCATCATGAAGACCTTTTTGAGTGAAAGGTCTTTCAAACGTTTGTGCACGTCTGCGCGACGCAGGAAAAAAAGGCCAGAAGTACTTTTGGGGAAAAAACAAACACCACCATAATGTGGTTGGTAAATTATATTATTGATATAAGTAACAAAAATATTGGTTATCAGAAGTTCAAAAAGTTCTTAAAATTTTTAGAGTTATAAAGTGATCTAAGCCCCGCATATATATACACACGCACTCACACACAATTGTTTCCACTTCAAAATAGAATTGACAAGCTTTTCATTTTAGACATCAACAATGGGAGAAACCCCATCACCACAAGAGGAAGAAACTTGAGTGATCAAAGCCCCTCATTCTCCTCCACCTCTTCTGTAATGAAACTATTCGGTGTCGCGGTAAGCGACACCATAGCTCCAGCCACACCTCAACCAGAGAGCGACAACAAACGGTTCGAATGCCAATACTGCAGACGGGACTTTGCCAACTCTCAAGCATTAGGTGGCCATCAAAATGCACACAAGAAAGAACGTCAAAGGTTAAAAAGAGTTCATTTTGTGAGCAACCATCACCAGCGTTTGAACACGCCAGTGACTATATTTAGTGCAGGAACTGGCCAGTTCCTGCAACCTCATATGGCGGTTGTGGAGCAATATATATGCCCACAACCGCCACCACCACCACAGATACTGTCGGGTGTTCCATTGAGGTTTCCTAGTCGGTTTTACGTTGGACAAGCACCGCAGTTCAATGGTGTTGGGCCGAATTCATCAAGGATGATTGAAGAAGTGGTTCATAATGATGATGGAGTGGATGTTGATCTGCATCTTTGATCGGTGTAGGTACTTAGGGTTTTTGTGCTTTTTACTTTTTAATTTCTTTGAAATGTTAATTAATTTTGGGTGGTTAATATATTTTTATGATTTGGTTTTAATCCGAGTTAAATAATTTCATGTAATTCTCTTTTAAGTTGGAAATTATTACTACCATTAATTTTCCTGTAAATAATATTGCAAACCTGGTGCACGAGTCTCCTTACATGTGTGGAGTCTAGATGGGTGCCGAGTTAACTTGAGTCTGATGTACGTATCCTTTTAGCAAGAGGTTGTTTTCACGACTTGAACCGCAAGGTTAGTACTTTACTATTTCTTACTTAGAGTATCTAAATTACAAAAATATGATTACTGATTTTTCTTAATATGTTATGATGTAAACAACTTTAATATATACCAACATTATACAAAGGTTCTAAATGGGATTTATATTATCTTTAAATTTTTATTAACATGATACAATAGCTATAAAGTTGGATACTTTTATATATTTTTTTATGTTGTCCTTTACAATTAGCATGATTAATTACTCATCCTACCTTGACTTATCAGAGAGAGACAACAATTGTAGTGTTCATGTATTGGCAATTTTAACAAAAAGAAAAGCACAGTCTCTCCTTTAATTAAGAAGGCAAAACATTGTACATTAAAAGCATCATTAATATGATGGATCAAGATGTGCTTCGATCATGGTGGGGTTTACTTTCAATAGGGCGATAGTACTCTCAAGCAAACACAAGACTTTCTAGGATGCTCAACGTGTCTAAAAGAAAGATAGGTGAATTTGTGTACATATCAATGCTCGAAGCGAAAACTCAGGAAGTATTTTTTAAGTGGGACATGCCTTTTATTTTTATTTTTATGTGATAGTTTATTTATCAATAATGGTAGGATAGACTTCTTGCACGCACACTTCACGAAGCAAATGTGCTACCCGTGAGTGAACAACGAGCATCAAAGTGTAATATATGAAGGTTAGGGATAAAAAAATGTAATATGTACATATCACACATAAACTACTTATGTAATTCTTTCTAAACTTTTACATAGAAAAGATTGCGATAAGTGGGGTCTCTATATTGGAACCCATAAGTTTTAAGTAATAAAATGCAGATTGTCCAAGCATAGGTTTTTGTTTGTAATCCCTGAATAAACTTAACAACCCCTTCGGGCAACCACCACTACAGTCTTGCAACTTTTGCTAGATTCACACGTCACATTAAAAATCGCTACAATATTTCATCTCTGTATAAGAAATCATTCTCAATAATGATTAAGGAATCAATGGTTCTATTAATAAGGGAGTACAGGTGTTCAAAATTCGATTCAAATTCGAAAAATTCAAAATTCGACTTAATTCGATTCAGTTATCAAGAATTCGAATCAGTAAATCGAATACGAATTGAATACGAATTTATGATTTTAAATTCGATTTTAAATTCAAATAAAAATAATACATATTTATTAAATTTATGATTTTAAATTCTATTGCCAAGCCTAAACCTAACTAAAGCCCATAAATTAAGTCTTAATCTTGAACGAATTTATTCGAATTCGCTTCGAATTCGAGTTTCTAATACGAATTCGAATTGAGTTTTTTATTCGAATACGAATTCGAATCGTATTGGTCAGCTTTTAATCGAATTCAAATCAGATACGAATTCAGTAAAAAAAATAAATTATTCAAAAATTCGATTCGAATAATTTGAAAATTCGTTATTCGATTAGATGAATACCCCTATAAGAGAGAATTACATAATTATCTCATGTGATTAAGGAGAGTAAACTACAAATAAAAGTAAATGATATATTTACAATAAACAATAATACCTATAAATATTTTTATTTAATAACCTGCCTTCAATTGAAACGGTGGCAGTTCAAGATGAAGCATTGTACGAAAAACTTCAAACTGAGTGCGCAGAAGACTATTTTTGTGTCAGTTTTTCTGGCATTGAACAACCCTAAGAGCATTCACGGTAGCTTCTCCATCCCCCATTTACTCACAACCAATCACAATCACATATTACATTAAAAATAATTAGAGTTTCCCTCTGCTCCACTCACAACCACTTTCAACAAATATTAAAAAATAAATACAGTTTCCAGTTTTCCCCAAACGATTCTCAAATAACCCCAAATATACCGATAAACAGTAGATTCCCCTTTTTTTTCACTCACAACCACTTCCAACACCATAAAAATTTATAGGGTTTTCTTTCACCAAAAATTGGGGGCACTACTGTGAATGCTCTAAGTCTATGTATAGTGGGAGGTTTCATAGGGCTTTATAGGGTTTTATGGGAAATAAAATATTATAAAGTAATAGAAGAGACTTCATATGGCTTTATGGGAAAAGAGAGTTGTAATGGGAAGGGGCTACATGGGGTTTTTTAAATGATTGGGTAATCATTGCTTAATTATTCTTTATTTATTTAAATAATAATATTAAATACCAAATAATATTTCATTAAATAAAAAAAATTACAAATACTAAAAAAAATTACAAAATACTAAAAAAATTACAAGTCCTAAAAAAATTACAAATACTAAAAAAATACAAATACTCATAGATCATATTTTTTTTTATCGATTTGGGCCTTGCTTTTCAAACACATTTCCAATGCTTTGCCGGTTAGGTGATCGTGCGACTTCGTGTAAAAGTCAAAGTCGCGTTGAAACTGTCGATCTCGCATAAGCTTAACCACCTCTCGGTTTTCTTGAATACGTTGAGCCCCGATGTCGCGTATGTCTTGCAGGGCGTTGGTTCATCTCAGAAAACGTCGGGATTAACTCGTTCACCCTTGACAAAGACTCTGCTCGGGCGGCTCAAGCAGCCTTTCGACCGGGCGGACGGGATAACTCTTCCGCCCTTTCCTCTACTGCAAAATACGCATTTTCTTTGGTGTTTAGGTAAATGTAACGCGCGTCAGACGTTGGCGTTTTGGGATCAACCGACTCAGAGGTCTTCGACTTCTTTGAAGGCCTCGTATTCATGGCCCTAGATGAAGAAGTTCCAACCATCAAGCAGACGTTGGACCACTTGGAGCAGTCTCGCAGCAGCCGCCAAACCCTCAAGTATTGAAAATTCCCATGTGTTTGTTTATATTCTTCCAAAGCCGCCTCTAAAATCTGCTCATCACTTTGGCCGGTTTTCCAACCGTACCAGGTGCATTGATAAATCGCTTGAAAGTTGGTGCATTTGCTGTTAATATCGCTCCACTTGCCCGATATTGAATTCGCGGGCCGGTAGTCTTCTCCCCTACCAACGAGACCAAAAAATATTGTTCGTGTTTTTTTCCAAAACTCCCATTTGTTTTGATAGTTCGCTAAACAAAACCAAACCAAAAAAATATATGTAAAAAAAAATATAACATAACAAAAAATATAGTATCTTACAAACAATGGGATCCTCCAAAACGTCAACCCACGCTCGGGCTAACGCGTACAACTCCTCGTCATCCCATGGCTGTACGTTTTTTCGCGCGGGGTTCGGTCTCTTTCTTTTTGTGCAATCGTCTCTGTCGCCCGGTTGGTCGCTCGGGCTCTTGCTCCGGCCCCGGCTCCTGTGTCTCCGGAACCGAGAGTGGCTCTTGCCAAGCATTTGATGACCCGAACATCTGAGAAGACCTAAACACTTGTGATGAGCCGAAACCACCTCCCATGTTGAAGTTATACATGTCCGGGTCCCATCCCATGGGTTGGTTTAACAGGTTCATAAAACCTGCTTGGTTTTGAACCAAACCCGGAGCTATGGGTTGGTTAGGCTCGCCAAACGATTGAGAACCGAACCCGAAACCACCCCGACCGAAAGGATTAATCTTTGTGTGTTTGTGTTTAAATGTTTTGTGTTTGATTGTGTGTGTGAAGAGTTGTTTGATTGTGTGTGTTTGATTGTGGTGTTTGTGTGTTTGATAGTGTTGTTTGTCTATATATATAAATTGTTTACTTTTTTTTTTTAATAAATGATCATTCAACCACCTCGGCCAACACCAACTTTCAACGATCAGATTGTGATCCCCAAGACAAAACGCCTGTTACCATGGTCAGGTCCCCCCCCCCCTTACGCCCCTATAGCGTCGGATGGGACGGTGTTCCCAATGCTATGGGGTGCCAAAACGTCCAAAACACCCATCCATGAAGCCCCACTACACTTACCCTAATACAAATAGATTTGTAGCATTTAAAATATATTGTTTTTTTATTTTTATTAACCTCTTCTTCAAGGTATAGTACTACTACAAACTAATTATAACCCTATGGTTCGATCTGTTTTTAAAGCGGTTTAAAATGTTTATTTATGTAAAAAAAACCCGATTTTATCCCAACCTTTTTTCATCTCTATTCTAACGGAAAACCTAATGTTTTAAAACTTGTACTGAATCGACCAGTCAGACCAAGAACCAAGGTTGCACAAGCCGATTTGAGGCGTTAGTCACGTTCAACAGTGGCCAAAAATTAATAAAATTCTTCTCAGTTTTACCCAAAAATTTCTACATTACTAATGACGCCATCCGGTTCTTATATTTGGTTCGACCACCAAACCGGTAAAAAAACCGATTTGACGTCAAATCCGATCCGATCATGAAAAGATCATAAAACCCATAAAGTTATGGCCCAAAATGTCTTTACATAATAAACTAAGATGGACCCATTTTAAACCCATATGACATATGTTCACAGCCGTAGGATATAAATATTGAGGCAACATCTACATATCATGTACCTCAATCCACTGAACCATATCTCAACAACACTCTCTCCTTTGTAATTTGAAATCTCTCCCTCCCCTTAAGAGCCGTTATACTTCATTTTTGTCATTTTCATAAATTCATTTCTTTTCAACATTTCAAAAAGATTTCCTTAAACAATTGCATTAAAATAATAATAATAATACTAACACATTTTAATAATAATATTCATCCCCATTTAAAGCTTCGGAATTTAAAACCATTTGAGCCTTCTCTTTCTCTTTCTTGAATAACGTTACAATTTCTTTCTTTCAAAAACTTCTGCAAGTTCAAATCTTTTTACAAAATTAGCGAAACCCATTTGCTGATTTTGTTCATTTCTTCTTTAGGTAATGTTTTTAGTTTATGGTTTGTGTTATTTGATGAGTTCTTGATTCTTTACTGTCATAAAAGCATTGATTTTTATATATATTTTTTATCATGTTTTGATCAAATCCGATTTGGGTTTGTGTTTGTTTGATGATTTTTAAAATCTTTTGATTTGGGTTATGATTATTATAGTTATTTATTTATGAGGTTTTAATTTTATGTTTGATCTTGAATATAAATTGAATGTGATTAATTAACATTGTGTTATGTATGAACAAGTCAATGCTGAAAGTGTTAGATGTTTCGAATTTCGATCTTGTTATATTAGACTAGGTTTGTTCATTCTTGTGATTGCTAGTATGAAGTCAAAGGCCCCGGACACTGTTAGGTTCCTTGACAGAGTGCAACGGGTCGTTCACAGCAATTGTCGTAGACCCCTAGAGACCAAGAGTTTGTTTTCAGTATGCTAGGTTTTGCTATTCAGAGCGCAACTTGTTGCCCGCCTACCTGCCATCCTACTGTATATTTTTCTAGTGTCAGTTATGAATCTTGAAAGTAGAATTCTTAGGTTCTAGTCAGTTGATTCTAAGGAAGAGGTCACATGATCCCTTTGTACATTCCGAGTGAGGACCAATATCGTAGTAACTGCGTGTTAGTAGCTTCCTTAGACGTTATGCACGTTGTTCGATAGCTCACGCGATAGCATACGTAATCACATTATTGAATTTCACAGATGGACTTTGGTTCTTGTACAAAGAATTAGTAGCAGTCAACTTTAAATCTTACATAAAGATATGGGCGGTCAGAAACACGGGTCAAAGGGTGGCGGTGGTTATGTTGGCGGTTTTCTGCATTTATTTGATTGGAATGCTAAATCTCGCAAGAAGTTGTTCTCTAGCAAGTCCGAATCACCAGGTATGTATTCGAGCTCTGTGATATGATAAGCTTGTTGTAGCCGTTTTGCTAGAGGTGACAAAATGGACAGGTTGGGCGGGTTGGTCAATGACCCGAAACACATTTTGCACTGCATTCTTTACCTTCTTTTGTAATTTTGTGTAGAACAACCGAAGCAAACGAAGAGAACCGATGGAAACATGCCCATGACTCGTTTCAATATGGTACATGCTTCCGTTTTTCGATATGTCAATTTTAACTTTATGAATGAAATGTTTGAGATTAAAAGTCAAAGTCAAACTCTTGAATACAGATGGAAGAAGATGACATGATGGGCGTTTATAGTTGCGCAACTTCAGTAACGATGAAGATGGTTATGGCACTAAAGCTCCTGGGGTCGTTGCGCGCCTTATGGGGCTAGATTCATTGCCAACTGTTAACTTCTCAGACACATACTCGAATCCGTCTTTTGACTCTCAGTCTCTTAGAGATTCATCTGCAATTTACGTTAGAGAAGATTCGGACTTTGAGTTGACCGATTGTCATATGGAGACCGTTTCTAGAGCCAAAGAGGTCAAACCTCAGAAAATGGTCGTTGGACGAGCAGTTGAGAAGTTTCAAACCGAAACTTTACCACCAAAATCTGCTAAGTCGATCCCTATTACTCGTAACAAGCTGCTTTCTCCTATCAAAAGCTCAGGATTTGTGTCATCGCGTAATCCTGCTCGTATAATGGAGGCTGCAGCAAGGATACCTCTTGTTGGGTCAGCATCACCATCACCATCCCTCTCATCATCGTCTACGGTTCCATTCAGGGTGAAAGTTTCGAGAGAAAGAGCAGAGAATTCAACAAGAAAACCGAAGATTCCTGAGTCTGCGCGAAAACCGTTAGATTCAAATGCGAAGAATCTAAAAAGTCAACAAAGTTCAGAACCGAAAAAGTCAATTTCTTTAGCTCTGCAAGCTAAGGCTAATGTTCAAAAGCGTGAAGGGTTAAATCATCGAGCGCAACCCGTTAGAACACAGTCGAACACTGAAAGAAATCCGCAGAAGAATCCTGTTTCTTCGAATGTTCTAAAGCAGAACAATCAGAAACAAAATAGCTTAGTTGACCGAGGAAAGTCAACCCCGAAAACTTCATGTTCTAACGTCGGTCCACAAGCAAGAAAGCCGGTTTCCCAGAAACCGAGCCATAAAAAGGAACCTTACTCCACCTCCCGAAAAAAAACGTTCCATTGAAGACAGTAATCATAATAATACGAACCATGCTGTTCGCGATAGAAGTAACAGAAGTAACAAAAGTGATGTTGTTTCTTTTACTTTCACATCTCCACTTGCACGACCGGTGATCTCTAACGACAGTTCTCTATCCGATAATCAAAGTAAAAACGCACCCGATTCAACCAATACTGATTCAAACACATCATCTTTGACATGTAATGTTATTGGAGCTGATGCTTTAAGTACTCTTTTGGAGCAAAAACTAAGGGAATTAACCGGTAGCCCCCCCTCGGTTTCTCAAGATTCGTTGTTAGCAACAGAAACCGACATTGGAGAGGATTCGAGTTACGGGTTTTCTTCATACAAGCCTGATCAAGTATGCAATGAACAAAGTTCACTTTTTTATATATATTAATAATGATTCTTGCAGTTTCACTGATTATGCATCTGTTCTTTTGTTATGTTTTTAGGACCAAGATAGACTTACTAGTGAGGATTTGAGTTACGGGTTTTCTGCGAATGGTCATTCAGAACTCGCGAAGACGAATCACAGGCTAAATATGGTATGTTGTGAACAAGTTACAGTTGTAGTTTATATAACAAGATTAACATGACCTTTTGTGATGTTTTAGGGCCGCGATCTAATGAATACAGATGATTCAAGTTACGGTTTTCTGTTAATGATCCTCGCGAACCAATGTTTCATGACTATGCGTATCGAAAATATCTTTATGGTAGACAGCCGAGCCCAGATTCGGTGCTTGAGCCGTCTTTCAACACCGAAAGCTGCAACTCTTCAGACACTGCTGTTAGCAGCAGGCAAGATTCGGCTTCGGTTCTAGCCCGGGAGATAACTGCTGCAAAATTTTCAACAAACCCGAGCCCGATGGATGTTGATACTGAGTTACTAGACTCGGCTTCTTCAATCACGGCGGTATCCAAATGGGAACCTGAATATGTGACCCAAGTGCTTGCAAATATCGAAACAATGTTTGTCGACTTCACCATTGGCAAGACTCGCAAGATCGTGAACCCACGTGTGTTTGACCGGTTAGAGTTCGGTGGACCTAAAGAAGAACCGGCTAAGTTAAGACGTGAGCTCGTGTTTAACTGCGTGAGCGAGTGCATGGAGACGAGGTGCAGGGTGTGGGCTAAAGGGCTAGCAACGGTGAGAAAACCGGAGCGGTTAGCTCAAGAAGTTTACCAAGAGATTGCAGGATGGGAAGATATGAAAGATAGTATGGTTGATGAGTTGGTTGATAAGGATATGAGCGGTTGTAGTTACAAAAAATGGCTCGATTTTGATGTCGAAGCGTTCGAAATCGGCGTCGAGATTGAGTCACGGTTGCTTGATTCTTTGATCAATGAAGTTGTTGATGATATCTTGGTTCTCTAATGGAGAACCTAATGTTTTTGAAGCTGGACTTGCAAAAGATTTTTTGCATGATAATTTTACTATGTACAAGTCTTGTTGAATAAAATACATTTGATTGATTTGAACTTTACAAAGTTTAAAACAATGTACAACTTTTATTGCAGATGCCGCAAAGATGCGGCAGGGTGTAAGCGAGATAAGCCGAGTGTAGTGTGATCGAGCGCGGTTATACAACAATAGTACCATAACAGTTTACACTAGGGGTGTTCACGGTTCAGTTTAAAACCGTGAAACTGCTCAAACCGGAGCCAAATCATACTGTCTGATAATCAAAACCTGAAAACCGTCAAAATGATAGCGTGTGGTGAACACCCATAGTTACAGCAAAGGAAGGCAGATGACTGTAGTGGTGGCAGTGTAGGGCTCTTCCGTCTGGAGAGGTGGTGTAGTGTGGTGCAATGGAGGAGCCAGATGGTGAGAAAGCAGCGCCCGTTACAATATTCACCAGTGTATTCAGGTGCACATGGCGTTGGCCACGCTTGGTCAACTTATAACTCTTCACAGTTGATGTATATCTGCTATGAACAGAAAAGTATGATTAGTTCATCATCTCCAAGTAAAAAATAAGAGTTTTGCTTTTTAGGTCAAACCTAATATGGGTTGACTTCCTAATTTAGATGGATTTTCTTACAAATGTGACATTAATATCTGTTGATTTGTAATACCTTTTGTCGATTTTAATCAAACTATATTGCTGGCATCCCTCCCTCCCTAGACCCTACCAATGGCTTCGCACTTTGTGGGACCTAACGCGTACAGTTGTGACTGTATCAAACTAATCATATGAAATCTGCTTTGTTTGACTTTGAATCAAAAAGTCAAACATGAAGCATGTTATAACATAATTTACTAGCGTAAATACGCATCATTTCCGTGTAAAATGTAAAATCTTGGCGTATAAATTATGTAGGTTAACATATAAAATAAGGTATCTCAAAGTCATATCGATGGTCAAAAGATCACTTACATGTTTCTGAATGAAGCATTGAAGGGCCTTCGCAAGAACCTCCTCAGGTTCATCAACGCTATAGCGTCACCACATATGTCAATCACCACCGCACCACCATCATAACCTCCCTCCACCACCTGGTACAGGTAGATATCCTATCCTGTTCTAGCGATTCCCATTTCACTTTTCCCTAAACAAATTAAATTCATTAAAAAAAAAAAAACTGAATGTAATTTCAGAACTGTTTCATCAAAGTGTACCTAATGTGAAGCAGAAAAGAACAAAAAACAACATCGAAGCCAAGATCCATTGATTACTAAAAGCCACGTCGACAACTCAACTCGATACATAACGAAATATATCTGCCACTTTTTACATAACTGATGAGCATGTTATTCATATTGCAGGTAAAACCATCCAACTCGACTCAAACCCACGTTATGTTTTAAGTTCATGTCCTCTAATATATTCACAAACATAAATAGTTCCACAGAATTGTTCGGACTGTTTACAAAATGTCCAAAATACCCTTCAGCATTAAATAAACAAGGTGATCTTCTAGTCCTAAATCAATATGACTGATCTTTCCACTTAATAACAAGAGGTAAATATGTAATTTTACTTAGAAACTTTGGAAAAATGTAATCTTGCAACTTTCTTGAACATAATAACTTCAAACTAAAACAAAATCAGACGTCAAAAAATAAACCGAAGATACCTTAATACGTAGCATGATGTACTGCAGAAAGAAACCGGGAAGAAGGCTGCAAGTGTCAACTCCATGATATAAAATTATCAAAGCCAAAGGCACAACGAAAAACAACTATATTGAAACTCTTGTATATGTCATTACAAAATTGAGATGGGTTTCAATACGATTCCCTTTTCTTTATACTTGAGAAAGATATATCGGGCCTCAATGAACCTACCCAACCGAACTAAACCGTCAATAAACAAATTACATGTAAAGGAATCAGGGCTACATCCATTAGCTTCCATTGATTGGAACAACTCTTTAGCTTCTTTATATCTCCCCAAATCACACAACATCTTAATAAAAGCGCTATAAGTAAAATTATCTGGAGTCAAACCTAAAGTCAACATTGTTTGAAGAACCCTTTGAGCCTTCTCGACGTCCTTTATTCTACAAAAGCTTTCAATCAAAGCATTGAAAGAGAAAACATCCGGCTTTATCCCATTGGCTTGCATTGACTTTAGCAACGCTTTTGCTTTCGAAATATCACCGATAATACATAATGCACGGATCAAGATATTGTATGTTATTGTATTTGGACGAACACCCCAATCAACCATTTCGTGCAAACAATCAAAAGCATCATCAATTTGGTGTGTCCTACAAAGACCGTAAATTATTGAACCAAAAGTATAAGTGTCGGGCTTTAAGCCATGGTTTAAAAGCATCTTAAGAAGCTCTCGAGATTCACGCATATCGCCAATCTTGCAATGATATGATAATAGAGTGTTGAAAGTAACGAGATTAGGAGAAATGCGACTTTGAAGCATGTCTAGAAACGTTTTCATAGCTCTATCAATCATACCCGCCTTGCAAAAGCTATCAATGATCATGTTATACGAGACCACATTTGTTAAAAGCCCGTTATTAATAATCTGATTTACATACCGATTACCCTCCTCTACTTTTCCGTTCTTGTATAAAGACTCCACAAGAAGAATATACGTATTGAACCCAAGATTCACACCTCTCGCAATCAAACCATCAACAATATCACAAGTTTCCACAAGATCAAATCCCTTAAGTAAACAAGTTATAGTGACGTTTAACGTCATAGTATCGGGAACATAACCTCTTTTGATGATTTTCCTCAAGAAAAGAACGATTTCATTAAACATCGAATTTCTAGAAAGACAAAGCAAAATCGCTTCACACGCTGCTACATGCAAAACACGCCCGTTATCCACAAAATCAGATAGCAACTTAAAAGCCTCGAGAGGCTGCGTATTACGAAACACACCATTAACCAATGATCTAAACGTAGCATCATTCGGCTTCACATTACTCTCCTTCATTCTCTCCAAAACGCTAAACGCTTCGTCAACTCTTTTCGCATTACAATACCCATCAACAAGCATCGTATACGTGAACACATTCGGCACATACCCCATTTCTCGCATTTGCTTAACTAACCTCAAACCCTCATCCACAACTCCAGCTTTACACACTCCATGAATCAAAAAATTATACGTAAACCTATCCGGTTCACATCCATCCGCCTTCATCTGTTGAAACTTCAAATACGCCAAATCAAGCGCATTCGCCTTAACCAACGCATCAATCACCGCATTATACAACCTAGTACTAACCTCAATCCCCAACAACGAAACCTGCTCGAAAACCCGAACACAATACTTACCCAAACCTAACCTCCCCCAACTCCCTAACAACACACAAAACACATCCTCAGTCACACAACACCCTGATTTTCTAACCAAATCAACCAACTCCTTAGTTAATAAAACCGGGCCTTTTCGATAAAGGGTATTCGCTAAAACATTCAAAACAGATTGATTCTTGGCATATAAAGGGTTAATATTCAAAACCCACAAATAAAAAAGCAAGCTTTGTAATGGGTTTTCTTGATTTTGCAAGATACTAACTATAACATGAGGTTGTAAGGTAATTTTATTGGTTTTTAAGTGATGGTTAAGGAGTAAGTACCAATCTTTTCTTGAAAGAATATTGGATATGTAGTGATGATCTATGGAGGGGTTTAATTGAGGGTTTAGTGAAGAAAGATTATTACCTTTTTTTATGTAATTGGAGGAGATAGATTGAAGTGATGATTTGGGTGTGATAATATTATTATTATTATTATTAGGGATGTGTTCAGCCCTAGAAGCAAGAGCAGAGAGGCGTCTCATACTCTGATGTGAGTATGAGTGAAAAGCATTTGGTTGATGAGTTCAGGTGAGTGAGAAGATACAAGAAAACTGAACCGGAGTCGCCGGTCTTTTAGAGTTTTAGTCAACCGAAACCTCATTTTGAACCGGTTAAAGTAAGGAGGACACGGCACTCACCGTTAGGGCTGTAAACGAGTTAAGCCGAGCTAAGTCAGGGTGGGCTCGGGCTCAGCTCATTCATAAATCGAGCCGAACCGAGCTCATTTATTTTATGAGCCTAAATGTTGGGTTCGGCTCGTTTAAAACCGAGTCGAGCCGGCTCACGAGCCAGCCAATTTATTTATTTTTTATTATTTTTGTTTTTTTTATAATATTCATATTATATAAGAAATTGATATTTTATTTTTGTATTTGCTTATGTTAAGTCACTTGACAAATAATGGAAAATAAATAGTTTATGAACTATAGGGTTCAGTTATCATATACGGTGTAATAAAAATGAAAAGGGTGAGAATGATACAAAAAACACAATAGATCACAAAATAAGACACAATGAGCAACAAAATATAACACAATGCCGAAAAAATATAATACAGTGTTGAAGAAAAAAGACACAATGAATCGCAAAAATGACACAATAATGAAAATAAGAAAAAGACACAATGCTATATAAAAGACATAATGATATAACGTAAATTCTAAAACTACAAGTTAAAAATCCAAAAAAGCGAAAACCTACAAACTAAGATCGTAGGATTCGATGAGACGGTTTCAATGCTGCTGCTTGAATGAGTTCAATCGAAGTTCGTTTGATACCCTTCCGACGACTTCCTATTTTTCTTTCACTGTGTATTTGATCTTAACCCATGAACTATAACTATTTTTATATTTTTATACTTATTTCTCCATTAGAAAATAAAAAAATGACCATATAAAAATGAGTTTTTAATTAGATACTATGTTATATATATATATATATATATATATATAGGGCAATTATAAAATGAAAACCCTCTTGAGTTGAGAAAACCTTGGAAACCCATGTAAAAAATCATTATTTTTTTTTGAAAAAAATAACCAATGTAAAATACATGTTTTTAAGTGTTTTGGGCCAAAAAAATAAAAAAAGCGCCGAAGGGATTTTTTTAAAAAAAATAAACAAAGCTGCAAAAACACATGTTTACACCTGATAAAAAACAGCAAATAGCTGAAAACATATGTTTTTTTAGCAACTTTGTTTATTTTTTAAAAAAAATCCCTTCGGCGCTTTTTAGATTTTTTTGGCCCAAAATGCTTAAAAACATGTATTTTACATTGGTTATTTTTTCAAAAAAAAATTTGATTTTTTACATGGGTTTCCGAGGTTTTCTCAACTCAAGAGGGTTTTCAATTTATCCTTCCCCTATATATATATATATATATATATATATATATATATATATATATATATATATTTATGCAATTTATGTAAATTGTAATTTAGGGTTTAATTTAATTGAGCCAAATGAGTGAGCTAACGAACGAGCCACTAGTCGAACTCGTTTACAGTTGAGCTTTTCTCGAGTTTTTTCAAGCGAACTTCGATCAAGCCACGAGTTGCGAGTTTTTTGAACAGCCCTACTTACTGTAGAGCATCGGTGGAGCAGCTCCACCACACCAATCGCAACCTACCACCTAAACCACCACCCGTGAACCTCTTCTACTGGCGGTACTACTCGTGAAGCATACAGGTACCCTCTCTCCTCTGCATTTCTCTCTCTTTCCTATGCACACGTGAGGGAGACCACGAAAATGGAGCACCGGACTTCACATAACCTACTACCCGGGTCACCGGAGATGGTGAACCAATGGGGGTATTGTGGTACCAACACCGTTTGTTAGTAGTTCTCCGCCCTTACTAAGCCTATGGCAACTATGTGCTAAGCTAAGGAGGTCATCTGGCTCGGACCCATTTTTATTTGGGCATAGTATTTAACTCATAAGGTCTCATAACATTTATAAACCTAATACTCATTTAACCTGGTAGGAGAGTTGATCCACCAATTTGCTAGCAAGAATGTTTAGGAGAGCTTTACGAATCATCGGTTAGATACTAGCATATAAGTACTAGCCGTCTAGCATATAATTTCACTCATTCTAATCCTATTATTTTGCTAATTGTTATGTTTATTGCTATGCCATTGATCGCACATAATATTTAGTTTAAATTATTTATTCCGTTAAAGCCTAAGGGGCATATTTTTAAATGACAGAGATATGGCACGTAAATGCACAAGGACGCCTCTGATGAGCCCGGTACCGTTAGTACCGCTATCAAATGTATCCATACCAAAAATCATCAAAACTGGGTACTAGTATCAGTATGGTATGGTATTTGAAGGTAAAAAATCGGTACCGAAATGAAAGTATTGATCCAAAAACGCCAAAAAGTGAATACCATATTGGTACTGAAAATAATACGTTATGGTAAATTCGGCATCTATATTGAACCATCTAATGTGTGTGCAAACACTCATGATGTTGTGATTAGATTTAATAAAGATTCGCTATAAAGGGTGGTGGGTGTGGTGACCATGAAATACCATCCTCACCACCTCCATTCTGGTAGTGATGGTTTGGACGATGATATATCATCACGAGTGGAAAAGTTGAATGTGTAGGGTTGAGATGGCATGTGGTGATTGGTTGTTTTTTAGGTGAGTTTTGTGATTGGTTGTCTTTTGTAAGTGATTTAGTGATGAGTGTGATAAGTGGTTCAAGTGATTTAGTGACTGTGATAGAATTAGGTGAAATGAGGTGGCAACTTATGATTATTTGATTTTTAATGATAATGTGATGGGGGTGATGGAAGTCTCCTCCACCCTAAGACCGCACGGTGTGGGGGGCGTGAAAAGGAGGTGTGAAGTCCCTTCACGCCACCTCGGGTCCAACGTGGAGACCGACCCATGGGATTTTCCACCTGCGTGGGGCAACTAAGGTTGGTGACGTAGCGCCTCCTGTTTGGTTGTTGAAAAAATAACAGTTGGTCCCCAACTGCTCCTTTTTTAAAAAGTAATTAAAGAAATTTAATTTACCATTTATATATAAACTCATCCTATCATTTTTACCCCACGCCATTTTTAACGCTTCTCTCAAAACAAAACAAAACAAACCCATTACCAGTTTTACATTTATCCCAAATTTACCCTTGAAAATAATGTCAACAACGGTGTCGTGGACCTAGGAGGAAGAACTTCCATTAACATTGGGGTGGATAAACGTCAAGGAGAATACGAGAGTTGCGAGCTCACCCCTTTGCGACACCCATTTGGACTAAAGTTTTAGCCGAATTTCGTGTGCTAGTCGGTGACACACACCACACTAGTGATTCACTCAACTATAAGTGGTTGGGTTTCAAACCCAAAGGTGAATGCTTTGAAACGATGTTTAAAGAAACCATGGAAGAAGACCATAATCAATTCAAAGACGTGGCAATAGAAGTTACTCAAGTCGAGTACACTTTTCAGGTCGGCGAGAGTTTTGAGTGTATTATGTCATGACAGTTGTTAAGGCCTAATTAATTTTATATAATGCTCAGTTAAATGTTTTTTAATTATTTTTTAGTATTTTTATTTTATTTTATGTAATGTTATTGTTTTATTAATATAAATGTGTTTTTTATTGACTTTATTTGTTTACTCAAAAAGACAAATGGAAAAAAAGAAACAAAAACAAAAATTGTGAATTGGCAGCTACCACGGGCCAACCGTCCACGCAACCACCCTACCGATTTTTCCCTTGCTTCATGTCCCCAACGATGAGGTAGATTCCACATGTCGTTCCATGCCCCTCAAGGGCATGGCCACATACTACAATCTAAGAGCATTCATATCATATCACATCACATCCTCTCATATTTTATCTCAAAATTTTAAAGAATAATATAAAGAAAACATCTAAAATACCACTACATATCTATATCCAACTTGCTATAATAGAGAGCAATTCAGAGAAAACAAAAGCAAATCTTTATGTTTAGAGCATTCACATCTCCTTCTCTATCTACATAAATACATACATTTTTATAAAATTTGTTTATTTTATAAAAATCTCAAACATCACATTCTCTGTTATATTTTTATCTTACTTACAAACACTTATTTTATTATTATTTTCTCATTCTTATACACTCCCAAAAAAATATAGAGACTTGACTTTAAGCCTCTAAACTAAACATACAGAGTTACTTTTGTGTTCTCTAAATTGCTCATATTATAGAGAGTGAGATGTAATGGTAATTTTATGGTATCTTTATATTATTTTATAAAATTTTAAGATAAAATATGTATAAAGGTTGGGATGTGAAGTAGGTCCTGCATATTTTTATAAATGAGTTCTTCATATTTAAGAAATCGGTTGTGAGTGGGTGTGAGGGAAAATAATATCTCTCATCTGTATATTCGGGATGATCACTTTTCCCACTTATTTATTTTTGAATATTTTTTTAAAGTGGTTGTGAGTGAACGCGCGAGAAAATGTAATAATAAATGTATAAAAATTATTATTTAGTTGAAATGTAAAGAGAAAATATAATGATTTTTAGTGTAATATAGTGCATGGAGACAAAGAACCTGATATGAATACTCTTAGGGCATTCGCAGTAGGATCTTCATCTTCATCTCTATAATTTCACTAAAAATCACTATGTTTTCTCTTTCATTTTCAATTAAATAATACTTTTTTATACTTTAATTATTACCTTTTATCTTTACTCCATTCACAACCACTTTCAAAACGTATTAAAAATTATAGAGGGTGAACATTTATGTCAAACAAATATAGAGATGAACAATAATTTTTCTTTCTCCTCCACCAACAACTACTTACTACCACGTATAAAAAATACGAAGATTTCACTCGTATACATATGAAGAACCAAATGTAAATGCTCTTAGAGGCTTGAATTCAGTCTATATATTTTTGTGAGGGTATAAAGATTTAAGTTGACAATGAGATGTGTGATTTTTTTTTTTTATAAAATGCATAAATTTGTATATTTTTTAGCTAAATTTGATAGATATAGAGAAAAATTTAAAGAAAGATTCAAAGGTAGTGGGATCCCAAGTTTCAAAATATGAGGATTACGTTTTAGTGTCAAATTGACTTGATAGTTTCTTTTTTTTTTTTACGAAACATATTGTATATTCTCTGATAAATGTGTTAGAACTTAAATATGAAATATGAAGTGTTGAAGAAAACTGAAGTTAGGAATCCGAAGCTGATTTAAAGAAGAACATCCAGAATAGGTTCCAGCCGAAGAGATCAAGACTATCAAAGATTCAAGAATAAGATCTATTTGAAGAATTGGAAAATTGAAGACAAGTACAACTCCTATCTAATAAAATCTGGGAAGGAAGACTGAAATCTGGAATGAAAGAACTAGATTTATGGGACAAACTCTGAGACAGACTAAGTCCTCATATTCCAGATAAAGACCTCAGAGAAATCTGGAGTCTTAACAAGTGGGAACGTTAAAATGCATGCAACTTGGACCCAATCAATCATGCATATTTTTTCCACCCTGTTATCGTGCAGAGAGTACAAGTTGGAATAAACTAATTGTTTATTCATCAACTTAGGTCAACTCTTCTCTATAAACAGAAAACATCATTCGTCGAAGAAAGAGTGCCAAGTGTGAATGTGAAGTTGTGTGATAAACAAATCAAATAGAGTCGAGTCATAGATATATCTTTTGTACACATACTCCACACCACATTCACACCAACCATAAGAATTCTCTGAGTCATTATTTTGTAAAGTTAAACAAGATCCTTTTTATAAGGTGATCGATACGTAAAATCAAAACTTCTTAAAAACTTTGTGTTCTATTGTTTCTGAAAGTTTGATTTCTTATTCTGCACATTATTTACATATTATTGAAATCACATTGCCTTTCGATTAAAGGTGAGGCTGATACTTCTGGGACCAATAAAATGTATTAACTAATAATGCATACACATATATACTTGTATTCATCGATGAATACATATACTATGCATAATGAATATAAAATGTTATTACATTAGTTACATAAAAAAAGTTGTGACATCCGGTAAACTCAGGTTAATACTTTTTACAAACATATAAGTCTACCTTAGCGAAACATTTTATATAACGTACTTAACTGGGTTAGTTGAGTCGGTTCGATGATTCAGGGAATTATCGGGAGTTGGTTCATACTTGCATAATGTCCATAGTTCAATGATTTGGGGAATCATTGGGGAAACACACACGTACACACGAGTCTTGAGTCCCGTTGTTGGTGAAAATATATAATTGGAGTAACTTATCAAGTATTACATGTTTTACAAACAATTAACCACTTATGAATACATGTTTATGTGATTTGACATGTTAATGTATGTTAAAATGCTATTTTGGAGCCGTAGGTGCGAATGAGGAGTTTGAATTCTCATTCGCATGGTAATAGACTCATTCGCACGATTAGGTATGCGAATGGGAGTAGAGTGTGTGTGTGTGTGTGTATCTTTGCCTCATTCTCATCATTTCACAACCCTAACTCGCCCCCGAGTGCTCTCTCTCAAACCTGAACCTGTAGAAACGAGTTTTTGCCTTTATTTCTTGGATCCTAAAGCTAAAACAAGTTTTATATCAATATCAAGTGAAGATTCAAGGTGTGTTAATCATCTAAACCCTTTTCAATGCATTTTTATACGTTTATCATAAACCCTAGGTGTCCAAATCTGATTTCAAAGTGTTTTCTTAAATAAAAACCTTTTTAACATCTTTCTAAACTAGATCTAAACCTAGACAATGAATTTCTTCATAAAAACCTAAGTTTAAATGATGTTGGTGACGGGGATGGCTATAGAGAAAACCCACTTAAATTGAGGAAACTTTGGAAACTCCTACTTCCCGAGCTTTTTATTATCTGAAAAAAGTAGGGCATGTAATATACATGTTTTTAAGAGTTTTGAGGCAAAAAAAAAAGCGCCGAGTGGGTTTAAAAAAATAAATAAGTTTTTGTGTTACATATGTTACGTGTCTGTAAAGTGTGTAACATATGTTACACAACAAACACTTATTTATTTATTTTTTTTTTAAATCCACTCTGCGCTTTTTTGTTTTTTTTGGCCTAAAAATCTTAAAACGATGTATATTACATGCCCTAATTTTTTTAAATAATAAAAAACTTGTTATACAGGAGTTTCCAGGGTTTTCTTAATTTGAGTGGGTTTTCTCTCTATAATTAGCATGCTAGTGACCATATCTTTGGGGATTATTTGTTATATGTTGATCGAATAATATTGGAATGTTGTTGAGATGATTGTGGATTGTTTAGGAGCATGATTAGGGGTTGTATGAGTGGTTTATTGTTGTTTTGTGGACTTTTACCCATTTTGGGGGTTTATGATAAAATCTAGGGTTTGAAACATGAATATGATGATGATGATAATATGACTAGGAATTCATTTAGGTGAGTTAATCTATGCTTAATAATCCGGAAATGATGTTCCTTTAATACCTTCCATTTTGGGTAAATTTCTCATGCAATTGATGTGACATCTCCATAATTTACTATTTTCGGTAATAAGTGGATTTGGTGTGTGAAACGGACATATTGATGACTGAATCAAGTGTAGTAACATGTTATTAGGATAGATAAGTGTGACTGCAGTGTTTGGTTGTATTTCGTGAGGTTTTTGATTGGGTTTGAAGGGTTCATGTTCGTCAAAATAGCTTAACAACTGAACATGTACGAATTGGTTCCCATTCGCACGGTCGAATGAGAGGAGTTTAAACCTATTCGCACCACATTGACTCATTCTTACCAAAGGTTCATTATGTTGATGCGAATGACTAATTCTAGGACCCATTCACATGGACAAAAGGGTACGAATGAGACTGGAAATAGTCTCATTCACACCAACGTGGAAAATTGTGAATCTTTGATATAAACTAAGTGTTTTACGTGCATTACTTGTGTATGAACTATATATACTTGATGAACTGATATAACGGGTCACCAGCAGGATGTCGAGTCTTTTGTGGTCGTGTCAAACGTCGAACTTTTACGAACATTCAAAGTCAAGTTTTGGACAACTTCGGGTTATTAGACAAACATATCATCGGTCAAACATTTATAGGATACTCGTGGTAGGTTTCCGGTAGTAGGAATTCCACAACAAGCCTGGTTTATTATTTACGTGAAGAAGCAACCTAAGGTGAGTTTCACAACCCCATTGTTTTACTGTTTTCATTATTGGGGGAGAAACATGCGGTACAAACACGAATTTTTCAGACCACAGTATTACATTATATCACATTGGTACTAAGCGACATTTCATCATTAAGTCTTTTCTAATTTGTGAACCATGAATATGTGGATACATAACGGGGAAAGTGTGAATAGATCTATCTATTGGGCCTGGCAAGCCCCACTCGGGTCGACTGGAGGTCGGACGGGTGCATATTTGTCCTATCTAACTTACGAAACCGGGTGATGACTGGTGGCGGGTATTAAAGGCAACTTACTAACGTTCAGCAATGGTTCACGAAGCTTTAGTATCATGTAACGATGTCTAGCTAGAAATCAGGTATTGATGTAAGGATTGTTGGGTCTGGTTTACGAACATTTACTTACTTTTACAAACATAAAACTCTGTGAACTCACTAGCATTGTATGTGTTGACTAACATTGCATGTTTTCTCAGGTCGATAAGGTAGCAGCACGGGTTAGGCGCACATGGGTCGCACTGTGTCTCATCCGGTTCTTGCATCATGTTAAATTTGATTTCAAACATTTGAACTATTTACTTTCAGTTATGGGTTGTAAACTTTGATATTGCTTCCGTGTGTTTGTTTGGTCGAACTTTTGAATTGTTTTAGGTTGTTTGATACGTCGTTTTCATATCATATAGATGTCGTTTATTGTGACTATTGACTTGGATTCTGGTATGTCACGTGTATCGCGATAAAACTCCGCATGTAGAATTTGAGGGTGTGGCAAAAGTTCATAAAGAAAACTAACGATTAAAATGTTATTCTTTCCAATGATCCACACCAAAGAAACAAATTTTAGTTTGGACTTCTTTTTGTCAAGAAAAATGAATTCCTTATTTCTATTTAAAACCTTATAATTTTTTTTACAATATTTAACTTTTTTTTAAATATTATTAAAACCATACAATCCATAGTTAACCAACACAAAAAAGACTAAACAATTTTTGTACTACTACAAGTTCATTCCTCAATTTAAACTTATTTTAATTTATTAAAAGAAATAAAACCACTTTATATATTGCATTGACATGTATATCATGCATTAAAACTTGTACATTACATGCTTACTAGTCCAACACCGAAAGAAAAGTTGTATCCTTAACTTATGGGTCGCATTGCAACTCCCAGCGTTCTTTTATTTACTTTATGCACTTCTTACTCAACCTGATCGTAACAAATTCAGGAAAAAAATAAATAAAACATGAAATTAAATAAAAGACTTATTTATAAATTAAGAAATGTTATTTTATGCTTAGAAACTCACATGGTTGTTACCTCCTGATACACATGTAGGTCGTCTCGGGGGCAAGTGTTGACGAGGTGTTCTCTGTATTCAACCCATCAAATTTTTTTACTAAAAAATCATGATTACTGTGTTTGTACATTTTGCCTTGATCAATACATAATACGGTTATGTAACAGTTATTATCAACTCATCAATTTTTTTTTTGTTCACCCCTAACAAAGCACGTAGAAGTTAGTTACATGGTTCTCGATTTAGTGCTATATAAAAAACGGAGAAAAAAAACGACTATTTTTTGTGGGGTTTCGTTCATACTGGAAAAAAACACTAAGTGTTCAGGTTATTCATTAATAATGTTTTTTCTTTTAAACCTGGTTCTTATCTACGATGTTGAAATTCAGCCCAATCGCCATGCTTTCATTGGAATTTTACTCTTTTAAAGATGCATATGTATACTTCATCAAGAGAAGCTAGGAGAAAGAATCGCGCAACACTGCAACACATGGTGTCACCTTATAGCAAGGTTATTTTTTATTTATTTAATTACAAGAGTAATAATTATTACTATTAGTATTAGTATTATTAAAATTGTTATATTTTTAAACCCCAGGACGTTCTCGGGATTAGGGCTGGCAAATCGTGTCCCTAACAGGTTAACAGGTCTCTGACGCGCGCGAACAAATCAAGTTCTAAACATGAACACGACTCGTTTAACTCATTTATATCTCATGTTTATAACACAGTTTCATGTTTTATGTACCAAAAAAGGGAAATGAAAGATTTTCGCCTCTTAATTCTAAGTATTAAAAAAAGTCAAAAAATCAAATAGTGTACTTTTCAGTCAAACAGGTCTTATCGTGTCTTAACAGGTTACCCATTGCCAGCCCTACTCGGGATAAAAGCTAGTATATTTATATGCAATTTGTTTATCTAATCATTTTTTTTTTTCTTTTTATACCTCTAGTTTGGGCTGCAAGGTCTCTATGTCTATTGTGGATTTCTCATTTATTCCTGCGCCTTGCTGTTGATCAAATAAGAAACAAAAGGACCATTAGTTTGAAGTTTGAACTAAGGCCCATTATTTGGACAGATCAATTACTATTTCCGTGGTTTCATGGGCCATATAGGCCCAAATATACCTTACATAAGGCCCAATCTGCTGAATCAAAGAAAGCACGTTCATGATCCTGGACAATACATAACATCGAAATATGATTGGTGTTATTGATAAGAAGGGCAAATTAGTAATTTACTTGCAATAATACGAGTGTAAATGGTCCTTATACTTGCCTTTGAGATTAGAGGCTTCTTCTTTGGCACTAACCCTCCGTATTTATCTCCCATTTCTGTCCCCTAAAATAATTTGGTTAATCAATAAGGATGTTAACAATAACCAAACTGAGGTTATAACCGTTCTTTCGGCAAAAATTTAAAGAATCAAAATATAGAAGGTAACAACGTTAGATACCTATTTATATCGAAACCCCAACTGGTCCTGACCATGCATTTATTTCCACAGGATTTTTATTAAACGGCTATTTCCGCGAGAAAAGTCTATGTCGTGTTTTGTTAGATGGTTTAAAAATACAATACCAAAAAAGATTTTTTTCATTATCTTTGTTTTATTTAAACGAGTGTCGCATTAAATGATCTTACTAAGTATGTTTTGTAAACCTACTATTTCACTCGCTCTTCTTCTTTCTCTCTTCTCTTATCTCTCCTCTCTCACTCGCATTATTTTTTTTAATAATATTTATTTCTTTATTTACTAGTTTTGTGATATTTATGAACAAGTCATTTTCTTTCCAAGGGGCAATCCACATGATACACTTGACATCTCACCAACATATGTTAGTAGCTATTACATGTGAATTTACTACACTACCCTTAAAACCTAATTGGCCAAAATGTAAAAGAAACACCATAGTTATGGACCACCTACACTATTATGGTAGGACACTTCCCACGTGATTAATTTAGTTATTGGACCCCTAGAAAACAATAATGCAATTTCCTGCCCACAAAACTTTAAATTAGGTATGGTATGCATATTACATGATATTTTGGTTCAAACAATAAAAAATCTAAATGACATTTTGTTTTTTCTAAAAAAAGTTCGTTTTTATAAAGCTAATTTTGACGGATAAGTGACAGAAGTAAATATTCATAAACTATATCCCTATAATAAGAATGAAATAGTATATGATAATATGCATGCATGATGCTAACTATAGAAATAAATGAAACTCTAAAATTGAGGTATGATAGACGTTTAATTATAGATTGTTTGTTTGCTACTGAATGGGACAATTCGGAGTTGAGGGATGAATTACAAAATTTCATTGTCCAAATTATTAATTATACGATTTAAAATATTTATTCATTACAATATTATAACAAGGTTGAATAAGTACTTTTAACTTCGTTCAATAGTATCCATATAATGTATTTGCATTGATAATCAAGTACATGAACAAGTTTTAAATCATTTTGGGCTTTAAATATTCATTATAATTGATTTTTTTTATCCGGCTCTCAATTCGACTTTTATATTCCATATATAGCGAATTTAAATTCATTTACTTAAACATTATATGTTTTGTTGGCCGTTAAAAAAAATCATTATATGCCAAATGCAGTCGTAAATGTGTATATATATTTTCATATATAATTTGTGCAACATGTATCATGTGTTCTTTCAAGTTTTAACCACCAATTATTAAAAATTGAATATTTTGAATGACAATTAAATAAATGCTTTGGTATGTATTCGTTTTCTTAACCATTTATTATTAAAAACAGCCCCTTTTTGTTTGATTTCTGTCGTTCCAACATATAAGCATGAATCACGCAAAAATTAATAATTCAAAGAACCTAATTAATATTGAAAAATAAAGTTTACAATTTGGTCATCAAAACTTAATGAAACAAAGAAAGTTTATAATATTAATTACCTCATGTTTATGACCATTTCTGGAGATAAGTTCCTCGTTCCTCTCATATCCTGCCATTTTCTTCTTATGGGAGTCAACAAAAAAGTCAACGTTAATAACTCACCAAGAATTACAAAAGAACAAAGAATATAACCACAAAGATGACTTCTTTTTAATTGTACCAAAGAGATAGAGATAGAGATAGATATAGAGAGAAAATGTATGAATGTTTAAGAACTCATAACACCATAGGTTATTTATAGTTGTAGACCAAAAAAAGGCAACTAGGTCATGCTTAAATAATAAATAATATTATATATATATATATATATATATATATATATGAGAGAGAGAGAGAGAGATAGAGAACCGTCAAGAAGGAGGAATGGATAGATAGAGCAAGGATGTAGTAAGACTCAAATAAAAATAAAGGGGGGTTGTGGTTAGGAGGGAAGAGGGTTTGAGTGAAGAGGTGAGATAAGCCATGTATATATACGACAATATAATAATGTGTATAATTATATACCAATTCCATTTAATAAAATTTATGTAAATTCTATGTTAAGAATATGAGGTGGGTGGTAGTTATATCATTATCTTATACGAAAACATTTTAAATGTTATGTTTATCCATTGTCAAAATTGCAAAGGAAAGGTGACTTATATTTTGGTAACACAATTTTGCATCTATGGTTACTTTTTTCTTTTAATAAATAATAATTTTCAAGTATTGAAGGTTTCTATCCTATTCTACATACTTATAGAATGTCCATTGACATTCTTTGTTAACTAGTATTTACTAGGGCCGTAAACAAACCAAATAAATACGAACAACGTTTTGTTCGTGTTCGTTTATTAAGTAAATAATAAGTTGACGAATTGTTTATGAACACTAATTGAATGATAGTTTCGGTTCGTGTTTGTTTTTTAAGAAAATGAACGTGTTCGTTTGTGTTTGTTTATTAAATTTTGGTGTTGGACAAAAACAAATACAAGCAAACACGTACAAATAAGCATTCATAAACAATACCAAGCACAAATTAACACATATTAAATTTCAAATAAAATCATTTTTCATCAAATTATTTAAACATGCTTGACATGATTTTGATCACACAAATACCATAAATAATATCTCACAAAAATATAAAATTATCATATTAAACTTGCAACCCTCCTTTAATACAACCAAAATAATAGGAAATCAAAATAGGTAAAGTGATATTAATATATAATACATTAATATATCATTATCATACTTAGTAATTTTCACAAATAGCAAAGCTAAGATAGGGGCTGATTGTAATCTATACATATAATATTTAGGAGCAATTTTTGACACATGGCATTCATTTAGCCCCCTAGCAATTAATTCTCATCCATCATGGCACAATGAGAGAATTAATAAAATTTTCTTTTTTTTAAATCAAAAATCCCGAAATTATTAACTTTCCTAATTTATCACAATTATTAACTTTCCTAATTTTAAAGAAATTCTTCCCTTATACTCTTCCTTTACAAAGCTTTCTTCCCTTACAAAATTTAGATGATTAAATAATCAGATGGAACATAACCTGTATCTCAAATTCGTGTCATCATCCTCTCCATTTCCACAAACCCAAATCAGGCGATCGTTCGAATCAACCATTCTTTTACCGTGTTCTTCATCTTCAATCCAAGGTTTTATCTCTTCCATTCTTTATTAATCAAATCGTTCTTCATGTCAATGTTTTCTCTTTATTTTTTTCGTGTTTTTTCCAGATTTCTTTGTCGATTAAGGTATGTTGTCTCTGTTTTGACTGATTTCAATTATTTATATACTTGATTTTGTATTGATGTTCTTGGTTTTACTGATTGTTCTTGGTTTTTTGTTTATTATTGTTCAGTCATGTTAATTGTTTTGATTTTGTATTGATGTTTTAGGGTTTATATTTTAGCTTTCGATTTAGGGGTTTTTAGGGTTCGACTGATAAGATTAAGTTTTGATTGATTGTTCTTTATTTTTTGATGGATTATTATTAAGACTGATTAGGGTTAATGAGTGATTAGTGTTCGACTGATAAGACTAATGTTTATGCGTTAGGTTTCGAATTAGGGTTAATGTTTTAGGTTTCGGTTTAGGGTTAAATTGATGTTTAAAAAAACCTACGAATGGATTGTTATGATTTAGCCACATGGCACTTTGTGAGAATTAATAGAATTTTCTCTTTTTTTAAATCAATAATCATTCAATTACTTTTGGTCAAAATCATTTACTAATATTATTATTAACTTTCCTAAAACCTTGCTCAATCATAATTTATAAGAATTTTAGTTTTTTTTTAAATCAAAAATCATTAATCACTTTGGTCAAAATCGGTCAATAATATTAAATACGTATTTAAAAATAAAAATCAATAAAATGCTTCATCTTCTCTTTAAGGTTTGATTTATTAAGACTGATTAGTGGTTTAAGTGTTAGATTTCGAATTATGTTTAATGTTTAAGGTTACGATTTATGGTTAAATTGATGTTTTAAGAAAGCTACGAATGGATTATTATGCTTTTAGGTTTCAATTTAGGGGTTTATGATTTAGGTATCGATTTAGGGATTTTTTTTGTTCAATTGATGTTTTAAGGTTTATGTTTTTCAAAAAACAAGGTTTGTTCAGGCTTTCTAATGTGGTTAGAGGTGACGGTAATTAGGTGGTTTAGTTTATGACGTTATTTTGGTAGGATGAAAACTTTTGGTGGGTAACTTTTGAATGGTTTGTGGTTTGTACTGACCAACTTTTGCACGTTTACTACTCATGTGGTAATTCGTGAATTTTGGGGTTTTTTATGTTTAGAATCACTAATATTTTGGGTTATTCTTATTAGTTAAAAACACTATATTTTGCATATTATGTTATGGATATTAATGGTATATATTAATGTTATTTTGTTGTTTAGGAACTAAGATAGTAAACATAGTTGATAAGGGTTTCTTTTAAAAAAAACTGTTTTTAAAACAATAATGTTATTTTTTTAGTAAATGATTTGACCTTTCTTAAAAATTCATTGTAATCTCTTATTAATAACAGTTTTTGTAATTATGGAAATAATTTAATTTTTAACAACCAACCGTGATATTTAATATTATTGATAAAACATTAATTCTTATTTTCGGTTAGTAAATGGTTTGACTTTTTTAAAAATCATATTAATTTCTTATTAATGTCAATGTTTGTAATTATGGAAATAATTTATGTTGTACACAACCATCTGTGATTTTTTAAAAAATATTTCCTTTTGAAAACAATAATTGTTTTTTTCGGTTAGTATATGGTTTGACTTTTTTTAAACATTCATATTAATTTCTTATTAATGCCATTTTTTTTAATTATGGAATAATATTTTATGTTTTACAAACCATACTTGACAAACAATCAAAAGTAAATTTTTGGTAAATTGAAATCGTGCAATTTTAGCAAATAAAGAATCAAGGTTTGACTTTGTTTTTTAAAATTCAAACACAATCTTTGAATGCAAAACAGATTCAGTTTTTTTTACTTCTAACAATTTCTGAGTTTTTATTAACTGTAATATTTTAAATTTTGTTCAACAGAAAAAATAACAATTACTAAACCCAATCAAACAAATTTAACAAACAATTAAAATAAATTTGGTAGATTGCCATCTTTAAATTTTAGAAACAAACATTCAAATTTTAGAAATAAACAATAAACTTGTTTTTTGGTAAATTTAAAACATTGAAAGATTGAAATTAACCATTCAATAATTTTTTTTAAACATTAATTTGTAGTTTTTTGGTTTATAAATTTAACATTTTAGTTAATTATTATTTTTTTTTTGATACTTTTAGCAATGTTTGACTTCTTTAACCACCTTAATTGTTTGACACGGTTTGACTTTTTTTAGTCAATAGATACTAACAAACAATAAATTATATTTAAAAAATATACCTATACAACTTAAAAATCTACGGATTATATATGTTTAAGTTTATTTTAGGTATATTGAAATCTTTACATTTTATACCTATACATTTTAAAAACCGTCTATAATTTAAATAAAAAAATTCAAATTTTTAATTATAGCAACATTTTAATCTAAATTAATTATAGCAACATTTTAAGCTAAATTAATTTTGATTTCCATTTTATATTACTTGTGTTTTTTCATTTAACTTATGGTTTTTTTTAAGGTAATGACAAAGGAACACTGTTATCTAATATATCTAACGGTAAACAAATTTCATATATTTTACATCTTTATTTATATGCTAATGGTATTATGGAAGTAATTTATTTTTCTTCACAGTTCTCTCGAATGAAGAAAAAATTAAGAATGCGGTCGAGTGTCGCAAATTTAGAAAATTACAACTAGATGCCAAGAGATGCAAGGTCAATAATCCTACAAATGATGGAATACAAAATGTACCACCAAGTGGAGTATTTAACTGCGACTCCATTGAATCTTCACACCGTTTCAATGTGTCTAAAGATGTGGTGTATAAAGAAATATTTAGTGATATTTGAATACATTGTGTATTGGTTTCTTTTAAATCTTCATAAAATATTTCTGCTACATTTTTTTATATGTTTTACCCCTCAAAATAATTGTACGTTGGTGAACCGCGTGTAACGCGGGCAAAGATCTAGTACACTAACATATACTAAATATGATCTATCATTGACGAATTTTGAATTACTTAAATTAGAAATAAAAAAATTAAAAAACCTTAATTTGAGTCAACCTTTGTTTTCCTCACATGAATTTCTTTTTCGTGGGAATACAACGTAAAAATATTTTCTGTTCACAAAAGGATGCGTTACAATTTATAACGTGTGTTTTTATTGAGACACGTCACATTTTCAGATTAATACTTTAACCGAACTCTAGTTAACTTGCATATACATACATAAAATAATATTTGACTATGGTTAGTTAAAAGAGTCTTTCAATACATTGTTACATCATAATAACTTACGTTCTGAATTACCGAAACACATACACGAGTCCTATAGCCCGAACGGTGGTGATATGTCAAATGAATGTTATCATATGTGTAATTGGATATGTGTAATTGGATGGTAGGGAATGTGAACTCATATGTTACATGAATTCTTGCTTAATAGATTACCGTTACGTGAATTCTGTGAAATCTGTGCATTACGTGAATGGTATGTTAAATATTGTTACATGATTATCGAGACTATGGTTTTTATGTAATTTAGTGAGAATAATATTATTAGACGCATTCCAGATACTAAGTCCTATTAACGGGTTCGTTTAGCGATAAATGGCACCCGCAAAGCCTGTTAATTTCGCTAAAAGCCCAACATAACAACTCTTGTATATTATTTTTATAAAAAAATAATAAGAAACCCTAGACCCCCTTTGCGCCGTGGACAACCCCCATCCCCATTCCCTTTCCTTTCAAACAATCTTCAAGCAATTTTGTTCCATTCCAAGGATTTGTGCTGTGTGGAACCTTCAAATTTCGTGATTTCATTGCACTAGATGGTATGAAATCATGATTTACTATTTTTCTTGAGATTCTTAAAAAGTTTCACAAATCCTAACATTCAATCTATGATAAAAATAAAAAAAAATATGTGTATATGAATTGTTAGATATCATTAGGATGAATGTTTGTATGGATTGGTTGATTTGATTTTAATTAGGTTTTGAATGTTTAATATTTTGATGTTAACATGGTTACATATGATTATTGTATGATATATATGATCTCTAAATGATTAGGGTTTGTTGTTGAATCGTTTCATGATTTTAGTTTTGGACAGATTTGATGTTGCAACTTGTTTAGGTCATATCTTGTTGTTTAAGTGTCCGATTTGAGTAATTTCCAAGTCTAAAACAAAGTATTCAAAACAAGGACTTCAAAAAGTCCATCCATGCATGATTTGGACGTGTGAAACTAATTTTGTTTGGAATTCACAAAATCTGAAATCAAAGCTGATTTTTTACAGTAGTTGATTCAACCTAGAGGTTAAACCCCAAAATTCTACACATATACATAAGCATATGATCAAAATCAAATACATATGCTACACAATTAAGTGTGATTTGTAACCGGATTATACATGTTTAAGGCTCCCCAAGACTAGGGAAACCCATATTAACCATCAATTCCACATTTTTATCAAAACCCTAGATTTTCATATAAATCAAAAACGAATTATGGCATCAATTTCGGCCAATAAAAGGTACCTTGTCGTAGTTTAGACCTTAGATGACTTGTTTTAGCCTAATGCACCCATTTCCCCCTTGATTTGGCTTGGATTTGACCTTGTTCAAGTTTTCCCCGAAGTCTTTTGTTATTAAAACTCAATTAACAAACTAGTTTCTAGTGTTATTCCCATAATAGGACATAACCCAAATTCTTATTATTCGAGTCTCGTTTTAATATTTTTGCTAATCACGTCTAATGGCGTAATTAGGCGGAACAGATGATTTTGGGGTGTTACATGATTTCATTACCTTGACCAACCAAACACCTTTATTTCATTCCATCATAATACTCTATTCCATTACACCCCTCATTCCTGCGTACCAAAACGATATCTAAGTGTATATAGAAATAACATTAATGGAATTGTTCCAATTTCGTTAAAGTTTAAAGTTGTATCATAACTAAGTTTCAAATACCAAACATATATTTCAACTATTGCATATCATAGAAAGTCTATAATAGAATCATATATTAAAATGTTGGTTCATAATCATCAAGTTGGGACTTGATGACTGTACAATGAGTAGAGACTCAAAGGGTGTAAATTGGATCTTGAATAAGAACTATGAAATTGTAATGGTCAATGTGATTTTATTGATACAAATGGATCTTATATATACAAGAAGTAAACAACTAAGATGGAGAGAATATCTCCTGTTTACAGAATACATGATTGACTAATAATTACATTCAAAGGAATATTATGGTGGGAGGATTTGAAGGCATGTATCTTGAAATTTCCTAACACCCCCCCCCCCCCCCCCCGCTGTAACACCCCAACCGATGGCGGAAACATCGAGGTGTCATGTAGTGACGATTGTTCAATAGCTCATGGACTAGAAATGTAAATTTTGATACATTAAATGGAATAGTTTATTACATTGAAAGAAATACAACAATGAAAACTATCAATCTAAAACTAAAATACAGTAAATCTCAATCTAAGCCTAAGTTCCAAAAGCTTAGAAGTGATCTCATAAGAACCTGAAACATGTACGAAAATAATTTGGTCAATACAAAAATGTATTGGTGAGCATACTCGTTTGATACATATAGTAAGGAAAATTTAGCAATTCATGTGTTATTTTGCAAAATGTAATAAGTGGTATCCGGGTCAAATCAACCCTGTGAAATGAAAGGAAAATATATATAGTATGCACTAGTAGTAATGAAATACATAACAATGACAAGGACTCTCAACAGAGTCACAAGGGTATATACCATAGATCTATTCATTGAAATGCTATGCCGCAACGGTTAATGATTTGACAAGTCATAGATACACGAAATGACACAAGCAAACATACATAAGAATTGTTATTTTAGTAAAAGGAAATAGAAACTTGGTAATAGGTACATGAGTCACCCCAAAATAGTAAAACAGTAAAAAAGGGAAAAGATATACTCACTTTGATTGTGAAAGATAGATTTGCATAAAATCAACGGGAATCAATGTATTATGCTTGAACCATTTAGAATCAACAAAGTGGTCACATATAAATCCTAAAGCTTGAATCATGCGTTGCGAATTCCTAAAATTTATAACACCAACCCAAATTCTAATGCAAGTGTACATGTCCAAATTTTTAGCAACTTGAACTTGGTTCTTAAATTTAGATACATATCATTTGCGATAACGTGCTTATATAACTTTCGTTACTAGAACTAATAAAATATATATTAAAACCATTAAATCTCATTTACTTCATGAGTTATTAAGATACGTTTTTTTTTAAAAAAACTTTTAAGTCTAAAAGAAAATATTATTAAATTAATAAGTATATGAAATAAATATTCACATAACAACATCATGAAGAGTCTCGATCCAATCACAATAATTTCATTATCCATCTAATTTAGATATACTTAGTTCATGGCCTCATTATCAATACAATTTAAATACCATAATATTGATTAATGGTTACTAATTTGAATCATAATTGTGAATCATTGATTTTGATTGAACTTGCCGGTTACGAATTTAATCCGCTGTTTCATTCCTTGATTGCAAAGAAGTTATGAGGAACATGAAGCAAATTGATTAATTTAAAGTTTCACAATACCCCCATAAACTACCACTAAAGAACAAACTAAACCTTTAACTTTAAATACATATTATTATTGTGGTTTTTAATATCATTAAATAATAATAGTATGTTAGCAAGTGGTCAGTACACGCTGCTAGGAATTTGGTCCGTGAAGTTATAGTTAAACTGTTGCTGAAATTGCGAATGTTAGAGTCAATGCAAGATGGAGGTGGTCCAAGATGAAGCATTGAGCAAAATCTTTCAAACAACGGTTTGGGAAGACTTTTGGTGAAGATATCCGCTACCTACTTTTTCGTGGAAATGAACTTGGTATGAAGCTGACCGGAGGCAAACAATTCACAAACAAAGTGATCATCGATGTCGATGTGCTTGCCTCTTTTATGGGAATTCGTTCAACAGAGGGGATGTGACAACAAGAGTGCTTTACTTTTAAGTCAAAACTGAAAAAAAAAACAGGAAAAATAAGAGGAGAAAGGCAAGAGAAGGATCTTAGAGATGTTTAAGGCTGATATCATATGAAATGGTAATGGTCAATGTGATTTATTGATACAATTGGATCATATATATATATATATATATATATATATATATATATATATATATATATATATATACAAGAAGTAAACAACTAAGAGGGTGTTTGGGATTGAGTTTCAAAACAACTTATTGGCTTTTTCAAAAAGCCAATAAGTCAATAAGCTGTTTGTGTAACCCAAAAGCACTTTCTGTTTTGACTTTTGGCTTTTGGTTTTTAAGGATGGAAAAGCTTTTTTTGAGAAGTTAGAAATCGTGGCTTTTGGCTTTTGGAAAAAAATTACAAATCTACCACCCATACAACCAATATTCACAACAAGTTAAGCGAAACACTTAAAAAAACAATCTATTGACTTTTTGACGTTTCTCATCCCAAAAGCTAAGCTAAACACTTTTTTTAAAAACTACTTTAAAAAAGTTATAAGCCTATAAACACTTCTGACCAAAAGCAATTTTATATTTCCAAACTCAATCCCAAACACCCTTTAAGATGGAAAGAATATCTCCTCTTTACAAAAATACACGATTGACTAATAATTATATTCAAAAGAATATTATGGTGGGAGGATTTGAAGGCATGTATCTCGACATTGCCTAATAAGAACCCAAGTATAATACTATCAAAGCTTAATAAGGAACTTCAAGAAAGGATCAATGGTTTATCAATAAGAAGATCTGCTTGACCAATGCCAAATTATTGTCAGCCAAATACTAACTACAAGCTTTGAATTAGATTGGGATTCTAATTGTATCAAAATAGTTTTGATTAGCAATGTCATTAAGTGACGATCATTTAAAGGAGACATTTCTAAACATAGTATGTAAACTATTCAAAAGTCCACTTGGATTTTGAAAAGCATTTAAGGACATTGAATTTGATGAGATCAAACTGCAATAGAGCATTTGAAGGCTAGTGGGAACATAATTGTCCCCTGAAGTTGTATGTGAGATACAAGGAAGGTATTCGGTAAGAGTGTGTAGTGACACATTGCTTAGCTTAAAAGAACATATAGATCAAGAACACATGTAAGACATAAATCTCTTGGAATCATTGAGTCATAGGAATCTTTACAAGATAACGTATTAGATGAGATTCCTAAATCTGACGGTGTTGTTAAGTATATGAGATATACAATAAATCCTTTTGAAAAATTGAGATCATTAATTGGCCCATATCAACATATGATAGACATAGTTTGTGCATGAAGCTTAAGCGATTAAGGCTTAAGGCAAACCTGCGATATGGTGTAATCTCGCAATCATGTTGATTGGATTGACAATAAATAAAGTATGAGAAGGCTTCCTCATTGACTTCAGCTGAGATAACATAGTCAAGCATAGTAAATGCTCGCAGTCAAAATTCATAAAGGGTTGTGAATAGTTAGATTATAGTTTCATAATTGCATATTAAATAATAAATGAAACAAAGAATTATTTAAGAGTATGATAATTAATGGATTATTATTTGACAAGTCAAGAAAGAGTTCTCAAGCTTAGGAATCAGGTAATCGATTCCTAGACATGTCCAATCAGAGAAAATCTATGTAGGACATAGTGATTATTGAACTATTTTTTCAATAAATGAAATGCAATTACTTAAATAGACGTTGTGAGAGTAATGAAGTATGTAAGTCGTTGTATAGGGATAGATGAATATATACTATGGGACAGTAGTGATAAAACTTGTAAAAGATAAAAATTGACAGATTGGTTGGTATCATGATAAGCATTTAAAGTGTCAAATGAGAATTCTACAAAGTTTTGAAGAATACAGAAAATTATTCATTCTACTAGGTGTCCAATCATCGATTAATTTAATGTGACTATCGAAATATGATCCAAAGAGTTATACTTTGGATTGTGAACAAGGAATAATATTTAATTGTTAAATATTATATATCACAAAATACAAATAAATAGCAACGGCAAATATTTAGAGAAATGTTTATATGATTAGATGGAATAATCATGGTTTGATTATTTAGAGAAGCAATTGATGAGATTGTGGATTAGTTATTTCAAATAATTAACAATAACTTTTTGTTTAAAGTAGGGTTGTTTACGAGTCGAGCCAAGTCGAGCAGATCTTTGCTTGTGCATGGCTCGTTTACAAATCGAATTGAGCCGAGCGGCTTGTTCACAATTGAGCCGAAAACCGAGCGAGATTTTTCCAAGCGTAAATTTTTCGAGCAAGCGCTCAACGAGAATTGAGCAAAGAGTAATTTGGACAACCATATAAAATTGGGATGTTTCCTTCGATGTTTTTGTTGTCGGGTGATAACTAAGGTCGACTTGTCCGATGATAACACTAGTATTGAAACCCTAGTGTCCGATGATGAGGCTTAGATTGAGGCCAGTGAGACGATAAGCATACTGTAAAGAAAAGTTGTTGCATTATGACGTATGGTGATACAAGGTGACGATTAGCGATGAACCACTAATAACATAAAAAAGTCAGGACTGTCACCTCATGACTTATCGTTTTACTATTAGATTTAGGGGTTGTTTGGTTGGTTAAGTGCTGAATCATTAAGAGGTCTGAATGGTTAAGATGTCTGAATGGTTAAATGCTAAATCATTAAGTTTTCCCTCTTAATGGTTAGTATTCTTGTCCCACATTGGTAGGAGAACCTGTTAGGACAAAAAGGATTGAGGAAACCGCTTTTGCAAACCTTAGTCTAATTCATACTTCTGCAAATACTCTAAGTATAGAACTACTGAAGAAAGGAGACTAAAGTACTGAAGAATGATTCAACAAGTACTGAAGAAGAAGTATCAGAAGTTCTGAAGTCTAACCAGACAAGTTCACTGAAGAACTACTGAAGACAAACTACTCATCAGTAGTTTGTCATTCATCAGCACTTGTACCAGAATCTTTCCACCGCGTTATGTTTCAGTAGTTTAATTTTTTATTATAACTTTATCTTTTTGTACAAGTTCCAAGAATGCAACTTGTTGCAACAAGTTGCAACTTGCTTTTTGATCAAGGTTCATGCATTTGTAAGTCTATAAATAGATGGATTCATCCGTCTGTTTTAGACATTGATTTTAATTGAAACTGAAATCCTTCAAAGCTTATTATTGTTATTTCCATTTCATTTATTGAGAATCTGTTTGAGTATTTATTATCATTCACATTCAATACTTAGATTCTCATTAAACTTGTCTCTAGTTTTCAAACAACCAGGGGGAGTAATAACTCCTGTTGATAGTATAACTTTACTTACTCATTCCGCTGTGCAAATCTGATTGAACTTGCTAAACACATAAGTGTTCACTAGCAAGCAAAACATCAAGAGCATTACTGATCCAACAATTGGTATCAGAGCACTGGTTTATCTGATCACATATCAATCTAACACATTGAGAATCAGACACAGGCTCTTATTGATATTCAATAAAGGATTAAAAGTTCACTTTTATCAACATCCATCACTTTAAGAGATATTTGACAAATCAATACTTTTTAAAATAGATCCACATAATACTGGTTCTGCCAATAAACCTGCTATGCTAGTTAGAAATGAATACAATATCTGGCAAAGGAGAATGGCACATACATTATCACAGACCAACACTGGTTGTTGGAAATATGTGATATATGGTCCTCACAAACCAGTAAATATTAATCTTGAAACTAAAGTAGAAATACCAAAAGACCCAAAGGACTATACAGATGATGATTTCCTAAAACTTGAGCTTGATGCTAAAGCTTTCTCTATGTTGGCAATGGCACTCCCAAATGAAATCTACTCTGGACTATTACACTGTGATAGTGCCAAAGAGCTTTGGGACTGCCTAAAAGAACAGTTTGGAGGAACTGAAGAGGTGATTGCCAACACCAGAGAAATCCTGGCTCAACAATATGAAACTTTTGCTCACATAAATGGGGAAACTTTAACTCAACAATTTGAAAGATTCTCCTCATTAATATCTGAGCTAAAATTAAATGGTCAGACTTACACAACTGTATCTATGCTTCATAGATTTTTAAGGTCTTTACCTGAAAAATGGGAAACATACTCTATGGTCCTCAGATCCTCACCAGACTTTAGCTCCCTCACTCTTACAAAATTACATGGGAGATTGCTAACTTTTGAAAGAGAAATCGATCAAAAGAAGAAACTGCAAAGTTCTGGTAAAACTGCTGATGACTATCTACCAGGTAGTATAGCACTACTGGGACAAGATTCACCTACTTGTTCAAATAGTTTTGGATCTTTTGACCACATTGACATAACTACTGGGATCTCATCAGAAAGATCATTCCCAGGTTATGACAATGATGAATATAGTCAAACTGCTGATAACATGTGTTTTATCATGGATGATTTAAAAAATTTCAGCAATGATGACTTAGAAGAAATGGACATCTTACACCAACTGGCCATGTTAAGTATTAAAACAAACAAATTTTATAAAAGGTCGGGAAGGAAATTTCCAGGACTAAACAGTTCTACAAAAATTGGTTTTGACAAGTCTAAACTTAGATGTCACAAGTGTCAGAAGTTGGGACACTTTGCTAGAGAGTGTAGAAGCTCTAGCTACAACCAATCTCAGTCTGGAAATCAGTTTAACCCTAGCTATAATAGGAATAATGGAACACAGGAGAGTGCACATTTTGTACAGGCACAAGTTCCACAAATCCAATATGTGCCACAAGTACAATATGTACAGATGCCTGCTCAACAGATGCAGAGCCAACAATTAATCCCTCCCATTCCAGCTGCTCAACAACCTCCACAAACTCAGCAACCCTCACAACAAAGCTTGTTCACCTCAGGGTATGTTGACTGGAGCAGTCTTCCTTTTGACACTACTGAGTGCAATCCTGTTGCAGACAACAAAATGTTTGACATCAACTGGGGAGAACCTGACAATGGCAGAAAGAATTTTTCCTTAATGGCATTTGAGGGCTGCACCTCAAAATCTGCCATGTCTCAGGTATCAAAAGAATCTTTAACAAAACTTTGTTCAACTTCATGTAAAGAATCTTTTGCTCTCATAAGAGAGACTAATGTGCACTTACAAGGCAAAGCAAATGACTCTGAGAGAAAATTTACTCAGTTGAAATGTGATTTAGAAAGAAAACTTGCTGCAAAGGCAAAAGAAAATTCTAAATTAACTAACAATGTTATTGAAACCCAAGCACAACTTAAAATCATGATAGATGACCTAGAAAATGTCAGAAAAGAGCTTGCTGACACCAAGGTTACTTGTGAAAAATGGGTAGAGTCTTGTAAAGGGTACCAACTGCTGCTTAACAAACAAAGTGCTTCAAATGTTAGGTTTGGCATAGGGTACAATCACACTGAAACACCAACAGATTTTTCCCCCAAAACTACTGCAGATGGGAGAAAAATTATTTCAGATGAAACTTCTGAAGAGAAAGAATGCACATCTTTTCATGAAAACTTTCTAAAAACTCACAAAGAAAGTTCTTCAGAAGTACTGATAAAATCTGACTTTAAGCCATCAGTAGTTTCATCTACATTAGGAGTTGAGAACCTGAAAACTACTGATGACCTAAAACAAATCAAAACAGTCAGAAATTTGCCTTCAAATGAAAAAGAAAAGGCAAAAGAATGTGAAATCTGTGGTTTGTTTAACCACAAGACAGAATTTTGTAGATATAGAAAAGGAATTCAGTACAACAACAAAATTTCACAACTAGTTGTGGGAAAACAAATCAAAAATGATTTTGAAGAAAATTTTTCTCCCAAGAAACAACAACCAGTAAACACCTTTTCTCAGAAAAAGATAAAATCACAACAAAAATCTTTTTCTCAAAATTCTCTTTCAGTAGTTAGACCTACATCATCAGCAGTTTCACAAACTGCTGAGATTAAAGATCTCATGTATATGGTACAACTACTGATGACCAAGGTTGATGGTGGTCCTCAAAAGGATACCACCATTGCTCTTAATGAAAAATCCATTGCCAAAAAGACATGGATTCCTCAACCTAGTCAAGAACAAACTGTTAATGTTCTCAAGAGCAAACCCAAAGCCAAACTGGCTTGGGTTCCCAAATCTAAATAATTTGCTACTTTGTGCAGAGGGTCTCCAGAGGCTTAAATAGCATTTGGTATGTTGACAGTGGAGGCTCAATGCACATGACAGGATGCAGATACCTGATGGATGAGCACCAAAAGAGCTCAAATTGATGCTGACAAACTTACAACAGAGAAGGGTAGAAAAGCCAAGAGAGTAGAGATCATTGAAGAATTGGTAGCTAATGACTATGGTTCAAAAGCCTCTGTGTCAAAGTGGAGAGAAGGCAAACTACTGGACACATAGAAGAAATACAAGGCTGCCAAGGCTGCTAATCCAGAGAAGTTCAAAACTTCTGAAGTATCAACTTCAGTAGTTAGAACTTCTGGTGTCAAACAAAGACCAGCTACCAAGAAGAAGTCAGAGGACAATACAAAGACTGACTTCAAGATGGTGTTGCTAGAAGGCAACACAGTTGTACATGGAGACTTTGATATTGAAGAAAAGCCTCTGATAACTCAATTTAGGGATCCTTCAACATTTGCTTACCAAATTCAGAAGACTATCACTGACAAACTGCACACAAAGGTAGTTACTGAACATCATCTACCTACTTTCAAATTACCTGATGTGGTGCAAAAAGAAGACAGAAGTGAATCCCACCTGAGAGTCACAGAAATAGAAAACATTCAACACTCAAGAACATCCCAGGGATCCAGCATGGTTCCCTATACTTCAGATTTTGACAAATCTAAAGTACTGATCATCAGATGGTCCTTTACTGATGACAACTCAGTATTGGTGACAAGAAGAGATCTTACAAGCAAGGCCTACAAGTCCATGAATGAACTGAATAATCTATCAACTCAGGACTTGCTTACAATTCAACATTTGGAACCTCAAAAGGGATCTCTCACTGATGAACAGCTGAATCAACTGAAGAATTCCATGTTCAAGGAAATATGGAAGATTGTGAATGACAGAAGAAAACAACAATAAGGAATTAGAAAAGGTTTTGGCTTCATCAATCCAGGGGGAGATTGTTAGGACAAAAAGGATTGAGGAAACCACTTTTGCAAACCTTAGTCTAATTCATACTTCTGCAAATACTCTAAGTATAGAACTACTGAAGAAAGAAGACTAAAGTACTGAAGAATGATTCAACAAGTACTGAAGAAGAAGTATCAGAAGTTCTGAAGTCTAACCAGACAAGTTCACTGAAGAACTACTGAAGACAAACTACTCATCAGTAGTTTGTCATTCTTCAGCACTTGTACCAGAATCTTTCCACCGCCTTATGTTTCAGTAGTTTAATTGTTTATTATTAATTTATCTTTTTGTACAAGTTCCAAGAATGCAACTTGTTGCAACAAGTTGCAGACTTGTTTTTTGATCAAGGTTCATGCATTTGTAAGTCTATAAATAGATGGATTCATCCGTCTGTTTTAGACATTGATTTTAATTGAAACTGAAATCCTTCAAAGCTTATTATTGTTATTTCCATTTCATTTATTGAGAATCTGTTTGAGTATTTATTATCATTCACATTCAATACTTAGATTCTCATTAAACTTGTCTCTAGTTTTCAAACAACCAGGGGGAGTAATAACTCCTGTTGATAGTGTAACTTTACTTACTCATTCCGCTGTGCAAATCTGATTGAACTTACTAAACACATAAGTGTTCACTAGCAAGAAAAACATCAAGAGCATTACTGATCCAACAGAACCTCATTAAGGTTCAACCTAGTTCAGTGTTTAATGGTTCAGTGCTTAATGGTTCAGCAACATCTCAAGTCTTAATGATTCAGCCTTATCCATTCCATTCAGAAGCTAAAACAAACACACTGAATGCTACATCATTCAACACTGAATGGTTCAGAGCCTCATTAAGAGACTTACCAAATAGCCCCTTAGTGTTAATGTTCTTATTAGGTTAAGTGGGTTAGTTATATTTTATTGGCATATATTGAGCCAAATCCAATAGAATGTTATGTATAAAGCTATAAATATATATGTAATTTGTGTGTATATTTATAATTAAATATACAATAAATAAATAAAAATTTATTCGAGCCGAACCGAGCTGATTGGTTCATTTACAACCGAGCAGAAGATCGAGCGAGCATTTTTCGAGCATTTTTCCGAGCGAGCGATGAGCGAGTCATAAGCAACGAGTGATTTGAGCAACCCTAGTTTAAAGCGTTAAACAAAAAGGAGGATTTATTATCTCTTATCCAAAGAGAAACCGCATTCATCCTAGGAGCTTGGATCACACCAAATCACCATGTAATAGTTATGAGAGCGAGTGAGAGGGGGGAGACAGAGAACCTTTTCACCCAAGTAATAAGTTATTTCATCTTTAACACTTGTTATCCTGTTTTCCTAAGTAGTGTGAAACTTTCATGTGGTTGTAGTCTCATTTACATGTTTGTATGATGTTCAATGTATTATATTTTATGCACTATCTTACTAGCTTATTCCTGCACTTGGTCCGTTAGCCGATAGCGATATATCCCTGTGGTGCTTGTCTCTTTACTTGTATGCTTGCCTGTCTTCTGTTCTCTCTTTTTGAGCCGGGGGTCTCTCTGGAAGTAGCCTCTCTATCCTTATGGGTAGAGGTGAGGTGTGCCTACATCTCACCCTCCCCTGACCCTACCAATAGTTTCTACTATTCATGGGATATACTGGGTATGATTGATTGATCTTTAACACTTGTTCATCATGATCTTCTCCATAATCATTGCTTGTGAGCTTACTTGCATGGCCACCCTTGGCTAAATTTCTTGTATTGCTTAAGTGAAGATGGAGCTCGGTATGAATTAATAGTATATTTTTAGTAAAATGGTATGTTATGTTCTTGATAATTTCTTGTATTTTTTTCTTTGTTGATGAAACATTTATTTTTATAATTTATTCTTTATTCTTTATTCTTTATTCTTGTGAGTGTTATTTGTAGAAAGTGGTGTTATACCCATCACTTTACTCATGGTGTGTAAAACCCCATAAAGTGGTGGGAAAGAACCATGTGTAGTGGTTAATCCATTTGCGAAGTTTAAAAACCTACACTTTGTGATAAACCCTCGTTTATCAAACTTCAGTTGGGGCCTATATTGTCTATATACTAGACCTCAGTGTTTAGCTAATCCTTGTTCGGCATACATCGCTTACATGTGTTTATACTAGGCCTTGGCGCGGACCAAGAGTTGATGAACTCACACTAGGAATTATACGGTATGGGACATGGAAGAGGTCGTGTGAGCTCCTCCATGCCACCAACACAGGCCAGTGTGCAGTGTGGGCAAAAGGGGTGGGAATCTTCACTGGCATGGGGGTGATGGTGGTGACGTGGCACGATGGGATTGGGTGAGCCAAAACAACCGTTGGCCCCAAGTTTTTTTTTTGTTTTTTTAAATAAATTATTTTTTCACCATTTATATATAAGTCAAACTCATCCTATAATTTTTAACCCAATCACACCATTTTTACACTTCCTCATTCTCACCATTTTTGCAATTCCTCTCTCAAAGCAAACTCATTCTACCATTTTCAACATTTTTTTAAACTGCAGCAACAGTGCGTTGGACCGAAGAGGAGGAAATTATATTAACACTGGCGTGGATAAACGTCAAGGAAAATACGAGACTTTTGAGCTCATCCGGTCGGTCTCCCTGCTAGGCTAGCGTTTTAGCCGAATTTCGGGTGCTAGTCGTTGAAACACAACACACTTTTGATTCAATCTCGCATAAGTGGTTGGAGCTCAAAGCTAAGTGTGAACGCTTTGAAAAAAGGGTTTAAAGTAACCATGGATGAAGATCCTAATCAAAAAAGGACATAGCGATAGAACTTATTCAAGTCGAGTATACTTCTGTGGTCGGTTAGAGTTTTGACAATGTTTCGGCATGGTAGATTTTAAGGCCTAAATTAGATTAGGTTAATTATGTATTCTAGTTATTTTTTATTTTATGTAACGTTTTTATTTTATTATTAGGCCTAAATGTAATGTTTTCTAGTTATTATTTTATGAAATGCTATTATTTTATTTAATACAAATATTTTTGTATTTAGTTGATTTGTTTTTTTAAAAGGAAAAACGTCCATTTATCACACTCCCACCACCTTGTGCTTTTTTGAGGCTTGGAGGGAAAATTCCTACCGACCGTAACGCTCAACTCCCCTTCATCCTATAACCGCACCTTGTATTCTTATGCTCAACGTTGCACCTAGTTTTATATAATAATGCGTCGGTGATGAGAATTTGAAAATACTTTGGAAAAGATATTAATAATATGCAAATGATAACATGTAATTGTCATAAGAAAATTCAAATGCGTTCAAACCATAAATCAAGCCTGACAATGACAAAGGCCTAAAGCATTATTTATAACTATTTTGATTAATTTAATCCATCTTGTTGGCTTGCAACAGAAACTCCAAAACAAGGACAACCGTGTTATAATGCCTTGTACATCATGCAATATAAATTGTTCTTTTTCAACAATCATAAATTCTTTTAAATCAAACAACCCATTTACAGTTCTTACACTGGGTAAATTGAGGGTAGAAATCCCAATTTTTAATAGTCAAGGGTCTAAAATGAAAATATCAATCTCAATATCAATACTTGATTTCTTCAATTGTTGGTTTAATGGTTAAAGAATGTTTGATGTCACCAATGTGAAGAGTGTGTTGACCCATTGGAACCCTCCTAATACCAAATTGGTCAACCACACTCAAATGTTTGCACACATGAATGTCAAGTGCAACCCTTTGAAGCCCACCAGCCACCACATGGACCTTTTGAAAGCCCACTAATTGCTTGTTTGTGGCCCATTTACCTTCTGGCGGGCTCGAGAACACCATCACGGTGTGAGTTCCATCCATGGATCCTGTATTCTCCACGTTGATGTGTAGTCTTGTAAAAAGGGTGGAACATTTCGTGTGTGACACACGCACCCCATTGGTTAGAGTCGTTGCATTGTTGTTTTCGAGGTGGATTGATAGCATGGGGACCGAAAGGGAAGTTGAGGCTTGAGCTATGGAATGATGGAAAGTTGTGTAGCTTAGACCGTGCCCAAATGGATAGACAACGGGCCCTTTGTAAAAACGGTAGGTCCGGCCGGGGTAGTTGTGGGCCGGGTCGGCCCGCATTCCCATATTTGTCATTGGTACTTTTGCCAAGTACTCTTGTGGGTACCATGTCATAGGCAACTTTCCTCCTGCAATTTTTTTTTTTAAATGAATTAGTACCTTATTTAGGCCTGTTGTGCTATATGAGGCCCAATAACACATCTAAGCCCATTAATTTTATAAAAAGTTTTAAAGCTACTTATTTATATTTTATAGAACCTGGATTAGTTGTTCCAAACAAGACATCAGCAATAGCAGTTCCACCTGCTTGACCCGGATAACCGGCCCAAATTATAGCCAATATGCGAGGGTCTCTTTTCGCGAATGTGATGTCAACCGGGCCGCCGGACATAATGACTAGCACACATGGGCCTCTTGAAGATTTTGCAACTCTAGATATTAGCTCTTGTTGATGTCCAGGCAAGAGTATGTTGGTCCGATCTCTTTCTTCGGCTTCAATAGATTGATCAAGGCCCATAACTAGCACGGTAGCATCGGCTTGTTTGGCAGCTCCTTCAGCCGGCCCAATTAATTGGTTTCCTTTACAACTCACATCACTACACCCTGCTTGGTGAATCGTCTTAACGTATCTAGATATACCTTGTAACGGCGTTGTATACCCGCAAGCGATTCCTAATATATCCAAACCATATCACATTTAACTTTTTATTTTAATAAAAATCCACTTTTATACTTTTATAATACGTACCAGCATAGTTGCCAATCATGGTGACAGTGACATTAGAATTGGGCCCAATAACAGCAATAGTACGATGTCTTACTGTTGACAATGGTGGGCCTCGCCCACGGTTTTCTAGAAGAACAATCCCTTGACGGGCTGCTTCTAGCGCAAGTTGGTTACTTGACACTAAACACACATCATGTATCCCTAAATTTGCATACGGTTGCCTTGGCCCGTCAAACATACCCAACCGCATCTGAACACCAATGGTGTTTGCCAAGGCCCCGTCGACATCAGTCTCTTTTAATTTCCCTTGTTTTATTGCCCCCTGGGTATAGACCGCCAGAGACGGGCCACAATCCAAATCAAGTCCTAGAAAGATAAACAAAGTCATATATATAAAACTCACAACGTAAAACAAAACATGTTAAAAAATTGATACAAACCCGCTTTGATGCTGTCTGCGGTCGCATCTTCTGGTGTGGCCGTGTAATGTTGATCGGTATACATAACCCCAACCGAATCACAATCCGACACAATGTATCTATTTTTTTAGGAAAAGTAATTAAAGATAATTAAAGAAACCAAACTAGTGATTAGTGAATCATTATATTGCAAACCCATTGTCTAAGCCTTACCCGTTGAGGCGCCATGACCCGCGAATAGTGTTCTTGAGGAGATTCGAATCGGCACAGGTAGGCTTCCCATTAACTTGATTATACGAACACATCACACTTGCAACTTTACCTTCTAAAACACAAGCTTTGAATGGTACATTATATGTGTCCTCTAAATCTTGTTTGCTCACCTACATAAAAACAAAATGTATTTTAAGGTGAAAACGCAAAACAAGTGTTATAGCCATGGCGATAATAATAACAGTGGCAAAGCTTGACCCGAAGGTTCGGAGGGGGGGGGGTCGAATCCCTATATTTCCAAAATTTTCTATACGAACACTATATAATCGGAACTTTTGCGCGAAAATTCCAGGGGGGGTCGACCGCCCCCTCCGCCCCAACTAAGCATCGCCCCTGAACAATAACGATATTCTAAATAATTACCTTGGCATTAAAGCTATGTCGATTAACGCCATTCCAACTATCAAGATCATACGCGGTGTAGTGCTTACAGCACGCCGCTACCTTAAGTCTATTACCCACATTCCCTTGAAGTCCTTTAACATATCTAACCGCATACCGAGCAGCTAATGCTGGATCTTCTCCTGGAGTTTCTTGACCGCGACCCCACCTTGGATCGCGAAAAATATTCACATTTGGGCTCCAAAACGTTAGCCCCGCCATTCCTCCATTGTACATAGCTCGTGCTTCATTCGATACCACCTATTTTTTTAAACCATATTTAAAAAAAAAAAAGTACAAAGAGTGACAGAACTACATACATGAGTCCGCCACTAAATACAACTTTTATTGTAGTAATGTATTATATGGACTGCACTTAATTTAATTATTATGATAAGATTAGTAATTTTAAGTAATTGAAATATATAAACAATAAAGGTGTTTTTGTAAGATGGGTTATAACTTATTATAGTAAAGAGACCCCACAAGTTGGCACAAATTAAATCGCCCATTGGTGTCAATGGTGTCATAGCATAGCATATCAAAACTCAAAAGTATAGGCTTTAAGTTTAGTTAATTAAATATGCAAGAAAGCCTCCCCTCTATTATTAATTTTTAATTAAGGTACAATTAAATAAACACTTTCTCCATTAAAAAACAGGCACTGTTTTCATGGCAGTAAAATTTGTTTATCTTGTGACACTGCCTGCAGAATTTGGTTATCCCGTGACTTTTGACTTGTGAGTGTGACACTGTGACCACAATACCACTAGCTCCAAAAATGATGTAAGAAATTATATATTATATATAAAAAAAATAAGAGAAAATACTAAGATCATGTATAGTGGGGCGTTAATGAGGCTTTAAATTCTATTTTAGCACCCAAACACCGCTATAGTGGGGCCTTAAGGGGCGCTAAGTGGCTTTAAAATTCAAGAAATGCGTGTTGGACGCTAATTTAATAACGCCACTTTTTTCCTTGGCAGGTGGGAACCAAATTTCAACCAATAAATGTATGTATGTGGTCGCTATAATGACCTTCCACTACGGTGGGTTTAAGGGATGAAATAAGGGGGGACGGGGCACTACTCGTGAGTTTTTTCAACTTCACTGATTTCAACCAATCATATAATGCCACATTATTTCACTGATTTTCTTCACTGAAACATTTTTTTGGTGGCAACACTTCACTTATTATTTACCCACAATTAATGAGAGAGAGATAGAGACAAAGAGAGAGAAATCACGGGTACCAGCCCGTTAACTAGAACCAGAATTTGGTTTACGAGATCACTACCAGCATGGGTGGCGGCGATGCTACCGTGCTAATAATGAGGTACCCGTGACCAATTCTGGTGGCGCATGTCTCCCCTAAGAAAAGAAACTTACTTCAACTCACATAATTATAACACGTGAGGCCATCCAGTTAATTTTTAATAAGTATAGATACATAGAGATGGATGAATGCTCAATACAAATCGAATAGGTAGATCTACCTACCTGCCACTTTAATTAGATATGATTCAAAAGACATTTTTCCCGCATCTCTTTTTCTCTCACTACATACAATTATCTTTTATGCACTAAGTATAACTATTTATGTGACTCTACTAAAAAATAGATGTGTGTAGATATATACACACTCTCTCAAATAAATAGTGTACTTTTATTTCACTAGTTTTATATAAATTATTTTATGAATGAAAAAAAGAAGTTTATTTTGACAGCGAATTACATACATTCAACTATTCAAGGCATATTTCTCATTGAAGTTACTTTCAACATTAATTTAGACACTATAATTTGGCATAATTCAAATACTATCAACCAAGTAACATAAATAACAAATTGATATATATCCATTCATCAAACAATTGTAATAAGAAACGTAACATAACCTGTCCAATCTCCTCCCACAAAGTGTCATTAAAAGTCGAAGCCGTCGTAATAACTTGAGGAAACTGTGTGGCACCAAGGAACGTTGGAAGAAACCTCGTACCGGGACCCACGTCCGATACGCCATGCAAAGCCTCGGACCACCATTCGTACCCTTGGATACCTAGTCTAGGTACCGCGGCTGCATTGTTGACCAAAAGGCTTATTTTCTCTTGCAAAGTTAGTCTTCCTAGCAAATCTTTAACTCGATCTTTTATCGATAGGTTTACGCGACAAAAGGAGAGGTCTTTGGTGACCTTGTTACTTGGGTCACAAGCGAAAGGTGTTCTTGATGTTCCGGTAAAGAAAACCATGAAAGTAACTAGGATGAAGAAGAGTGAGGGTGGTGAAATAATACATTTGGTGTTAGGTTTTTGGACCATTTTTGTGTGAGGTTTGGTTTCAAGAAATATAATGAAGAGTGAATGGATATTTATAGGGTTATTATATATCTAACATGTTACATATGTGTGTGTATGTATATGTATATATGAATGTGAGGTATAGAGTGTTGGATAGTTTTTGTGTTCATGATTAGGATTGCATGACCCCTTTATAACCATGTTTGCCACTTGCTGCCTTGGCTTCAACATACATGAATATGTGTATTCATGTATATTATGATGTTTTTTTTCCTTATACGGTACTCAGACAAATACTTGAAAGAGATTTTTTTTTTTTAATTTATTTTCTTTTATGACAATATCTTGCAGTTTTTAAAAATAATATCCTAATGTTATATTTGATAAATACATTACAAGATAGACATATTCATAGGTGGAACTTTATAGGGATATTAGTGGGTTTACTCACGCGTTGCAGCGGGATTCACAAATAGGTTGCAATACAACATTATGATACTTAGGTTTTTTGTATCAAGTTACGTAAAAAAAAAAAATGTGCACACTATGTTTTAACAAGTATTCATAGAAAGAAAAGAAAGAAATGTGCACCGCCACTTATAACTGATTGCAGTTCATCACAAAAACCATGTACTTATTATTGAACAAATCTTAATAAACCAAAGGTATGTTATTGTAACAGACCAATATGAACATAAACATAACTCTTGTGTAAGCTGTCCGGTCATTGCATATTTACATAACCGTGCCATTGAAGACACCTTGCTAAATGATAAAGTTCATTTACATGACAAAAGCATGTAGTAATAATGTGATATTGTATTCACTGTCATATGAACATCACTGTCCATTTAAAAATTAAAAGTTGTGATTTGTAAGTTTGTAATAGACTTGCCCAACCTGACCCAACAGCTAAAAAATTGTGCAATGTAGCCAGTGAGCCGAACCATCTCGTCCACTTTGCCGCTGGGTAGACGCATATATACGAAAAGGGTTTATAATATAAGTATTATTATGGCACACGATAGCCAAAAAATCCCAAAACACGAGTAGAATGCAAGTGTGCCGCTATATCGGGGTGATTGCTTTGAATGGTTAAAAATCGGCAAGCCTGGCTCTTAAATCCTCAAATATCAACACATTGCTAGACTTAATATCTCTGAATTATTTAAGGATGAACCTTGTCATGCAAATAATCCAGTCCCTTTGCTGCATCAACAAAAATCTTTATCCTTGCAGACCCTTCCTACCTGCATGTATATGTGCATATTATATAGATTTTAAACCCAAAGCAGATCAATAAAAGACTACAACAACCTTAAATTGTCTAAACAAATAGCTATCATAAAACGCGTAAAACTTAATCAACTAATACCTAAAACTTTAACCAATACCTAATGAACGACACGTATATCATATCATCAATCTATCATAAAACGCCTAAAACTTAATCAACTAATAAAAGCTATAGAGCCTAAATTCACGTAATTATCATGATTAAGGTTGAAAACAAAAATGATTGAGTTGAATGATATAAAAAAATGTGTCCTGCTTAGCTTGACTTTAACTATAGGAAGACTTCAGTCACTAGAATTTAAAGTTTTAAAACTCATACAAGTTTTGCTGAGATAAGATTATTCATTGTGGTAACATAAATTATTATCTTTCATTGTCATTATATCAAATTTGTTCAAAAATATTGTTATCCCGTGTGTTTATTTAGTTTGGGTGAGTTTCATTTTCATATAAAAGTTGATTTTCTTTTAGGGGCATTTAGAGAAAAAAAGTGGTAAAATTTAAAAAATTGTAAAGAAACCATTGGTATACCATCTTAATTTTGGACAATTTGAACATATTTGTCCATGCCTCCTCCTTTATAATGTAGTATAGATATAGAGATATAGATATTGGGTTATTAATTCTTTTTGTTAGAGCATTCACATCCTCTCCATCAAACCTCCCTCATCTCTAAAATTAAAAAAAAAAAAAAACTTACTAAAAACACCCTACATCTCGTCCACAATTTTACACCCTATTTTTATATTTTGAAAAATCCATCTTCTAGCTTTTTATATATAAAAAGCTACTATTCACCTCCATCAAATTAATGTGAGTGTATTTTAACGAGGAATATAATAAAATAAGTGTTTGTGACTAAGATAAAGGTAAATATGGTGGAGGGGATGTGAAAGGTTTTTTAAAATGAGAGATAAATTTTGAAAAGTATGATTTTTTGTTATATTATCTCTACTACATTATAAAGGAGGAGAGATGGCTAAAATATTCACTTCATATCAATTTTAAGATGGCATATGAAAGGTTTTATGCTTTACACTCTAAATGTCATGAATTTGTTTTTCCAATACTACCCTTGTATGCAAAAATCACTTGTACATCCCTCCTCCAAATCAACTTACAAGAATTCAATGATGGTTTAAATCTACTCAATCGTTTATACTGATCGTGTATACTCATAAAGGTGGTTATGAATACTCATTTTATCACATTCAATTCACTAAAACATTTTGGTTTTCAATTCAATCGTTGTAAATTCAACCATCTGTCTCTTTCTTCTACTCACGCTTCCACACTTCTGTCTTTTGTGATTCTTCAATGGTGGTAAGAGTAAACATCAACATCAATCTAACCATTGAGGTATATAAATTGAGTTTCATGACGGGAGTACTCATCGATATTTTGTGATTATTCGTCGGCCTACCCGTTTCCTTCTATCTACTGAAACAAATTGAGAAGGCTAAATCAATTTTTTTTCGTTTACTTTATAATTAGGGGCTTACAAAAATTGTACGTGAAAGTTCGGGGCAATATTACAGTTGAATGAAGAAGTTTGGAAATATAACTAACTTTTGCTTTGTTTTTTTGTTAGTGATGGTGATTGCAGGACCCAGGCATAAGAGGGGCTCCCTGTTTGCTTTTATGCATTGCCTGCACATATAATTGGAGAAAAAAATGAGGGTGTAAGTCACATATTGTGTTTTCTTTAATAATGGTCGTAGGATCAATGCTAGAGTTGTCATGTAAACATGGATAAACTACTAATGTTGTGCTAGCTGGACATCCATGTAGTATAATGACTAGAGGTATTTTAAATTGTTCTAAAACTTTGGTTGCTTTAGGTTGCTCATGTAGTAATTCCTCGCCTTTTTAATGGATAACATGTGGCAATCACCAAAGTATATCATCACTGTTTTGCTTTAACCTTTCTTATCAGTCATGCACCCGCGTGTGTGAATAATGTTAGTGTACTTTTCTTGATGCTATACCTAGATTTCTATAATATTAGATGATGTTTATGCATGTGTTTTAGGTTGGATAAAACACCAGGTGATATGTAAAACAAGAAAGAAAGCAGGTTTCCTTCAAAGTAATCAATTGAGACTACAGTTGGCTTGATCATAAAAAAGTATAGTGCAAAACCTCAAGAGCAACGTAAGAAGGTAATGTACTTTTCATCTTTCTATTATAGTAGCGCAAGGATAATTTTTTCTACGTTCGGAACTTTTCAGCCTTTATCGTTTTGGGTTGTTCGATGTTGATGTAAAAGATTAGTATTGGGAGGCTCAATCGATAACGTCAATAACTTTTCGAAATAGATCATTGCAAGGTAATGTTGTTTGATTGATCGATTGCAAAGAGGTTCTCTTCATTGATTATAGGTTGAAACACACGTTTAAGCGCAAATTATAAATACATATCAACATAAAACTTCTAAGAAAAAGGAGTTTTTTAGGTTCAAACTGAATTTGAAATGGCTTACTTGGGTATGAATCTATTCAGACGGAAAGCTTATGGTTGAATATGACCTTTTGAGAACACTGTTCCTTGTGGCTACTGTTATTAGAGTTGCACCATAATTATGGGTATTGGATACTGTATTTTGTATTTACACAGTAAGTTTCCTTTTAAGGTTCTATAAATCCCAGTGTTGTTCAAGAACTTTTGTCGTGGATAGCAAAAGGTAGTTAATGGTAAATTGTAGGAATCGAAACAACATCATATAATTACGGATCCAAACGAGTTGGGCCAAATAAAAATCTTAATCATTTCCCAAACATAGGAACTAAACATTCGTGCCTAATGCATTGTCATAATTAGTGTTTTTCAAACCCGGGCTGGATAGGCTTGTCGAACCAGTCCGCCCTAGAATTGGTGGGTCAAGCGATTTGGTCAACGACCTTTGAACTAGATTACAACAAATCGAAAAGTTTTTACCAGGAACTAGATCAAGTCAGACCGCATTGAACCAGTTATGAATTTAATTATTTCATTTCCTTTGTGTGTCCTCTATATTTATAGGACTTGGGAGGGGCTTGGTTTTGGAATTCCACCGATTTAGGACAAATTAAAATTAGAAAGATAAGTTTAAATAGTGTGGCATAGAGTAACATATAAAGAAAAGGCTGTTAACATGAATATAATACATCACCTCTAATACAAAGGAGAAGAGACTCCATCACATTCCGTTTAAAACATAATTAACACCCGCTGCAACGTGCGGACATTCTCACTAGTACTACATTATAAAGGGGGGGGGGGACATGGGCAAATATGTTCAAAATGTCAAAGTTAAGATGTCATATGAAAAGGCACAAGTATAAATCACTAAATTTTACCCACTTTCTTCCATTTATACCCCTACTCACAAACTCCAAAGCCAAATATTCTCTTTAGTGCATGTTTGGCTCTCCTTATAACTTATTGACTTAATCAAAAAGTTAATAAGGAGAGGTACACGGTTCGAATCATAGGGCCAGCAAAAATACACCCCTTGACGTTGAAAGGGCTTATGCCCTCAGTGACGATGCGGAAATGGGGATTTGAAACGGGGTACCGAGGTGATGTCCTTAGCCGATCCAAAAAAAAAAAGAGAAAATATTGTTTGGGTAATGGGTTGAAAATGAGGTTTTTGTGAGTTGAAAAGGAGATAAGTTATAAGTTAGAATTTGTAACTTTTTGATCAAGTAGATAAGGAGATAGCAGAAGGAGATAAGGAGAATGAGTGCCAAACATGGCCTTAAATGAACGTTGCAAACAATTGTCTGCCAAGGAACGAGGTGAAGTAAAGAACAAATTGAACCACTTGCATAGTTTGTGTTGTAATGTCTAATTCTTGGTTTAGTATTCGGAAACCTTTAAACTTACAAATGCATCGTGTTCCCACCGCTAAGCGCGGCACCCTACTAGATGGCAAACAAAAAATAAAGTGTCATGTGGCATTATATTGTTTGTTCAAAAATGAAATTAAAGAAATACATGAATAGAGATGAGTGAGCAAAAGTGTAACTACTTTTTATATAACCAAAAGTTATTTAGATAATGGTGCAAAAACAATACAAATTTGTCCCCAGCTCACAAGAACGCCCAACAACAAAGTGCGGGTTTCCCACTAGTAGGGAATAAAATAATAGAGGGGATGTGAATTCTCTTATTATAACCCTTCACTTGTATTTTTTCAACTTCATTGATTACTACCAATCTTAAACTGCCACAGTACTTTACTAATTTACTTAACTGAAACACAGTTTTGTAGGCAGCACTACCTTAAACTATCCTAAAAAAGTCCCCACAAAAGCCTCCAAAGTTCACGAGTTCTACTTCACTACCCAAACCCACTACTCATGCCACCGACAACGGTATTCCCGTGAGAATAGCGAGATACCAACTTTATTAGCGGGTAGTGCCCCGTCCCCTTAAAACTAAAAGTATTCACAAAAGGGTGCATCCTTCTCTCGAGGAGACGAGGATGGTTTAACATTATTGATGAATGCTCAACAATACTTTTGTTTAAAAGTTGGGTCTACATTCGTGTGCAGGGATGGGCGTGATTTCGTTATGGCATCTTTCAATAAATACAATTTAAAGAAACTTAAAAACGGTTTATACAAAGATATTAAAAAATATTTTTAATTAAGATGTGATATTACATTATGGTTTTAATTATAGCGGGTATATTCCTCCACGCATTGAGGCGGGTCTGTAAATCCGTGCCAAATAACATTGTTGTCACACCACCGTCAGCGACCACCAACACTGAAGTTGTGCCGTGTTAATACGAAGAAATTAGACCGAAAGGTAAAATATAGAAAAGAACAGCTAAATCTATCTTGGACTTGTTCGTTGCGACAACCTGTCAAACGGAAAAAATAGACTTAAAAACATTGAATCACGCACACACATTACGTCTCGTAAACTCACCATATTAGAACGAAACGTAAAAGCATTGAACAACATACGCATGTTACGTCGTGTTAACTCACAAAATTCAGAACAAGATGTAAAAAGAAAAAAAACGTGAAAGTCGAAAGTATAGAAGATCAAAGTAGAAAGTTAAACGTTAAAAAAAATAGAAGTGTTATAAATAATGATATGTAAAAATTAGTTACACATGTGTTAGACAAAAAATTAAGTGTTAGAATAGTTCATGAGTACTCGTACAAATTAGTTTTTTTTTTTTAACGATCAACTAAAGTATTGTCGGGTACTCTGTACGCGGCCCCCAATGGCCGAAAGGGGCCCCAGACGGCCTCTAGTCCGTACGGACAGAGCCCTTCGGCCCACCCGTCTCCTGTTCCAGGGAAAACCCGGCCCACAAACCCGCCCGAAGGCACGACGGTAGTGAACGGTAAAACCTGGAGGGATCAAGAGTCGAACCCATGACCACAAGGGTAAAGGGTCTCTCCATCACTTCCCAACCACCTACCCCACCACAAGGGTGGGGGTATCCATCACATGCCTCCTGTGGGAATTGAACCCGGCTCCCCCAAAGAGAGAACCGACCCTTTTACCACTAGGCCACATGATCAGAATTCGTACAAATTAGTTAAACAGGTATTTTTTACATAATATACACATTTATTTGTACAAGTAAAAAAGTTTAATATATATATATATATATATATATATATATATAGGATTGGGTTCATGTGAGAACCCCATTGAGTTGAGAGAACCATGAGAACCACTCTAAACCAATAACATGATGACACATATACCTATTATCATTATAATATGGGAGGGTATCATAGTAATTTAACCCCACCCCAACCCCACCCTACCCCAACTGCCCCCTTTTTAAAAACTCAGACCCTCCTCTCTCTCTCTCTCTCTCTCTCACTCTCACACATTCCTCTCTCTCTACTTTCTCTCTCTACTATCTCTCTCTCAAACACACTCATCCCTCTATACCTTCTCTCTCTACTCTTTCTCTCAAACACACTGGTGGGGATGGTGGCTCGATGATGCAGATCGTGGTGGGCGATGGTTCTTTTGGTGGTTTTTGGTGGTTCTTTGGTCGGCGTTTGAAGATGATCGAACAGGACGAACGAACAGATCTGAAAATGGGCGTTTGAAGGTGGGCGGTGGTTCGTGGTTGTGTGGAGGTAGGGGGTGGAGGAGATGGTGGGGGGTCTGACGGTGGTTGTTTGGGCGGTGGTCGGCGGTTAAGGAGAGTGGTGTAATACCAATGGGGAGGGGGGTGAATGGTGGCAGACGAACCAAGAAGATGAACGAACAAGATGATCGGGGAGGGGGGTGAACGGTGGCAGACGAACGAACAAGATGATCGGAGAAGACGAACCAAGAAGATGATCGAAGAAGACGAACAGATCTTAACAGGTTTTTTTGTTATTATCGTTTTTTTAAATCATCTCACACACCTCTGGTTTCTTATTATTATTATTATTATTATTATTATTATTATTATTATTATTATTATTATTATTATTATTTGTTTGTTGTTGTTTTTAAAGAAGATGTGTTCTTGATGGATGATGATGAAGTGTTTTGCAGCAGGGTTTTGTTTTTTTTTTGTTTTGTTTTTTTTTTTAAATAAGAATATTTGTGATGTATGATTTTTATAAATGTTTGGTTTTGTTTTTTTAGGGCACGAGAGTGGTGTAATACCAATGTATAGATGTTTTAGGGCATTTACAGTGGTGTAATACGAATGTATAGATGTTTTTAGGGTATTTTACAGTGGTGTAATATGAATGTATAGATGCTTGTTTTGGTTTTACACTAGAGTTTTTTTGTGTAGCAGGTTGTGGATGGTGGATTACACTGGTGTAAATAATTACACCAGTGTAAATCATGGTAGATTAACACTGGTGTAAACTACACGAGTGTAAATCATGGTAGATTTACATTGGTGTAAATAATTACACCAGTGTAAATTATCCTCGTCAGATTTATGTTATTATTTGTTTTAAAAAAATCAAAGGATTTAAAAAATAAAATATAGTAAAAAATTTGATATTTTGAATAATTAAATAAAAAATTAGTATAGTTTTATATTAATTATTTCTCTTTCCATGGTATTTTTACTAAAACACCCCTAATTGTACTTTATTATTTTTAAAATAACATGTGAAGACAAAACTCTAATCATGTGAAGACAAAACCCTTAAGATGTAATCTTAACCATTGATTTCATAAGATCAATGGCTCACAATGGTTCCTATGGTTCTCTCAACTTAACATGGTTCTCAAAATAACCCAACCCTATATATATATATATATATATATAGGGGAAGTATATGCAAGAAACCCACTTTAGATGAAAAACCCAAATAAACCCAATGCTTGGTCCATATGCTTCCACATCATCTCATCCTAGATTTCACCTTATTATAATAGGAAGGGTAAATTGGACATTTACACTATCCCCCTTCTCTCTTTCTCCATATATATATGTTTTTCCCTCTTCTCTCTCTTTATTTTTTTTTTTTTCAAATTCAGATTCAAATCTCAATCCTCCCTCTCTAGGATAATGAACCACCTCCCACCATATACACCACCATTGACCACCCTAACTACCACCGTCTACCACCACCATCACCGCCTAAACAATAAACACGACCACCATCATTTATCGTCTGAAAACAACACAGCACCACCACCTCCATCGACCACAGATCCGTTAGATAAACAGAGCAATATCCTCTCTCCCTCTCTTTTCTGGATCTAGAATTGGAGTTGGGATCTGGATCTGGAGTTATGGTTGGTTAAGCTTTGGTGGATTGCTTGTTTTTTTTATATATAAATAAGCTTGGGTCATAATGAAGAAGCTTGCCTCGAAAACAGAGGGCTTATGTGTGCTTCATAGAGCTTGAAGAAGGTTGTTAAGGTATTTTTTTTTTCTATTGCTTTTCGTTGTTTTTTTTTTTTTTTTTTTTTGAGGTTTATGGAAGGATATGTGTGATCTGTGATGTTAAAGTTGTTTTCCTGGAAGTCTTCAAGTTAGAATTGTTAGTTTTTTAAATGAAAATTTCCAATTATTTGGGGATAGTTTTTGTCGCATACCAAGTGTTCGATCAAATGCTTGAATGAAAAAAAAAACTTATGTTAACCTTTTTTATTTATTTTTTATTATTATTAATTTGTTTATGTTAGATTTTTATTGGATTGGGGACATGAAGTTGATAGATCACATGTGATTGATGAATAAATTTGTAGTCTTTTTATGTTAGTATATGCCAAAACATGTTAGTGATGCCCCATTATGTGTTTGAGGATCCCAAACTAACATGTGTATCTGTTCCAGTGTTGGTTTTCACGAGTAGGCAATTGGAAGAAGGCGGCGTTGGTGATGTGGCTGTGGTAAGTGATGTTTTTTTATAAAGATTATAAATTTTTAATCTTTTAGTGAATAGGGTGTTTAAATAATTTTTGTATTTTGTTTAATAAATTTTTGGCAAGTGATTTTTGTGTCGAGCAGGAACCACTTAGAATTGTGTCTATTTTTTGCAGTCCGAGTCTTGTATGCTCACATACGATAGTGATGCTAACACATGCTAGTATATGCCCAACTAACAGGTGTTAGGGTCCATATGATATACATTAGTTTCAGTTAAACATATGTTTTAGAATATGCTAACACATGCTACTGATGTATTGTTGGATTTCAAACCATATTTTAATCGTATTTGAGTAGTTGTATTTACATAGTTGTAAAAATCGTGTTTAGTGTTGTTTATACACATGTTTGAGTATTATACACTTGGCACTTCAAAATTGAGTACGATACACATGGCATTGCAGATTTGGTATTGTTTATACACATGTTAGTGATGCTAACACATGCTAGTATATACCTAACTAACAGGTGTTAGGGTTCATATGACATACGTAGTATATGCCTAACTAACATGTGTTAGGGTTCACATGACATACGTTATTTCAGTAAAACATATGTTTATATAATACACTACACATGTTAGTAATGTCTCATTATATGTTTCGGAGAGCCCAACTAACACGTGTTATCTTTTTTCATTATATGCTAACACATGCTACTGATGTATTGTTGGATTTCAAACCATATTAATCGTATTTGATTAGTTGTATTAACATAGTTGTAAAAATCGCGTTTAGTATTGTTTATACACATGTTAGAGTATTATACACTTGGCACTTCAAATTGAGTACGATACACATGGTATTGCAGATTTGGTATTGTTTATACACATGTTAGTGATGCTAACACATGCTAGTATATACCTAACTAACAGGTGTTAGGGTTCATATGACATACGTAGTATATACCCAAGTAACGTGTGTTAGGGTTCATATGACTTACGTTATTTAAGTAAAACATATGTTTTTAGAATACACTACACATGTTAGTGATGTCTCATTATATGTTTCGGAGAGCCCAACTAACACGTGTTATCTTTTTTGTAGGTGAAGAGATGTTTTGTGTTAAAGATGAAGATGGGTATCAAGAATGAAGCATAGCTAGATCTTTTTTATGTTGTTATGATAGTTTTTTATCATTCACAAATAATTATGTATGTATGAAAACTTTTTTGATACATTTTTAGTATTGATTGTAATGATCGTTTTTATCATTTATTAAATAAATGCACATTTTATGTGATCTTTTATTATGTTCTTTTAGTATATGCCTGGTAACACATGTTAGCGATGTCTCACACGAGTTCAGAATTTTGCATCACAACACTAACGTATGTTAATTTTTTGTGCTGGAGAAAGTGCCATAAAGTAGGAGAGAGATGACTTAACAAGTGTCAAATCAACCTTTTTAAACCTAGGATTCAGAAAATTAAAGTGGCCCACTTGCTTTAGTAAGATTACCATATTGCCCTTTATCCAATTTTATATTATAGTGGCCCACTTGCTTTTGATTATTAAATAGAAATTAATCATGGACCATTGATCAAACTTGATCAATGGTCACAATAGAGTTTCTAAGGTTTTTCATGAAGATGGGGTTTCCTTTTTATCCATCCCCTATATATATATATATATATAGAGGGTTAGGATACTTTGAAAACTCATGTGAGTTGTGAGAATCATAGGAACTCTTTTAAGCCATTGATCTTGATGATCTAATGGTTGAGATCGAATGATTAGACTTTTTTGTCTTGACATGTTTTTTAAGTATTTTTTAATATAATAAAATGAATGAAAGGGTATTTATGTAAAATGGCATGTGAGAGAAAAAATATATAATATCATATTTATTTTTTTAACTTTAATAAAATGAATGAAATGGTATTTTTTTATTCTATTATTAAAATAACCACATTTTTTAAACTTTAATTTATTTTTTTATTCATTTATTTTTCTAAAACAAATAATACATTCAGTAAACCATTCAACTCAGACGTTTTTACACCAGTGTAAAATTTCTAAATTCTAACAATTTTACATCTGCTAATTTGTCATCTCTCCCCATGTATGAAAAACAGACGTTTTTACACCAGTGTAAAAATTTCAAAATTCTAACAATTTTACATCTGCTAATTTGTCATCTCTCCCCCATGTATGAAAAATGTTTTTACACCAGTATAAAAAATTGTAAAATCTACCATACACAAAACTATTACAAACAAAGATACATTGTATTACACTAGTGTAAAAAAAACCACAACATCTATACATTGTATTACACTAGTGTAAAAAACCCACAGAAAACAACATCTATACCACAAACCAACATCTATACATTGTATTACACTAGTGTAAAAAACCCACAGAAAACAACATATATACCACAACTTCTACAGAAAATACATGAGTGTAAAAAAAAACCAAAACTACAAAAGATCTATACCTTAAGCATCTACACATTTCATATTTTATACTGGTGTTTTTACATCATCATCATCTTCACAGCATCTCCTAACAAAAACCCAAAAAATTAATATTAATAAGTTTACACTGATGCATAAATAATATCAGAAATAATAATAATAATAATAACATAAATAATAATAATAACAACAAGAATTACAAGTAAACGGCGGGTAAACGGACAACAAGCTGCGTCGTTACCCCTTTTTGAACAGCAAAGCATACTCTATTAAAAATAAAGCTTGTGTCTTTGGCCGCAGGAGAGTTACTCTGCACCACCATTTGCACTCGATCTAAAAACCGGATTGCTTCGGGAGCAAGGCCCCCAAATGTGTCAAAAGCGAATAGCACAAAGACGTGTTGGTTTTCCAGACAGGCAGCTTCATGTTGGTCAACTTTCTTTGATTCAGCTTTTAAGACTGTTTGCCCTGCCACAAACCTTGAATCCGGAAGTCCCACCAAAGGAGACACCCCCGTGAGATCAACGCATGCGTGTTTGCCTTGCGCTCACCTGAACACAAGGACATCCACTGGCCTTATGGTGGACCACCCCTCAAGTGGATCCGTCAGAAAGTTAATCGGGGCTTATTTCCTAGCTGAAATCCCTGCTCTTCGTAAGATGTCCTATAAGACGTCTCTGACTAGGTCATGTCTGTATTTAAATCCCGGCAACTCCTTACAGTGAAGGGCATGCTCCCCAAATTTATCTAAACATGCCTTTTTACAAACTGGACACGGCTCATCAACTGAGAACATGGGAATAATAAGTCTTTACTTAAGGATAGCCCGATATTCAATACCCGACATGTGTTGCCCAAGCCCATTAATGGGAAGGACAGTCAAGAAATCTTGAGCATGCGCTCCTTGAAGGCATTCAAACACCGCTTTCTAGCGCGAGGACATGGCAAACTTCTTTCCCATGGTCTGAAGGGTTTTACCGGTAAAAGCACTCACCAAAATCTTTTGAGGTTTTTTAGGGGCGGTGTTCTTATCCATATACCCGCCCAAATCAAAGTCGGGGAGAGAGTTGCGAATGTTGTCGAAGGCAAGCTCAATAGCTCATAATCCAAGTCCAGCTCCACCAACCCGCTATTTAATTTAAATATTTAAATATTCCAATATAGTCTTCCTTTTTTAAAAGTAATAACAATTAATATATTTGGTACTCACGAAAGGTAAAATGTTGAAAAGTTTCAATGGAATACACTCACGGATGTACGAATCTAATGTTTTTTTTCACAAACAGCCAAACCACGAGAGAAGATAATTAATTATTAAATAAGTGAAAAACGTTTTATTTTACTAATATCTTTATTATCAAGAGAGCTAAAATAATCAAAGATACAACTATTTTGTTTTAGATAAGTATCACATTTTAATGCTTGTTATTATAAGGGGGACGGAGCGCTATTAGAATTGGCCACGGGTAGCACATTACCAGCACGGTAACATCGCCGTCACCAGTGCTGGTAGGGGTCCGTGAACCAAATACGGGTTCTATCTAACGGGCTGGTAAGAAGATTAATTAATGCAATGGTCACTTTTTATAATATATTTTATTACTTTTTTGACAGTATGGAATTTATTTAAATGAAACGGTAATATTTTTTTGACCGTTATTTTTTAAATGGTATAAATTGTGCACGGTTTAAATTAAAAAACACAACCTACATTAACCAAACTACTTAAAAACACAAACAAAACAAATGGATCAAAGGAAAACAAAGAGTGTTTCGAGGGGTGCGAGGGGAACCTCGAAATCTAGGGGTCGAGGCAAAGCTTCGAGTTCGAGATCGGCTACGGTTGAGCCATATAGGCCCGTGCTCAATTTTCCACCAACCCAACCCCAACCCCAACAACAACCGTTTTACTCACAATACACACAATTCCCACAATTCCCACAAAGCCAACCACCCATTATGTATCAACAATATATTACGCCGCCTCAATTAACAAATTCCCAACTAGAAGACTTCGAGCTCAACTTAGAAGATGAGGACGATGAAGAGGAGGAAGCTGTGCCAGAGACACAGTTCGAGCAACATGTAGATGAACAGATAGACGAGGAAACGGGTGACCCGCTTGAGGTTGAAGTTGAAGAACTTGAAGCAGGGGTGAAAAAGAAATATGCAAACCGTGTGAAAGCTGTGAAGTGGAATACGGCACAAGAGGTTGCTTTGGCAAAAGCTTGGTGTTATGTGTCGGAGAACAAGGAGAAGAGTAACCAAAGAAGCAAGGGAAGTTTTTGGAAAGCGGTCCAAAAACATTACACGTCACTGTTGGGTTCTTCCACCCGAACGGTTGATCAAATTACTTCTAAATGGACCGCCATGAACCCACAAATGAATGTGTTCAATGGACTTCATCAACAAGCGGTAACAATTATGACATATTTAACTTAGCGTTTTATTTGATTAAACGAATTTCTCTAAGTTATATTTCATTGATGGTTCTATTTAATTATATAGGAGCGCCTACGTGAGAGTGGATGTAGTGATCTAAACGTCATGCAAACGGCGTTGAACGATTACAGAAAAAGCCATCCTTCGGGTTTTAATCATCAAGCGGCATGGGAGATTGTAAAAGACCACGACAAGTGGAAGAAGCAAGTGTTGATGGGTGAAGAACCGTCCGACAGTCATTCGGACAAGAGACGAAAGTCTTCGGAAAGCGGCAACTATCAGCCGACTGCCTTTTCCACACCGGACGATACCACCCCCACTAGCTGCATGCCGGACCTCAACGAAGATACCAACCCAACGCGACCCAAACGGAAATCCAAGAAAGCCGCCGCCGCCGAGTCTTCCGGCAAATCATTGGTTGACGAACTCGGGTCATACCGAGCAATGAAAGAAGACAAACTCAACCAGTTGGTCACCCTACAATCTCAACAAGGCGAAAAAACAATGGCATTTTTAGAGGAACAACGCGAATTGTTGAGACAACGGCAGTATGACCACGACTTGAATATTTACACAAAACCACACGAGCACCTCAAAGGTAAATCTTTGGAGTTGGTTTTGAAACGTAAAGCTGAAATCGCGGCGAAATACGAATGGGAGCATTATTGGGTTGAAGACGACGCGGATGATGATGGCGACGAGTAGGATGAGGGCGTTTGTATTTTTATTTTAGTAGATGTTTTTTGTAATTTTTTTAATTTTAATGGGACGGTTTATTTTTAAGTTTTACAAACGGTAGTTTTAAGTCAAACAGTCATTTTTTTAGTAAAAACGGTAATTAAAAAAAAAGAAAACTAAAAATAAAGATTTCAGTGAAGTGAATCAGTGGAGTGATGCTTACAAAAAACTGAATCAGTGAAGTAAATCAGTGAAGTGATGTGTCAGTGCAGGATTAGTTGAAATCAATAAAGAAAAAAGAAAATAAGGGTAGCACCCCTTTCCCCCAAGTAACATGTTACTCTTTTGACAATACATGAAAGATGAATCTAATATCACAATTACAAATCATAATACCAAACTTCACAATGGCTTACTTTTCTAGTAAATAGAATAAAATTCAAACCTTTTATAGCTTAACTAGCTGATTACCCCGGAAGGGTTCCGGGGTTGAAAAATCTAATTTTACGTGATAACCTATTGCAAATGGCTCAAGTTAACTAACCACAAAATCTCTCAATCATTGCATGTTCATAGTATTCTAATCAGTAATAACTCATATTCCCTAATCTAAAACCTAATCAGTAATCATGTAAATAATCACTTATGTAACCTGCAACTATTCAAAAACTCATCACATTTCTCTAATTTCTCACATTCTAATGACTCTTATAATTCCTAACCTAATCAGCTAAACAAACACTTAAGTTGGAAGTTGTAACCATTGCATTTCATTATGCCACGTTGCATAATCAAGAGATGGTTGAGACCACCATTGAACACCACGTCAGCAACTATCAATTCTTCCCGGGAGCGTCCCAGAGTTGAAAAATATAACCATTCTAATAATACTAATACTAATAGTAATAATTATTATTCTTGTAATTAAATAAATAAAAAAATAACCTTGCTATAAGGTGACACCATGTGTTGCAGTGTTGCGCGATTTTTTCTCCTAGCTTCTCTTGATGAAGTATACCTAGTAAAATTCCAATGATAACATGGCGATTGGGCTGATTTTCAACATCGTAGATAAAAACCTAGTTTAAAAGAAAAAACATGATTAATGAATAACATGAATACTTTGTGTGTTTTTTTCCTGTATGAACGAAACCCCACAAAAAATAGTCGATTTTTTCTCCATTTTTTATATAGCACTATGGTACTCGTTGGAAAGATAATAAAACGCTCGTTAATTTGGTGTAATTTTTTTCTTTAAAAAATCCCGTATATAAAAGATATAAACGTTTAAAAATTATAGGAGAAAACATGAGAGATAAAATTTTAAATTTATTTTTAAATTCTTTTTTTACTAAAATAACTCAATTTAATTAAAAAAGAAAATAATTCAAAAACATTAAAATCTTTCAATTATGATGCCACGTGGCAGTTTCATAGAAAAGTTGAAGGCACCATTACACGCCACGTCAGCAATGTTCAATTCTTTTATATATATTAATTAATAGATTCTAAGTTTTGATATTTTAAAAAAATTACGATGGCATAATTTTAATCCACTAATTCCATTATAAAAAATCTATTATCTATTATCTATTAATATATATAAAAGAATTGAACATTGTTGACGTGGCGTGCAATGGTGCCTTCAACATCTCCATGAAATTGCCACGTGGCATCACAATTGAAAGATTTTAGTGTTTTTGAATTATTTCCTTTTTTAATTAAATTGAGTTATTTTAGGAAAAAAAAATTTAAAAATAAATTTAAAATTTTCTCTCTCATGTTTTCTCCCATAATTTTTAAACGTTTATATCTTTTATATACGGGATTTTTTAAAGAAAAAAATTACACCAAATTAACGAGCGTTTTATTATCTTTCCAACGAGTACCATAGTGCTATATAAAAAACAAAGAAAAAATCGACTATTTTTTGTGGGGTTTCGTTCATACAGGAAAAAAACACACAAAGTCTTCATGTTATTCATTAATCATGTTTTTTTTTTCTTTTAAACCAGGTTCTTATCTACGATATTGAAAATCAGCCAAATCGCCATGTTATCATTGGAATTTTACTAGGTATACTTCATCAAGAGAAGCTAGGAGAAAGAATCGCGCAACACTGCAACACATGGTGTCAGCTTATAGCATGGTTATTTTTTTATTTATTTAATTACAAGAGTAATAATTATTACTATTAGTATTAGTATTATTAGAATGGTTATATTTTTCAACCCCGGGACGCTCCCGGGAAGAATTGATAGTTGCTGACGTGACGTTCAATGGTGGCCTCAACCATCTCTTGATTATTCCACGTGGCATAATGAGATGCAATGGTTACAACTTCCAACTTAAGTGTTTGTTTAGTTGATTAGGTTAGGAATTATAAGAGCCATTAGAATGTGAGAAATTAGAGAGATGTGATGAGTTTTTGAATAGTTGCAGCTTACATAAGTGATTCTTTAGATGATTACTGATTAGGTTTTAGATTAGAGAATATGAGTTATTACTGATTAGAATACTATGAACATGCAATGATTGAGAGATTTTGTGGTTAGTTAACTTGAGCCATTTGCAATAGGTTATCACGTAAAATTAGATTTTTCAACCCCGGGACCCTCCCGGGGTAATCAGCTAGTAATATATATAAAAGAACTGAACATTGCTGACGTGGCGTGCAATGGTGTCTTCAACCTCTCCATGAAACTGCCACGTGGCATCATCATTGAAAGATTTTGTGTTTTTGAATTATTTCTTTTTTTAATTAAAAAAAGATAAACATAAAACCCTAAATTTATCTCTCTATCTCTCAATTCTCAATTACTAAAATTAAATTGAGTTATTTTAGAAAAAAAAAAGAATTTAAAAACAAATTTAAATTTTTCTCTCTTATGTTTTTTCCCATAATTTTTAAACGTTAATATTTTTTATATTCGAGATTTTTTAAATAAAAAAATTACACCAAATTAACGAGCGTTTCATTATCTTTCCAACGAGTACCATAGTGCTATATAAAAAACGGAAAAAAACGACTATTTTTTGTGGGGTTTTATTCATACAGGAAAAAAAACACAAAGTGTTCAGATTATTCATTAATCATGTTTTTTCTTTTAAACCAGTTTCTTATATACGATGTTGAAATTCAGCCCAATCGCCATGCTATAATTGGAATTTTACTCTTCTAAAGATGGATAGGTGTACTTCATCAAGAGAAGCTAGGAGAAAGAATCGCGCAACACTGCAACACATTGTGTCACCTTGTAGCAAGGTTATTTTTTATTTATTTAATTACAAGAGTAATAATTATTACTATTAGTATTAGTATTATTAGAATGGTTATATTTTTCAACCCCGGGACACTCCCGGGATAAAAGCTAGTAATAAATATTTAAAAGAAGAAAACGAAAATTACTTTGCCACTCGTGATCTATACTCTTGATCACTATGTAAAAGGTAAGGCTCATAATCTGGGTTGAAAATTGTGTCCGTGTTGGTCTATTTTTAATTTTTGTTTAATTTTAAGTGGTTAGGTTACTCTCGCGTGTACACGCGCGTGGTATATGTCTATGTCAAATGAAAAAATATCTATAAAGATTGTAGTATGCAAATTTTATTTATTGAAAGTTACGTAATACAATTCGTATGAATTTTGATTGATTGTAAATTATCATAAAAAAGTTTAATGTTACCCAATAACAGATATATGAATCAACAAATGTTTGATTTGACGTGATTTAAAAACAAATAATGAAATGAATAAACATATATTTATTGTATATGCACTTTTGTATGTTGTGTTATGTTGTTTTGTGTTTGCAGTAGATTTGTGCATATTTAACATGTTGTATGCTATCTACCATTTGTGCAGATCCAACCCATATATGCAAGTCAATTGCTGACCCATTTGAAAGTCAATTGCTGCATATTTTCACATATATATGAAGCCTCTGTATGACCCATTTGGAAGTCTACTGTTGCATATTCTGAGTGGATCAAGTCAACTGCACATTTGTCATGGGTCATGGGTCATCAGCAAGTTCAAATAGGTTACGGGTCATCAGCATATGCATATATATATATGCACTAAATGGGTCAACTGCACATATATGCACTAAACTAAATGGCTCAACAGCTGATATGCACTAAACTAAATGGGTCAACAACTGATATGCACTAAACTAAATGGGTCCACAGCTGCACTAATATAGCCAAACCACATTTTACATACAAAAAGCATGAAGTTTAAGCCATCAGTTTACATAGCACATCAGCTTACCATTGTTTATCATACCAAAAGACTGAATGACTATGATCTTAAACTACTAACACACCTACCTACTTCCAATGACAATCATCATTTGAATAGTAGGGTGAATATAATGGATCATACTCCCCTTCATATGGATCTTCATACCAATCATCATCTGCCTCAATGTTGCGATAATCAAATGTCTGCTTCAACACATCTGGATCAATATCCGGAATTAGGTCATCATGCTCAACCTCTTTCTTAACCTGCTCAAAAGGATCATTCTCAACCTGCTCAAAAGGATCATCCTCAACCTGCTGCCAAACTTATTCTTGCCAAAGCTGATGAAAGACAAGTCTGTTTTCTAATGCATCACAGTCAGGATCAATATGCTCAACATATATATTAATTGATTTCTCAGTTTCATCAATCTTGTTCAACAAGCGTACATCATCGTCATTTAACAATTATGTTAAACACAGTCCCAAGCCTTCCAATGGCAACCTATAGTAAAACCTAAACTCGTCATCCTGATAATAACCAAGTTCCACCAGCATGTCATACAAGGTGATTATAGAGAAATAATCATAGTTCACCTCATCGATGTAGTTAAACATTCCCGTTAACGTACATCAGATTTACGTGCGTTGGATCAAACTCACCAATGATGAATTTTAATTGAAAATTTTTCGATAGAGTGACCTGCATTGTTGATTGTTAACAAAATTTTCAGCTTGCATATTATGATCATTACGGGTATAATAAACATCGGGTTTCAATGTAAGATGTGGATCTATTGCCTTACCGTATTGTTCTTTAAGATTGACTTCCTCTTCCCCAGTTCGTACAACCCATTGTGTCATCTTCCTTTTCTTACGATCGTGAATTTCCATTTGTGTGTCAAGTTGTGGATGTGAATGGGTTTGGAGGGAAAGCAGAGCAGATGTGGATGTGTAGGGAAAAATTGGAGGGAATCGGGTTATAAAGGAGAAAGGAGAGTCAGGGACGTCTGGTTATAATTTTATACATGAGTTGACGAAAATGCCCCTGACTTAACGTCAAAAACTTAACTGGGTTAAGTCGTTGGACTGTTTTGGCCTATTTTCTCAAAAGTCAGGGATTGTTCAAGCAATTTTTAAAAGATTGGGCTGGAGTGGCAAATTGGGCCAAACCATAGGGACGGTTTTAGTAATTTACTCTAAAAATAAATGGTAAGTTTTGAGATTGTTGCAAATGATTTGTAATAAATTATAATACGTATCAGGGCCGACCCTGAAAATTCAAATGCCTGGGCCGAGCTGTAAAAATTGTGCCCCTTAGCCTTAGCTTTAGACCTTAACGAAATAAATAATGTAAACTATTTTTTTAAGCTACGATTAAAGTAATATCAAATTGATAGATCAAACTTTATTTCCCACTTAGGTTGAAGTCTAACGGTAGAGGGAACAAACCCTCTTAGGGGAGGTTGGGAGTTCGAATCCCACAAAGTATGAAAATATAAATGGGTGAAAGTTTGGAAATTAAAAAAAAAATTGTTTCATAACAAAAATAAAAGTTAAAAAGGAAGTCAAAACCAACCGGTAAAAAGCAAAAACAACTAAGTATGAACCCTCTTCATTTCATCTTCTTTATCTTTTCTAGTCCTACACCAATTAATAAACCTGCATTTTTTTTTCTCAACCCATTTCATTTTTTTCTTTAATTCTTAGTCTCTCTCAACATTTCTTTACTTTCTGTTTTATATAAACTACCATTCACTTTGATTAATAATTTTGGGGCTCAAACATACAAAAATCCTTCGAATTAAGGATATAACTGTTAAGAAAATTTGGATTGCCGGATAATCAATGTGCCATAGAGAAATTGGGCACGGGCAAGGAGTCCTCTCCACACCCCTTAAGGGCCAGCCCTGCTACGTATATCAATCCTACTTCATACTTCTAATAAACGACTTTAAATAACATCACATGGAAACACACGTTCTTTCTCGTATAAAATTTCTTAATTTAAAAACGATACATTTTTAAACAATTATACGATAAACATAAATAACGTTTAAAAAACGAGATTAAAATTTTTAAAACTATAACTTAGTGGCAACATCACGTTCTCTCTCATATATAATTTCCTTGATATAAAAATTTCATATTATAAAAAAAATCATACTATTAATAGAATATGTTTTAAAAAAGATAACATTGAATGTCAAAATAACATTAACATTTTTAATTCGTTTAAACATTCAAATTAAATTAAAATTTTACAATTTACATAACGTCTTTGTTTAACATGATGATAAAGTTACATAAAATAAACTAACTCTAATAGTAGACAATGTTACTGTTAAAAGTGGTACCTAGTATATGTCACTTTTATATATATATATATATATATATATATATATATATATATATATATCATTTCTTATTATGTTATTTTTATTAAGTGTTTGTTTCTTTTATTTCATATTGGGCTGTTGAGTGAATGGACGTTTGGAGCAGCTAGACTTAAATAAAGGAAAGGAAGCTGGGCTTGGGCTTATAAAGTTTAGTGTTCTACCGGTGGGCTCGTCACAATAGGGTTTCTTCGTCGTCCTCTATAAATAAGATGTTCCAGTCTTCTCATTGCTGCTGGAAGTTTGTGGTTCAGAATTTTTCCTATTTGAGTCTCGAGTGTTGAGTAGTCTCTCATTCTTAGTTGTTCGAGTCTGTTATTGTTCTCTCATTTTTTTCGTTTTCTTCTCTTTGTAACTAGGGTTTAATCTATCGTTTTAAATCAGTGTTTTCTTAGTTGTTTTCTCATCAGTTAGTGATTAAGGAGAAGTGGTTCAGATAATCCGTCAATGATCTGAACAGAGTGAGGATGTAGAGAGTTGTTGATTGATCCTGTCTAGTTGATTAGGGCTGTTTCTTGGTTTGTATAGATTTGCATGTTTGTGCTTTCTGTACATTTGAGGTTTTTGGTTAATAAAGTTGTTTGTGATTTGGTCATTGTTTCTGACAAGAGTCGAGTCACAAAATCTGACATGGCATCAGAGCTTATGCTCTTGATTTTGAGTCTTTGATTGTTTTGTTTCCGCTGTGATTTTGTGTAGATCTGGTGCTGGTTTGTGTCGATCTTGTTCTAGGTTGGGTAGATCTGGATACAAAGTGTCAGATCTAGGGTTTCTGAGTGTGTTCTTGATCTTGGTTCTGTTTCTAGTATCGGGATTGTCTTGAATTGTTAGGGATCTGGTCTAGACCATAGATCTGGTTCTTGACTGGGGTGTGTGTATTGTTCTTGTCTTGGAACTTTTCGATCTGTCTGGTGATCACTGTTGTTCGATCTTCAAGGAACGGTGAAGAAAAGGATTGTTGTGCTTTGGAGTGGTATTCTTATTGCTACAATTACACTCACAGCTCTGTACCCTAAGTGAAGGTGCAGGCTGTGAGTTTTGGAGAACCTTAACTTGGGTCCCCTTTTGGTGAGATCTTTCCTTTTCATTATTGTTTTTTTGTTTTTGTTGTGTCTAGAAGTCCTTAGCCGGGTTAGGGGGACCGGAATTTGATCGATTCTTGTGTGTGGTTACTTGTCTAGGTCTAGGAGGCTCCTGAGTTATGACCTGCGCATGCACCTTGAGTGACGAACCTGTAATCGGGATCACTGACTTGGCTTTGCCTTATGTTGTGTGATTGATTGGTTGTTTTGTGGTGTTTTCTTTGATTGAATTGTTCTTCTGTGCTTGTGTTGTATTGTGGTTGTTTGTTTGTGATTCTTGCATTATCTGTGTTCTGTGTTCAATATGGAAGGAGATAATTTGTGAATGATGATCTTGTTGTTAATGCTGATGCTGGTAATAATAATAATAACAACAATAACAATGGTTTAGTTAATAATAACAATAACAACAATGGTTTAGTTGGAACACTTGTTAGTAATCTGGATATGAGTAATCCATTGTACTTATATTCTACTGATTCGGCTAATCTAACTATTGTTAGTGTGAAACTTAAGGGCACTGAAAACTATCTGTATGGGCTAATGCTATGCTTCTTGCTCTTCAAGTTAAGAATAAACTTGGTTTTATAAATGGTGAATGTGTTAAATCTACTGATGATCCTGTGTTAAGTAGACAATGGGATAGATGTAATTCGGTGGTTTTAACTTGGATTCTTAATTCTGTTTATGAAGAATTATATTTAGGATAAGTTTACTCTAAACTAGTATCTGAAGTTTGGAAAGATTTAAAAGAAACATATGATAAAGTTGATGGGTCAATAGTGTTTGATCTTTATCAAAAAATTAATTCTTTCTCTCAAAATGGATTAATTGTGGCCGAATATTATCATAAACTGAATATAATGTGGAAAAGATTGGATCAAATCTTGCAGTTACCTACACGTGTTTGTAATGCTTCTGTTCAATTTAATGATTTTAGCAATATGATCAAGTATATGCAATTTTTGATGGGTTTAGATAATATTTACCATTCTGTCAGAACTAGTTTGTTGATTAGGGAGACTTTACCTACTGTTAAAGAGGCATTCTCTGTTATTTCCAGAGAAGAGTCTCATAGGAATTCAAATGTTTTGAATTCTAAGGAAACCAATCCTAATGTGGGATTCTTTTCTAAAGTTAATCAAGGACTGGAAACTAAAAAGAAAAATGTTAAAAATCCTAGTCAGTCATTAAAGTGCACACATTGTAATAAAACTGGTCATAGTGTTGACAAATGTTTTGAGATAATAGGTTATCCTAGTTGGATGGAGTCTAAAAATATTCAAAATAAGAAAAGTATTGGTAGTAACAGTTTTGGTAGTTTTGTTATTGGTAATAATGACAATGCATGTCCTAGTGTTCTTACTACTAATCAGGTTAATCAGCTGTTAAGTTTATTGGCTAAGAAGACTGATGAAGGATCTACTAGCTGCAATGCTGCAGGTAGGAACTTAGGGTTTTATTGTTCTTTTAGTTTTGGAAGTGCATGTAACCCTGTCTATACTTTTGCTTGTATTAAAGATGGTTATAAATTGTTAGGTTGGATATGTGATTCGGGGGCTAATCAACACATGGTTATGAATGATGAAAAATTAATTAATGGTATTGATGTCACTGAATTAAATATAAAAGTTAATCATCCAAATGGTACTAGAACTAAGGTCACAAAAATTGGTGATATTAAACTTAGTGAGTCTGTTACCTTGCATGATGTTTTTGTTGTGCCTCACTATTGTGTTAATCTTCTTTCTGTGCATAAGTTAGCAAGAGATAGTAAATTGACCATGGCGTTTGATGAGTTTAAATGCTATATTCAGGATTCTTCAACAAAGAGAGTCCTGGTGACTGGTAGTCAACTTGATGGTCTTTATTTCTGTGGTGAGTCTGTTAGTTTGTCTACTATTAGTTGCAATAGTTTTGAAACAACAAATTTGTGGCATTCTAGACTTGATCATCCAGGGGATGTTGTGTTAAAAGTGCTTAAAAATGATTTAGGGTTAACACACTTTAGTAATAATGAACCTTGTGATGTATGTCACAAAGCCAAACAACATAGGGAGCCTTTTCCCATTAGTGATCATAAGACTAAATGTTTAGGAGATGTGATTCACCTTGATGTTTAGGGACCTTATAAAGTAAAAACCAAGGAAGGTCATAGATATTTTCTAACCATAGTTGATGATTACACTAGATCTGTATGGGTTTACTTAATGAAATATAAAGATGAAGTGTTTGAAATTGTACAACATTTACAGTAAGTCTAAAAACTTAGTTTAAAAAACATGTAAAAGTTTTCAGAAGTGATAATGGTACTGAATTTGTAAACAATCAGTTCAATTTTTTTTTGTAAAACTTTAGGCATATTTACACTCCTCAACAAAATGGCATTGTTGAAAGAAAACATAGACATTTACTAAATGTTGCTAGATCTTTATTGTTTCAAAGTAGTTTACCTTTGATTTGTTGGTCTGAGTGTATTTTGACTGCTGCTTATCTTATTAACAGGACCCCGTCTTCAGTGTTAAAAGGTAGGACCCTTTATGAATTAGGTCATGGATTTAAACCCTCTTTAGATCATCTTAGAGTCTTTGGATATTTATGTTATAGTACAATTTTGAATAATTCAGACAAGCTGAGTAGTCATGCAGTTAATGTGTTTTAATAGGCTATTCTTTTGAAAAAAAAAAAGTGATACAAACTATGGAATTTAGAACTAAAACAAGCAATGTTTTCTAGAGCTGTTAAGTTCTGTGAGTTCATTTTTCCTTTCAAAGAAATAAAACCTACAAAAGAAACTGATTTTTCTGATTTAAAAATTTTAAACCATATTTTTTTTTTAATTTTTATGATAATGATAATGACAAACATCCAAAGGATATGGTAGTTCCCAATGATGAACAGAGGCTGGGTTCAAAATAACAAAGAATCAGATTGTCTTAGGTCTCAACAATCTACTAATGTTTTTGATACTACTGTAGATAGGGCTGAATCGTCTTCTGGTCAGCAATCTAGTAGGACTAGAACTAGTATAGATAGGGCTAAGTATGACAATCTTGAACATGTTGAAATAATTAACAATTTTGAGGGAAATCAATCTCCTAATGATCCCAACAGTTGTGTTAGAAAGTCTACTAGAAAAACTGTTTTTCCAAGAAAACTTAGTGACTTTGTGATAGAAGGTAAAGTAAAATACGGGATTGAAAAGGTAGTTAATTATTCTAAGTTATCTACTGAAAATTTTTGTTTTGCTTCTATGTTGAATAAAAGTGTAGAACCTAAATTCTATTATGAGGCATGCAAGGACACTAATTGGATAAAAGCAATGATTGATGAAATAGAGGCGTTGTTAAGAAACAACACTTGGGATCTAGTTGATCTTCCAAGTGATAGAAAGGCAATAGGTTGCAAGTGGATTTACAAAATTAAATATAAATCCACAGGAGAGATAGATAGGTATAAAGCTAGACTCGTAGCTAAAGGTTTTAGTCAAAGAGAGGGTCTAGACTTTGATGAAACTTTCTCCCGGTCGTTAAAATGATTACAGTTAGATGTGTCATTGCGATTGCTGTGCAAAATGATTGGAACTTGTATCAATTAGATGTTAATAATGCCTTTTTATATAGTGAATTGAATGAAGATGTTTACATGTTTATACCTGAAGGTTTTTTTCTGATAAAAATGATACAAGAGTGTGTAAATTAAAGAAATCTTTGTATGTCCTTAAACAGGCACCAAGAATGTGGAATGGAAAGTTGATTAGTGTCTTGGTTGAAATAGGCTTTGTACAAAGTATGTGTGATCATTCCTTATTTATTAAGAGAAATGCAAATGTGTTCACTATCTTGCTTGTTTATGGAGATGATATCATTGTTACTAGTAATAGTAGTGATGATATCAAATATGTTAAGGAATTTTTTAAAATAAGTTTTTAATCAAAGATTTAGGACAACTAAAGTATTTTTTAGGTATTGAAGTTGTTAGTTCAAGTCACCAAATGTGTTTAACACAAAGAAAGTATTGCCTTGACTTATTGACTGGGTATGGTATGTTAGGATGCAAACCAGCCAATAGTCCTATAGAACCCAATTAGGTGATTACTTCCTTGTGTGACAAAGAAAGTGAGAACTTGGTCAATGTTACTGGATATCAAAGGTTAGTAGGGAAACTAATGTATCTGTCCCATACTAGACTTGATATTGCATATTCCATAGACCCACTAAGGCTCACTTTTAATTGGCCGTGAGAGTTCTTAGATATTCAAAGAAACCTCCTGGTAAAGGGCTGTCCTTCAGCAAAGGTGTTGAGTTTAACTTAAACGCCTTTGCTGATTCGGATTGGGCCAAATACACAAAAAAAAGGAAGTCAGTCACCAGGTTTTATGTATTTTTAGGTAATTCTTTGGTTACTTGGAAAAGTAAAAAGCAGGCTACCATATCACGTTCTATTGCAGAAGCAGAATATCGTGCCATGTGTTCTGAAACATGTGAAGTTCTTTGGTTGATAAATTTGCTTAGTAAGCTTCAAATTCAAGTAAGTATTCATGTTTCTCTTAATTGTGACAATTCAGCTGCTATGTCCATAGCAGCTAATCTAGTGTTTTACGACAAAACAAAGCATTTTGAGTTAGACTTATATTTTTAAGGGAAAAAAATTCAAAAGGGCAGTATTAAAACTGTCAAGGTTAAGTCTGAGGAACAAATTGCCGATATTTTTACAAAAGGTTTGGCTGTGAATTGACGTGTCTGCTAGTACGCATAATTTAGCGATAAAATAACACACGTTTTGCTTTAATATTTATAAAAATGGTTTAGACCTTAATATTAAAACACACACAATAGGGCAAGTGTACCCTATCATATATTTAGTAATGTGTAGATAAGAACCAGATATCGATCCATGGACGCGCATGGAGCAATGGTACTAAAACTCTATCCCCGATTTACCGGTAGGAAAAGATAGTTTGAAGTTTGTTTATAACTAAATTAATTCTAAAACATATAAATAACATAAGTAAGACTCCAAATAGAAAATATAACTATATAAACTATAATATACCAATCCTAGCATGTTATCTAAATATAATAAGTAATACGGACATGTGATCAACATTCCCATTTTCCGACAGTTAGTGTCCCTTTCGGGCATCCTAACATGACAACTATACAGAAAGCTAACACGAATACACACGTTAACCACTTCAAGTCGTTTATTAGCGAGCAGCTGATATGATCTCATGCAGATCTTCTAAAGATAAGTTAGTCATCTGTTAAGAGTATTCTAACCTCACTAATTCAGGAAAGCGATACCGAATACACAATACATCCACCTAAACTAGCATAAAGTAGAGCATTTCACAACCTATTCCATTTTACCAACTTTGAACCCAGATCTACTAAGATCGCTATTTTTACCAAAATAACTACCAAAGATCATTAACCGTGTCAAAGACCAGTAACGACACCATTAGGCTTTTTAAACCCTTTTACGTGCCGGTAAGCCTTTTTAACCGTTATTCGACTGACTTTAACCAAACCAATACCCGGTTACAGTTTCATGGCATAAACTATTTAACAAGTTAACTAGTCTACTACCGGACGATTAAACAGACGGTTTTTCAACATTTATCCGCCTAACACATTCGATATTCGCCAAAGTCATTCAAATACAACTACAAATCCAACAACAATGAAACAAGGTTGCGCTATGATCATCAAGATCTAAACATGAAAAACGCCAAATTTATACAAAACATGATTACACACTAACGATTGTTTTTTCTACTAATGATTACTAAACATGATTACTAGACTATAATGTAATACATAAACAGCACAAACAAGCTAAAATAAAAAGATTTGAATCAAATAAAAGCTTAATAGATCAAACCATAAAACTTGAATGTGATGGATTGGATGATGATAGATGATTCGGATGAGTTCCCGAGCTTGTTCCTCGCCTTTGCAGCAGCTCCCCGGTCCAGAAAATAGCCCTAAATCGCCCAGAGATCACCCAATAACTGATCAGTGGGTTATGCTCTGTTTTTATAGAAACTCTGCTTTTGTGCACGGCCATGCGCCTAAAGGGCACGGCCGTGCACTTTATCAATATGAGTTGACGTGCAAGTGGGCAAGTGGCTGAGTCGTTTCTGGAAATATCTAGATATTCCGCACGGCCGTGTACCAAGGGTGCACGGGCGTGCGGGTCTGGTGTGGCCGAGTGCTGGGGGTGCACTGCCTGGTGCACTGGCAGTGCACCCGAGAAGTTTGAGTCGCACGGGCACCCGCACGGCAGTGCTGATCAGGGTGCCCGGGAACATCAGCTGCACGCCGAGTCGCACTGGCAGTGCAGCTCATCTGTGTCCGAGCCAAGCAAGTCTGCACGGGTGCACCTGAGGTGCACGGCCGTGCACGTTTTCCAGACTTAGCTGATTTTTGCAGAAACTTTCCGTCTTGTCCGTTTTTCGCCCGGTTTTTTTCGACTTTGCTCGTGGGACGTCGTTTAAGACCTGCAATAAACATATGAAGCGGTTAAGTACCGAATTCGTGCAATTATGGTCGAAAACGCGTAATTTGGGAGTTTAATCGGGGACTTAAATATGTATATTTTAACGTATATCATGAATCAACATGAAGTGGTGTGTCAATGGTTAAAACTGTTTGACCCGTTTAACGGATAAAAGTGAGGGGTGTTATAAGTGGTACCTAGTATATGTCACTTATATATATATATATATATATATATATATATATATATATATCATTTCTTATTATGTTATTTTTATTAAGGGGCTGTTCGGTAGCCTCTTAATCAGCCTCTTAACCATTCAGGTCTGAATCATTCAGCATTCAGACTGTTTGTTTCAGCATCTGAAAGGAATGATTAAGTGTTGAACCATTAAGCTAATAAGGGATGCTGAATGATTCAGCTCTTAACCATTCAGAGCCTCTTAACTATTCAGACCATCTTAATGATTCAACACTTAATCAACCAAACAACCCCTAAGTGTTTGTTTCTTTTATTTCATAATGGGCTGCTGAGTGAATGGACTTTTGGAGCAGCTGGACTTAAATAAAGGAAATGAAGCTAGGCTTAGGCTTATAAAGTTTAGTGGTCTGCTGGTGGGCTCGTCACAATAGGGTTTCATCGTCGTCCTCTATAAATAAGATGTCCCAGTCTTCTCATTGTTGCTGGAAGTTTGTGGTTCGGATTTTTTCCTGTTTGAGTCTCGAGTGTTGAGTAGTCTCTCATTCTCAGTTGTTCGAGTCTGTTATTGTTCTCTCAGTTTTTTCGTTTTCTTCTCTTTGTAACTAGGGTTTGATCTATCGTTTTAGATCAGTGTTCTCTTAGTTGTTTTCTCATCAGTTGGTGATTAAGGAGAAGTGGTTCAGATCATCCGTCAAGGATCTGAACAGAGCAAGGGTGTAGAGAGTTGTTGATTGATCTTGTCCAGTTGATTAGGGTTGTTTCTTGGTTTGTATAGATTTGCAGGTTTGTGCGTTCTGTACATTTGAGGTTTTTGGTTAATAAAGTTGTTTGTGATTTGGTCATTGTTTCTGACAAGAGTTGAGTCACAAAATCTGACAGTTAGGCCGTCCGTTGTGGACACGTGAGCAGCACGACACGAACGAGGTTTTAGCGCCGGTGCTCATCCCCAACCACAATAGCCCCACGCGAACAGTCCTAGCGCGAGCATAAGCGATGGCGGTCTCATGAGTTAATGGGAGAAAGTGACATTTGGTTGCCCCGGTGCTTACCCCCAGCCACAACAGGATCAAATGACTGTGTTATTTGATAGTCACGTCGGTGGCTCGTGCCCAGTTGTTCACGTGTCCAAAGGGATGGACTTTTGGGAAGAGATTTTTACATAATATTAAAATTGACAAAAACTATCTGATGCTAACTGTTGATATTTTTTTAAATTGTTTATTAGAATACCCACCAATTATCATCTTTCTAGTGTTGCCTTAAACTGAATTTTAATGTAAAATAAAAAAGATATTTAACATTTTCTTTTTCTGAAAAGTATATATTTAAATAAATGAGTAAATAATCAAAATTATAATTTTCATACTAACTTCTCTTCTTCCATCATCCTACCAATCGTGATATTTAATTTGTTTTGTTTGTTTTTTTCACTTCATTTTTTTCTTTATTTAACCTATCTTTAATAAAATACCCAAAACTGCTAAAAAAAAGATAAATGTAAACTTTTATCTTTAATATTGATAAATGGTATGTTTGGTAAAACTAGCTGGTAGCTAGTAGCTACTAGCTGGAAGTTGGTGGCTTGAAGCTGGTATCTGTAACTTTTTAAATATATTTTGGTATTTGACAGAGTAGCTGAATCTTTTAATAAAATGTATAAAATGACCAAAATGGACATTTATTAAAAGCTTGTATGCATGTTTTTTTATTTTTTTTTTATGATAGAATGAGTATTTGTGTCAATTACTCATTAAAAGCTTGTAGTAAGTATGAGTTTTTTCTTAAACGCTAGTACTAGTAGCTTTTCAATATAGAGTTTTTTCTCCTAACCTAAAAGCTTTAAGCTCCTTCAAATAGACAAGACTTTTTATTGAGTAAAAGTTTTTTCTTAAAAGCTTAAAGCTCATAAAAACTTTTAAAAGCACCTTGCCAAACATACAATCGTATTGAAATGATTAGAACTAATTTTCATTATATTTTGCTTTATTGTATATTTAATTAATTATAATCTATAACTATATATAATTTAAAACGCCTAAAGTGACATGACACTCATTGGAGTCATCCTCCCTCCTTAAATATGCCAAGTGTTAAATTGTGGGATTTTTAAAATTTTATTTTTCATTTTTGAGCTTATAACCCGATTAATAAATACCCTGCCTTACCTAATTCTTCATCCAGTTGAATCATTTGCGCTCCATGTGGATCTTTTTATGACCCGGCATATAAAAGCCCTACAATCAAAAAACTTAACCCACGTACACTTTCAATCTGTTGTACCTTCTTTTTGCAAAACCTAAAGGTGATCAAAGGAGACTCGTTGGCCGCCGCCTCGAATCTCCTATCAAATATGTGCTTGATTTTGACTTCTCTTCTTCCTTAAACTACACGTTCTTGATAAGTTTCTTAGGTATTTTTTCCTTTGGTTTATTTTTTTAATCTGATATGAAAATGGCTACTTTTTGTGATCTTTAAATAGATTATAAGAATCTATAATCTATAACTATATATAATTTAAAATGCCTAAAGTGACATGGCGCTCATTGGAGCCATCATCTCTCCTTGAATGTGCCAAGTGTTAAATTGTGGGATTTTAAAATGTTATTTTTCATTTTTTGAGCTTATAACCCGATTAATAAATACCCTGCCTTACCTAATTCTTCATCCAGTTGAATCATTTGCGCTCCATGTGGATCTTTTTATGATCCGACATATACAAGCCCTACAATCAGAAAACTTAACCCACCATACACATTCAATCTGTTGTACTTTCTTTTTGCAAAACCCTAAAGGGAGACTCGTTGGCCGCCGCCTCGAATCTCCTATCAAATATCTCGCTTAAGAGTCTTTCCCGGATCTATTTCGGCTTGAATCAGAAAAGGCGTGCATGGTGTGGGAGCGGCTTGGAGTGGATAGCATGATGTGGAATTGGAGGAGGCTTTAGTGTAACATCGCGAATTTCCCCTAATTTTTTTTTGATAAAAAGAATGTATTGTTTTAAACAATATATGTTTTTAAATACCTTAAACTAATAATTATTTGTATCTCGACACTTTTGTACGTTTTAAAAATATTTCGAGTCACTTTCGGGCTTATATAATCATATTATGAATTTAGAATAATATAGTTTTAGGGAAATAATTGCCAAAAAAAAAAAGATTTGTGTGGACCGGGACTCGAACCCGCGTCCACAGCCAACCAACACACAGTGACAACCAACTGAGCCAACTATCATCTTGTGTAGTATTTAGAAGAAAATAAACTTAACACATTCCTTAAATTGATTAGTCAAAGTCTTAGTCAAACAGTCAAAGTCTTAGTCAAATAGTCAATTCATCATAAAACCTTACTTTATGGTGTTGACCAATTTTAATGGCTAATTGACTCCAAAACTAGTATAAAAACCCACCTATGACCCATTATACTTTGCACCTCTAAATCGATTGTTTCAATCCGATTAAACTTTCCCTCATACCTTTCTTCTATAGTCTATTACTTCTACAATTGAAGCTTTGATTATAAACTCTTGTAATTGGCGAATTGGAAGCTTGATATTCTTTCTTTTTCGTTTTCTTCAATTTGGACTAGCTACGTTGTTGAGTCTTTGGGATTCGCCTCGCATACATTCACAACACTTAGAGGATAATTCACCTTAGCCAATGTGAGTTTACATAGCCCCTTTTTCTGTTTTACATTTTGGGGTGAAACATGTTTAAACATTTTATACACTATCATTTACTCATTCTTACATTGTTGAAACTTGTGATTCAATTACACTATCATTTACTCATTCTATCATTTGACTGTAACAAAAAGACACAGTACAATCATTAACATTGATCAAGCCGCCTGTTTAGATTATAGCGCTATAGGTCTGACAAACCCATCCCCCCGCATAAATTCAGGGATGATCGATAACAGTAACAACATTTAACTAACTTGCGAGTTAGTCATCAGTCGACACAAGGTTTGATTGTACAAAGACGCATTGTTACATGTCGGACTCATACTCTATCATCATACAACTGTGATTGTTGTACAAACTATTATTATCTATCATATTCCAAAAACCTATGTAATTCTCACCAACTTTTGTTGACTCAAAATATTTTCAAACTTAACATGTTTCAGGTTATACTTGCATGAAGATTTGAGTTAATGCTTGAAGATGTGTAGCTAGTATTTTCAACTTGTGATGTACAAATTCTTAGAACAATTGTATGTAATTTATTTAAATCATTTAATGAAATTTATTATTCACCATGAGCTACTGAACAATCATCAATACGTGACATCCCGATGTTTCCGCCATCGGTTGGGGTGTTACATTTAGCTTCGGATCAAGAGTTTGGTCAGCTGGAGGATTGTTTATTATTAATTGAAGGTATTGTTTTAGGTGATATGGATGATAAGTGGGTATGGGACACGGGGCTGGCAATCAATTTTCGGTGTATGAAGTGAGGATATGGCTGCAATCGGCTCATAATTGGCAGCCGGGTTCGAGGATGGAATGGTGTAAGTGGCTCCCTATAAAGTGCAATGTGTTTATGTGGCGTATGTTGATGGACAGGATCCCGACTAAAAAGGCCTTGCAGAGACGAAATATTGATTGTGGGGATAATAGGTGCAGTTTGTGCCATGAAACGGAGGAATGTGTTGAACATCTTTTCACGGCTTGTTTCTTGTCGTGTGGGGTATGGAGTGAATCGCGAGTTGGGTTAAGTTACCGCAGTTCTATTTTTTTTTCGATAGATGATATTATGCAGGTATATTTGTCATGTGGATGGCCGAAATTGAAGAAATTGGCTCTTCATGGTATTCTAATTCTCACTTGTTGGCGGATCTGGAAGGCGAGAAATGATGTTATTTTCAGAGATGCTCGATGGAATGTGGTGGATATTATTGCCGACATAAAAGCGTTGGGTTTTCTGTGGTTTAATAGTAGATGTAAAAAGGGGGTTATGGGTTGGAAGGATTGGCAACGATTTTCTTTTGATGTAATGTAACATTGGTGGTTTGGGGATCTCCGTCTTGGAGATCTCTTTTTCGTTGTGTTTTAATAAAGTTTGCCTTAAAAAAAAATGTAAAATTGAAATTCTTTGGAATCATTTCCATAAATCTTCAATCTCACAAAACAAATAAAAATAGTAAAAGTAGAATAGGGCCATACGAGAGGTTATTGAGAATTTGAGATAACGTTGCGGGGCCACTTGGGCCTACTTATAGAATCAAATAGAATTTAAATGGGCTGTTGTTTTATATTTTACTTTTACCCTCACTATTTGTGGTTCGACAGTGCACATGCACTGATGCACATATGCAATAGGCTTGGTTGAAGGATGTTACCCTAATGGAATGAACCTCACTAGAAAAAACAAAGTATATGTCACATATTATCTCCCCTTTCTCGTTAGCGCGTCATTCTTTAGTTAAAAATACCTAAAAATACCTATTATAGATGTTCTAACCTCTCGTCATTTGCTGATTAAAGAGAACCATAATCGCTCATCTTATTATCACTCACATATTTACACCTTTGCCTAGAATTGAGCAAAAAAAAAAAAAAAAAAAAAAATTGGTATGTTATTCAAAACTGGCTCCAAGTCGACCCAAAACTGATATAATGAAACCAGTCCTGGTTTTACAGAATTTCGGTTTGAGAACTTCTCCATTTAAGCGGTTTGAAATGGGTTAAAATTGAACAAAACTGATTAAAAATCGGTTTCAAACTGGACTAAAGCAATTTTCAAAAGCTAATCTAGTTTCACCAACAACCGGTTTAACCAATGTTGACCCAAACCGAACTGGTTTTGGAAAAAAAAAAAAAACATAAAAATGCGCACCTCTCTCTACCTTTGCCGCTTACCTTTGTTTATTAAGACATGACCACCGCCCAATGGTAGAAGCAAAGCTTCTAGGAACACCAAAGGGGGAGTTCATGGGTTCAAGTCCCACAAGGAGTGAAATTTGTCGTTTAACCATTGGGGTTGGTGGCCCAATGGTAGAAGCAAAACTTCTAGGAACACCTAAGGGGGAGATCATGGGTTCAAGTCCCACAAGGAGTAGAAATTTGCCGTTCAAAAAAAAAAAAAAAAAAAAAAAAAAGACATGACCACCGGTAAGAAATTTAGCACGAAGTATGAGATGTTTGTTTTGACGCAGAGAAATTATTTTTGGTAAAGATAAAAGAAAAATTGTTTATGTTATTAGTGGCGTTGTCCATTTAAGAACTCATTAGCGTATATATTACAATATTAAAAAAATGATCAAACGTTTTTAGTGGTAGTTTAACTTTTCAGTTGATGTTGGACCGATTAAACATATAGCCGTCATGTACAATGTCTGTCAAATTTTAATACCAAATCGTTGTACCTATCACACACATAGGCAATTATATTTCGTTACTAGTGGTGTTGTCCATTTTATAATAATACTAGTAGGGGTGCCCGCGCGTTGCTGCGGGTGCGCTTCGTAACGGGTATTCGGTCGATTTAGCTTTGGGTCGTTACGATATCTATTTGGTTTTTTTTTACAATACCTTATGATACCAATACTCGCTATCACAGTCGGGAAAATATGCTCAAAAGGATATTGATAGGTGTTTCACTTCGATTAAAAACGAATCACGATACCATACCGAAAAACCGTTTTTATATTCGTAAATATTTTCTTCAAACCGAAAGGCCATTTTTGTAGTTTAACATGACTAATTACTTGAACATGGTTTAAACTTGATTCACCTACCCTATTTGGACATGTAATGTATTTTTGAAATTTGTAGAACCTTAACAATTTATAAGAGAATTATTTTGACTACTCTTTTAATTTCAAGTTAATTGTTTGAGTTTTGTTTGTGTAATGTTATCATTACAACTGCAATACCTTCCGTGTACCAAAGCCAGAAACAAAAGTAGCATTCTTTCTCATATGAGCCTTTACTTATTTTATGTCCAGTTATTTCATAATAAAATACAAAGAATACAATTGCAGTTGTAAGTTGTAACATAAATATAAAACCAACACTTACACATTTACATTAGCAGGATGCTATTATCTTTTTTACGTTGTAAATTAGTAAATGTAAAAGACAATTTTGGTCTAGCTATGAAAGAATGAAAATATTTCATATTTTAGCCGATATCTCTTACTTTTCACTCCTTTAGTATGATAAAGAAAATGGTCATTCTCTCGAGTGTCATTGATGCTGGCATTGTGATGATGACCTTGTAACCCTTTGCTACAATCATAATGGCAAGTCAATCCTTGAATTATCTTAATTTTGAATTAACAATCATAACTAATGCCAATGTGGGGCTAGCCCACTTGGTAGAGACATATGTCTCTTAGATGGAAGGTCTAAGGTTCAATCCTTGGCAAGGGTGTTGTAATTTAGAATTATTGGTGTGTAATATATAGGAGATGTAATGTTTGCCGTTCAAAAAAAAAAAACAATCATAACTAATAACGCAAAAATGGTTAATAAGTTATAGTATCAAAATACCATTGGGGTTGGTGGTCCAATGGCAAGGCAAAGCCTTTCAATAAACTAAAAAGTGTGAGATCTTGAGTTCAAGTCTCACAAGAAGCAAGAAATTTACCTTTCAAAAAAAAGTTATAGTATCAAAATAACATAGCATTGAAGAGTCATTCCATAATCCATATGTTTGTCTTCTAAACATAATATTAAATGTAGAATAACAAACCTCCCCATAGGTAATGAGTCTCCTTACCCATGACCTCTTGGTCTAGTGGTATGGCGTCCCATTTTACAAATGTGAGGTTGTGGGTTTAAATCCTTGCAAGTGCAAAGGTGAGGTGAAATTAAGGTGTTAAAAATTTGCCGTTAAAAAAAAGGTTACGAGTCTCCTTTAGGGGTGTGTAAACCTTGCGGAGCAGATCAAGAGCTACATGAGATCGGATCGGGTAAAAGGTCAAACGAACCGAGCTTTAATGTGCTCGAGCCTAAAATATAAATCGTTTAGTTATCAAATTGGGCGGGTGGGTAATGGTTCAGACAGATTCGGGTTTGAGTGGGTCATTTTTTTAGTATGTGTTGAACATAGCCAAGTTGAGTTGACCCGCACACACTATATTAAGTGCCAACTATTATGAGAAAAAAACAATTACATTGTAATACTATAAAGCTTTGAATAAAGTGATTTAGGAGTAAAATAAACTCTGTGTGATTCTGAAAACTGTTTGAATAAAGCCATTTAGGAGCTAAACTTTTTAATCTAATTTGTTACATAGTGGCATACTGCACAAAGTAAAACCTTGTGTATCATTTTCACTATTGAAAATATTATTATAGAGGCAATCAAAACCTTCTAATCATACCAAACACATTGATTATTTATGAAAAAAAAAAAAAGTAGACATAACGTGAATCAGATCAGCACAACCCAACCAGTTTCTCATGTCTACCATGAAACATAATGAGAAGAAAATACACGAGTCTGCCTTAAAAGTATCAGACCAAGAAATCCAGTTAACTCTTACTGTGGTCGTTAATATATAAACTTGAGTCAATAGATGATGCATTCCCTTGATGCTTCTTCTGGACATTAAGATCAATCATGCTAAAGCCTCAATTAGATACATGATCACTGCTTCCTCTGTCAAAGTGACTCCCCCAAATCCCTCTTCTAGAAGTCATTTACTTTCACTTCTTCTATAAAACACTTGTCCTGCTAGTCAAGAAATTCTCCAATCAGAAATCTACAGAGAAATTTTTAAGTGAATACCTAAAAAAAATAAAAAAATTATCTATAAATCTTCAAATTAGATTTTTATTACTTCTAACACTTTATAAATTTACCAAATCTATATTGTGAACAAATATGAAATTGTTCTATTTAACACAAAATACTCAAATATGCCTTTTAACACAACCCATGACATGCGCTCCCCTTTCAGTTTCAAGAAAATTAAAATCAATAAAAGAATTCATGATTCATGAAGCGACTTGAGAAACCAAGAAGACCTATTCGGCAAGTACTACAAAATGACCCGTTACAAGTCGAACCCACGCTACCCAACCTACTTATCTTGCCACATGTACAGATGAAGTCACATACGAAAGATATCAACATACCACTACTATGTGCGCGAATGTGGAGCACTGGAACACTGTATGAACTATGAAGAACTGTATACTATATGGAAATCATACCACTGTCCATCGACGCTGATGCTCTGTTACTTAAATATTCAAATTCATTTCTCATCAATATTCCTCTATTTTGTCATTACTGATATTAAGTTGCTCCGCAGTCGAGCAAAACAAAGATTCCATATGACTAAAAACAGATATAAGTAACATTTAGTAAACCATAACTTAGTTGAACATTACAACTAAGTTAATACTATACAAAAGCGTAAAAGAATGGTTAATTAATCTGCAAAGTGTATATCAAAGTTTTGGATGTAATTAGTACCTAGTTTCACAGAAATGGAGATATGAATGGCCAACTAGAACAATGCAACAAAGGAACCTTTGAGAGAAGCTTTTGCTACAAACCACTGCGCAAAATCAAACTAATCATATTATATAATAAATTAAAAATATCATTGCAAAAAAGTATAAATAAAGTGAGCGAGTGCGGTAACAAACTGGCAATCGCATTAATAAACGCACTTATAAGTTGCCTCGCCTTTTCTTTGTATTCGATTACAATTAAATGATTTTTGTCTTCTTGTTTTACATCAATAACTATAAAAAAACGTTTTATAGGAAAACTCTTTTTTAGCCAAATTGAATTTAATAATATCAAGAACCTAGAAAGCAAATCTTTGAGTTTGTGCTTATGTTAGGGCTCCAATGCAAGCACATCCGAAGAAAAAATGTTTATTCCATTATCATCAAAACCCAAATTCAACCATCGGCTACTGCAACCCAGAAACAATTCCAATAAATGTGAAATAAAACCCAAGAAGAAGTATATATCCCAAACCTGGAAATAGAGCGTCGTTAAGCAAAGATGAAGGATCAGAAATATGCAGAAAAGGTTGCAAGAGAAAGGGGAAAAGGAAAGCTTAGGTGATTATAAACAACTATAGATGCAATTCTAAAAATAAACAAATTGGAAAACCAAAAATATGTACCTATGGTGATGCTGATTAGAGGTTTGAGACACGCAATTACAATGGATCATGATTCGAACCCCTGCAACAATCATATGTAAATAAAACAATTGCATCACTCAATATTAAACAATCAATCGGACGTCAATTAAAAGTTCATCGCATATTCAAATAGCTAAGAAATTACTGAAAAATAAATCCAATCCAACTGGAATCATAAACTAATTATACCTCATGAACATTATACTATAACACACTAATATTGATCGCCAAACTCCGAGTAGCCAACAACTTAGCCAGACCAGACCGACTAATAATCCCTAACACAAGCCCTCGGCTTTCCTTTTTCAAAAGCACAAAATAAGAAGAAAAAATCAGTAAACACTTCTAAATTTAAAAATACCAAAAGTATTAATGCATATTGTAAAAAAGTCATGAAAAATGAAACCTACAAAACACAAAATAAACTTGAAAAAATCGCTAAATGAATCAAAATCACAACAGTCGTAAGCGTAAATCATCACAATGAATAACTACTAAAAACACAAGCAAATACACATTGAATTCATTAACAATGAAAATTCACCTGGTGAATTGGATTATGGATGGTGATTGATGTTGTTTAAAATCTTGATTGAAATAAAATGGAACTAAATGGAATAAAACAAGGATTATGACTAATTTACCCCTATCAAATAAGCTTTATTAAGTTGTATATGTAGCTACAAAACTTGTACCCATGTCAAAATTACAATCTTGTACATCACTCCTCCTTTATAATGTATTATAGATTATAGATTATTGTAGTATAAAAATATAATCGAAGGTTTATAAAATTAGTTTAACTTGTCTCTAGGGATGTACAAAAAGCTCGCGGCTCGAGGCTCACTCGAAACTCGCTCGAAAAGGCTCGTTTTGTTTTCGAGCCGAGCTCGAGCCAGGGGTGTTCAGCTCGTCATTCGGCTCGAGGGCTCGACTCGTGGCTCGGCTCGATGACTCGACAAATGGCTCGACTCAGGCTTGTATATGTGTAATTAATATATAGATGAAAGTAATATATTTTGGCTCCAAACACAATTCTAAAATTCAAATTTTGAAAGCCCCGCTCATACTACATATCTACCTTACCTCTTCATATTCCAATAAACCATAACTTAGAAAAATAAAAAATATACATGTATATGTGTAATTTTATTTAATTTTTGTTTTTTATTTTATAAATATTTATAAAAAAATAACGAGCTGGCTCGAACATTTACAAGCCGAGCTCGAGCTCGGCTTTTCAGCTCGACCAAAAAATTGAGCCGAGCCGAGCTGGCTCGTTTAAGTTCGAGCTCGAGCTTAGCCTGGCTCGACTCGACTCGGCTCGTGTACAGCCCTACTTGTCTCATGATGTTGAACCAATTGAGCATATACATGGCATGTACAATATCTAGGGGTGTAAACGAGTTGAGCTAGGCAGCTCGGCTCGTCATGCTTTTATGAAGCTCGAACTCGGCTCGAATCGAGCCTAATACTTTGAGCTCGAATTCGGCTCGAAAGTAAAACCCAATGGCTCGAGCCTGGCTCGAAATAATTATAAAACAATTTAAAATGAGCTAAAAACTCAGCTCGAGCTCGCTTTGATAGCTTAAACGAGCCAAAGTTCGGCTCGAGCTCGACTCGTCAATGTTAAATAGTAGGTATACTATATATAAAATAATAATAATAATAATAATAATAATAATATAAAATTTGTTTGGGCTCGTTTAGACTTGTGAGCCTAAACGGTCTTTGTATGAAAAGCTCGAGCTTGGGCTCGATACCTAAACGAGCCATGTGTCAAGCACGAGCTCGGACTCGTTAAGGCTCGACTCATTCGAACTTTTTATCGATCTGATCCCGAGTGAGTCTCTAGCCATTGCCATCATGCACTAGAGGTGTTCAAACCGGTTTTTTTGCCGGAACCGGTTCCGGTTCCAGTACCGGTTCCTGGCCGAACCGGTTTCGGTTCCAAACCGGTTCGGTTTTGGACCGGTTTGTCGATTCGTAAGACCGGTTTCGGTTCGGTTTCGGTTTGTATCGGTTTCGGTTCTTAATCGGGTTTTTTCGCGCGCATTTAAAAAAAAAATTAGGATAAAAAAAAAAAAAACATAAAAATACGATTTTTTTTTTTTTTCGGTTTTCGAAATTAGAAACTAGGAAAATGAAATACATAAAAACATAATTCAAATTATTACAATCAATTTTTTTTTAAGCTTCATCCGAACTACTTTGGCGCAACGAAGCATCGTATGCGAGTTCTTCGTCCGATAGGGGTTCGCTTGATCCTTCTTCCACCTCTTCGTCATGTATTCTTCGTTCAAGTTCGGTTTGGTCTTCAAGAGATGTTTTATGTTGTATTCGATCCACCGCATCCAAGTGATCTTTTAAGCATATGCACATCTCCAACGATTCGGGATTTAATTTTGTTCTTCGTATGGATAGCACCCTGCCACTAAGAGAAAAAGCCGATATCGAAGCTACCGTAGAAGCTTGGACACTTAGTAGATCACGGGCTATAGCGGAAAGGATAGGAAATTCGGTTTGTTTTCCTTTCCACCAAGCCAATATATCAAAATTTTCAAATTCGGTGGCGGTGGAAGTCGCCGTAAAATTCGAGCCTTTATACCTACCAAGCTCGCTATTTGGGGCCTCACCCCTTTGTCTTTTAGCCGTTTGGTCTTTGACAATATTAAACAAATTAATTTTAAGGTTACCCCGGCTCGAGCTAGCACGACTTCCTTCCCCTCCCATTCCCATTTGCATTTGCAAGTTGGGACCATATTTTTCTAAATAAGTATCATACAATATTTGGAAATCGTTATCAAAAGTAGCTTTCATGTGTGTTGCCCAATTTGGTTTTGAAAGATATAAACGTAAAGCCATATTTATTTCATCGATTATAGTATGAACTCCCGTAGCATTTAAGCACGGGTTTAAAGCCAACGCACACATAAACACATGTGGTATTTCTTCAAAATATTTTAGAAATTTTTGAACCATTGGGGGTATCATTTTCTCAAACAATTCATTTTTGTCTTCAAAATCAAATATTGTTTGAACCATTAAATATAATTCTTGCAATGCTTCATTACTAGTTGGATAATAAACCCCCGATAGTTTTGTAGTAGCGTTTTTAAAAACCTCAAGAAATTCCGTAAATTGTTCAATACAATCCCAACCCTCGTTAGGAAATGCCGTTACGTGACCACGACTAGCAAGCCTATTATGAAAATGTTTTAAAGTTTCTTTTTGTTTCAAAGCACTTTCGAACATTGTAAAAGTCGAATTCCACCTAGTCGGCACGTCCCAATTAGGACCGAGGAAGGGACGGTTCGTATCTTTACAATATTTTTTATATTTTCTATATCGTTCGCGACTTGTTTAAAAACTTCATGTAACATAAATCGAAAACTTTTTTTGAAATCTTCTACCATGGGAATTCCGAGCCCATCTTGCACACATAAGTTAATAATGTGTGCAACACATCGTGTATGGAAAAAAAATACCATTGCATATCGGATTATATTTTAACTTTAATTTTTCAACCGCGACAGTATTGTTTGACGCATTGTCGAACGACATTGAAAATATTTTGTTTTCTAAGTGAAAAGTTTGTATTACATGGTCTAAAACATAAAATATATTTTCGCCGGTGTGTGGATACTCAAATAAATCAAACGCAATCGTACGTTTCATCATTTGCCACGTCGAGGGATCGATCCAATGAGCGGTGACGCAAAGGTACGATTCCGGTAAACCGTGAGGAGCCAACCAAACATCGGTGGTTAAGTTCACACTTGTTTGTAAGTTTGAAAAAAATACAATTAAATCTTTTTTAGCTCTTTCCCATAATTTCAAACAATAACGTTTTAGAGTATGTCGACTTACGTGTTTATAACGAGGTTGGAGCGTGTCACGAATCAAGCTTGTCAAGTCAGGATCGTCGAAGTGGTTGAAAGGTAAAGCTTTTTGAATAACAAACTTCGCCATCCGGTCTTGAACCTTGTTAAAGTCGTAAAGAAAAATCCCACCTTGAGTATCAATGGTCGTTTGCGAACCTTGGAGCGGATTTTCTTTAACAATCTTGCAATATTTAGCTTTATGATTTCTCAAGGTAGAGTTTGCGTTTGGTTGGAGAAAGATACCACACTTTCTACAACGCGCCTTTTTTTCTCCATTCGACAAAAGACACAAGTCGAAAAAACCGGTTTCGACTCCAAATAATTCGGCGTTTCGTGTCGTTTCAAGAATACTAACAACGGTGGGTTGGTTTGAGGAACCGGTTTGAGATGGGTTTGATGAAGCCATGGAATGTAGCAAAGAAGCAAAGCGGAAAAAAACGAGCGAATACTATTGCGTTTTTTTCGGTTTTTGGGTTCGTTTTTTGCGTTTTTGAGTGTTGTGATCAACCCAAAACATTTAAACCTATTTATACTAACTTGGGGTGGCAAAATGGTGATTTTTTGTTGAAAAAAAAACGGTCAAATTAAGCCTAACGGCTATATTATAACGGTCAGATCGAATTTTTAGGCCCCAACGGTATAAACCGGTTCCAAACCGGTTTCTTCGATCGGTTCTTGAACCGGTTCCTACACGAACCGGTTCGGTTCGGTTTTTTCGACAAAATACCCCGAATCGATGCTGAACCCGGCGGTTTGGATATGGAACCGGACCGGTTCCTCTTGAAACCGGTTTTTATACGAACCGGTTCGGGCCGGTTTGGTCGGTTCCGGTCCCGAAACCGGTTTTTTTTGAGCATCTCTATCATGCACACCCAATATCTATCAAATTCTTAAACCAAATCGTTGTACCGACCACGCGCATAGGCAATTTTATTTGGTTGAACCAAATAAAATAGATTTGATCTAAATAAGCATGAAAATTGATGGAATACGAACAATCACCAAAGTAGCACAGACCAAATTGATGAATGAATGCAAACACAAATACGCAATAACTAATTGATTTGATATATACACTCCTAACATTGATCACTTTTCTTTGAAGCATATTGCATATATAACCAAACAATTCTTTTTACCAAATTGTCAAGATTAAGAAATATATGACTAGGATTAATGTACAATATCATGGGAATTGTATCGACTCTAGGGGACAATGGTTCGTTTTTAGTAGATTAGGGTTTACCATACAGAAATTGGTGGCGGCGCAGCTTGTTGCTCGCGTGTCTTTTGAAGTAATTGAAGAAGACTTGTAATTTCAAAGACTAAAAAAAAAACATTTTATATATAAAAATAGAATTAGGGATGTGCTAAATGCTTCCAACCATAGTATAAACTAACCAATAACAAGTCGGATGAGAATTTATTGTTTACTCGTTAAATATATACCGCTGATCTCTTATTACTTTATTAAGATGTGATATACATATACTTAGTGATGGTATATAGTAATACATTTCTTATTTACTTGTTAAGGGTCAGCCAAGTCTCAACATTCCTCCAATGTACCCTATGTCTCATGTTGAAGCAAATAAGTTGAAGCAAATAAGCAATGGCTGTTAGGATAGGGCCATGGAGTCGTGCAAGCCAAATATAGCCTTTCTCACGCCTGAAGGGAGCTATACCATGAAAAAAAATCCGTTAGAAAGGACCAGAGGCCGTTGCTTCATAGCCACCCTTCAATATTCAACCCAGTGTATATAAAGAAATATGTAACTATAACACATGGCCTAGGCCTAAATGTGGAGCCCGACAAGGATACCCATGGTCGTTCCCTTTATACCGCACAATTTTACAAATTAACCTTTAGAGAAATCAAATAACTATAACACGTCAAAGGTATTCATGGACTACCAATTCCTAAGCGTTGTGCTCAAAATTTTTTTTAGCACGTCATGCTCTACCATTCTCCAATGGTCAAGCCATTGTTGAATATACTTAATACTTATACTTAATAATAATAAATACAATAAAGAGGGAGTGACACCAACTGAAACGTCCCTAGGTTATGGACTTATGGGATCATTTGGAATGAAAAATAAAGTCTTTCTACTAAAGTTATGTCAAAAATTGCTATTGATCAATACTTTTAGTTTTAAACATGATCAAGTTTAACTTACTTTTGTTGATGTATTTTGATTTGGTGAAATGTATTTGTATTGAAAATGAGTTCACTTTTTTATTAAAATGTAAAATAAAAATATAATAACGATACTCTCATTATTCGTCGGAAATTTTAAATTACAATATCGGCTACAAAATTTATATAAAAAGAATATAAATTATAAATTTATATGTACCGAACCTGATTCAAACGTGTCTACGATGGGTACTTCAACAAGTGTTCTTGTAGTATCATTGTTTCGTGTATGCGTCATGTTAAGTTTTCAACCTTACTTCTTGACTACATCAATACACATACTAGAAAAAGGTTGACGATTTTAGTTAAGACACGTGTTTAACACGTTTCCCTTAAAAACAGATTTTGGGCTTCCTTTAAGACGAACATGTCTGTCTTCCAGGGTACAACAATCAGAACAATATATGTACTGCCAAAGATGGCTCACGCGCCCGAGGCTACATCGGGTTAAGGTGTTTTCGATTTATGTGAAAAATAAAAATATGAAGTTGATGATGGTGGAAAAATTAGAGGGTACTCCTAGCTAAATTTTATGAAATTTTCGACAAAATAATTTTACTATTATACTTAAAAAAAAAACTCCATATTCAACAAAACACAAAAAAATAAAACATCATCAAAAATAAACCAAAACATTCGAAAAAACAACATAAAAAACAACAGAAGTACACATGTAAAAACAACAATCATAAGAAAACACCAAAACAAAAACCACCTAAAAACCATGACAAGCCATACAAGTGATAAAACCACGTTAAAGCCAAGAAAAGGGTCTCATGCATCGGAGCAAAACACATGCACCGATGGCGGGATCCAAAAACCAAACCAACACAAAACAACTGGACAAAACCCTAAAAAACCCTTTTCACCGACAATTAGAAAACAAAGACGACAACTGGTGAAGACAGTCATGGACGACCGGGAAGAAACCGTAAAGTAGGGGTGTGCATGGGTCGGTTTGGTTCAGTTTTTACCATTAATCATAACCATAATTGCTATTTCGGTTATGAGATTTTCTTAACCATGACCATAACCAAACTTCGGTTATGGTTAATCGGTTATGAATTTCGTTATGGTTCGGTTATGGTTATTCCGGTTATTAACCATAAACTTCAACTAAAACTAACTTTCGCCTAAAGTTTAAAAATTGAGGGTCTACAAAATAAAAAATGGGACATACGATGGTGGACTTAGCTTAAGTTTTTTTTTTTTTTTTTATAAGACTAACAATATTACATTTTTTTTGTTAATCTACCAAAGAGGGATCCTTGTTAATAAGATATTTTTAGACAATAAAAAACTTACCTAAGCTTAAGTTTAATTCTTTATTAAAATAAAGGTCACCTACATCAAGATCGTTTTGTTACTAGCATACTTTTATGTTAGTAGAAAACTCTACATGGTTAGTGTAAAACATAAACCTATTACAAGACTTGAAATTAGAAGTTCGGTTCGGTTTTGGTTATATCGGTTAACCAAAGTTTCATAACCATGACCATAACCGCTCGGTCAGTTAAAGAAATTTCATAACCATAACCATTGGTTATGTCGGTTATCGGTTAAAATTGGTTTGGTTATGTCGGTTATGGTTCGATTATTGGTTACGGCGGTTAATTCTGCTCAAGGGGATTAAGGTGGTGCTTTACAACCCACAAAGCAAAATATAAAACCCATCAAGCATACAACCCACAAAGCACATTTTACAACCCTCAAAGCAAGCAACATGTAAAAGCGCGCAATGCACAAACGCATGCTCTAACTGGTATAGTCTAAATCAATTCTTTAAAAAGTTAACTCCTCCCTTGAAATCGAAAGTGTAATTAGGGCATGTTTGGATAAACTTATTTGAGGCAAAAAGGACTTTTTGTTAAAAGGACTTATTAACTTATGACTTTTTAAAAAGGAGTTTTTAGAAAAGTGTTTGGATTAACTTATGTGGTGGGGAAAAATAATAAGTTGATAAGTTAGTTTGTAAAAAAGTGTTTGGTTTAACTTATTTAGGTAAAATGACAAAAAAAGGTATAAGGAGGGAAGGTGTAAGGATATAATAAGGGCATGTAGGTAAATAACCATTAAATAAGTTATAAGGAGGTTCAAAAAGTTACCCCTTCCTTACTTTTCCAAAACAACTTATCATAGGCAAACAAAAAGTTAAAACAAAAAGTCCTTTTCCTTTTGCCAAACACTTTTTTCAACTTATTAACTTTTTGGAAAAGTTATAAGTTATAAGGAGGTGGAAATAAGGAGAGCCAAACATGCTCTTACTAATTAGGGTTAGGATGAGTAGAGAAGGTAGGAATAAGGTGATCCCGTTGGACGAAATCATTGACGGAGTGAACAGGTGGCATCTACGCCCTTACTCTCAACGTTATTACGATAACTTGGAGAAGAGGAAAACCTTACCCATTTGGCATCATAAACAACACTTTCTTAAAGCCTTACATGATAATCAAACCCTAATCGTTGTCGGTGAACCCGGTAGTGGTAAAACCACTCAGGTTACTTACTTACTTATTATTATTATTATTATTATTATTATTATTCATTTATTCATTTATTCATATTTTGTTGATTAGTTTTCATCATTTGACTTGAATTGTTTGGATTGTGAGAAACAGATTCCTCAATTTGTGTTGGAAGCTGTGGAATTAGGGAGTGTGGATGGGAAGAAGTGTATGGTGGGATGCACACAGCCTCGTTCGGTGGCTGCGATGTCGGTTTCAAGGAGAGTTGCAGAGGAAATGGATGTTACGATTGGGGAACAAGTCGGTTACAGCGTTCGGTTTGACGATTGCGCCAGTGCGAATACTGTTTTGAAGTATGCTTGCTTGTAAATGCTGATCATACAAACTGAATGTTTTCGTAGACGAAAATATATGCCTTAAAAATAAGCTGTATACGGTCACACCATAAGTGACTTTCTGTTGCAGGTTAACGGTGATGTGGCACAATGTCTCATCCGAAAAATTTGGATTTTACCTGCTATAGAAGGTTTCTCATGTGCAATGGCAAACATTCTGGAAGTATACGACATACTGTCATTTGTATGTCGTAATGACAGTATGTCGTAATGCCAATATGTCGTAATGCCAGCATGTCGTATACTTCTAGAAGGTTTACCATTGTTAGGGGTGCAAACTAGTAGAGCTGAGCTCGTTTAGGTTATGAAAGCTCAAGCTCGAGGTCGGCTCGTAGGTAAGTTTATCAAACTTGAGCTCTGGTCGGGCTCTACTTGTTTTTTATTTATTTGTTAATTTTTGTTAATTATACATATTATTTCATATATAATTTAGCTATTTTTCATAATTTTATTAATACTCACTATTATTATTTAAATATATATTTGATACATTAATTAATATTTATATACAGTGGGCTTGTTTAGGCTCGCGAGCCGGCTCGAGCTTGATAACCGAAGCTCGGGCTCATTTGCTAAACAAACATGTTTTTAGGCTCGGTCTGGCCTGGTTAGGTTAGGCTCGGCTCATTTCGAGCTTTTTTTTTTTCGAGCCGAGCTCAAGTAGCTCAGCTCGTTTGCACCCTTAACATACAATAGTAGAAAAGAACATTTTTTTCTTTTTTAATCTTATCTGGACACATTTCGTCACAAAAAGTGGCGGCGTTGATAGTCAAAAGACAAAGGGGTACATACACCGATCGGGTTTGTACCGATTGATACCAAACCACATCGAGCCGGGGGTCTCACTGGAAGCAGCCTCTCTATTCTTAGGGGTAGAGGTAAGGCTGTCTACATCTTACCCTCCTCAGACCCTACCTTAGCTTTGCTACAGGTGGGATTAACTGAGTATGATGATGATGATTTCGTCACAAAAAGTGAACTTTTTGACACTTTGTGTTTCCGTTTTGACTTGAACTTATTTTGACCCATTACCAGACTGGCCATTTTCCATTTATTTCATTCTTTTGATTTAATAGATACTTGACAGACGGTATGCTATTAAGAGAAGCGATGACGGACCGACTTCTAAAAAGGTATAAAGTGATAATTCTTGATGACGCCCACGAACGAACTTTGGCTACTGATGTTTTATTCGGGCTCTTAAAACAAGTGCTGAAAAAAAAGGCCTGATCTTAAGCTAGTTGTTATGAGTGATACTTTTGAAGCCGAAAAGTTTCAGGGTTATTTCATTGGTGCACCATTAATGAAAGTTCCGGGGCGACTTCACCCCGTGCAGATCTTTTACACTCAAGCGCCTGAACGCGACTATCTTGAAGCAGCGATTCGAACCGTTGTACAAATTCATATGTGTGAGCTACCTGGTGATATTCTTGTTTTCCTTACTGGTGAAGAAGAAATGGAAGACGCCTGTCAAAAAATAACAGAAGAAATCGGTAAATTAGGAGAGCAGGTTGGGCCTGTGAAAGTGGTCCCACTTTATTCAAACCTCCCACCAGCGATGCAGCAGAAGATATCTGAGCCCGCTCCACCGCCATTAACCAAAGGTGGGCATGCCGGTAGGAAGATTGTGATTTCAACAAACATTGCTGAACCACCTTTAACCATAGATGGAATAGTTTATGTTATTGACCCGGTTTTGCAAAGCAGAGAGTTTATAACCCACGTGTTCAAGTTGAGTCTTTATTAGTGTCCCCAATATCAAAGACGAATGCCCTCCAGAGATCACGTTGGGCTGGGAGAACACAACCCGGGATATGTTATAGATTATACACCGAGAAAAGTTTTTATAATGATCTACTGCAACAGACATACCCTGCGATTCTTCGATCCAATTTAGCACATATGGTTCTTACTTTGAAGAAACTTGGTATTGATGATCTTGTTTATTTTGATTTTATGGACCCGCCTGCTCCTGAATCTTTGATGAGGGCTCTACAGGTTTTGAATTATCTAGGAGCGTTGGATGATGAAGGAAATTTGACTAAATTGGGTAAAATCATTAGTGAATTCCCATTAGATCCTCAATTGGGGAAGGTGCTTGTTGTTAGCCCTGAATTTAAATGTTCAAATGAAATCCTTTCAATCGCGGCTATGCTATCAGGTGTGTATTACATTTTTTGCTCGCGTTTACTTTCGTATATTGGTTTATACTTGCTCATTCATTTGCATGGACCATATCTATGCATATGACGGTACATGTTCACGACTGTGTAGTGCTAAAAGGAAAAAATAAGGGTGGGGTGCGACTGCGTAGGTTTGTAAGGGTGATTAATTGTGTGTTTTGAAAGTGATCATATGTTTTAAATGGTCTGGGTTGGTAATTATGTAATAAAACATGGTGCAAAGGATAGTGTTTTGATGGTGTTGAGAGTTTTACAAAACTTTAGCATTAAAAGAACTAAGGAAATAGTCTAATAGATAAGTAAGGGTATATAAATAATTTTCTGTATTATCTAGTGATCAGCTGTGTTGAAGCTAATATTTAATTTGATTATTTGGCCTTGAAGTAGCAAACCAGGCAGGTTGGGTACCGGTCAGGTTAAAATTTAATTTTTTGTTTGTAAATGATTAGTGTATCAAATTTTATTACTATGTTCATATTCATTCAGTGAAAATCCAGGTTTTTGATTAGAGGATTTATAAGATAATTGCTTAATAAATGTACACACTTTAAACAACTCTCCACTCATTTTCATTTCAGCTAAAAAATCATTTTATCTGTCTAAATGGGTCGAAACTTCCAGCGCTATATTTACCTCTAAATAAATGAACGTAATGCACAAATGTACGTTTCCCAAATTACCCCAAAAAACTAGATGATCATTTTCAAAACACACATCCAAACACAACCAAGACGGGTCTTAGGTTGTCATCAGCAACTGTTTTGTCTGGGTTTCATGTCAGCCGCTCTGTTGACATGCACGCCATGGAATTTGTAAGCAAGTGCTGATGCAGGTAGTTGCAATTTCTCAGTATTCTCTCATGAAGTAAACGGTGTGGTTTCAAATCTGCTGACTGATTCACTGACCTACTTACCGTGGCCTCCTCTGTGATAAAACATTTTTTTCTTTAGTACCCAATTGCTTTGTCCGGCCCAGAGAAGCCCAGAAGGCTGCTGACGAGGCAAAAGCTCGATTCGGACACATTGATGGGGATCATCTCACACTATTGAATGTATATCACGCCTACAAACAGAATAGTAAGTGATTTTTTTTCCTTTCTCTTGGGGTATGTTTGGCATACAGCTTGTATGAGCTTTAGCTTTTTATTCAAAAAATACTTTTCAAACATTACAGCACTCTTCTTTTTTAAACATTTATGCTACAGCTTTCAGCTACTACTAACTTTGCCAAACATACACTATATTTAAGGCATAGTTGTCAAAGCGCCTAGGCGCATAGGCCGAGCCCGGAGCCTAGGCGCAAGGCGCATAAAAAACGAGGGCTTTTTATAATTAGGCGCATAGTATAAAATACATTTTTAGGGATTTTAGAGATGTTTTAAGCTTGTTTAGGGCCACTTTAGGATGTTTTAGGGTTCTTTATGACTTGTTCATGACTCCTTTAGGATTTTTTTAGAGGTTTTATGCAACTTTTAGCCTGAATTTGACCATAAATCAGCCTAAAAAACAGCCCTGATAGTGCGCCTCAGTGCCTAGGCGCACGCCTCACAGGGGGAGCGCACTTGGTGTGCCTCAAGCCTAGGCGCGCCTAGGCGCACGCCTAGGCGCGCTTTTGACAACTATGATTTAAGCTAAGCAGTTAATGCGGGAAAATATCGGTTATCGGTCAAGGACCGATATTTGATATATCGGTTTTCGCGGTGAGATATCGGTGGGATATCAGTAGTTTTATAATATGTGTGTGTGTATATATGTGTGTGTGTGTATAATGTAAAACACTAAAACCTATATAGTAATAATAATAGAGAGGCTATCAATAGTCAAGAGGCTTAAAATTTAAAAGTGTCAACATAAACTAATCGTAAGCCATGTAATCGTCCTGCGAGTCCACATCAACCAAGCCATCCAATTGTTTAACAGATTTGTATATATACAATTTTCAGTCATACAAATAATTAACATTAACTGATTCTATTAATCTATTATTCAAACATTTGAACTTCTTCTAAATAATATACAACCATAAAATAATCAAATACAAAGTTACCAAACTATTAACCATACTTACAAATATTGTCACAATGTCAAATATCAAACTTTCAAACTATAAAATATCAATTGAATTGAACTTAACTTACGGAGAATAGGGGCCGGCCGATTGAGGAGCAGAGGGGAACAGGGGCCGAGCTTGCTGCTGAAGTGAGAAGGAGCCGAGCAGCAGCTGATTGTTGGGCAGAGCAGTTGTTCGACTCTGTTCTTGGTCTTTTAGGTTAGAGTTTTTTTTTTTTTTTGTGTGTGTGTTAACAATATGCAGCAGTACATCGATCTGTTGATCTGTTGCTGGGTTTTAGGAGTTTAGGGGTTCTATTGGGCTATAGTTAATTGTTTATATTGGGCTGATTTAAATGTTTAGTGGTTATATGAGTTATATACCAAATGGGCCACAAAACAAAACAGAAAACGATATTCTCGGTGATAAGACCGATATTTGAAATGTGTATCTCGGTCGATATCTCGGTCATATCGGCCGATATTATCGGTCCCGATATTATCACCGAGATTTTAAACCGATATAGACCCTGACCACCGATAACCGAGATTCTACCGATATATCACCGATATATCGCCGCAATTAACTGCTTAGGATTTAAGGGAGGTTGTTTTTGACCATTTTGCGCTTACACCAATTTAATTCTGTTTTTAGTTCTTTACTGGTGTATGTAGTAAAAAAGGTTGGTGTAAAAGTTGCCTCCTTTTATTCAGAGCTTCTAACAGAACACAATCTGATTAAATGTTTATTATTCTAATTTATTGGTTTCAGATGAAGATCAATCATGGTGTTATGAGAACTTTGTGAATCACCGGGTCCTCAAATCTGCAGATAACGTGAGGCAGCAGCTAGCCCGTATTATGGCTCGTTGCAACCTCAAGCTATGCAGCGCAGATTTTAACAGCCGTGATTATTACATCAACATCAGAAAAGCTTTGCTGGCAGGGTATTTTATGCAGGTTGCTCACTTGGAGCGCACCGGACATTATTTGACTGTGAAAGACAATCAAGTTAGTTGCTTTCCCCTTAAAACTTATATAATCTTGTGTTATATTTATATGGAATATAATTATGAAAACTTGTATGTTGAGCTGTATGTATCTCCGGCCCAAGTGGCCAAAACCGAAATTAGGAGAAGAGGATTAAGGGGACTGGCCGGCCCTAGCCCACAAGCTTAGTTTGTTTACCTTGTTGAGCAAGATTACAGAGGATTAAAACCCTAATAGGTGGTCTATAAATAACCTCTTGTACTTGTAAGTCAGTTTAGACCGAACCACGTAAATCTTGTGTCTCGTTTTCGTTTTCGTTTTTGTTTCTGTTTCGTGTGTGTTTTAATCCATAATTGTATTCACATTTTTTATTTATTTGCAGGTGGTTCATTTGCACCTGTCAAATTGCTTAGACCATAAGCCAGAATGGGTGATCTACAATGAGAATGTGTTGACTAGCAAGAATTTCATTCGCACTGTTACAGATGTTCGTGGTGAATGGTTAGTCATCTTTGCTCATATAAATTTTCTTTTATATATCTACTATTGTTACCATGGAGAGTTTGAATTTGTCCTTCCGTTTTTTAATATCTGGAAAACGTAAAGACAACTTAGCTGGCAATGATAAGCGATATCATGGGATTGTGGTCCAAGATAGTTACTTAGAGAGTTAGAGCTGGGGGAGGGGGGGGGGGGGGGGGGGGGGGGGGGGGGATAGCGTGTGGGTCGGGTGATAGGTCAAAATGAGTCATATCAGGCTGGGCTGATTCATCGGCTCGAGGCGCAGTCAAAAAATAAATATAAAAATGATGTGTATATAAAAAATAAAATAGTTGACCTAGAAAAGTCTAAAACATCACAAACACACATCAAAAATAAAAATAATTGACTCAAAAAGACTAAAACACATCAAAACCACCCTAAACCATCCGAGGCGCACTTGAGGCGCACATTTTCTTAGTGCCTTAGCCCTTATAGGCGTATGTACAATCTGAATCCCATGAAGCGTGCCTCAGACTCGTTTTCTAAGAATTTCGCCTCGAGGCGTACGCCTCACCCGCTTTTATAAACCATGTTATAAACAATTATTGTTTTAAATATTTGGGCGAACTGCATGAAATAGAAACAGCTGTACATTTTTTTTCCTGATTCTACCGATTAATTTTAATTGTTCTTAAAGTAGAAACAAACTCATTTTCTTTACTGATTTTACTTTTAAATTGCTGATGTGGCTGGTTGATCCCTCATGCCATGTCACGCTCTTGAGAAAAATGCTTGTGTAACAGTCTAACAGAATATTTACAACTTTAAAAAAATGATTACAACTTTATAAAAAAAATTATCTTTTCTTCAGAAGTTATTTATAATAGTAATTAATTTCACCAAAGGGCCTGTGGCCTAGCAGTATCAAGGTGTGTAAAATGGCGCCCCATGAGGTTGAAAGTTCGAGTTCCATGGTGGACAGGGTGTAGAATTAGATGGCGTGTGTTGTAGAAGTTCAAAAATGAATTTCACAGCAGATGCCATGTGGCATAAACATACATAAACACTAAAAAACCAGCAAAGAAATTCATCAGATGGTGATTAAACATAAGTTGGTTTCTTTTTCGTGTTTAATTTGTAGTTGGTTGCTAATAACAAGAAAATAGTAAAGTTCGTTTCTATTTCATGCAGCATGCCTTAGAATTAAGTCTACATCGCTACTTGTTTGATCCGTTAGATATTAAATACAAGCTGAAATTAACCCGTTTTTAGATGAATTAATTGTTGAAATTGTACAATTTGGTATTATTAAAATAATTTATTTTGTTCTTGTGTGGTTTATGGTATCAGGATTGTTGACATTGCTCCACACTACTATGATCTTGATGAAGACTTCCCAAATTGCGAAGCCAAACGCGTTCTTGAGATGCTGTACAAGAAAAAAGAAAAAGACAAGGACAAGGACGAGAGCAGAAACTGAAGATAAAATGAAACCCTTGATCAATCACCCATCATTTGATTCATTTCAACAGAAGACAAGATGGAGTTTTCGTACAGATCATATCAGTGTTTTCTTTGTTACCTTAATACTCTTTAGTGACATGTTTGGCTATAGTCCCAGGAAAAGAAGAGTGTTGCTAGCTGGCATCGAAAAGAAGGATTTCGTTAGGGGTGACAATTTGTAACACAACTCGATAAGGGTGAGCAAAATTAACCGCCATAACCAATAATCGAACCATAACCAACATAATCGAACCGATTTTAACCGATAACCGATATAACCAATGGTTATGGTTATGAAATTTCTTTAACCGACCGAGCGGTTATGGTCATGGTTTTGAAACTTTGGTTAACCAATATAACCATAACCGAACCGAACTTCTAGTTTTAAGACTATGTATTATGTTTTACGCTAACCATGTAAAGGTTTTCTACTAAAATAAAAGTATGCTAGTAACAAAACAATCTTGATGTAGGTGACATTTATTTTAATAAAGAATTAAATTTAGGCTTAAATAAGTTTTTTTATTGTCTAAAAAATCTTATTAATAAGGATTATCCATTCGTAGTTTAACAAAAAAAAAAAAAAATGTAATCTTGTTAGTGTTATTAAAAAAAAACTTAAGTTCACCATCGTAGGTTCCATTTTTTATTTTGTAGACCCATACGATTTTAATTTTTAAACTTTAGTCGAAAGTTAGTTTTAGTTGAAGTTTATGGTTAATAATCGAAATAACCATAACCGAACCATAACCAAATTCATAACCGATTAACCATAACCAAAGTTTGTTTATGGTTATGGTTAAGGAAATGCCATAACCAAAATAGTGGTTATGGTTATGGTTATGGTTAATGATAAAAACCGAACCAAACCGATCCACGCACATCCCTACAACTCGACACCCAGATAGATAATCAGATTTTGAGTTGTAATATCTAACCATTTCAATGAATGGGTCGTGTTAGGGCTGACAATGTTTTATTAAACATCGTTTAAGCCACGTATCTCAACTTACTAACTTGATTAACACCTTCACGACTTGATTACTTCCTGCCACCTGTTTGATATGCTTAGATAAATCTATTAGATAGTGTATTTGGTCATATCGTTTGAAAGTATCAGAGTTAGGGTTGATTTTGACACATACAGGTCGAATATTTCAACTTGTCAACCTAACACGAATATTTGCTCAAAGTTAAATTTGTATTGAACAATTCTCTATATGTATTTTTAAACTCTTGTGTGTCTTTTAAAAAGAGATTTTGTACATGATGTCCCACAACTTGTAAAGAAAATTATGCTGCAAAAAAAAAAAAAAAAAAAAAAAAAAAAACAAAAAACATATTTGACGGCGTAATGTTGCCACACATTCAGCCAAATGTAGTACAAATTACAAGGTTTAGTTACGACTTACGAGGAACCAGAGTAGCTAAATGGGCCATATCGGTTTAGCTTATTAGTTTTGACTGTAACAGCTTACTTGCATACAACTTAACTAAGAGCACAAGACACTTAAAAAAATTAGTGGGTTTACCCGCGCGTTGCCGCGGGATCCAAATACATTTTGCAATACAACATTGTGATTATGTATAAAATGCAAAAAATGCATATACAATACTAAACCCAAGTACCAAAAGTTGTGTGTCGGATAAGCATTTCTGAAATAAATACTTAGCTACTTGTTAAGTGTCAGGTGACTAAGTTGGCGTGCTAACTCCCATGATCGACTAATTCTTGAGCAATTCGTTGGCATGCTCCTATCTACCCTATCAACACATTGACAAATCTGAATATTAACGAACACAAGACACAATATTTCTTTTAAAAAATGGTCGCTAGCATATGCCATATATAATTTTATCAAGTATATTTATAACACTTGTATTCTCTGGCATTATTCTGCCTTTTTTTTTTTCAAGGAAACATGTGAGAATAGTATAGTGCATCTTAAAACACCTGTTTAATAGGCCACTGCATTATTACACTAATTGCCTTAAGCAATGCTAGCTCACATACAAACTTAATTGTATTACATTGATATTGTTTCAAAATTTTGAAAGCGCCTCAATATATGACCTATTTGTATGGTATATTACAATAGAAGTAATTGTTATAAAACTTACTGAAGGGATAGGGAGCCTAATCTGAAAGGCGCCCCTATCCCCACTAACATACCCGCGCCACGTCATGGCGCAGGATCATACTCGCGCGAGGACAGCTAATCAAGATCCCCGCGCGACCGGCACAGGTGATAAGCAACTGATACATGATACGCGCGTGCCATCACACGCGGAAGATTCCCTTGACACATCAAAGGAGGTACAAGGGACGACAAAAGGAAGATTCATAGGATCCGCGTCAGAGCACAGACCAACAGAAGAAGGACATGTGGCAGATAGTACAAAAGAGGAACGGCTGCACTGTGCACGCTGTCGTGAACAGTGACCAGCAGGCATTACTTCCTCCACTGTCAGATGTCAAATCAGTCAGCAGAGATTGCCTGGACACTATAGCAAGTACGACGCTACTGTGCACCACCAGGAGGCGGACACGTGTCCAGCTACAACAACGACCACACTGTAGGCTGACGTCATCAACAGTACCTCGTCCTTTCCCGCCATTTCCAGAAAGGCCATGGGCTTGGGCCCTGGTTGGGCCCGGGCCAATGATGTCACTAGTGGGCCTCTCCATGCGGTCCACTACTAAGTCTATAAATAGCATCAGACACAATTCATGTATTCATTCACATATACAACCATAATCACTATACTCACCACTTGTAATTCTCTCTTATTAGCAATAATATTCCGGTGTCTTCACAGTGGACGTAGGTCATTAACGACCGAACCACTTAAATCTCTTGTTCATATCAAACACAATATCTATCTCGCTCACCTTAACAAACTCTCGGGTTGTCACAACGGTTTGGGTAAAGGATAAAATCTGTAGTTACATAAGTATTAACCCCCCGGAGATTAGTCTTAATCTCCGGTATACTTATTGTTTCTTCATTGGCGCCATCCAACGGTTAGAACAGCTCTTTTCACTCATCTTTTAACCCCACCCATGGCTGAACCCAACCCTAACACCTCCGGCATACACCAAACTGGAGACGAAGACCTCCGACAGCCGGATAACCAAACCACACCCAACACTGTCGTCAAGCAGACGACGTCTAGGCTCGACGGGTCAGCCGTTGAAATCCGTGACGTCGAATCCGACGACGACAGTCAAGGGCTCTCCGAAGAGGATCCGGATCGTTGGCTCCTCCGTCAGAATGCCAAGAGCGCTGCAATCTACCAACGCAAACTATTGCAGCAAGCAAAAAAGAAGGGTAAGACACTGGCTTTCGACACCCCGTCGAAAGCAAGATACAAGAAGAAAGATACGGCCAACCACGGTGAGGGTCGTAGCGGGGAGCTCGGCGGAAATGTCAGAGCTCGGGGCTACGCCAAATCACGTGAAGAGCCGGACGGTTACGAATCGTCAAGCAGTGATTCCGATCACAGAAGAAAAAAACACACTCACACGTCGCGAGACAGTGAGATAGACGATGACCTGGTCAAACCATTCCGACCAAAAGCTTTTGCTGAAAAATCCAAGTTCGTCGCTCGCATAGCGGCCGCCAAGGTACCAAGAAAGGCTAAACTCCCAAGCAGCATCGGTAGATACGATGGCCTGCGTGACCCAGACGACCATGTGCATGACTTTGAGTGCGCGGGTGTGTCCGTGGATTGGCCTGTTCAGGTGTGGTGCCACCTTTTCGCTCAAACCCTCACGGGTGCCGCCAGGGTATGGTTTGACAGCCTCCCGGCGGGAAGCGTGAAGGATTTCGACGACCTCACAGAGAAGTTTGGCAGCCACTTCTCGCACCTACGCAAGCATAAGAAAGACAAGGCGGACATCCTGCTATGCCGGCGGTATGAAAGGGAAACGATCGAAGATTACATAGTCCGGTTTAACAAAGAAGCACTACAAATCGGATGCGGGGAGGAGCTTACACGGGCCGCGTTTATTCACAGCGTGCGCAGTCCGGACCTCATGAAATGCCTCACCGGCAAAGATGGCATCCCAGAATCCTGGGATGAGCTCATACGCTCAGCCAAAATATATGCCTCCTCCGAAAAATCCTTCAACCAGCACCACGGTTTCCAGCCACAACACCATAATAATAATAGTAATACTAGACACAAAAACAAATCCGTCTGGAACCGCATCACAGGCACCACCGACGAGGGAAAATATTCTCCGGCCGGTGATGCCCGACAGATCATCAGCTCCAAGCAAACGCGGGACCAGCGCGGACACTCAAAGAAAAACCATGACTGGACCCCGTTAACAAAAACACCATCTCAAGTTCTGAAAACCGAGCAGGTCACCCTGAAAGAGCCCAACCCTCTGGGAAAGCGCCGAAATGTGGACCGTAGCAAGTTCTGTGAGTACCACAACGACTACGGTCACCTCACGGACAACTGCTACAGTTTAAAAATGGAGATAGAGGCAGCGCTGAAATCAGGCCAGCTCGGTCACCTGGTCAAAAATGTTCACCGAGCTGGCAAGGGTCAAGGCAACGAAGAAACCCAAGGCGAGGGATCGCGGAAGAAGATCCGGGATCTAAACACTCACACTGCAACTCTAATCCCCCGCCACCAGTGCAACATGACGTGGCAGGGCAAGAACACCCAACATGGGAAGCGCACCCGGGTACAGCCACCAGACGACTCATGGAAAGAGGCTGATATCCTCATGCCAAGGGTCAGAGGGGGCGCCTCCTGCACAGCTCCATTAGTGATCACCGCCGTCTTTGGACATTACCGCACGCGGTATATGTTTTTAGATGGCGGCAGCAGCACAGATATCATGTACGACCAATGTTTCCAACAGCTAGACGAAGAAGACAAAGCAAAGCTCATTCCGGTCAATGAGCCAATATCAGGTTTCATCCATGAAACCATCATGCCCCGCGGCATGCTCTCTTTGCCTGTAACATGGACGGATGGTACACATGAGCGCACAGAAATATGCGACTTCATGGTCCTACCAGCCACATCAAACCATGACATACTCCTAGGAAGAGAAGGCATCGCCCACTTCAACGCCAACGCCTCCACGGCGCATGCAATGGTTGGATTTCCCACCAAAACAGGCGTTGCCTTCATCCGGGGGAACAAAGAATGCCATGTTGCGGAGACAGCCAAACCGCCAAAGATGGTCAAAACAGATGCCCGCACAGAGCCGGAAAAATGGGCGCTCAACCCTAAATTTCCGGAGCAAACGGTGACCATCGGCCATGTAATCTCCGAATCCATACGAAACCATCTGAAGCAACTTCTGATCAGCAATATAGACATTTTCGCATGGCAACCGGCAGATATGGTGGGTGTTCCGCGGGACATAGCGGAACACAAGCTTAATGTCTATCGTTCCGCAGAGCCAATTGTACAGAAGAAGAGGAGTATGGGCCCAGAGAAAACAAAGGCCATGAATGAACAAGTCACCGAGCTGCTCAATGCGGGCATCCTCCGCCCCATCAGATATCAAACTTGGGTGGCCAATCCCGTCATGGTCGCCAAAGCAAATGGAGGATGGCGCATGTGCGTAGATTACAAAGACATCAACAAAGCATGCCCAAAAGACTGTTATCCCCTACCAGAGATCGATTTGAAGGTGGACTCCCTCGCCCCATACAGATTCAAGTGTTTCCTAGACGCCTACAAAAGATATCACCAAATACAGATGGCGAAGGAAGATGAAGACAAAACGGCGTTCCGCACAGACACAGGTATCTTCTGCTACACCAAGATGCCTTTTGGTCTGAAAAATGCGGGCGCCACATACCAACGCCTGATGGATACAGCGTTCGTAAAAGAAATCGGCGTACGGCTTGAAGTGTACGTCGATGATTTAGTGATCAAAAGCAGGGAAGAAACCGACATGCTACAAGACATCCAACAAACATTTCACCAGCTACGAAGGGTCCGCATGAAGCTAAATCCAAGCAAGTGCTCGTTTGGAATGGAAGAAGGGAAATTTCTGGGAGTCATTGTTACGCGGGACGGGTTCCGCGCCAACCCAGATAAGGTACAAGCAATCGAGCGGATGCCATCTCCCGCCTCCGTCAAAGAGGTGCAGACATTAATGGGCCGCCTGGTTGCCCTAAACCGGTTCCTCTCCAACTACGCTTCAAAGTCATTTCCTTTCGTCGATACCTTGAAAAATTGTCTGAAGAAAAGCAACTTCCGCTGGACAACAGAAGCGGAATCAGCCTTTCAACAAATGAAGCAGTGTTTGATGAACCTTCCTACACTCACAGCGCCGCTCCCTAAAGAGCCACTAACGCTCTATCTTTCAGTCACGGAGCGGGCAATCGGCGCAGTTCTGATGGTCGATCGCAAAGGCGTGCAAACGCCTATCTATTACATCAGCCGCACGCTGTTAGATGCGGAGACTCGGTACACCATAATGGAAAAGCTGGTCCTAGCTTTAATTCACGCTTCCCGAAGATTGCGCAGATACTTCCAGGGTCACCCGATAAACGTCCTCACGGACTATCGGATCAACGATATCTTGGCCAAACCAGAATTGTCGGGAAGACTGGCGAAGTGGGCTATTGAGCTCGGAGAGCACGCAATCAGCTATAAGCCCCGACCCGCAATCAAAGGACAGGTATTGGCAGACTTCGCAACCGAGATCCCATCCGACAAAATTCAAGAGTGTCGAGAAGAAGAATCACCTGCGCCAGTGCACGACCCATCGCAAAAGTGGTCCTTATACACCGATGGGGCCTCCAACGGAGACGGCGCTGGCGCCGGTTTGCGCCTCATCAGCCCAGACAAACACGAGTTCACATACGCCATCCGCCTCGAGTTCAAAAGCACAAACAACGAGGCGGAATACGAAGCGTTGCTGGCAGGCCTCCGCATAGCGGAAAAAATGGGGGCCAGGCACGTAGAGGCGCATGTAGACTCTTTGTTGGTAGCACGGCAGATCAACGGGGTATACGATGCAAAAGACGAAACCATGGCTCTATACCTGGAACAAGCCAAAAAACTCATGCGCAAATTCGACACATGCACAGTCGAACACATCCGGCGCAGCGAGAACAAACCCGCTGACGCACTCAGCAAAATGGCATCCACGGTTTTTGAGCACATGGCAAAAGAAGTCCGCGTCGAAGTACGAGACAAACCATCAGTCCCCGTGCGCCAGGTCAACGTTACTCAAACAGGCAACGGGTCATGGATGACACCGATCAAAGCCTTTTTATCATCGGGAGTTCTGCCCAGTGACAAACTTGAAGCCCGGAAGATAAAAACCAAGGCCCTGCAATATCAACTGACCGATGACATCCTGTACCGCCGCTCCTACTTGGGGCCACTCTTGCGCTGTGTTGACCCGGCCGAAGCCTCCTTGCTCCTCAAAGATATACATGAAGGCACATGCGGGCTACACGCAGGCCCAAGAATGGTAGTGGCAAAGCTGATGAACGCAGGATATTACTGGCCTGGCATGCACGTCGACGCAGTCACCGAGATACGCAAATGTGACAGCTGCCAGCGCCACGCTCCAAACACCTTGCGCCCAAAGAATAATCTCGTACCAGTCACCGCGGCTTGGCCTTTCCAAAAGTGGGCTATTGATTTAGTCGGACCATTCCCGGCAGCACCGGGCAACGTCAAATACTTGGTCGTTGCTATCGACTACTTCACCAAGTGGGTCGAAGCGAAACCTCTGGCAAAGATCGATGGCGCGCATGTCAAGAAGTTCATCTGGGAGTTCATTATCTGTCGGTTCGGATTACCGATGCAACTGGTCAGCGACAATGGAACACAATTTGAAGACCAGGCCCTCCAACAATGGCTGGCTCAAATGGGAGTCACGCAAATCTTCACATCCGTTGCGCACCCGCAAGGCAACGGTCAGGTAGAAAGAGCCAACCGCACAATCGTTGAAGGCATCAAGACAAGACTCGGAACCAGGCGAACAGGGTGGGTAGACGAGTTGCCGCACGTCTTATGGGCCTACCGTACCCTAACGAAAACAAGTAATGGCGAAACCCCGTTCAGCCTAACATATGGCTCCGAGGCGGTAATCCCCGCAGAAATAGCTTGCCCTACGGCAAGGGTACTGATGGCAAACACAACCGACAACGACAAATAACTCCGCATAAACCTCGATCTACTAGAAGAACGCCGCAACCTCGCGGCAATAAAAGAAGCAAGTTACAAGACACAACTCGAGCAATACTACAACAAACATGTAAGGGAGCAAGCCTTCAAGATTGGGGACTACGTCTTCCGCAACAATGAAACTTCCAACGCCGAAAAGCCCGGGAAGCTCGCCCCAACTTGGGAAGGCCCTTACAAAATTCAAGAAGTGCTCGGAAAAGGTGCCTACGCATTAGAAAAGCTCGATGGCACCCCTATTCCAAGGTCATGGAACGGCGCTCAGTTACGGCGCTGTTATTTGTAATCAAAATGGCTACACACGCCATATTATTAATGAAAACGTTTCCTATATCTGTGTTTCTACTTGTACTTTCCGCACCAAGGTCTTCAAGACTTAGGCAAAATCACGTCGGACACGCTAGCAAGGCATGCCTTCAAGACGCACCGCGATCGCGTCGGGCGCCTACCCAAGCAGCGTAGTCTTCAAGACGGATTTACTCGCCGGACCTACAACACCGCAACACGCGCCTCAGCTCTTGTCTTCTAGAGTCATTGCAACTCGGACAGAGTGGCGCGCCACATAAACGCGGTGGACCGGTCTTCAAGGCGAGGCGATCACGCGCCTAAGTCGGACTCAATGGCACAAGTCGCCTCCGCTACAATCTTCAAGGCGAAGAAGTGTTGAACACTTAGACGTCGGATTGTCTAGCCGAGCGCGCGCTCTAACTCTTACTTACACACCGGGTGACGACTTGGTTAAATAAGTAAATTAGAGACGAGACAACACGATATAACAAACAAAAGTTTCATTATCAAAGGGAATTAAAAACCCTTCTATATTTACAAGGAAAAGAAAAATTAAAAGTATTAAAAAGCCTAATCACTGGTCAGCGGCGCCGGAAGGCCCCTCGCCAGAAGCTTTCGCCAACGCATCAGACGTCTCTATGAAATATTTAAGGGCCGCAGGCGGATCCGCGTTCTTGTTGCAGTCCGCAAGCACTTGGAGGATGGGGAACTCTATCTTCTCGAACTTTTGGAGTTCCGCCTCATATTCATCCTTCAGTGGCTTGCCATAATGTTCCGCGTCCACAATGCGCCCATCATTTTGCGCATGCAAGAAACCGTCTTCATAACCCTCGCCATAACCATAGGCTTGGGCACTGGCAGCAATGGCGGCAATCTGGTCTCCGAGCAAAGGCTCCTGCCAGAACCTCTTGAAAACCTGCGCATAAAAACAAAGTTAGCATATGAAAAAGACAAGTCTCAAAAGCAAAGAAAGCGCGAAGACTTACCCCAGCCATCCCCTCTGTCATCAGCCAGTTGATGGAGTCTTGCATCTGAGACTGGGCGGTGACAGCTTCATCCAGCAATACCTTGGCCGCCTCCCCTTCCTTCACAGCAGCAAGGCGAGCCTGGTCACAAGAATCCAGGTCCCGCTCAAGGTCCTCCTTCGCACTAAGGACCTGGGCCCTCTCCCGCTCCAGCGCAGAGACGCGCTCAGTAGCCGCAATAAGAGCCTCGTCCTTTGACTCGAGCTCCTTGCGCGTCTCTGCATATTTCGCCGTCTGCTCCGAGAGGGCCCTGCTCTTCTCCTCAAAGCCTTTCACCGCCACCCGCCGCTCTTCACGCGCCACTGACAGAAGATCCTTGAGATCGGCGATGTCAGTGTTGGCTTTCTTCCAAGATTCAGACCAACGGCGCCTTTCAACAACCGCATCTTCTTCAAGTTTGCCAACCTTAGCCTCTGCATCATGGGCACGGCGGCGATATTTGGCAATCTCGGCTTTGAAGGCAGCCTCTTTCTCAGCAAGACTGGCCTTCTCCGCCTCCACCTGCTCCATGTCTCGCCACAACGCCGAGTCACGGCGCCGTAACGAGTCCATCATGGATAGTTGAGTCGCATGGTTGACGCACAAGGCGGCTATCAGGTCTTCACGACTCAACGCATCCTGGTGAGTGCGCTCATAGGGAGGCACCACCTCGCTGACAAACTCCTCGGCAGCCAAGGAGTTGGAAAACAATGTGTTTTCCCTTATCGCCCAGCGAGGGCGCCAGATGGCGTCACCACCAGACCAGCAAGAGCCGTCATAGACTCCTGCTGACCCCCCAACCCTGGAGGCCTCGCGCCGATCCCGGCGCGAGCCGCTTCCACCAGCTCCAGCAGCGCCCTGCTGGAGCAAAGCCCTTTCAAAGGCATCCCCTTCATCAGGAGCCATTTCCTGGCTCTCAACGTCGGCACGCTCCTTTGCAGCGCGCTCCTCAGCAACCTTGGCTTTTTCCTCCAAGAACTTTTGCTCTTGGAGGCGAAGGCGGTCCGCCTCAGCCTTCTTGTCTGCCTCAGCCTTTCTTGCGGCTTCATCGGCAGCAGCCTTCTTCTCAGCCTCAGCCCGGCGGCGGGCTTCATCGGCTGCCGCTTGCTTGGCAGCAGCGGCCTTTTCAGCCTCAGCCTTTTGCAAGGCTTCTTCGGCTCGCGCCTGCTCCTGTGCAAGCTCCTGCTCCCTCCACAAAGCATCCTCCTCCCCTCCACCCGCTTCGGCGGAAGAAGACAAAGGTGCAGAGGGCACAATCTTCGGCGCCACTGCAAGTAAACAACAACGTTAGTAACAAATCAATGAAAGCAAAAAAGAAGAGAAGGGAGGAAAACAGAACTTACCAGGAGTCTTCTTCCTCAATAACTTTTGGAAGAGTGGCTGGCGCGCAGGGGCGGCACCAATGCCCATACTGAAAACGGGCTCGCCATCGCCACCACTTCCAACAGGACCCTTGGAAATATTAACCGGGTCCGGGCCAGGCACCGACCCCTCACCACCTCCAGCGCCAGACGCGACTGGAGTTTCCTTCACCGGCCCAGCGGTCCGCGACCTTTTCCTCTTCTCCAGCTGAGAAGATTCCGCTTCCTCGTCATCCTCAGAGGGGGGCCCATCCTTCCTTCGTCGACGCCCTTTTACAGCTTCTCCTGCTGAAACGGAAGAACCCGAGTCAGAAAGGGTAATCATGGCTCGATACCCGTGCCTCCGCGGAGCGTGCTTCCAACGACCACGCCTCGCGGACGAGCCTATCGGCGGAGTCTCCCCTACAGTATCGTCTCCGAAAATACTATCAAATAAAGGACTGGGAGACTCACCAGTTGTGTAATAGGGTTTGGGCGCAGAAGTTAGATCCGGGTAGTAGAACCGGTCAGCAAGCGCGTCCAAACAAGAAGTTTGACCCTCCGCCAAGGGCCTCCACTTGATACCTTTATCCTGACGGGCGGCATAAAACTCAAATTTGCTTACACCTGCAATATTATCAAACAATAAGGAAAAGCGCACAGGAAACGCTAATAATGATAATAATAATAACAATAATACTTACCCTCCTGCGCAATATACGGCTCTTTACCCGCCCGGATGCCATTTCGACTCATCCCCAGAAGGAAGAAAATACCCTCCGTCAGGTTCTGGAATTCCAATTTGGTGGCATTGGCGGTAAGCGCAAGGAACCACGCCTGCTTCTTGAAGTCCTTGGGCACAGGCATGTCCGCCACCCGCTGCCCATCTCCTATCACCTTCCAGGGGAGACTAATGGGTATCACACCCCTCTTCACAAAGAAAAATTTCTCCTTAGCCCAGTGCAAGGACTTAGGAGTATGGGTGGCCATGGGCGGCACCTTGGGACGCGGCTTGAAAGAGAACCACATCTCATCCCGCGCCATAAAGTAGAAAACGTTGAACCGCTCGACAGTGGGTTCAATGTCTAGGGCGCGGCAAGAAGCTTCGAAATGCACCAGCCGCAGCATCCCAAAAGCAGTTAGTTGCGTAGGACCAACACCATAAGCCACCATGGTGTCGATCTGGAACCGAGTACACGGCAGGCGAAACCCACACTTAGCAAAGTGGGCCTCGTACAACGCCAACCGGCCGGCACCGGCCGAGAGGACGGTGCTGGTCGGAGTTGGAAGGGTGGGCTCCCACTCCGGCGGAATCCCATACATAACAAGAAACCGGTTGAAGGCTTCTTGACTCCAAACACAGCAGGTGTTGGACATCAGTTTCCTTTCTTTGATTTTTCCACCCTCCACGGTGGTCTCTTGCACCACCTCCTCCGGCTGCTCGCCCACAACCTCCTCGGAAACACTAGCACTCTCAGACATGATGATGAAAAATCTGGAAAACTCACCGGAAAGTTTGAAGATCAAACGGAATCTTCAACGAAAGTGGGAAATAAGAAGTTAACCGACCAGAAACAACACAAAGATGAAGGGAAGACACTAACGTAGAAGAAATATGAAGTTTCAAATAAATCTTCAAGATCAAGATCTTCAAAGATTCACCGGAAACTTCAAACGGAGATTGATCGGAGAATGAAGAGAGAAAAGAAAAGTGGAAGAAGATTAGAGAGCATAACCGTTCAAATGAGCCACAACAGGCCTTATATACTCATCACATTTATGGCAGGGGGACCCACTGGAGGAGTGTAAACCGTCACAACTTTTCAAATTCTGATCACAAGATGATGACACGTGTCCGCAACGAAAACGAGTGGCCCGGATGAAAGTGTATGACAGTTGTACACTACCCAGGCGCTCGATGATCGACACGTGTCAACAGATCTCACAACATCAACCATTCAAGCGCGTGGAAACCCACGCGCCTGACAGACAACACGTGCCCTTCGACACGTGGCACAATCTCAACCATGAAGAAAAAAATGTCAGACGCGTGAAACCCCACGCTCCTGACACAGACGAAATATTGATAATGGCAACCACGATGGGACATGTATCAGTCTGCACAACCAGAAAGTAGCTGACACATCAGCAACCACTAAACTTCCCTCAGAAGTAACCGATCATTCGAATTCCAGGCGCATTTATTCCAATTTATGAGAGACAAATTCAATACTAATGATTTGGAATTTATCATAACTCCAGATCCGCATTAAATTACTCCAGCAGCAATAAATGTCTAAGCGGAAAGTTGACGTAAACTTTCAAAAGACGTTCCCCGCCCAACCACTGCAACGTTGGGGCGGAGAACGCCATCCTCAGCGGAAAGTTGACGTAAACTTTCAAAAGACGTTCCCCGCCCAACCACTGCAACGTTGGGGCGGAGAACGCCATCCTCAGCGGAAAGTTGACGTGAATTTTCAAAAGACGCTCCCCGCTCAACCACTGAAACGTTGAGGCGGAGAACGTCCTTCACGGCGCAAATTTGACGAAAAACGGAGAAAAACGTCTCCCGCCTATATTTCCTCAAATCAGAGTAATACCCCCAAAAGCTACAACACAAGCAGATGAGCTTTCATCCGCGACTTCTACACTTCGAGTCTAGCACTCCACCTCCTCATCAGCGAGCAGGAGAAGCCCTAGACTAGGGGACTTGAAGGGATAGGGAGCCTAATCTGAAAGGCGCCCCTATCCCCACTAACATACCCGCGCCACGTCATGGCGCAGGATCATACTCGCGCGAGGACAGCTAATCAAGATCCCCGCGCGACCGGCACAGGTGATAAGCAACTGATACATGATACGCGCGTGCCATCACACGCGGAAGATTCCCTTGACACATCAAAGGAGGTACAAGGGACGACAAAAGGAAGATTCATAGGATCCGCGTCAGAGCACAGACCAACAGAAGAAGGACATGTGGCAGATAGTACAAAAGAGGAACGGCTGCACTGTGCACGCTGTCGTTAGGGCTGGCAAATCGTGTATACCCGACCTGTTAAGACACGAACCTGTTAAGACACGAACACGAAACATGTATACCCGAACACGACACGATAACTTATCATGTACTTTTTTCTAAACCTGAACACGAACCTGTTTATACCTGGTTTACACGATTAGACACGATAAGACACGATAATACCAATTTATACCAAGTTTACACGATAAGACACGATAATACCTGTTTATACTAGGTTAATACGATAATACACGAACATGTTATTCAAATCCGACACGTTAAATGGGTATCATCAAGCATTAAAAAGGTAGAATTCCATCTATAAAAACGTATAACTCTAATACTCCACCCCCACAACCTATATCTTTTAAAAAAAATTCTTAACATGTCTTAACGGGTACTAAACAGGTAAACAAGTATTTAACCTGTTTAGACACGAAAATTAACAGGTATATTTCGTGTCTACCTGTTTAGGACACGAAACCTGTTAAGGCCATACCTGTACCTGTTAAAATCGTGTAGGTTCGTGTCGGGTATTCGTGTTCGTGTCTGAAATTGCCAGCCCTAGCTGTCGTGAACAGTGACCAGCAGGCATTACTTCCTCCACTGTCAGATGTCAAATCAGTCAGCAGAGATTGCCTGGACACTATAGCAAGTACGACGCTACTGTGCACCACCAGGAGGCGGACACGTGTCCAGCTACAACAACGACCACACTGTAGGCTGACGTCATCAACAGTACCTCGTCCTTTCCCGCCATTTCCAGAAAGGCCATGGGCTTGGGCCCTGGTTGGGCCCGGGCCAATGATGTCACTAGTGGGCCTCTCCATGCGGTCCACTACTAAGTCTATAAATAGCATCAGACACAATTCATGTATTCATTCACATATACAACCATAATCACTATACTCACCACTTGTAATTCTCTCTTATTAGCAATAATATTCCGGTGTCTTCACAGTGGACGTAGGTCATTAACGACCGAACCACTTAAATCTCTTGTTCATATCAAACACAATATCTATCTCGCTCACCTTAACAAACTCTCGGGTTGTCACAACGGTTTGGGTAAAGGATAAAATCTGTAGTTACATAAGTATTAACCCCCCGGAGATTAGTCTTAATCTCCGGTATACTTATTGTTTCTTCACTTACATTGTAAACACCGTAACCCCTCTCGTACATGAAGCTCACATGTTTCCGAGTCTCTGTACTTTCTGCAAAAAAACTGTAACATAATAGAACAAGGAACCGGACTTGTGTTTGACACAATTCCTTTAAACAGATTCGTCGTCTGTTTCCAGGGTACACCGGTTCAACAGTGCGGTGCGGTGCACTGCGGACTATCCCACTTGTCTATAAGATAACCAGACTTCGATTGAGTTTTTTTTTCTTCTCTACATATATGTGTGTTTATGCATCTCTTTTCTACATATGCAAATGAGGCACAAATCCTTCTATTATATAAGAACATGGATGTATGAAAAGTCTTCTTAATTAGAGACTTAATTTGAGACATAAAGACTCTAATTAAGTTATATAAAATCTCTAATTAAAAGAAATAAAGACCTCTAATCAAAGACATAAAACTTAAGAGTTTTAGTCTTTAATTCACCACATTAAGGTCTTATTAATAATTATAATTTATCAAATTATAATTTCAATAAAATCCATTCACATATTTTCAACAATCCCCCACATGAATGGAGATTATTCAAAACACACAAAATTTTCAACAAACCCCCACATGGAAATGAGTTATTCTCAGAAACAACCTCATTCCGATTAAATTTCAACAGTTGAGTTTTGCATACGATAGGTAGGTGTGACCCTTTGAACCTTCGCTTATGAAACACACTTAACCTACGGCTCTGAGTAGAACGCGATGTCTTTGAACTCGTCTGCCGTTTGTGTAGACGACAATACGCTTCACACAAAACTCTCCTTGACAACGTCAAGTCCTCATTGTTGTGTCTGTTATGGTCATGGACACGTGCCTGGTTCTGCGAGAGCTATTAAGTATTGTGCCCCAACAATACCCTTCGAAGCGACCCCACTTCTCTCTCACATGGGTGATCTACTAGGACTGGTTACCTCAGTCGGATCATTAAAAGCTATAAGCTTAACCTCAACCTTGTCACTTTTTAGGAATGGACTAGGAAGCTTATTAAAATTATGGTAAGCTCCCTTTTTCAAAACGTGGGGTTTCCACCAACTCTCCCCCACAGTGACCTTCGCCAGTTCATACAATTAGGTTGTCCTATTGAACTCAGATCTTGGGATCTCCAGTCAGCTGAGTTAGGTTTCCTTCGCATAAACCTAGCCTTTAATGGGCTTTAGCCCCATTCCCATTTACAACTTCTGAACTAACTCTCTGCTTAAGCCTTTTGTTAGCGGATCCACGATGTTATCCTTTGACTTCACGTAGTCAACAGTGATAACTCCTGTAGAGATTAGTTGTCGTAGCGTATTATGCCTACGTCTTATATACCTATTCTCACTGATACACATTGTGATATGAGCTCTGCCAATTAACGATTGACTATCACATCGTATGCATTAGGCCAATACCGGCTTCGGCCACGTAGGTATATCCTTAACAAATTGACGTAGCCATTATGCCTATTCATCCTCTAAAGCGATGAATTTTGATTCCATCATAGATCTAGCAATAACCATTTGCTTAGATGATTTCCATGTTATCATAGCACCTCCAAGTGTGAACAAATACCCACTCGTTGCCTTGGAATCATTCGTGTCAGATATCCATTCGCATCACAGTAACCTTCAATAACTGCTGGATATCTTTATATTGCAGCTAATAGTCTCGTATGTATCCTAATTACCAAAGCACATGTGTCACGTAATTCCAATGAATTAAACTTAGGTTGCTCGTGTATCTACTTAGCTTGCTTGCTAAGTCTGGTCAGATACAACTCATCATATACATCAGGCTGCCAATAATTCTTGAGTACTCTAATTGGTTAACAGGCTCACCTCCATTCTTAGCTAGACGTTGACTCGTGTCAATGAAAGTTCTAGCCACATTAGAGTCATTTCCATTGAACTTCCCAAGAATTTTGTCCACATAATAGGACTGACTTATACTAAGTCTGTTCTAGGTTCGTGTGATTTGTACTTCCCAATATCACATTCGTTCATATCAAATCTTCTATTTTCAAATGCAAGTCACCTCCACACTTAAGTGTTATTGGATAACTACCAAATGGGGTGATGAAAGTTTATTCCTTTCATATGTAGCTGGACAACTTCTCAAGTACCATTTTTACATCCCTACGGATTTTTTCTTAAATGGCTCTTCCCCCCACATTGCTTGCACTTTGATTAAGATTGAGTAATATCACTCATGATGACATTAGACACCCGTGATAAGATAGAGACTATCTATATCTTTGTGTTATAGAGGTCATCCATTATATTACTCAACCCATATTTCTCACACGAACCGTTTTCTGAGCTATATGAGTTCTCCTCATATTCATCTAAATAGTATCATAACCAATGAACTATATATTCGGTCCTTTCGAGTCATCCTTTTTAATAAATTATATATTTGCGTTTACAAAATTCATTCTTATGTCGTCACATATGTTTGAATGTTCAAAGTTAATTTATTCTCCGTTCGTCTAGCATGCTTTAGACTACGAATACTTAGCATGTGAACAGAAGATGCCTCATTCTGATTCTTCACAGCCTTAAGAGATAACTCACTATCTCTTCCTAACATTCACGTCTTAGTTTAGACACAAAATAAGATTTTGTTTACCATTCCAAAACCTTGGTTTAAAGAATGCTTCAAAACCATAATTAATTCCATCCATTAGGATCAAGACTCGTTTGCCTTTAGTCTCCAAGGCTTCACCATTGACTCTTTAGGACTTAAACATAAGTCTTAATATAAGTCACTTTGATGAACATATTCATCATCAACAAGTCAATTAGATTGACACTCAACGACATGACATTCACATATGCCTATATTTTGTTGAAACTATTTATTGGGTGACTTTCCCAAAATATATCACGAATCCTCCATATAATTCAACTAACATTGATGGTTTGTAGAGACTCTACACATCCATCATTATTCTAAGTCTTTTATAATAAATCTCGCAATATTTATCAAAGACTTATGAATAATAACATATATTTCTATCATACGTTATAGTCATCAAAACTACATTTGTGCATTTCTACGTAAATGCTCTCAACATTAGATGACATATCTCGTTTTCGTGCATTTAACTTCAATACACTTGCCACGTTGATCATGATTATCTTAATGGGAATGGATGAAGAGTTTTTCTTCTTAGTCACTTAATTAGAGACTTAATTTAAAATAAAGGCTCTAATAAATTGACATAAAAGCTCTAATAAAGTAACATAAAACTTTAATTAGAAAACATGAAACTCTACTCAAGAGTTTACTCTTAATTCACCACATTAAGATTCCAATTAATAATTATAATTTACCAAATTATAATTTTAATATAATCCAAAATATATATAACATATTACATATATATATTTAAAAGGATTATAAGGATATATAAACATCAAATCTCAAAGTGTTATTCTCTTCAACACTTTATCGTTCGACGAAATAATAGCAATTATATCGTCTCGTGGCATGTTTCGAGGTACTCCCTCAATACACTATTTAAAACAACACAGTTGTTTATGCTTAACTACTCACAAGTAGTCGAACAAGTAAATATGTCCAAAACAACATCAAGTTGATTTACACTAAATAGTCTCTCTAGACTATTATATGGTTCAAGTATCAAACCATATATAATTTGTAAAAGACATGTTTTACTCATACAACACATTTCTACTTTTACAAGTATTTTCCATAAATTCATATATTTATGTTTTGATTACAAATCAAAACCATAAACTCTAATATAGTTTTTATTATTTAAACCATTCATAACTCACTTGTTAGAGTATATGGTTTTCATTATTAACCATTTCTAATTCGTTCATTAGAAACTATACATGTACCATATAAACATATACGGTTTCAAAATTAACCATTTCTAACATACTTGTTAGAATACAAACGATTACACGTTTTATCATATGGACCTTTTTCTAACACACTCGTTTAGAAATAAATGATTACCAAAATCATTTTAAAGGTCATTGGTTTATATTCTCAACCGTTTCTAACTTGCTTGTTAGAAATACACGATTATGACAATCGTTTTAGACCTTGTTGGTTTATACAAAACAAACCGTTTCTAACACTCTCGTTAGAAAATTAAACCATTTACATAAATGGTATTAACTTTGGATTTTTCAAAATATACCCGTTTCAAACTCGCTCGTTCAAAACTGTCAAATTTTAACCAAACCGGTTAAATGTTGAAAAGGTTGAAACACCCAATTCTCCATAAACCAATGAGTTGAAACACCCCATTAAAACCTTTAAGAATATTTAACCCAACTTAATGGTATTCTTATTATTTTTAAGTTTCAACTTTGGAGTTTTAATTAGTATTCTTACTATCATTTCCAACACGTTTGTGTATTTTGTACAATAATCTTTTCTAACACACTTGTTAGAAAGTATAAACATCTTATTTAGTCTTTACAAAATCATCAATTTCTAACACGCATGTTAGAAAAATCAATATATAAGTTTACAAATTAAACTTATGATTTTGTAAATAATACTTTCTAATACGCTTATTAGAAATGTATCATGACACGTTATTCATCCAACGTCGTCAATTATAACACGCTTGTTAGAAATACATGTTTCAAAACCTTGTATTTCGAAACCTTTTATTTTCCAATATTTTCATTAGAAAATGTAAACATTATCAAATGTTTTTCATGGGTTTACAAATATTATGACTTTTCTAATACTCTCATTAGAATTTTAGTATTTCAAAAACATCTAAATATATGTTAATAATCCGGTTTATCTAAACACGACACAAAACCCATGAACCCGAAAAACCATGAATATTCAGATTAAAGATTTCACTCCAATCACAAATTTAATCCGATTCGATGTACCACAACATATTTCAAAAGAAAAATATTTACAAACTTTCGCGAACCAAAAAATTCTTAAGAAGAAGGTTTTAAAGATTGGTTCCCAATCTACACGAAAGTCTGTTTTACTAATCTGTTTAAGTTTGTTAGAAAACTTACATTGTAAACACCGCAACGCCTCTCGTACATGAAGCTCGTATGTTTCCGAGTCTCTGTACTTTCTGCAAAAAAACTGTAACATAATAGAACAAGGAACCGGGCTTGTGTTCGACACAATTCCATTAAACAGATTCGTCGTCTGTTCCCAGGGTACACCGGTTCAACAGTGCGGCCCGGTGCACTGCGGACTATCCCACTTGCCTGAAAGATAACCGGACTTCGATTGAGTTTTTTTTTCTTCTCTACATATATGTGTGTGTATGCATCTCTTTTCTACATATGCAAATGAGGCACAAAACCTTTCATTATATAAGAACATGGATGTATGAAAAGTCTTCTTAACTAGAGACTTAATTTGAGACATAAAGACTTTAATTAAGTGATATAAAATCTCTAATTAAAAGAAATAAAGACCTCTAATCAAAGACATAAAACTTAAGAGTTTTAGTCTTTAGTTCACCACATTAAGGTCTTATTAATAATTATAATTTATCAAATTATAATTTCAATAAAATCCATTCACATATTTTCAACAGTAATTTGATAAGTTATCTATCAAGTATATGAACATAAGTGAATTTCAAGTTGAGCTTGTGCAACCAATGACAAAATAAACACGAATAAATCAAGAACCTTGAATATCACACAATAAGAAGTAAAAAAAAAAAGCTATAGTTTTGAAGTCTAGCGCATTTAAAATGGGTCAAAACTATGTAGCTTTAAAATGATTCATTTTTTTTATTGGTATTTATCCTATTGAAAAAACCTGAACCCTAAAATATATATAAAAGACATATTATCCACGAATTGATATCCAGTATTACCTAGTTTACTACATAGCAATCTGAACACTTGTTTTTTATTTAGTTTCACAGTTCTCATTTGGAACTTGTTTTACAATCTATAAATATATATAAAAGAATGGATGTTTGATGATATGACATTCATTGGTGGCCTCCTCCCCCCCTGATTGTGTCACGTGGCACTCTCTATGAATTTAAAAAAAAAACTACCTATAAAACATCTTCTCTTTCAATCCAAACCCTAAACACCCAATTAATCTCCAACTCTCGCTCTCTTCACCATCACAATCACACAAAATTAACCACGATCGGACTTCCTTTTCCCTGAAGAGCATTTACACACACACACACACTGATATTGTGAAGGAGAGAGAGAGAGAGAGAGAGAGAGAGAGAGAGAGAGAGAGAGAGAGAGAGAGAGAGAGAGAGAGAGAGAGAGAGCATTTACACACACATCTATGAAATACATCTTTCAGTTTCCCGGAGGCAACTTTTTTTCCCTTTTCCTTTCCGGCTCAAAGATGGAGTTGATGTCGAAGTATCAGGCGATTGGGTGTTTAGGGCATTGAACCTGCTGATGGAGGGGTGAAACATAGGGGTTGAAACCCGTCTCGGTTTAAGAAAGGTACACACATAACGAGTAGGTGGGTGGAGGCATAACATCATAAGTTAGGAATTGTGGACGAATGGAACTAGGCAGAGGCATAGAACCATAATTTTGAAATTATGGTGGATATGGCTATGGAAACCTTGGATGTTGGTAGATTGGTTCAGGTTTGGGTTTACACCGGATGAACTTAGCATTTCTTGAAAGCTTCTTTGATCATCCATATTTGTGTTGTGTAGTTGTGATTAGGGTGTTGTAAATTGATTTGTGTATGGAGGATAGTAGAGAGTGAATGTTAGAGTGAAAGATTAAAAGGGTGGGATTTTAAATTTGAGTGGATTGATATTTAAAATTGTAACGCGTTTATTTTAAAATTTGTTTTAATTTTTTTTTTACTTTTTAACAAATGGTTACTTTTTAAACTTTTGTATTTTTTTTTTAATTTCCAACGGCTAGCTTTGTTTTAAATTTCATTTTTTTTCTCTTTTTTTTTAACGGATATATGGCTTTGTTTTAATATGTTCATTTCTTTTCTTTTGCACATCAAACATATGTTCATCTCTATATCTATTTCTTTCAATACGCTCACCAATGGATTAGATAGCCTTGAAGTAATACTTTAAGATGTACTCAAACTTGAGACTTAAGTTACAGAAAGAAGCTATTTAATGGTTGGCGGTAAGCCGACTAAGAGGATCATTCTGCAGACTGCTTATAGCATCAATTGAGCAAATCAAAGCAAACATTAAACATCACAAATTTAACATCAAACACATCGACAACGTTAACATCTATGTCTCCGGCAAGAATATATAGGAGATGGACTTGTATGTATTTCAGTGTCTTCTGTCTTTGGAGTTACAATTCGTTTGCATATCCGTACCGTTCGCATAAACCTCTGATTCCCCGAAATCATGGAGAAACCGAACGAAATTTGCAAAAACTCGAAGGGAGATGTCGCGAATCAAGAAACCCATAAGCTACCTTCATTATTCGATAAAGATGATTCGAGTGATCATCAGTTAGATGACTTGTTTCTAGACACCACACCACCATTATGCTCATACGAGCATAAGATGCAAGAGCTTGAGGACATCGAGTCTCAATATTCCAAGCTTATTCAACCACAAGCTCGAACTGACCATGACCATGTGGCTAGCTCTAAAGATAGTGGCCATAAGTTATCAACCAACGAGGTTATTCGGTTAGGTGGAGAACGGTTCATACAATCGCGTTCGAAGCACCCTTATGCGGGTTCATTCTCGGGCCTTTCGGATCAAGAGCTAAAAGATGTTCAACTCATTGAACATCTTTTACTTTCCTCAGACAAAGTGGCCCAACAACAGTTTGATCGATCGTATAAGCTTCTCGACTGGTGCGATGCGTTGTCATCTAGCTCGGGGAACCCAATTCAAAGAATCGTGCATTACTTTTCGAAAGCGTTACGCGAAAAGATCGATAAAGAAACCGGAAGAATCAGTGGAAAGAAACAAGAATGTGACATGCAAACGAGACTAATGGGGACTACTACTGCTCTAGTTTCGATTTATCAAAAGTTACCGTTTTATCAAGTGGGACAGTTTTCGGGCGTGCAAGCGTTGGTGGACCGTGTGTACGGGTCGAAAAGAGTGCATGTAATCGAGCTTTCGATACGACTAGGCGTGCAAACTATGCTTCTTATGCAAGCACTTGTGTCCCAACCAGACTGTGCAATCAAGCATCTTAAAATAACCGCGGTTGGGACAGGTTTTGAACAACAAATCATGCAAACCGTGATCGGTTAAAGAGTTTTGCAAAATCTATAAACTTATCTTTTTCTTATAATGTGGTTATAGTTAAAGATATGCTAGATTTTAATAGAGATCTTCTTGATTTGGATCCAAGAGAAGCTTTGGGTGTTTTCTCATTGTATGGTTTATGGAGCATGATCGCGCAACAGGATCGTTTAGAATCTTTAATGAAGGTTATAAAGAGTATTAAGCCACGTGTTATGGTGATGTGGGAAATGGCGGCGAATCTTAACTCTCCCAACTTTGTTAATCGTTTGATTGAAGCGTTGTTCTACTATGGGGCGGTTTTTGATTCTTTAGAAGATTGTATGGACCGCGAAGATGAAAACCGTGGTATCACTGAATCTATATATCTAGGTGAATCGATAAGAAGCATTGTGGCGGCGGATGGAACAGAACGAGTGATTAGGCATGTGAATATTGATGTTTGGAGGAATTTTTTTGCGCGATTTGGGATGAAGGAGATTGGATTTAGTATGTCTTCTTTATGTCAAGCGGAGTTGGTGCTGGAAAAGTTTTCTTGTGGAAGTTCTTGTACGTTTGATATGGACGATAAATCCGTCATCATTGGGTGGAAAGGAACATCGATCGAGTGTCTTTCGGCTTGGGAATTCTCATGAGACGTAGACCGAATGCGATTCTTGGTGCTTATTGTTCTTCTAGTTTGTTTCTTTATGTTATGTTATTGTTGTTCTTTAATTATGTTGGTCATGCAAAGATTTGTTAAAAGATAAGAGAGTATGGAAAGTGTTTCTATATTATCTATCATATATGAAAGGAGCAAATTGGAAGAATATATAAATGTTAGTATATATGACTATAACAAGTTTACGTTATGACGGAATGTTGATTATTACTGTTTTTAAGTATGACCATATATATATATATATATATATATATATATATATATATATATATAAATAAAAGATGTGAAAATTGTTCATTCACAATTAACATGCAATACACTTGATTTGATGAATCTGTAAACATGCCCCCACAATGCATTTCAAGTGTATGGCAACGTTAAAAAAGGTTGTTTATGCAACAACAATGCATCAATAAGTGGTTTTTAAATTGTAATGAAACCATTAGATTAAGGATTTCTGGTCAAAACCAAAAAATCTAGGCGGCAAGAATATTCGGATTATTGTTGGAAAAAACCTAATCGAATCATCGGTGCCTCTCTTTGTCAAAATCAGTCTACCAAAGTCAAAGAATATGTTATAATTATATATACATACAAATATCAACTTAACGGCGCATCGGCATTGCCGTTATCATAACTGTCTCCGTTAATCAACACCACTTACCAAATAACTTTCACCACAGGTTCTCATCCCATCTACAAGACGCACCGAACAGATTCTTCAACACCAAAATCGTATTCACGACGACGATGATGAATCATGTATGCGGTGACGGTTTCTAATACCCCTAGGGCTCCTTTCTACCGCTTAATCCACAATCCAAAAAGTGCCACTGCTTTGTTAATCAAGAAACGCCTCAACCGAACGGATTCTTCAACACCAAAATCGTATTCGCGACGATGATGATGAATCATGTACGCGGTGACGGTGGATCATCAATCGCCAAATCCCGTTCTCACTTCTCAATCCCCATTCGTATACCCAAATTAATCCACATCATTCACGTTCTCCATTGAATCATGCATTTTCCTTTGTTGCTTTAGTTTTAATTTGATGTGTTAGCATGTGAAGAAATGAAAAAGATTTGTTTTGTTTTGTTTGATCCTTTTTTTTACTAGGTATTGTAGTTGTTATTTTGACATGTTGATTTTGAATAGAAATTTGCTACTGTTGATAATTGGGGGAAAAGGGATTCGTTTATCAACTCATTCAGATATTGAATGTTGTGATGAGTTATGTTGAAAAAAAGATGTAATATATATGTTGTGTTTTTCATGCCTGCATTTGTAATTTTAGATGGATGATGATGGGTTGAATATGCAAATTTGTGTATTATGAACCTTCATTCAAGAAATGCCTTTGTTTGCCGTCGATGTCCTCTATAGTTGACCTAGAGATGTAATCACTATTATGTTAGAGTTGTTTGCAATTCACGTTTCAATGTAACGCTGCAAATTACCGCTTACATCCTTTGATTTAATTGACTAATGTGTTTGGCCCAATACACATAATTACTGCATATAGATTAATGCTACCAACCAGTTTCCAAGGTCATGTTTATATGATCAATGTGAGTTTGCTTCCCATTTACTTCGGAAGTGAGAATGAAGATAAGATTCATACATGAGCAAAAATGAAAAATTTGATCTTTAATAGATTTGTTCAAGTTCAAGTTATGTTTAAAATGTTTCTCTTTGGTCACAAAATTAAGGCTGCTCATGGTTAATTTTTATTTTTATATTCATTATTTTTGTTGTCTATGCCATTAGAAGTTAAAAAGAATGCAATGTTTTTGTTGTTTTGACCCCCCTCCATTCCCCCCTTTTGCTTTGTTGACGCCAATACAAAAGGAAATTGTCTATTTAAACGTTTTCACACTCTAAAGTTTATTATTTGCATGTTTAAATTCACCCACTATAAATGAACTTTGACAATATATGCCCCATTTCCCAAGTTAAATTGAATTCATGATTTGCAGTTTAACTTTGACAGTATGTATGTACCACCTCTTTTAACTTGAGTTGAATTTATGATTTATGGCTTGACTTTGACAAATTGAGGATATCTCAAGATCCTAAAGTAGAAGGTGAGTTGATGCTCATCAAGATAAACACATATACTAAAGTATTAAACTGTTCTGATAAACTACAATGAACATATGCAATCTAATTAGGATATGCTATCTTACAATGTTATGTTGTGATTTTAAATTTTAGGTCAGTGACAACCCATGTTAACAAATAAGTGCTAAAATTGTTGATATCCCAGAGCATTCTATAACTGTTGAGGTGATAGGAGTCAAACATTTTCTTAACCTTTTGAAAATCTATCCATATGTGTGAGCGCTCTTTAAATTTCTTACTTTTTATTACATTATTTTCAGAGAACAAGTTGTTACTAAAATAAAAACAGTAGCACGAACACCTTTAATGCTATGGGGTTCTCTATTTGGCTTTATTTTTTTTTTTTTTGTCATTCATGAATATTACAAGTTTGGCTTTGTTATCGGAAAATTACTTATTTGACATCAGGATATAACAAGAATAGTATTCTTTTTGTGACAAATGGTAACACATATATAAATATGAGCCTACATCCACTAAGCTACCACTAGAGTTATAATTGCTTCTCAGGTCAATTGTTGTCTTCCAAAGTCATGTTGTGGGGTTCTCTATCTGCAGGTACGTAACATATTGGACATATGATTTTGCGTAACTCATCTAAATGTGTTGAATGGGACTGAAAATTATAGTATGGATGTTTTTATCATAATTTTTGAACGGGTTAATTGGTAGACCAATTTTAATTAACATGTCAATTCGGACACTACATGTTTATTAGTGACAACCCTTGGACCAAAGCCTGATTACTTTTGTATTGTGTCAAGGACGCAGTGCTATAAACGATTAGATATTTGTAGTTTTTCAGGTACAACAAGCATTGTAGAATTTTGACAAGTGTGTCGATCAATTTGATCATCACTGTAGTGATGTAAGAATAAAGAATTACAATTATATGAACACTCTTTGCTTCTTGAAATGGACATGTGATGCATTATTATTTTGCAGCTAATGAATAATAGTGTAGGAAAAAAGAATTGATCTCTGCATTTGACCTTCATGTTGACTTTTTAGTCGACTTTTTTTTCTCAAAGGTTGTCAGTTTAGCTCGATTTCATCAAGTGTTGATTTATTACAATTTGGTGTGATTCAAGTCATTTAGTGTTTTTTCGGTATAATACAGTGTGTTTCGGTGTCATTTTGGCGTTACTAAATTTTTCTTAACTTTGAATTAAATTTTTATTCTTTTCTAAATGAATTACCATAAAATTGGTATGTGTGTCGATCAATTTGATCGCAGTGATGTATGAATAAAGAATTTCAATTCTATGAAAACGCTTTGCTTCTTGGATTGGACATGTGATGCATTACAATTTTGTAGTGGCTGAATAATAGTGTAGGAAAAAAGAATTGATCTCTGCACTTGACCTTCATGTTGATTTTTTAGTCAACTATTCTCTCAAAGGTTGTCAGTTTAGCTCGATATCATCAAGTGTTGATTCGTTACGATTTGGTGTGATTCAAGTCATTTAGTGTTTTTTTTTGGGTATAATGCAGTGTGTTTCGGTGTCATTTCGGTGTGAAGAAGCAAAATGAAGTGACTCCAGTACCGGATATGTTCAGGTTATATTAACTTTGAATTAAATTTTTATTCTTTTCTAAATGAAGTACCATAAAATTGGTCATGTATATTAAAATATGTACTATTTATTAAGCTAAACGTTAATGATTTAATGTAACATTTTTGGCGCAGTTAAAACATGATCGATTTAAATTTATACCATTAAAATTGGGCCATTTCTATTGTCTAGAGTAGAATGCTTTAGAGTGGTTTTGTAAGCTATGGATTAATGCAAATGAAAAAGATGTTTTTACATATACTTAAAAGTTTTTCCCATCTCATGTAGTGATACTAAACACATTTGTAATCAACACTCCGCTACAACGCGCGGGTTAGCGTTACCTCTTTAGAAAACAATAAGAAATATTATTCAACAAACTTAGGGGCTGTTTGGTTGATTAAGTGCTGAATCATTACATTAAGATGTTTGAATGGTTAAGATGCTCTGAATGATTAAGTGCTGAATGATTCAGCTATGCACCAAGTCTGAATGGTTCAGCTCTTAATCATTCCATTCAGAGCCTTTTTTTAAGTTGAAACAAACAGTCTGAATGCTGAACCATTCAGAGCTGAATGATTCAGAGCCTCATTAAGAGGCTACCAAACAGGCCCTTACTTATGTTAAAAGCGCGAATCAGTTAAATTCAAAGACTCCGGTTATCTACACTCTCATGATTTTATCTGAACATCCCCCGGCCTGTGGAGGCCTTCACGGGCCATATAAAGGTATTTGACGGGCATAGACGTCCCTGAGGATTTACGTGCCCTATCCGAGCTGTTAAAAATTATGCCCCTTAATCATTAATGAATTAATTAATTTAACTAAATGTTACGTAAATCAATAGTATAGCAATAAACAATTGCAAAATAATAGTATTAGAATGAGTGAAATTACATACTGTAATAGACTGATATCTAACCAACAATTCGTTAAGCTCTACTAGTATTCTTCCTAGCAAATTGGTGGACCAATTTTCCGCACTTTATACAATCTATGTTTTCGTTTTTGAAAACGTATATTCTAAAAACTACAAGCTAAAAGCCCAAAAAAGCGAAGACCTAAAAACTAACGTTGTAGGGTCCGATGAGACGGTTCCAATGCTGTTTGAATGAGTTCAATCAAAGTCCGTTTGATACCCTTCCTACGACTTCCTATTTTTCTTTCACTGTGTATTTAATCTTAACCCTAGGTACTTGTATCATCCATCAACTACCTTCCAAGTTTTTTTTTTGAACGGCAAATTTCTACTCCTTATGGGACTTGAACCCATGACCTCCTCTTAAGTGTTTCTAGAAGTTTTACTTCTATTATTAGGCCACCAACCCCAATACCTTCCAAGATATTGAATCACATGATGACGATGTAATCGCTTGCTTTCAAGCTATAAAAACTCTAAAAAGAAAAATCTATTTAACGTTATGTGATTCCACTAATTATAAAAAGAGAATAAGAAAGATAAGATTGAAGTCGATCATATGTTAATACTTCTCAAGATATATGAAGATTCAAGATAACTATTCCTTACCTGTCTCTTACAACAGTTTGCTATGTAATCCATAATAACAACACCATCAAATTATATATCTATTACGTTTTCTGTTGTCATTATCCCATGATTATGAAGTAAACGAATACAACCAAACATTAATACCAAACAACATCGAACAGATCGACAACGTTAACATCAATGTCTCCCACTTGTATGTTTTTATTTACCTCTTTCATATGTACAATTACGATCAATGTCAAAATATCATGGAGAAACCGAACGAAATCTGCAACTACTCGAAGGGAGATGTTGTGAATCAAGAAACCGAGAGTCCCACAAAGCAACCTCCGTTATACGAAGAACATGATGCAAGAAACAAAACAGATCGGTTATTGTTTTCGACAGAATGCAATCAGTTAGATGCATTGTTTCTAGATGCACCACTTTATTCATACGACCATACGATGCAAGAGCTAGCAGTTATCGAATCTCAATATTCCGAGCTTATTAAACCACGCGTACAAGCTCATGATATGGTTACATTTGAAGTGAGTGATCAGCGTAGGGTTTCGACAGATGAGGTTATTCGGTTGGGTGGAGAACGGTTCATACAATCGAGTTCATCGAGTTCTACCAAGGATATGTCGATATCAAACCACCCTTATGCGGGTTCATTCGGGTGCCTTTCTGATCAAGTACTCAAAGATGTACAACTTATTGAAAATCTTTTACTTACCTTGGAGAAAGTCGCGCAACAACAATTCGAACGAGCTAGTAACCTTCTAGACTGGTGCAACGAGTTGTCATCCAGCTCGGGAAACCCGATTCAAAGAATTGTGTATTATTTTTCGAAAGCTTTACGAGAGAAGATCGATAAAGAAACGAGAAGAATCGGGTCGGGAAAGAAATTACATGCCTATGACATGGAAGGGAGAATAATGAGCGATGCTATGACTTTACTTTCGATTTATCAAAACTTACCTTTTTATCAAGCGGGTCATTTTTCGGGCGTGCAGGCTTTAGTGGACCATGTATCCGGGTGGAGAAGAGTGCATGTCATCGATTTTTCGATACGACAAGGCGTACAAATAACCATTTTAATGCAAGCACTTGCATCTCAACCCGATTTTGGTATCAAGCATCTTAGAATAACCGCAGTTGGGACTGGTTTCAAGCAGCAAATCGAGCAAACCGGTGATCAGTTGAAGAGTTTTGCTAAATCTATAAACTTATCTTTTTCTTTTAATGTGGTTATAGTTGAAGATATGCTAGATTTTAACAGAGATCTTCTTGAGTTAGATTCGAAGGATGTTTTGGCTGTTTACTCATCGTACGGTTTATGGAGCATGATTGGGCAACAAGACCGTTTAGAATCATTAATGAAGGTTATAAAGAGTACTTACCCGCGTGTTATGGTGGTGTGCGAAATTGCAGCGAATCTTAACTCACCCAACTTTGTTAATCGTTTTATCGAAGCGTTGTTCCACTATGGGGCGTTGTTTGATTCTTTAGAAGATTGTATGGACCGTGAAGATGAAAACCGAAGTATTATTGAATCTATGTATTCGGGTGAAGGGATACAGAGCATTGTGGCAGCAGATGGAGTAGAAAGAGTGATTAGGCATGTGAATATCGATGTTTGGAGACAATTTTTTGCACGATTTGGGATGAAGGAGATTGGATTAAGTATGTCATCTTTATATCAAGCAAAGTTGGTGGCGGAACACTTTCCTTGTGGGAGTTCTTGCACGTTTGATATGGATGGTAAATCCCTCATCATCGGGTGGAAAGGAACACCATCCAATCTGTTTCGGCTTGGAATTTCTCTTGGAACTGACCAATTCTTGCACTACTTGAAAAGAGTAAACTACCAAAATAGTCCCTGTGGTTTGGTGAAAAATGCCACTTGCGTACAAACTTTTGGTATTTTGTCATAATCGTACAATGGTTTCAATTATTTGTCATTCTCGTCCTTGGCACTAACTCCATCCAGTTCGTGCCAGTTAAGTTAGGGGTAATTTCGTCCATTCACGTTTTAATGTTTTAATTGCCGAAATCGTCCCTCCTCCAAAATTAAAAATTAAAAGTTTAAAAATTAAAAGAAGTATAAATAAAATTTAAAGATTTAAGTGGGTCCCACCCCTTACCCCACCTATTTTATCTTCTCCACTCTTACCTACCCACCACCCCTCTCCACCTTTCACCACCACCCATCTCTCCCGACATCCACCAACCACCACAACCACCTAATAGGTCATGGTTATATGTTTTTATATGCTTCTCATTTAATAGTATCAATAATCACAAGAATTCTTGATAATTTTAAGATATTTGCTTTAGTTTTATGACATTTGCAATGGTGGTGGTTGCTCTGGTACCGAGCACACGTATAAGCAATGGCTTAACTGAGCTCATTTTCAATTATAAAACCACAGTAACGGTGTAATAACAAGAGCAGTGACGAGATTCAAGCAGGTTACAGAGGTGAAGATTACGATGACCGGTGAAGGTTCCGGTGATGATGACGATGACTTGTACAGTACATGTTGCAGACCAGAATCAATGGCTGAACCAAGTGGGATGTTAACTGGAATGATGAGATGATATCTGACCCATTCGAGTGACAATGGTGGTGGTGTTGAAACAACTACGATGGTGGTAGTCGTGGATCAAGACGACTGAAGTAATGGTGGTTATCGAAGATGGTGACGTTGGTAGCTTCTCTGACAACTGAGGGAGCTAGAGATATAAGGAGTTTCGATAGTGATGGAATGGGTGGGGTTCTGATGATGTTGAAGCTGACAGTAGTGTTTTGGAACTAAGAACCGGGGAACAGAGATGGGTTTTGGAGATGAGATCAACAGTGGCCGACGATGATGATGAATGATGATTGTGTTGGTAAGACAGGTGGTTAACGGTTATTTTTACAATGATGATTGTTTGAGGTTTTGACGATGGTTATGGTTAAAGTGGGTTAGTAGGTGGTGGTGATAGCAGTGAAAGGTGGAGATGGGTGGTGGGTGGATTAGAGTGGAGAAGATGAAATGAGTGGTGTAGGTGGTGGGACCCACTTAATTTTTTAAATCTTATTTATACTTATTATAATTTTTATATTTTAAATTTTGGAGGAGGGACGGTTTCGGTAATTAAAACATTAAAACATGGATCGATGAAATCACACCTGACTTAACTTACACTAACTGGATGGAGTTAGTCTTAGGGACAAGAATAACAAATAATTGAAACCATTGTATAATTATGATAAAAAACCAAAAGTTTATACGCAAGTGGCATTTTTTTACCAAACCACAGGGATGATTTTGACACTTTACTTACTAGAAAGTCTTTTCTGTACATGTTACGTGATCCATGTTCTTTATGGTAGTTGATTGAGTTGGAACCTATATTATCATTAGTGTATTATTAGGGGTCTATTCGTATCGAGCTTGTAGGCCTAGCTGGGGTTTTTGTAATCTCTATTAACCGTAGCCACCCTACTAAATTTAAATCAATTCAGTCTTTCATAATCTTATAGATTGTGATCTCTTGAGTTGGTAAACATTGGGGTAATCAAGGGTTAAGAGGGTCCATTAGTTAATGAAACTTGATGGAATTCGTAATCTAAAGAATGGGTTTATTTAAAAGAATACTTGAGTTGGTCGAAAAAGAAGTGCGAAGAAGTGAAGATGTGATTATCTTTAGTTAATAATCACTTTAGATGAATTCTACACTATATATCATTGTACCAACATTCTGTTATTATAACAGAGTTAGAGGTCATCATCACATTGTAAGACTTCTATTTTAATTTATCTATTTGAAAGCTAGAAAATTATGATCATTAACTAGTGAATCTTACGATTGTACTTTTGTTATTGTCTCTTGTAATAATCGAAAACTGACTTGTTTCTGATTTCCGGATGACAGCCATCTCACACTAGTTAACTAAATCTATATCCCCTATTCTAATATGTTATTGAATGTGGAACTTTCAAAGTATATAAAATACTTTATTAGTTTTCTAGATTATATGTGACAGTTTGATTGTTTCATACTATGTGTTTGTGTTTGACGTATTTAATGACTCATTTTCATTTTCTTAATAAAGTTTTCTACAACTTTCAAGTTCAATCTCATTTGCGTTCAACTTTCAAGTTGATTGACTGTTTCACTTCAAATTTGCTTGACATATCAGATATAGCAATGCTATATTCACGCACTTTATGGTGGCACGACAATTTTGTGTCCAAAACAATCAAACATTACAGTTGATTATATAACAACCAGTGACTATCAAACCCAATTTTAACAACATATTAAACACCACTAAGTGACTATCAAACAAAAGTTCAGATCAATGACGATTTTATGACTATCAAACCTAATATGAGATTATCAAACACACATAATATTGTTAACACATATAAAACATACAAAACTGCAACAAATCTATAACCAATGTCATATTTAAAAAAACTTTTTAAAACCACAATTAGTAAAACTAATTTAGATGGCGATCAGTCAATTTTATGATTTTTTTAAAAACCAGAAATCACAAACCCATAATACATTGCCGATTGTCTTTAAACCCCAGATCCCGTAACTCTGACTGTGTATCAATAAAAAAACTAATATATAAAACCCAATGAAGAAGACAAAATTTGGAAGATAAGAAGATAAATTTGGAAGATAAGAAGAATAAGATAAAAAGGTTAGATGGAAAGCAATACCTTTGTGAATATTTAGTGGCGCTAGGTTTGAAGAAGAGGGTTAGGGTTGAAGGAGAAGGGTTTTGTTTGAGGAAATGAAGAACATGTAGTTTAAATACATCAGATATGTGGGGTTTGATACACGGTTTCTAGGTTGGGTCGGGTTAACTGCGAGCCATTATATGGGTCAGATTTATTGCTTATATATGTGGATGCTGAGTTGGAGCTAAGGTGGACACCTCAGCCCTGCTTACTTTTTTATTTTATACATACATACATACATACATACATACATACATACATACATACATACATACATACATACATACATACATACATACATACATACATACATACATACATACATACATACATACACACATACTAGTGGGTTGTCCGCGCGATGCGGCAGGAAACATAACACTTATGCCGCTGATTTTAGGGGTGTGTACAAGACGGTATGGTTCAGTTCAATTTTATAACGAAAACCACATTAATTATAATACATTAGACTCTAACCTAGTTAGTTATAAAAGATATAACTTTAATAAGTTCATGCATAAAGAGAGAGCTAATAGAAATTACATATCTAAATGTGTTTATCCCAAATAACAAAGTCTTAAAAATTATTATTATTAGTTGATTTGCTCTCTTTAAAATAAAGCTACAACAAGCACATCAAGCTACAATGTTTGATAGATATGATTCACCTCATAGTCTCATACTCAACTATCTTGTAATAAAAATAAAAACGCATAATACAAAATCAATCATCTTAATTGAAACTTGAATTGTAGGTTGTGTCCAAGTGGTACCTCCCTAAATAGCGATCCATAAGTTCTTTATCGCAAAAATGTTTTCAAATTTACTCGATACATTTACCAATTGTACTGTTGTTCTGTTACCAAATTGTTTTTTTTTTCTTATAGAAAGTAAAGCTTTGTATTTTTCTATTGACCAATCATTTGTATATTTACTTTATTCATGAGTTCTAACCTTATATTATATAAAAAAAACATTATCAACATCGATTTCATTTCAACACCCCGCTATGATATAATTATCTATACATGATTAGATGATATAGTTAATCTAAAACTTTTATTAATTTCACGAGGTTATAATGGCTAAGGCAAAATATGTGTTTGTCAAACTGAAGGGAAATGAAAGTGATGTCAAAAATATATACCACAATGCATACATACATACATACATACATACATACATACATACATACATACATACATACATACATACATACATACATACATACATACATACATACATACATACATACATATGGTTTTAAAAGTTGAAGCTCCTATAAGATCATCAAATCAGAACAAGAGTAAACAGGGATGTCTTGTATGAACAAAAAAAAAGTCATCTTTTAAAACCAAAATCCAAAAATACATACAAACATAACCAAAATAGAGACAAAACATACAACACTTGAGTAACCTTGCTTACCGGAACACTTTAGGGTTTAGTTTAGGTTTTAGGGTTAGTTTTTTTAGTTTAGCTTGTAAGGTTTAAATTTTGGGTATGGGTAGGGTGTTTAGGTTTTTGGGTGGGGGTTAGGTTTTTGGGTGTGGTTGGTGGGGGTTATGTTTTTTGTTAGGCGATGGGTGGGTGGGTTTAGGTTTTTGGGTGGGGGAGGGTGGATGTGTGGTTTAGGTTTTTTGGTAAGTGATTTAAGTTTTTTGGTAAGGGTGGGGTCGAATTAGGTTTTTGGGTTAGGGTAAATTGGGGGTATGGGGTTTAGGTTTTTGAGTTATACTACACATATGTAGTAGCGTTTTTTAGGTTTTTTTTTTATTTTTATTTTTTTCTAAACATGGATAATGTAGGAAAGAGAAGCTCCGAACTAATTTTCCATTTTTTACTTAAATTTTAAGTTATGATTTTTTTATTATTTTTGCATTTATTTAGGAGTTCTTGAGTTCTATCAATAAAATTACTTTTTTATTATATATATATATATATATATATATATATATATATATGTTTAAGTTCCTGTATAAAGGACATTTTTCGTACAAAGTGTGAAAAGTCTATGTGGTCATTGTGTTTTAAATTTTGGCTATGATGTTTTCGATTCCTTTTACATTGTATTGTATAGAAAAACACCAAACGTAACCATTTAAAACACAATCAAATATATTCTAGACGTGAAATTTAAAACACATTGATTACTTTCTTCGTATGATGTTTTTGATGTTTTAGATTGCATATCTATAATACATTAATAAGTGTTTTAAATTGTTAAATTTTGTGTAGTTCTATATAATATTATAACAAAAGAATATAAAACATCATGCTTAAAGTTTAAAACACAATGTTTATATAGACTTTTCACACTTTATACGAAAAATGCCCTTGGTACAAGAACTCCACCCAATATATATATATATACATACACCTATATAGGGGAGAGTTATCTTGAGAACGATAAATATCGCGAGAACCGTAAGAACAAATGAGAAAACCAATCAAAATCATTTATTTTCAATACAAACCTAGTTATAATCAAAATACAACATTAAAAAACAAATTTTCTTTCCAAATAATTCATCTTTTCTTGCAAAAACACTTTCAAATTAACTTTTTACACATGTGTAAATGAAACAGTTTACACATGTACAAAAAGTAAATTTACACATGTGTAAAAACAATTTATTTCCGTATACGCTTAAATTTTTACGCGTAAATTGTGTTTTTGGGATTGTATTTTAGTAATAAACATAAGTGTAATTTTTTTTTGATTTGAATGGTTTTAGATGACGTTCTCGCGGTTCGCACAAAATATAGGTGTTCTCAAATTAACTTTCCCCTATATATATAATAGCAAGTGTTACCCTCCTCTACATTACATTAACCTAGGAGTGAACCTCAGATATCTATATCTATACTATATTATAAAGCATCTAGGAAGGGTACCAACCAAATTTAAGTAAATACTACATTTTATGTTTATGGTACAATAACTTAATAAAGGTAGTAAAGGGGTGAAGTTGTCTTTTTACATTAACAATGTAATTGATTATGAAAGAATAAAGTTATTAGTGCATATTTCTAACTCCTTTATAATTTATTAGTGACTATCCATGTTTCTAACTCTTTTTTTTTTCATTTATGTTTATACCTTCTATTAGAGCTCTATAAATAGTTTTGTTGTTATTATATACATCTCAATGACATAACTCTCATTCCTTATTCTCTTTATAATCTTTAGTTTGTTAGTAGGCATTATCACTGGCTTATTTCTTCAGTTTGTATTGTTGGTGTCATCGAACCACTAGAATTTGAGTACGTGTTCTAATTATGTGATTATCCAATTGTATGTCTTGACTGTAATGGATAAAATAAGGTTTATATTTTTTGTTTTGTTATTATTAATGCTTTCTTGCTGTAATGATCATGAGGAGACTGCTGCTACAAGACCTACCCTTCAGACAGTGTCTGAGAGTTAGTTGGTGGTGAAACTGAGATTGCTACGAATAATATGGTAGTTACCTTTACGGATTTGCTGGATTAGTATATATGAATTAGGTAGTCTAACTATGTTTTCACATTTGTAGGGCAAAATAGGTATGTATTTTGTTACTTTTGTCCAAAAATCTAAAAAATGTTGAAACTATTTAGTTTTTTAATTATGACCGCAAAGTTTATGATGTTAAATAACAATCAAAATTCTTGAATAGACTTGAGTTATGAGTTACCATATGCTATGCATTTTTAAATGACAAACTAACCTACTTTTAAATATGGATAGGTCTATGACGTTTTTGAAGGTATGGAATGAGATTGCGAAAGATTAAGTGGTGAAAGCTGTATTGAGGTTGGGAAGTGCCAAGAGAAAGAGGGATTTATTTAACAACTGCATTGCTAATACAATGAACTTTACAAGATTTTGTGCAATTTATGTGTAATGAGCTTTCCAACATTTTGTGTTTTATTGATGAGAAAAAGTATATATTTGGTGTGTTCCTAAGTACCTATTAAAGATCATATAAAGTTGGTAACAAATATTGCATCTTAATATCAATAGATTATTGGTTAAAAATTCTATCATTATTATGAAATTAGGACTTTTACTAATAGATGACTTATAATTCTTATGAAATTAGGATTTTTACTGCTAAATGACTTTTTATTTAGATGCATAGATCAATACATGCTAGGCATCTACGGTTTCCAAATTTACACCACAAATTCAAAATAAATCGAGTGCTTGCAACATTTTTGTCTTGTTTATTTATCTTGTCATTAGGTCTTCTCATTTTTTAAGCTGCCTCAAAAGCTGATGTATAAAAAAAATACTGGTTTCACATATTGTTATGATTGTTAATAATATGAACGTGATTGTTGATGTAGTTAGCTGACAATAAGAAGTTGCAATATTTAGTGTAATTAATGTTTATTTATTATAATTTGTGGTTGAATACCACCAAATAGGTATTGTATTCAGTTCGAAGCAAGATAGTTGGCACGGTTTGATCAATTTCGTGGTTCGATTATCAAGGCAATGCTGGAGTAAATGGCTTTAACCATCAGAAATGGGTCGAGTAATAATAAAATAACCACATGTTTTGACCATGGCTGCCTGTGATTCTAGAGTGGTCTAGGAATTTAAGTTGATCTTAAAACTTGTGGTTGTAGGTGGAGTGTATTGTTCTACGTATTGTGATCACAGTTGTTGCAACACAAAAAACCCCTACGGATGTTACTTCAACCTTTATATTGTCGACCTGTCGCAACGCGCGGGTTCTCCACACGAGTGTGCCGAAAAGACTAAAAAGAATCTGTGATAAGTAAGCGTCTGCGTTCAGTAAATCGCAATTCTTTTTAGTTCTCTCTAAAAGGATGTGTCTTTATCGTATTGGTTATCTCCAGACACATAATTTTAATATTTAATGACAATAACATGTTAAAATCTGGTTTATCTTATTATTTAATGACATATTAAACCTCTATATAATATTTAAAAAAAAACATCAAGAAATATACATCACAGGAATTCATAAACAAAAGCATATATATTGTTTGTATATTAACTGTCTTTTAAAGAACGAATAAAACTTTTAGTTATTCCGGGTTTCTCACGGATTTTTTCTCAAATTAATCTGTACCGCCATATACATATCCTTAAAATAACCAACCTAGGTGTTCTATACGCTTTATCGTATAAGCACCACACTAGTATGTTTAATATTTCTAATTTCTAATTTTTTCTGTCGGCATTAGAGCATCTACGTACAATGCTCAAAGAATGGAATGTCCGCCCAAATCAAACAGACCAAGAAATGGGTTTGATGCATTGGAGGAGAAAATGGAGGATTGGTGTTCCGTCCGGTATACCAGACCGTCCACCATACCGGACTGTCCGCCGCTTTTTTTTTTTTTTTTTAAATTGAGTATTGGATTTAATAAAATAGGAAAAGTATGGGATGAAATGAAGGTTTTGAATGGTTTATGATTTTAGGAAAAAAAAAATGGGTTGTAGTTTAAAACGTTGTGGCATGATAACATGCCGGTTTGGAATGGTTTGTTGGTGTGTGCAATGTGGATTTCTTATCTTCATATGGAGTGAACTAATACAACCAAACATTGAATACCATAAATAAAAAAAATCAACTTTGAACAGATCGACAACGTTAGCATCAATGTGATCACATCCCGCTAATTGTATGTTTTTCACCTCTTCTGTATGCACAATTTCGATTTGCATACCTCTTCCAAAGCATGGAGAAACCCAATGATATCTACAACTACTCGAAGGTGTATGTTGAGAATCAAGAAACCGAGACTCACGTCCCTTTATACAAACAACATGATTCAGCAAACAAAACCAATGCATTCTCGTTTTCCACACAATACGATCACTTAGATGCATTGTTTCTAGACACTACATCACCACTTTGTTCAGACGAGCATAAGATGCAAGAGCTTGCAGTTATCGAATCTCAATATTCCGAACTTATTAATCCACGAGGGCAAAGTCATGATCATGTTGTTAGCTCGGAAGTAAGCGAGCGGAAGAAGTTATCGACCGATGAAATTATTCGGTTAGGTGGAGAACGGTTCATACAATCGTGTTCATCGAGTTCCATAAACGATATGGCGATATCTACCCACCCTTATGCGGGTTCATTCACGGACCTTTCGGATCAAGAACTCAAAGACGTTCAACTCATTGAAAGTCTTTTACTTTCCTCCGAGAAAGTCGCGCAACGACAATTTGAACGAGCGAGTAACCTTCTCAACCGGTGCGATGAGTTGTCATCCAGCTCGGGAAACCCGATTCAAAGAATTGTGTATTATTTTTCGAAAGCCTTACGCGAGAAGATCGATAAAGAAACGAGAAGTATCGGGTCGGGAAAGAAATTACATGCTTATGACATGGAAGGGAAAATAATGAGCGGTGCTACGACTATACTTTCGATTTATCAAAAGTTACCTTTTTATCAAGCAGGTCATTTTTCGGCCGTGCAGGCTTTAGTGGACCAAGTATCCGGGTCGAGAAGAGTGCATGTCATCGTTCTTTCGATACGACAAGGCGCACGAATAACCATCTTAATGCAAGCACTTGCATCTCAACCTCATTTCGGTATCAAGCATCTTAGAATAACCGCGGTTGGGACTGGTTTCAAGCAGCAAATCGAGCAAACCGGTGATCGGTTGAAGAGTTTTGCTGAATCTATAAACTTATCTTTTTCTTTTAATGTGGTTATAGTAGAAGATATGCTAGATTTTAACAAAGATCTTCTTGAGTTAGATCTAAAGGAGGTTTTGGCCGTTTACTCATCGTATGGTTTATGGAGCATGATTGGGAAACAGGATCGTTTAGAATCGTTTATGAAGGTTATAAGGAGCACTTACCCGCGTGTTATGGTGGTGTGCGAAATTGCAACCAATCTTAACTCACCTAACTTTGTTAATCGTTTTATAGAAGCATTGTTCCACTATGGGGCGTTGTTTGATTCTTTAGAAGATTGTGTGGACCGTGAAGATGAAAACCGAAGTATTATTGAATCAATGTATTCAGGTGAAGGGATACGGAGTATTGTGGCAGCAGATGGAGCAGAAAGAGTGATTAGGCATGTGAATATTGATGTTTGGAGACAATTTTTTACGCGATTTGGGATGAAGGAGATTGGATTAACTATGTCATCTTTATATCAAGCAAAGTTGGTGGCGGAACAATTTCCTTGTGGGAGTTCTTGCACATTTGATATGGACGGTAAATCTCTTGTCATCGGGTGGAAAGGAACACCGATCCAGTTTGTTTCGGCCTGGACTTTCTATTGAAAAGGATTGATTCTTGCACTGCTAGAAAACTAGCTAGGTCTTTTCTGTATGTTACGTGATCGATTTTCTGTTGTAAAAACACCTATGAAATTGAATCAAGAACAAATAATCGAATGCTTCGAGCTTATTATTGATAATATGAAAACGAATTGCAAAGTAAATTATAAAAGAAAAGACTGATCACAAAACGAATTGATCAAGAGTATTTATAAGCCCTAAATCCGAATAAATTTGTTATCGTCTGTCAACACTTTCTCTTCACAGCAGAACAGGCCCTCCAAACTTTCCACTCTTGACAATATTAGCACAAACCTTATTAAAGCATAAAAGAACTTTGAAACTTGTCACAACTAGTCCCTCAACTTTTAATGACTAGTTTGACTTATTGTTTGACCATGATTATGACTCAAATATCCAAGAATCTCCACCTTTGAGTCACTAATCAACACCAGACTACCTTTCCAAACAACTAATCACCAAACATCTGATCCAAACAACTGTTCTCAATCAGCTGTTTCAAACATCTGTTACTAAACAGCATCAAACAGCTGTTTGCTCAACATACTTTTCCTGGACCATTATACCATCCTTTAATCCATCAGCCTTAACCATTGCTATTGCTTCGAAGTCTGTCCCAAGCTTCCCATTCTTTTCTAAACTCAAACAACACTCCTTGACCTGAAAACCATCCACAGTTTTGACCCATTCCAATGCTTTCAACCACTTTCCATCCATCATTAACACATGATGAACACATCCCTATACTCATTTCAGTCAACCACTTGACCCTATAGGCTGATTTTCCAAGATCTTCATAAGTCAAAAGCTTTCCAGCCTTGAACCTTGACCTGTCCTTATCACAATAGAGTTTTACATCAAAAACAACCCTGCACCACTGAGAATCTTCTCCTGCACACTCACCAGGCAAGTCCACCTCAATATGGACATCCATACCTTGTGCAGACTCCACCTCAGTCAAAAAACCTTCTAAACATAGCATAAACCTGCTACCCTTTAACCTTGGCTTCCCATTTTCTAGACCACATATCCTGAACATCTCCAACACCTCAGAACATCTCAAGAACATATCAAAACCTACCCTTGATCTCATCAACTCCACCTGTCTAGAACAATTATTCACTTCACAGCCAAGCATTTCCAAAACTACCACTCTTGGAAACACATCTTTTCTAACCAAAATATTATCACCAACTTCACCTAGACCCCAGTTCACAACCCCACCACATACTCTACCATGAACCACCATTGATTGACACTCACAAGAGATCTTTAACCTGTGACTCAACCCTTCCACAGTCTTATACCTCTCTGAATCAATATCATGAACAACACCATGACTACTCTTTCCAATCAAACTCTGTTCATCTGTGTGACACATGAACTCTTTCACACTAGGCAACACATGACCATCCAGAACATAGACATTACTCACTTGTCTTGTTCCAGTCATCACAACCTCTTGATCTTTCAAAATTAAGATCTTACCATCTCTCAACCATACATGGTAACCTTTCTTCTCGAAACAACCTAAGAACAACAAACTTATATTCAAGTCAGGAACATACCTCACATCATGTACATCAACAATATCACCATTGTCCATCATGAATCTAACAGTCCCAACCCCTTGAATCTCACAAGTTCTACCATCTCCCATCTTGACTTTACCAAGATTGCCATATTTCAGATCCCTGAAATACCCCTGATCATATGTCATTCCAAATGACCCTCCTGAATCTAGAATCCATCTTTCTGAACATAATTCTTCACTGGTCACCACAAGAACATCACAAACATCACAATCATCTGATGAATCACCTTCTTGTTGCCTGTGATTATCAAACCTCTGTTCACCCTTTCTTTTCTTCAATTCAGGACAGTCTCTCTTCAAATGATCTTCTGAATGACAAACATAACACCTCCTCTTGAATCTTGATTCTCCTTTGAATCTTGAACCCTTCTGATCAGCCTTTCCTCTCATAATCAATGCATCTCCACCATCTTCTACCACATCAGACCTTCTTTTCAACTCTTTTGAATTCAGGGCAGCCAAGACTTCATCCATAGTCAAGGTCTCCCTTCCATACATAAGAGTATCCACAAAATGCTCATACGAAGATGGCAATGATGTGAGAAATATAATGGCCTGATCTTCACCATCCAATTCAACCTCAATATTCTCAAGATCCAAGATAAGTTTATTAAACTCATCTGTATGTTCATCCAGTGTCTTACCAGGACTCATCTGAAACGTATACAACTTCTTCTTGAGATACAACTTGTTGGCCAATGACTTGGTCATATACAGGGTCTCAAGCTTTGCCCAAATTCCAGTAGCAGACGTTTGTTTCGACACTTCCCTTAACACCCTGTCACCCAGACTTAATATGATCGAACTATGAGCCTTTTCTAACATCTCCTTCTTCTCCTTATATGTGAGATCACCAGGAATATGATCCTCACCCCTTAATGCATCAACAACACCGTTATGCACTAACAAGGCCCTCATCTTCATCCTCCATAGACTAAAATCGTTTCTTCCATCAAACTTCTCCAACTCGAACTTCGTCGTCACCATTCTTGATCTTTACACACGGATAACACAAACCAATTTCACAGAATTAGAGCAACGAGGCTCTGATACCAATTGTTGTAAAAACACCTATGAAATTAAATCAAGAACAAATAATCGAATGCTTCGAGCTTATTATTGATAATATGAAAACGAATTACAAAGAAAATTATAAAAGAAAAGACTGATCACAAAACGAATTGATCAAGAGTATTTATAAGCCCTAAATCCCAATAAGTTGTTAACGTCTGTTAACACTTTCTCTTCACAGCAGAACAAGCCCTCCAAACTTTCCACTCTTGACAATATTAGCACAAACCTTATTAAAGCATAAAAGAACTTTGAAACTTGTCATAACTAGTCCCTCAACTTTTAATGACTAGTTTGACTTATTGTTTGACCATGATTATGACTCAAATATCCAACATTTTCTTTATGTTGTTTATGGTAGTTGATAGTATTGGAGCATATATTATCATTGGGGTATTACTAGTATTGATTTCAGGAGCCCATCATGTATTTAGGGTTTCTTTTCATCTCTATAAATTGTAACCACCCTACTAAATGGAAATCAATTTAATCTTTCATAATCCTACAAAGAGTGGAACTCTTGAGTAGGTAAGTAAACATTGTGCTAATCAAGGAAGGGTTAAGAGGGTCCATTGGTTAATGAAAATTGATGGAATTTGTAATCTAAAAAATGTGTTTATTAAAAGAAAACTTGAGTTGGTCGTTACAAAAGTGCGAAGAAGTGAAGATTTGATTATCCTTGGTTGATAATCACTTTTAGATAGAGTTAGAGGTCATCATCACATTGTAAGATTTCTATTTTAATTTTAAAGTTGGATCATTAACTAGTGAATATGGTATGATTGTACTTTCGTTATTGTTTTCTTCTAATAATTGGAAAGTCACTTGTTTCTAATTTCCGGATTTAGAGCCATCTAACACCAGTTAATATAGTTTTTTTCTCGATTTGTGCATGTTATCCTTGTGCATGGGTCATGCTAAGCTATGTATCGTTCCAATTTTTTTCTGTTGGTTTGCTATGACTTGAGGTAGATTGTAGTTATCTTTTTATTTTTTGAACGTACAACTAAAGTAGAAGCCGGATACTCCGTATGCGGCTTCCAATGGCCAAAGGAGCCCTAACCGGCTCTTATCCAGATGGACGGAGCCCCTAGCTCACCAGCCACCAGTTTCGGGGAAAACCCAACCATCCATCCGCCCAAAGGCACGTCAATGAAATAATCGATAAAACCCGGCGCTCTCAAGAATCGAACCCATAACCTTTCAGCCATAAGTCTTCTATAATTGAGTCTTCGTACCACTCCACCATAAGATGGGGGGTTAGATTGTAGATTGTAGTTATTACTCAATTGTGTGTATCACCCTAGCTAGCTAGTTAATGTAGTCAAGTTGGCTATAAATTTGTCTAAGATTTACGAAAAATAATACTAATTGTGTCTATTTAATCGTCATATATTCATTTGAAATTACAAGTTTTGTTATTATTAAACCTTGAAGCCAAAAGTAAATATATGTATGTTATATAATAACTCAACATCAACATACTTTATGTGGTATTGACACCCTACATACGTTTGTAAATGTTATGATTATCGACCAAATTCTTGTCTTTAATAGCTTTTATTCTTTCGGTTGCCGTACTTGATCACAATGACATAAATAGAGACAATTTCTTCATGTTTATTCTTCCGGTTGCCGTAATTGGTTTGATTCTGTTGAACTAGTTAAACGTACGTTCTAGATTAACATCTGCCTCTTCAGCAGGCTGATTAGCATCTATCATCATTGAACAAATCGACCACAACTACACATTGTTGAAGGCATGAATTTGACATCTTTTTAAACCAAAAAATGCTGAGTTAATTTGGTCATAACTTAACCATGTTTCCTTCAAAGAAAAATGATCTAGCAAATGATAATCCTTCTTCTGAGTTTTCGGAACTCAACAGAACCAAAAAAGATCAAGTTGGAGCGTTGGATAATCTTTATTTCGATTTCTCCTCACCACCTTATCAACGAAGTTTAAAAGATGCAATTATCCGACCGGATGATCAAGACCACAAAGAAGACTCACCTTTTGCATCACTTAGGATTGTTAAAGACTTTGCAAGTAGATCAAGAAAACTAAATGGTGAAAAGATTCACACTCCAAGCGAATCGCGAAGAATGTCTACTATTGAAAGAATTCAGATGGCTGGACTGCATTTCATCGACTCTTTTTCTAAAGTCGATGAAATATCTAATCTGAGCCATCCATTCCCTATTTCATCATCTGGGCTGTCAGATGATGAAGCTAAGGACATTGATCTTTTGGTTACACTTCTAGCTTCGGCCGACAAAACTGGTCAACGACAGTTTGAGGAGGCAAATAAACTCATTGAGTTGTGTGGTAAAACATGTTCAAGTGAAGGAACTCCTGTGGAACGATTGGTTTACTATTTTTTGGATGCTATTCGCGAGAAAATTAACCACGAAACAGGAAGAGAGACGTGTGGTGGACTAGAAAGGATGCAAGTGTTTGATTTTCAAAAAGCCATGATGAACGTGGACGCAAGTATCTTAGCATTTCACCAAAAAGTCCCATTGTCACAGGTTTGCAATTCCCGTCTGTCTACTATCTTGATGTAATTTCCAAATTCATGAAATAAAATAACTATTCTAACAAATTATTCTAATCCTCTAACCCTTTTCCTTAGACTCCTTAGACGCAATCTCCTTAAACATGTAAACGAAAGAGGAGCTTGCGTCTAAAGAATAGACCTCTCTAACTTAAATACATTGCGTCTAAAGAACAACCCTTTAGTTACATTGAGTCTTAAGTCTAGAGCTTGAGATCTTAAGTATGAAAGCGTCTTGAGAACTATACATGTATTTATACAATTGGTAGACGCAAAGTATAATTGGTCCCTAGTAGTTAGTTAAGACGCAAAGTATGTTTATTTTCGCTTTATTTCCTCGGTCAACTGTTTATTTTCGTGATTTTCCTTCTAGTATTTTAATATAGTCTCATTGTCACAGGTTTGCCAGTTCAGTGCGATGCATACAATACTCGAACACGTCCGAAAAGCCCGACACATCCACATAATCGATCTCGAGATCAGGAGTGGGATGCAACACACACTTATGATGCAAGCGATCGCGAGTCGTAGCGATTGGCAACTCAAGCACTTAAAGATAACCGCAATCGGTACACGATCTGAATCCAAGATAAAAGACACATGCAACCATCTTGCGGAATTTGCACAATCAATGAACATCCCATTTAGTTACAACATAGTCATGCTATCCGACATTCTAGACTTCAACATAGATCTCCTCGAACTCGACCGCCACGAAAAGGTTGCCATCTACTCCGCAGTCTCCTTATCATCCCTCATCGTAAAACCAAACCGCCTCGAACATCTCATGCGTGAGATCCGAAAGATCAATCCTTGTATAACAGTCATGACTGAAGTCGAAGCAAACCATACATCACTCGTGTTTGTAAACCGTTTCATTGACGCTTTGTTCCTCTATGGCGCGCTATTCGACAGTTTAGCCGTTTGTTTGGCCGACGATGAACAAAATAGAAAGGTAGCCGAGTCTGTATACTATGCATACTCTATACGTAACATTGTGGCGGCTGAAGGCGACGATAGAACAATTCGACACACTGGGATTGATGTTTGGAGGGCATTTTTCGCTCGGTTTGGGATGGTGGAGATTGAATTGAGTAGCGAATCGATGAATGAAGCGAAGTTGTTGATCGACAACTTTAATTGTGGAAATTGTTGTACGCTTCGTGCTGATGGTCGTAGCTTCCTTGTTGCTTGGAATGGTGTACCGATCTTCTCAATTTCTGCTTGGAAGTTCATATGATGCAATCATTTGAAAATTAACTTAAATATTGTTATGTAGTGTTCTTATGTAACACCCTCGCCCAGGCCTTCGGGTACAAGTGGCAGATCGGTATGCCTCAAAAGTATGATTAAATTAGCAATGGAAATAAGAGAGCATAATCATTAACTGAAATGAAAATACATATTGTTTGGTGTTACTAAAACAAAATGTATGTGACTCTTGTAGATCATAATCAACCAAATCAACTATTTACCGTCTAAAGCAAAATTAAGCACAAACAAATAAAAAAAAAATTCTCAAACAAACACATGACATTGTTCTTGAAATGACATTAATCATCCCTATGATTCCTACTCCTTAGACTATATGGTGTGGTGAACCATTCCCCCAACTCCCTAAAATGTCACATAAGCATCACATCATTTCCCTCATTTTCTCCCTCAAAGTTTGAAAATAGTTTCCCCCATTCCTCCATTCCCCTTCTTTTTTTATTATTTTATTTAATATTATTATATATTAAAGAAGAGTAAACTAGATATTTTAAATTATTATATATAATAAAATATAATATTTTCAACTCGGGGAGAGCGGGGTATAATTCTGAATTCACCGATTTTAAAAGGGGGGGGGGGTGTTCCCCTTGGGCGAGTTGTCCACATCACCACCCCGAGTTCACTCCCCGTATTAAAGTTAGTATATGTGTAAAATTATTCTTTGGCATAAATAAAGTGATTTTAAGTCCAAAAAGCTTGAATAGTATATTAAATTATGACTAGTTAACTCATAATTGTTAACTAGTTTTATACCCGCCGCGCGTTGCTGCGGCGGGGGCAGCCGCGCGTTGCGACGGTGCGCATCGGGTTGAACCATGAAATAACACGCTAAGTGTAAAATACAATATGTAAGACACAATGCGATACACACAATTCGTAAAACACAATGCGTAAAAGATTAGTATTATAATGATTTATTTTTTACTATCAAATTACGGTAAAACAGGCACACAGGCAACAAACTTTGCCGTCATACCTTTCAGAATCGCGATTCCCAATTTACTAAGCAGAATACTTACGTTTTTCTTAGGTTACTACATATTATTATTTGATTTATATGAAAAGTAATAAAGCAAAATGTTGATCACGTGCACCCATATTATTATTATTTATACTTTGTCTTTCTTTTGTGGTAAAGATATTATCAGAGATTTTGAAAATTCACCACATCATTATTTCTCTACAACCACACCACAAAACTCGCCGCCACACTACCACCCCACTGTCTCAGCCACCACCGTACCCCCAGCATTAACGTTTTCTCTCTCTACAAAATCCAGCCACCACCATGCGACCTAGAACACTATCTTGTCGGTGTACATCACCTCTAACACCACTGTCGTCGGAACAGTTTCGGTGAACACCCGGCTACCCGATCTAAGCGTGCATGTGTTGTCTCGATGTAGATCGACATCACGAAAGTACAAACCCTAACAATACGTCAGACGTTAATGTCTCCCGCGGCGTAGGTACATGGCAGCAGTGCTGCTGTTGTTGGTAGTCCGACGATTCCGACGTCTGTAGCACGACGTTTTTTCGAGAGAGTTGCAGAATCCTGAAATGGTCGAAACAAAGACAAGGAAGGCAACCGGCAAACGGAGCTGTTTAGAAAGAGAAAGAGGTGCGCATTAAAGACTTGTACGTGACGTTTGCTGACGTATACGCTGACGAAACGGAGCTTTAAATGGTTGTATTGAGCGAAACAGTATTCGTCTTCTCACAGCCGACGTTACATTTTAATGCTATTAATAATTTGTCGCGTAGCGATTAAATATGTGAAAGCGATTGTTGGTGATAACCCGGTTAATATTAAAAGTCTGAATTTAAATCATATTCTTGAAATTACATTTCAAATCATTTTTAAGTAAGAAATGTAGTCATGATATGCGAAAACAAAAAAAATGTGAATTTTAGTCGGAACGCACGGTACAACGCAAATAATGCGCATTGTAGAATAATTAGATGATTTACACCAAATAGCACCTAATATTAACATGACAACTATAACATTATGTTACAATCAAAAATAATATTTAATGTCGTGTGTCGGGTATTTAAATTGTCGGAAACCTGTACTGCGTTTATTTAGTATAATATCTACTAAACTACACCTAATACCTATTAAATAAAATAATTAAAAATCAAAACACAAGTCATCTACCCTAATGCATGTATGTGTCGACTTATATGCCTTCCCAACACATCCTAGAGTGTTGATTCATCTAACCTACATCACCTACATAATCATTTGCATTTAAACACTCTCACGCTAAACCTTTTAGTTTCATCCATTCACACTAAACCTTTCAGTTTCATCCATAAACAGTGTGCATAACCATCTGATCTATATCAGCGGTTTGTTTGAAATCGTTTCAGAAATATTTTTAACCTGATGCGATCTGTATCATCTTCCCCAAATAATAATATGAAGAACCATAGATTTTTAATCAAACGAATTAACGATCAATAACCACAGAATACATAGGGCTATTGATCGATCAATGTCAAGGAATAAAAACAAAGGATTAATTGGTACTTACAAGGCTCTATGATTAACGAAGAACAAGTCAAACGAAAAAGTCAAAGAAGCTCGATCCACGAATTCACAGCGAAGAACAGAATGAATTGAAGGTGGGGACGTGTTAATCGGCGAGTTGGACATTGTCATTGTCATGAGTGTTCTTGTCTTGTTGCATTTCAATCATTACATCCTTGTATTAGACAGTTCTATCTTCAAGATATAACTGTCCATCCTCACCATTTCCTTTGTCATCCCAAACATAGTTGTTAAAATCTATTTCTTTGATATCCTAAACGTGATATCCTTAAGATATAACTGATTTTCAAACATAACAAACATTTTTAGCACTCTGCCTCACATTTCTAATTTGGAATACAAAATTGTTTTTACTTGATAATTTTTTTATTAAAACAGTTAATTGGTTATGAATTCGACTATGGTTATTTCGGTTATTAACCACAAATTAACTTTAACTAAAACTAACTTTTGACTAAAGTTTAAAAATTAAAATCGCGTGGGTGTACAAAATAAAAAATGGAACCTATGATGGTGGACGTAGCTTAAACTTTTTTTATAAGACTAACAATATTACATTTTTTTTTGTTAAACTACAAATGAGGAATCCATGTTAATAAAGATATTTCTAGACAATAAAAAAAAACTTACCTAAGCCAAAGTTTAATTCTTTACTAAAATAAAGGTCACCTACATCAAGAGTGTTTTTTGTTACTAGCATACTTTTATCTTAGTAAAAAACCTCTACATGGTTAGTGTAACATAAACCTATTACATAGACTTAAAACTAGAAGTTCGGTTCGGTTTTGGTTATATCGTGTTGGAAAAATGATAATGAAATGATTTTTCGCTAATTTTGGACAATAAATAATTATATTTATATATGAGTTATGTAGATAATTATTTATGAGTTTGTGTTCTATGGTATGAGAGTTTCACAAAAGAACCAAACCATGTCCAAATTGGAGCTAAGATGAATGAGATATCGAAACTCGAAGTTGTGTGGTTGAAATGAATATTTCTATACTTTGGTGACTCTAGTAGAAATTTTTTTCTTTTCATAAATGTGTTGTTTTGACTCTTTCAAGAATCATTATGGAGCCTTTGAATATATGTTTCATGAATTTTATTTATTTGACATTAATGAATCAAATGAATGTCATATTTGACTCATAAAAAGATGTTAATTGCATTTAAATAATAGAAATTAAATATGAAATTTTGTTTTTTGTGTATAAAATAAACTTATGATTCATTTTAAGTGAAGGCATTGATAAGAGAAAATTGAGATACTAGATAAAACCCTTTTGTTACAAAGTTTTATAGAATTTAGAGAGGAGTACTCTCTAATTCTTCCACCATCACCATCACTAACTTCATCGTTTATTTTTCCTATATTTCTAAAATACCAAATCAACCGTTGCTATCTCGAGTATGAGAGCCATCTCCGGCAGTACACTACTGTTCCGGTTGTTGTACCTTGGGAGACAGACCGTCTGAGAGGAGGAGCGGAATCTGTTTTAAGGATCCCATGTCAAACACGATCCTCAACCAAAATCGTCAACGACAAGTTTGTTTATTTTTGCAGCGGAGCGTTATACAAGATGGTTCGGTTGAAATTCTCTAAAGACATTGGCTTGAATCAAATTTGGTACATGTATTTGTATTTATTTACATTTTATATTTAGTTTTGTATACGGTATTGTACTTTTATATTTCCTACGAATAATGAGAGTCTCGTTATTATTTTTATTTTATTATTCATTTTAATAAAAAGTGAACCCATTTCCTACATATCTGTTAACCAGAATTTCATAACCATGACCATAACCGCTTGGTTGGTTAAAGAAATTTCATAACTATAACCATTGGTTATGTCGGTTATCAGTTAAAATCGGTTCGATTATATCGATTATTGGTTATGGAGGTTAATTTTGCTCACCCCTACTTTTTGGGATAGTTGGGCAAACATCAACAAGGATGATGAGTCCTTAAGAGGGGGGGGGGGGGTAAATGTAACGATACAAAGAATATTAACATGGACCAGTGTAACACCCTAGGCAAATCCCACATCGGCCATAGACAAAAGAGATTCTTAGTTCATAAGAAATGTCCTACCTTTTAAATTAGGTCCCTACCTCTTAAATTATCAACGCGTTTTGGGTGTGGATGTGGAGCACATGAAAATGCCACAGTTAAGCGTGTCCAGGTAAGAGTAGTAACAGGATGGGCGACATCCTGGGAATTCTTCTAGGGCAACCAAAAACAAATTCGTGAGTTTGTGGATGGACTACCCGTAGAAGGCAATGCAAACAATATTGATGGTACGAGGGGTCGGATACCACATACCTAGTTCTTGGATAAGTGATGAAAACGTCACGGATAACAAGCTCCTAAATAATAAAGCTAGGATAAGATGGCGTTTCTTAGGTGATAAGGTATTAGGTGTACTGTGTATCAGGACTTTTGATCTAGTTTCTAAATTTGAAATTTTTGGTTAGACAGAGCCGTTAAAGGGTTTACCAATCCATTTACCTTACTATACACTAGTGGGAATGCCCGCACGTTGCAGCGGGTGCGTCTATTTTGTCGCCTCACAATTGTTGAGGTTGTGGTGTGTGTAGTATGACCTTTGTGAGTGATTTGTATTGGGACCCCTAACCATAAAAAAATATCTTGTGAACAAAGTTGACCGCGTAAAAGTGTCGTGGTTAATGAAAAAAAGATTGTGACATTTTTAAAAGTAGAGAAGCATAAGAGTACTCGTTGGCGGGAAGAGTCGCGAATTGGTACTCGTATTTTTAAGATTTCCATCACTATAATTTCCAATTATAAGATCTGGAGCACCATTCCGGGTTTCTAACATTTTACTGCAGTAAGCATGTGGCAATCATTGTATTACCAACCAATACATTCATTGTAGTGTCAATACATTCATTGTATTACATAATACAATAATAAATTTACTAAAACACATGTACACATTCCCCATATGTGAAGAGATATCTTAATCTAGCATAGGGATGCTTTGATTAGTTCTAGTTAAATAATTAGTGGTGAACTTGTAAGTGAAAAAAGGGAACATGAAATAGATAAACATAGTAGAGTTAAGATGAAAAAGGAACATTAAATAGATAAACATAGTTGAGCTAAGATGAAGTACTAAGTCAGTGCGTGAAAAGACATTTGCCATAATTTACATTGTAAGGTATGACATTCCTTAATACTGACACCAAATTAGTGTCCCAATTTATTTATAATGACAAAAAGATTTCACAATTTTGTGGGACAACACACAATGGAATTTGTTGCAATATTCATGGATAAGATAGTATATCATTCAATACATATTTTTTGGTATAAAAATTATATTTCTATGGTTAGTATAAATCAAATTTCCAAGTAAATGTGTAGACTCACAAATAGTACCAACCCGCTATTATCAGTATCAAAATGGCAGAAGGCTTTGTGCGTAGATTAAGGAAAAAGATATAATAAAAAAAAAAACCTTAAGTTATTAGTATAAAACACCTAAAAAAAGAACTCACAGCTTGCTTAACTTCAGCTTTTGAAAGTTTGGAACCCATCCTAGCAAGTCCTGTCTTTAATTCCTCATAAGTGATTGAACCGCTTTTATCAGTGTCCATGTTGACAAACATTGCTTTGAGTCCTTTAATTTCTTCTTCACATACTTTCTGCAATTACTTGGGTCGTCTTCAAGTGCATACTTTTAGAGCATGTAAATGATGTGAGGAGAACAGAATGTGAAGGTAGGTTCCACACAATGGAGTGAGTAAAATGGTGTACAAAAATAGTGTCTTAATCAAAGAACAAGACAAACATTCCATATATATTAAGTAATAATCATTCCATACTCAAAGAATACACAAATATAATTTTCAAACCATGGTTTAAGTTTTGTGGTTGTATAACATTTGGAATGATCATTTCAGTCTTCTTAAAACACATTAACAGCTTCTCTAAAACTGTTGGTTCACTCCTAAATAATCAGAAAATCCTAATCATATTTATAATCTGGAAATAAACGTCTCCTACTTCTTTAAACCTGTTTTTTGCAGTCATTTTCTAAATTGTAGTGAAAAAACAAGCTTGAAGCTTTACTTTCAAAGAGAGTTTTCTAATAACTTAGAAATTTATATCATTCATGACGTTGAAATCAATTTTATCTATTTATTTATTTTTGTTGCAGCAACAGAATGTAGGCATTTTTCAACTCAAATTTAAACATCAGTAATATTAAATTAAAGCCACAAACTTAAAGCTAGGATGGATTTCAGAATTAAATCTGCACAGAACCTTAAAGCAGCAATACTCCATCAAATTACGGGCATCATTAGATACATTTTCAGGGACAAGAGCTTTAAACATCATCTGCATTTTCTTCCCGGTCAATCCATATATTCTGCGGTTTCATTCATCTGACAAGTTCAGGCTAACAAAGTATCAAATAGTATTATCTATTGAAAATTAACTTAAGAGCTTTATTCAAGTCTATGCTTATAGTTTACCTACTAAACTGCTCAATGGAAATAATGGCAGCTAAAGAAAGATTTCCCATTGGTGTTTTTGCGTCGATAGTGTGCTCAGTCGTTAAGAGTTCAAAATTTAAACTCTTGAGGCCCTAGTCAATTCTTCAATCAACTTTCTGTACCTGTTAACCAGAACCAAGTTTAGCAACTATTTGGTTTTTGATTTTTAATAGAATCCAAGTTGCATCGATTCCTTTTCATCCTCTATTAATCTATCCATGACCAATCCACATTAATTCTACACAAATCTCGTATTCAAGTCTACGCAGATCGAAGGCACACCGCCTTTTGATACCCATCATATCATGTGTGTCTGTTTGTGTTCCCACCATTTCCGTCTGAATGTCACCGCTTTGGCTGCAGACATAACATTTTTCAATTTTTATTCTCTTTGCATTTAGTTGTTAGCTTGTTTTGAACTCAGCCGGACTTGGCCCCAAAACCGGCGATTTTCTTTCACACACACAAACCAAAAACAAAAGGTTAGAATTTAGAAATACACCAACTTTCGGAAGACATAAAGCACATAAATGAAATAATGACTTCTTACCCTTTATCTGAGCTCTTGATTGGTTCGTTTAAACGTGAACTTGGTTTTGTTGTTAGTCAAATTAACTTTACCATTCACAATATAATCACAAATAACGAAATTTAGTGCCCAAGAAACAAAATGCATTACGTGCAACTTCAAATAGAAATCTTATTCCTTGCGAAAAAACATTAATTGTCACTTTTCCTGCATTATTGTCACAATAACACCGAGATTATGTCTTGAAAGGACAGACACACAAAAGGTGACAAATTGAATTTTTAGGTATATAACACCATAACAAAAACGCTTATGTGTCTTTGATGTCTAGACTTTATGTCTCAGTTATTTTATTTTTGATGTGTTTTTTTTATGTTCTAGACTTTCTGTGTCAATTACTTTGTTTTTTATAAGATATATAATATTTATATTTACTTTTTACTTCTGCCCCAGGCTTACGCTCACGAGGCGGAGGGAAAATGCCTTGAGGAGTCGAGGCTTGATTCCGTTCATTTAAACTTCACTCATATAACATTACAATCAGAAAACACACATCATGAAACATAATCAAATCAATCAATAACTACTTTGGAAACACTATATAAGAATTTTGAAGACAAAACCACACAAAAAGCAATCAAGACATAAGTTTTCTTACCAACAGAAACAAATAAATCAATCACAAACAAAACAACCACTTATACACTAATTATATTCTATGTTACTTACATATCAGAAAGACATCCAAACATTCTCCAACACTGCAATCAAACTGCCAAACAACCCTAATTAAGCAACTGTTTTTAATGAAAGTGAAAAATAATATCCTGTAAGGTCAAAATCAAACATAACAATTGATATAATAATAAAAAAACACATATACCAAACCAATCATAACAATTCAACCAGAAAACAAACATCATGAAACAATAGAATCGATTAATACTTGTAATTGAGTGCTAACTGAATGGTGGCTGCTCCACCATTGTCGGTTATATAAAGTTAAATTAATTTACACATTGAATAGAAAGATGGTAGCGGGCAGGTGAAGTGAAACGACGCTCATTCAATCACCAATAAGGTGACATTGATTAACTCCAGTGAATGATGCTAAGGGTGAGTAAAGGGATGGGAGGGTTAGAAAGGGGATGAAAGGTTTAGGTTTGAACTAAAGGCTTTAGGTAAAATTACACTAATAACCTTATAAGTGTCTTAATATCCCTCTAGGTGACTAATTTTGTAACATCCCGAAAATCCGTTTCGTTTAATTACGCTATTAGGCGTGAATAAGAAATGACAAAACGGATTAAATAGTAGAATGAGCCTTTTACGGATAATAAAACGGGATGATAAGAATGTGGGTTATGTTTTAACATGAAAAATTCCTAGTGAAAGTTATTATCTTTATAACGGGGAAATAACACTAGAAAGAAACTTGCAAAGTTAAGTTTTATAAAAAAAAATGACAATTGGGGAAATATTGGGGGACCATTAGTGTTAATGTGGGTCAAAGAAGATGGAAAGAACACCCATTTGGGTGAAAAACGTGGGCAGCCCCAAAGGAGGTTTTATTGAGCCAAAACAAACCCCAATCTCACCAAATTGAAGAAAATTGTTGCAAGGGGTTGAAGTAATGGATGAAGTGGTTGTTCTAGAGGGTTAATCTTCAAGGAATAAGCTTTGGTAAGAACCCTAAACCCCAAATTCGTGTAGGGTTCAAAACCCATATGTGGGTTTTGAGCAAATGATGTTAAATTCGTATTATTGCATAGTTGTAGGTGATATTGATCATCTCTAATGGTTTAGAGATGAGCTAATTATTAGAAGTTGCTTGGTTGCAAAAGATGATGATTTTAGGTCTTCATTAGTAGCTTAAATGTTGCTAAAATTAGTTGTAAATCCATGTAATTGTAGGAATAATGTGTAGTTGATGATATGCATGTGGAAATTGGTCATGATTAAAGGTGATTATGCGTTTTGGTGGAACGCGTGTATTAGGAGCTTGTACATTGAGCTTATGATGTTGTATGCACACCAATTGTGTGATGAAATGTCTAGATGAGTATGATGTATGAATTTGTATGCAAGACTTGACAAGCATGAATGTATTGTGATAATTGGTTCAATTGATAGTAGGTTAACATGAGGATTGCGTCTTAGAGAGTAATCACGTGGGGATTTAGTTAATTGTAGGATTTTGTAAGAAGTATGCATTAGTAGTGTATACACTATGCTTAAATATAATGATGCACACCATGTGTTGGTCAATTGGTATGATGAATGATCTTGTATGTTAATGAGATAGGAATATGATGTTTATGATGAATTTCATACGATCTAGCATAACAATATGGGCATATGTTTGTTAAAAGAAAGTTTGTATTGTTGCAAGTTGACTTTCTAGAAAGTCAACTGATGTGGAAATAATGTGGTATGTGTTCTAACATGATTGTGAGATTGAGGATTTCGTGTGAAACACATTAGTTTAGTTATGTGACATATATGATGTTGAGTTTAATTACTTGTAAGGTAAATCAAAAAGGGTGGGAAGCTATGTTATATGCACGTTAGAAATTAACCTATGCAAGTCAATGTGATATATGAGTTGGATATGATTGCTTATGAATGAACATGTATGCTAACAATGATGTGAACATGATGATATGAAAGGATAGAAATGATGGACTCAAGCATGGGGAACTAATGGGTCAAGATGAGGCAAGTAATCAAGCATGAACTTGGAGAACCTAAGGTAAGTGATTCCTATTCCACTTAGAATAACGAATTTATTCATGTATATGTATGTGTAAGTAGAATGGGAAATGCGAAATGATGGAACATTAATAATAATGCCAAGGCATGTTAGGAAGCTTATAATAGGAAAAACGCAGCTTTGGATGGACCGGAGTGGGACGGATCAAGGAAGGATGGAAAGGGAAGCAAAATGGGGATTTTCAGGGCCCCACCGTAAGTTACGATGGCCACCGTAACTTACGGTGGCCCTGGCACTTTCTACCCACCGTAAAACAGTGGGTATCCACCGTGGGTTTTCTTGAGGCCCACCGTAACTTACGGTGGCCACCGTAAGTTACGGTGGAACCTGTGATATTTGTTAATTTTTAACATATGTTGATATTTCCATTATGTGTGCGACCAATAATTGCGTTTAACGCATCGAATAACATCGTTGGACCTTGTGGAATGTTAGGTATGGGTGTAGCAAGTAATAGGAATGTCGGACTTGCCAATATGACTCAAGTACGGAGTGATGTAGGTGTATATAATTTAAGTGTTACGTTAGCATAACGGTAACAAACATGGTAAGTAGATTGATATGCTTTGTAGATTGAGAAAGTGAGGTATGTGTAGGTACTCATACTCGGGTAAGAGAGAGAGTCTTATGTATGTAAAGGTTGGTCATCATGTGTATAACTATTATAGGATTGGAAACGTCATATTTGTCATAGAGGATTCATGAAGAAAGAATAACATGACGGGTCATGGTAGGTTGGGTGTGGGAATTGTACGTTTGTATGTGTCGTAAGGTTATTAAACCGTTTATATTGAGAATGGCAATGAAGATGCAGGTATGTAAGTATGAATGCATGGGATTTGGAGGTTCGGATTAGGGTATTACACCCGAACTTGCGAGAAGGCGTTTGAACAGGATCACGAAGTATTGTTGGATGTTATATCCGCATTGTGAGTATTATTCATGAAGTCACCTATTGAACTAACGGAATGGTTATGTGGTGATTGCAGGTTGTCTTGTCTACCTAACGAAGTAAGGGAAGGATGAAGATCGAGTGAGGGAGCGGATTGTACGTGGTCACGGTCACAAAACTACATAAATATGAGTTGAGTTGGATGTAATAGGAAACAATAGAAGATGTAATACTTAAAATACTTAGTAGATTTGGTTTCTAAACATTCAAGGTTGTCCTTTTAAAAGAAATGAATTTTTCGGTTGGTATTTCCGCTGCGTATTTTCTGTATTACGGTCATAGGGCGTTAAAAATTTACCCCTATCAATTAAGCTTTATTAAATTGTATATGTAGCTATAAAATTTGTATCATAACAAAATTACAATATTAGCCATCACGATTCCTTAATAAGATAATATAGATATAGATTAGGAGATGTAACCATTGAGAATTAGGTAGCTTCAGTAGTCCATATCAAGTGTAATCTAGACACCTAAGATTATGATCCAATGGTTCGGTTCGGTTCAGTTATTGGGCCTATTGGTTGGTTCAATACAATACACCTATGTAATTGTGTTGCACCAACTGGTAGTTGTTACGTAAAGGCATACCTAAGGTGTGAATGAACATTAGTGGATTTTAGCCATAAGGGTGGTTATAATAAAACTTCCCACTTCTATTTTCACCTCCTTAAAGCGCCTCGTTTTGGCTAAAGCAATGCGCTTTGGTTACTTTTAACAACCTCGGTACGAGGTCAGAAAAAGCTGATTTTTGACCCGAAGCGCCTCGCTATGACCAAAGCGAGGCGCTTCGAATCAAAGTTTTATTTTGGGTTTTTTGTTGTTTTGAATTGGTTTTTTATTTTTTTTTTAATTTTTTTAATATAATTTTTTTTTTGTGAATAATACATTCATCAAAAAGATAATCTCTTTGTTAGTCACCCCAAAGGGAAATCGACTCTCACAGTTATGCGTAGATCAAGGAGATTGATGAAGATATTCATCAAGACCTTTGGCGATGTAAAATCTAAGATGATGAGCTAGATATTCCTCATGATGAGAAGGAATTGTTTACCTTCCCATTGATTTCAAGTATGTTGCCTTAATCGTTGACAGATATCTCTCCGACAACAACTCCCCGTACCGATCATAATGTCCAACAACTGAATTTTACTAATTTTCGATTCTTGATAGTTTGATTATACTCGTGTTCAGCCTTTAAATTAGACGATTTTGTTTACCCTCCCATTGATTTCAAACAACTGTACAGGTGTGACCTCTTTTTACATCACCAAACAATTCCAAACAACTGTTCATGCAAGCAAGTAAAATTCAGTTGTTGGACATTGTGTGAGAATGCATAGTACAAAATTCTTTTGGAAAACGTCTGGCTAACCTGAAGTTCCTTTGCAACCTAGTTCCTTTTAATTATAAACAAAAAAAAATATAAAAACCCTATCACATCACGATTTGCATCCCGCTAGTAATGAGTAACCTACTAACCTCTATTAATAGACTTCATTTATTCTTCTGCATCTTCTTCTACTTGAAGTGCAGAGTAATAACTAACCATCCATCTTCTCTGTTTAAAGTCCTAACAAAGTCTAAACTAAAAGTAACCCTTGGTTTGTTTGATGCTACTAATTACGATGAATATTTACAACTTTTCTGTACCTGTTGCCAAAAGAACTAGGCTTCAAACACAACTTTTTGCTCAAGGTAATATTATTGTAATATAATAATCGACTATAACAAGCAACCCATACAGAGTTTGTTGTATTGGTTATGGAAATAAATCAACAGTCGGATCAGCGCTAACAAGCAACCCATAAAACAACCAAACCACCGTTCGAAACCATAACTTATTACATTATTATTATTTACATTATTATTATATTTGCAACACACACCTTCAACCCATTCCTCGTAAATCCCTTACAAAGCACAAGGATGAAATCTTGAAAAAACCCCATAAGAAGCCCTAAAATTTCAGACCCTAACACGCACGAGACAAATGTTGCAACATGAGTTCGACCAAGATGACACGTGAAGCTTTAGACTCCAAGCGGATCCATTCGCCTTTTTCACTTACTTATTAAAATTTAACACGCATACCAAGAAAGACTTTAAACCTAAAAATATGTTACATATTTTTACTCTACAATTTCACACTATAAACTATTTTTAAACTCGCGTCAATTCCACTTTGAAACATATAAATTATAAAATGTATAAATTATAAAACGTATAAACGTTTATAAAAAAATTTTAAACGTATAAATTAATTTTTTTGAAATAATTAAATTTTTAAACGTATATATTAAATTAATTTTTTTATTAAATTCTTAATGTATAATTAAATTCTTAACCGATTATTATAAATTAAATTTGTAAACGTATATATTAAATTTTTAAACGTATATATTAAATTCGTCATTATTATATATATTGTTTAAATTCAGATTCAAATGACACTTTTTTACATCGTTGTTAGGAATTGAACTCTTTAGAGATGTAAAAAAGTGTCGTCTGAATCCGAATTTAAATAATATATATATATATATACATACATACATACATACATACATACGTTTAAAAATTTAATAGATATGTTTAAAAATTTAATTTATAATAATCGGTTAAAAAATTTAATTATACGTTAAGAATTTAATATAAATTTTATTTAATAAATACGTTTAAAATTTTAATTATTTCAAAAAATTTAATTTATACGTTTAAAAAAAAAGTTTTATAAACATTTTATACGTCTTAGAATTTATACGTTTTATAATTTATATGTTTCAAAGTGGAATTGACGTGAGTTTAAAAATAGTTTATAGTGTGAAATTGTAGAGTAAAAATATGTAACATATTTTAGGTTTAAAGTCTTTCTTGGTATGCGTGTTAAATTTTAATAAGTAAGTGAAAATAGCGAATGGATCCGCTTGGAGTCTAAAGCTTCACGTGTCATCTTGGTCGAACTCATGTTGCAACATTTGTCTCGTGCGTGTTAAGGGTCTGAAATTTTAGGGCTTCTTAGTGGGGTTTTTTCAAGACTTCATCATTGTGCTCTGTAAGGGATTTAAGAGGAATGGGTTGAAGGTGTGTGTTGCAAATATAATAATAATGTAATAAGTTATGGTTTCAAACGGTGGTTTGATTGTTTTATGAAGGTTTGATCGATGTGACTTCTGAACACGAGTATAATCAAACAAGGGTTCCGCGTTTCGATACGTTTTAATTGATCGGATGTGACTTCTGAAAACCACCAACAATCATTTAAACATTCTGAAACGCGTCAAACAGAGCCCGGAAGTCCAGCATGTCGATTAGACATGCAAAAATTGTGTTTTAAAAAAATATGGGTATCGACTTTATAGTCCGAGCACCACGTACAATGATTTATGAAAGTTGTACAAACTCGGATGTTTCTACCAAAAAACACAAACGAGCAATAAACGACCAGAAACGCCTCAAACGAATTTTGATGGAATGGAAACAACTAAAAACACTTTAAAATGAATTAAAATTATTTTTTTATTAATAAAAAGTATTTAAAATAAATTAAAATAAATTATTTTCTTCTTAAAAAAGGCCAAAGCGCCTGGCTTTGGTCAAAGCGAGGCGCTTGGCTTGCTTGATTAGACAACAGGCGCCTCGCTTTGACCATAGCCAGACGCTTTGGCCTTTTAAAAAAATTAATTTGTTTTAATTCATTTTAAATACTTTTGTTGATAAAAAATACTTTTAATTCTTTTTAAAGCGTTTTTAGTTGTTTCCAATCCAACAAAATTCGTTTGAGGCGTTTCGGGCCATTTATTGCTCGTTTGTGTTTTTTGGTAGAAACATCCGAGTTTGTACAACTTTCATAAATCATTGTATGTGGTGCTCAGACTATACAGTCGATACCCATATTTTTTTCAAAACACATTTTTGACGCGTTTCGGAATGTTTGATTATACTCGTGTTCAGCCTTTAAACTTCGTTTGTGTTTTTTGGTAGAAAAGAAACTAGGTTGCAAATATAAGAATAATTTAAATAATAATAATAATGTAATAAGTTATGGTTAATGCTCAAAGAAGTCAACCTTTGTTGACTCCTAGAAGTCTTGAAGACCAAATGACTTTTGCAAGATACTTGAAACACGGTATGGATATGGGGAATATGCAATGAGTTGATTTCGTACAAGATTCCAATAGACCACTGCTCGATTCCAAAACAACTACTGTTCATTCAAGCAAGTAAAATTCAGCTGTTGGACATTGTGATCGGGAGAATTCCTATGGAAGTTGCTATAATAGTTAAACAACTGTTTATGGAGAATTCCTACGGAAGTTGCTATAATAATCGTTACATCCACACATTCCCTCAACACAAGCTTTGTCATCAGAGTATCTGTCAACAATGAAGGCAACCTGAAAACATCGAACTCTGAAGTGGATCGTTACATCCACACATTCCCTCAGCACAAGCTTTGTCATCAGAGTATCTGTCAACAATGAAGGCAACCTGAAAACATCGAACTCTGAAGTGGGTCACTATTCATATATAAAGAACATTAAAAAGTCACTATTCAACGAAATTTATCTACTCATAGTGACATCGAACACTTTATAAGCAACAATGCTCTTTATATATGAAAAGTGACCTGTGGTATTCACTAACTTAAGATATGAGTTTGATTAGCTTAAATCTCTCTGATCCATGGTATCTACTAACCGTAGCGACAACGAGATCCATATTTGAAATGGAGAATTCCTATGGAAGTTGCTAAAATAGTTAAACAAAAGCTAAAATGGATGGATCATTCGTTAATTTAATGAGATTTGGTGTTGGATCATAAGCAAAAGGTAGACCACACCACTAGACGACTGCTAAATTTTAGGTAAGAACATTGTGGATGATGATGATAATAACTTCTCTCCAGATTTTGATTGCACCGAATCTAGTCTCCAGGTAAGTCCACATGATTGATTGTTACTCTTGATAGCCATTGTAAAGTTAAGAAACTTGATTTTTAGGTAAGAACATTGTGGATAATAATGAACAACGGTGGAATTGGAATTAATGTTAGGAATTCGAGTGGACAACCGAGGCCTAAGGTGAATCTGTTTGGTGATGGTAAACCTAGAGAGGTTTTTGTAACACCCCAACCGATGGCGGAAACATCGGGATGTCACGTATTGATGATTGTTTAGTAGCTCATGGTGAATAATAAATTTCATATAATAATTTAAATAAGTTACATACAATTGTTCTAAGAATTTGTACATCAAATTGAATAAAACTATGCAAACATCTTCAAGCATCAATTCAAATCTTCAAGCAAGTAGAACCTGAAACATGTTAAGTTGAAAATGTTTTGGGTCAACAAAAGTTTGTGAGAATTACATAGGTTTTGATAATCGAATAAAATTGTTGTGCAATTCATGTGTCATGGCAATCTAGTCCATATGCGAAAACATACTAGAAGTAAATCGAGTGCATAATCAACCTTGTGACTGTTGTATTGTGGTACATCCCATACGCTCATGGTTCACTCGTTTATATTGCAGTAACAAACACCCACGTAACCTTTGTAGGAGGCACGTATCCGGGTGGGATTGTCAGTCCAATAGATCTATCAATGTATACCGTTTGGTTGATGAATGTTTATGCTAGAATTGTGCTTACCCTAGTCATGTTCAAGACATAATGCAACATAGAAAAACACATAGACACATTGATGATTGAATTGCATAAATATTGTTGTAACATGTTTCACCCCAAAAACGGTGATAAATAGAAAAGGGGCTATGTAAAACTCACCTTAGCAAAATGTTATGTCTCATAAAAAAATTAGAATCATATTATTATTATTATTTATATACATTTATGTATGTATATATAAGTTGTGAGTTAGGATAAATAAAGACTTAGGCACATTTGTATAATATTAATGATAAAGGTGTAATAAATAAATATATATATATATAAGGGCTTTTTATGTATTAAAATTTTGGGGAAAATTTTGCGATGTTACAGTCTCCCCTACTTTTGGAAACTTCGTCCCGAAGTTTATTGAAAACACGGGGTTGAAAGTGGTTGGGTAAAAATTAGGACAAGTGTGGTCTGAAAATTTCGTGTTATGACATGAATAGAATAATCTGTCTCGAATAATGTGGATAGGCGGCGTGTTACGTGTGAGTTGATTGACTAAGTGTACTACTAGATACCTAGAGTTTACATTTGGTTATCTACCGAAAACCTTGATAGAATTTCACACTACCTTAACGTACCTGTAAATTCATGATTACGTTCCGGACCGTAGTTATCAATTTACCTTACATTAGGGTTTTGCGTCCTTTTATGACTCTACCGATTGTTGAGCAGGTTCGGTAGTCTCCACCAGTCGTTGAGCAGGTTGTAGGGCCTCTCCCGACTGTTGGAAAGACATGATGACCTCTACCAATCGTTGAGTAGGTTGTTTGGTAGTCAACTAATTGTTGTACAAGTAAGCAAGTATGATTATAGATATAGCAATTAGTTCACATTCAAACAAGCATGCACTCAGATGTTATGATAATACTTGAATTTATTACTTGAATCAAAAGTGTCAATACATAGAATTAAAAAGTAGACATCATTCAAATTGTGGGGTTTGCTGTTAAGTAGCTGGAGGGTCTTGATCTCGATTTAGTTTAGAGCATCGGTTACGGAAATGATTTGGGTTTCCACATTCATAGCATTTACCATAGTTGTATTTACCAGGACGATTAAGATTAGCAACCTGAGCAGGGTTGGTTGGTTGGTTGGTGTTAGGGTTTGGGGACTCACGACATGTGTTGACCAAATGGCCATACCTACCACAATTGGTGCACAGGCGACACACTGAAACAGTGGGGTGATGTCGTTTGCATGTGTTACACAATGGAATGTTTCTTGTATAGGGTTTCTTGTTAGAAGCTTGTGTAGTGAGGTTTACATTAGGATCCCTGGCCTTGCGCTTCTGGTTCTCGGTAGTTCCCGCGGCCACAATACTTGTTTTCTCGCCTTTCCGAACTAAGGTCCCGTTCTTTATGTGATTTCCATCGCCATTTCCATTTCCATTACCGTTTCCATTCATTGGGATGACTTGAGCCAACAAGTTAGAAACCAGAGTTGTGATTTGTTGCGCCATTTGTTGGGAAATAATCGCAGCCAGTTGGGCATCAACACCTTTGTTGTTTTTGTTGTTGTTGTGGTTGGTGTTGTGGTTGTTGTTACTTTCCTCTTGGTTTTCACCACTGTTATTGCGAGTGCTGCGACGTGGAGACATGATCTGTAAGGGACACAATGAAGGTTCAATGTGGCATGAATTGAATGAGGTGATATAAGGAATGTAATCATTTATTCATTAATTAAAACGAATAAACGAAAACGTTGACGTATCAAAGATTCCAGATTCCAACAACATAGTGAAGACATGCTTTAGCCTATAAGTGAACACTCATCCCGAGAATTCCCAGGTAGGCATCCGGGTCCCTCGTCTGATTGGGATATATGCGCAATGCCAGCCTAGACAGAAGACTCAGAATACAGGCATTCACCCTTCCAGATTGCACGTATTCGTTATTAAAATCTAGAACTTTGACGAGATCTCAAGGTGGTTCAGGTTAAACCTGAGGATTTTGTCTTATTAGTCTAAGAGTAGATCCTGTGATGGAGAGCAACCTTCTTGTAAGGATGAAAGTAGGGATAAGAAGTAGGAGGGAGATAGAGAATAGCAAGTAAAAGAAGCAAGTACTGGTTAAATCCTATGGTTATAGACTAGATTCTTTTTCTAATAACCTAATTCCCCATAACCATGGCTCTAATACCAATCTGTAACACCCCAACCGATGGCGGAAACATCGGGATGTCACGTATTGATGATTGTTTAGTAGCTCATGGTGAATAATAAATTTCATATAATAATTTAAATAAGTTACATACAATTGTTCTAAGAATTTGTACATCAAATTGAATAAAACTATGCAAACATCTTCAAGCATCAATTCAAATCTTCAAGCAAGTAGAACCTGAAACATGTTAAGTTGAAATGTTTTGGGTCAACAAAAGTTGGTGAGAATTACATAGGTTTTGATAATCGAATAAAATTGTTGTGCAATTCATGTGTCATGGCAATCTAGTCCATATGCGAAAACATACTAGAAGTAAATCGAGTGCATAATCAACCTTGTGACTGTTGTATTGTGGTACATCCCATACGCTCATGGTTCACTCGTTTATATTGCAGTAACAAACACCCACGTAACCTTTGTAGGAGGCACGTATCCGGGTGGGATTGTCAGTCCAATAGATCTATCAATGTATACCGTTTGGTTGATGAATGTTTATGCTAGAATTGTGCTTACCCTAGTCATGTTCAAGACATAATGCAACATAGAAAAACACATAGACACATTGATGATTGAATTGCATAAATATTGTTGTAACATGTTTCACCCCAAAAACGGTGATAAATAGAAAAGGGGCTATGTAAAACTCACCTTAGCAAAATGTTATGTCTCATAAAAAAATTAGAATCATATTATTATTATTATTTATATACATTTATGTATGTATATATAAGTTGTGAGTTAGGATAAATAAAGACTTAGGCACATTTGTATAATATTAATGATAAAGGTGTAATAAATAAAAATATATATATATATATATATAAGGGCTTTTTATGTATTAAAATTTTGGGGAAAATTTTGCGATGTTACAGTCTCCCCTACTTTTGGAAACTTCGTCCCGAAGTTTATTGAAAACACGGGGTTGAAAGTGGTTGGGTAAAAATTAGGACAAGTGTGGTCTGAAAAATTTCGTTTATGACATGAATAGAATAATCTGTCTCGAATAATGTGGATAGGCGGCGTGTTACGTGTGAGTTGATTGACTAAGTGAACTACTAGATACCTAGAGTTTACATTTGGTTATCTACCGAAACCTTGATAGAATTTCACACTACCTTAACGTACCTGTAAATTCATGATTACGTTCCGGACCGTAGTTATCAATTTACCTTACATTAGGGTTTTGCGTCCTTTTATGACTCTACCGATTGTTGAGCAGGTTCGGTTAGTCTCCACCAGTCGTTGAGCAGGTTGTAGGGCCTCTCCCGACTGTTGGAAAAGACATGATGACCTCTACCAATCGTTGAGTAGGTTGTTTGGTAGTCAACTAATTGTTGTACAAGTAAGCAAGTATGATTATAGATATAGCAATTAGTTCACATTCAAACAAGCATGCACTCAGATGTTATGATAATACTTGAATTTATTACTTGAATCAAAAGTGTCAATACATAGAATTAAAAAGTAGACATCATTCAAATTGTGGGGTTTGCTGTTAAGTAGCCGGAGGGTCTTGATCTCGATTTAGTTTAGGGCATCAGTTACGGAAATGATTTGGGTTTCCACATTCATAGCATTTACCATAGTTGTATTTACCAGGACGATTAAGATTAGCAACCTGAGCAGGGTTGGTTGGTTGGTGTTAGGGTTTGGGGACTCACGACATGTGTTGACCAAATGGCCATACCTACCACAAGCGGATCCCTTGATTGCCAACTCACCTCCGTAGAACATAGGCCTCTACAAAGTTTGATCAATTCGCCTTTTCATGTATTTAATGAAATTTAACGTGCATACCGCATTCGAAGATCAAGGTCTTCACATTTTATTAATGATAGTTTAATTGGGGTTATTAACTTGTTTTAAATTTTTGTCACTGTTTGTATAATTCTTATAATAATGTTTTTGTAGTTAGCTCGTGAAATTAAGTGTAGAGATGGATCGGATTTCACAGCTTCCTGAATCTATTGTTCATCACATACTCTCTTTTATTAATAATACTCATGCAGGCTTTTTCTAAAAGTAGAAAAAACTAGAATAACATTAACAACTAACAAATATTGTAGAACAAAAGAAGAAAATGTTCCTCTCTGTTACCAAGCATGTCAAGAAATTATAATTTTTAAATATTGCAGATCAAGGTCTTCACTGTCACTGTTTGTATAATTCTTACAATAATTAAATAAAGAGAGAATTACACAAATCATCCTTTAATTATTACTGAAATTGCATCCTCTGTCCTTTATGGAAATTTTTCACTTCTTCTATCCTTTATTTTATCAAATTGTTACACCCTTTATCCTTTAGCCTAACTTAGTTAAAAAACTTAGTTAATTTTATTTTCTAAGTTTACACTTTTAGGCCTTATAGTTTTTGATCGAACTCTAATCCTTGATTGACCTCGAACTCGACCACGACAATTAACAAAATCATAGGGCTATTATAGAACATCAAATTCCGATCAAAAGCATGTATAATAATCGTACTGACCTGATTGTTTTCGAGACTAAATCGAACGATTAAAATTACAATTGGTTGATCTTGTTTTTTAAATTGCGAACGATTTGGTGGGGTGTTTATAGTATATTTTTGCAAGCATCCCCCCAAGTTATTGGCTTACTGCGGGTTCATATAGATATAATTTGTTATGAGGGTGTTTGTGCTTGCTTATTGAAACTGCTTGTTTTTGTTTTATTATTTAGGAGGGAAATAAATTGTTTCTAATAAGCTTTTAGAAGTTGTTTTCTTAAGGCATTAAGCTGATAAGCAATTTTAATAAGCAGTTCCAAAGTTCCAAACACTTGCATCATTATAGTTAATACTTAATAATAGTACTCTGCAAAGGACCCGTAAAAGTATCGATATAATTGCAAACGGATAAATATGGCTGACAGAATTAGAAAGCGGATAAATGAAATCCACTGATTACATGATATGTAACAGACATGGTGCTTATGATTTTTTTTAAATGAGAATATGAGATAACTCAAGCTAATGCTGATTAAAAATATGTTCTGAAACTATATTTGAAACAGGCCATGAGGGTGTTGTTTGTCAACAGAAGTTTAATTACATCTAAGGTACATTTTATAACTGATTAACAGTAGCTTGTTAGTGTAAAGGCTGCTGCTGAAAACTAGACATGCATTGTAAAAAAGAGAATAATTTTAACACTTGTGAGGTGTAGCTGGTCACTAGGTGTTGCTGTTGGTTTAAGTGTTTAACCATTTGAAGACCTTTATTTTCTCAAAATACATTTTTAAACGTTTATGGAACATGCTAAACATCTTATGCCTTAGTTGACCGTTTCTGTGCAAAAATCATTCGCAATTTGAAGAACAAGATCAAATCAACCAGTCGTAATTTTAATCGTTTGATTTAGCCTTGAAAACGATCATGTCAGTACGATTATTACACATACTTTTGAACGGAATTTAATGTTCTATAATAGCCCTATGATTCGTTTATTATACATGCTTTTTGAACGGAATTTAATGTCAATCAAGGGTTATGGTTCGATCAAAACTATAGGGGCTAAAACTGTAAATTTAGAAAATAAAGTTAACTAAGTTTTTTAACTAAGTTAGACTAAAGGACAAAGAGGGTAACAAATTGATAAAATAAAGGATATAAGGAGTGAAAAATTTCCATAAAGGACAGAGGATGCAATTTCAGTAATAAGTAAAGGATAATTTGTGTAATTCTCTCTTAAATAAATAAATAATATTTTATTAAATAAATTAAAAAATTAAAAAAACACTTCAAAACATCAAAAAAAAACAACCCAAATTAAACCCCTGATCCAAAGCGTCTCGCTTTGGCCATAGCAAGGCGCTTTGGATAAAAAAATTCAACTTTTTCTGCCACCTCGTATAACCTCCTTTGATTTGACCCGAAGTGTCTTGCTTTGGTCAAAGCGAGGTGCTTCAGGGGGGTTGAAATAGAAGGTGGGGGCGTGAATAGCTGGGGCCGGCCATAAAACATCATTGTTTTCGGCTTTTAGCGTTTCGTTTGGTTTACGTGTGTCACTATTCGTTGACACGCTGAAACGAAACGACTCGACATTTATACATATTTTTCAAATCACTAATTTGAAATGTTTGACGAGGGGGTTTTGGGTTTTGATCACCAAAAGTATTAAAACTAATTTTTAGCGTAGAAACAATTGACGGTTGTTAATTAAAATCATTTTCAGGTTAGGTTTTGGTTTGGGAAAGATGTGTGACACTTAAAGGCTATAAAAAAAAAATAGGAAATTGGTTTCCAGTTAAACATGGGTCGTTCTTCGCGTTAACCACTCGTATATGACTTGATAATTAAAGATAAATTGAAAGGAAAACAGTTTCTAATGTTATACCTTGATGATATTTTGTAGGTTCGACTTTGAACTTGTCAAGCATGTCCAAAAAACTCCTAAAAAGTTTATGGATGAAAGATAATAGTATTCACCATAAAAGAATCTAAAATAACAAATTGGGGCTTGTTACCGAATGTTTGAAGGATTGAATGGATGCTTTCTTTACGAGACTTATTTGGATCAGAACAGATTGAAAAGGTTGAGATAATCAAGTGTTGATAAACAATAGTTCTTCACCGAAAACTTGTAAATTTCATGATGAGAGAGAGGAGAGAGAAGTTACATATTTGACCGATGATTAAGCAATTTTCTAATTAATAATTACGAAGGAGACTAATGTAAAACGGAGGTAATCAGGGGAACGGTGGTAAAATCATTGCGTCATTAAAGTAGGGTTGTTCAAAACGCTCGGCGCTCGCCGATCGCTCGTCGCTCACTCGCTTGGAATTTGCTCCGAAATTGCTCGCTCGATTTTCCGCTCGGTTGTAAACGAGCCGATCGGCTTGGTTCGGTTTGTAAACGAGCCAAGCACGAGCAAAGGTCCACTCGGCTCGGTTCGGCTCGATATAATTTTTACTAATTTATTATACATATAATTATATATATACACATTAATTACAATTATATTTATAGTTTTATACATGCCACTTTATTGGGTTTGACTCAATATATGCGTATATACAATTATATTTATGATTATTGGCCCAGTCAACCCAATGATAACTTAACACTAAGTTTAATTGTAAAACCCTAAGTCATGAAAAAAACATGTTTGACTTCCTATTCCCATTAGTTGTCCACCATCAATCATCTCCCGCTATCAACCTACGCCACAACGCGATAATCGTTCTCTGTAGTATGCTCATTACCTCACTGCCTCAACTAGAGCCTAATTCTCGAACGGTTGAACCTCAGTCATCAGAAGGCGGCTAGAATATTAAAGGAAACATCCTAAATTTATGGTTGTCCGAAAACGCTCGTCGCTCGCTTGATGATCGCTCGAAAAAATGTGCGCTCGAACAATGCTCGCTCGGTTTTCGGATTGATTGTAAACGAGTCGCCCGGCTCAGTTCGGTTTGTAAATGAGCCAAGCATGAGCAAAGGTCTGCTCGGTTCGGCTCGTGAACAGCCCTACATTAAATTTTCACCCCTATTTTTATTACGGCCATAATGTTTTCATACGACATTATTTAAAAAAAAACTATAACATAAAAACAAGCTTTTTATACCCTATTGCCATACTTTAAAAAAAATTACTGGGTTGATAACTTGCGTTTTATTGAGGGTATACTTGCGTTTTAAAAATGGAAGTTATACCTGATAAGACGGCCTGATAAAACGCAAGTTATACATGCTAAAATGCAAGTTATACATGATAAAATATAAGTTATATTTGATAAAAAATGCAAGTTATACATGAAAAAACGCAACTTATACCTGATAAAAAAGATGCAAGTTATATCTGATAAAAAACGCATGCAAGTTATACTTGATAAAAACGCAAGTTATCAACTGTGCAAATTTTTTTAAAAAAAGTATAGCAATATGGTATGGAAATGAAAGAGGATAAAAAGCTTGTTTTTATAATGTATTTTTTTAAATAATGTTGTATGAAAAAATTATGGACGTTTAAAAATTGAGAGTGGAACTCAACAATGGTAGGTTATACCTAATTTACCCTTCCTTTACTCTTTTGAAAAATCCAACGTATATATTCACCATTTTAATCCTATCCATGGATGCATTAAGATCAAAAGCCCAAAATTCTTCTTATCCTTTTTAGGTTAAGGTTCTTTTTATAGTAAACTTTCTCAATAATTATTAGCTCTTTTATTTGTTTTTGTAACGTCAGGTACATGCACGACAGTTACATTTATGCATTATAGAAATATCAAACTTAACATGATTCAGTTAAAACTATGTGATCCGGACAAGACCCATGTAACCCCTTCATTAATTGACTGCATGTGTGTTGTGATAAAGTTATAAATAGGTTAAAAGGAGAGCTATGGAATGTAAGATTCCTACCGTGTCAGAACTCTCTCGTCAAGGAATTCCTGTGGGGAATCAAAGATGTGTTAGATCGATGCGAATATGGTATAGAAACGGCAAACCATTTATTGGTTACTTGTATTGCAACAAAATTCGTATGGTCAAAATGTATTCGGATAGATAAAGGAATCAAAATTACATGCCAAACGGAAGAAGACAATTGTCACACCCTCAAATTTCCACATGCGGGTTTTACCGCGAGGCGCGTGACACACCAGGATCCAAGTCAACGGTCACAATAAACGACATCTATATGATAAGAAAACAACGTAAACTACCATTGAGTTTCAAAACCGTTCTAACACAGCGGAAGCAAAATGTATTATTACAACTTAAAAGTAAAACTCAAAGTCTGAAATGTTTAACAAAATATGCATATGATCCCTAGACGTCGTGAGACTCCGTGCGCCTATACTCAATGCTGCTACCTTAGCGACTGAGAAAACATGCCAAAAAGACGTCAACATATAATGCTGGTGAGTTCACAGGTTTTAAGTTCGTAAACATTTTCATGTGTAAAGCAATTCCTCATAAAGTTCCAAGTGTGCAAAAGTTCCAAGTAAATAACAAACGTTCCCTTACTACTACGACTATGTTGCTAAAACCATTACTGACAAACGTTGCTCAAGTTGCTGCCCATGTGTCAAGTGTCAAGTGTCAAGTAGAGACAATATGCACCCGCCCGGCTCCCAGCCGTCAGGTGGGGTTCGTCACACCCGATAGATCTATCCACATTTCCCCGTTGTGCCCCGCACATTCATGGTTTCAATAGGGACTTAGGTTTCGTCGTATAGTAAATAAGTGCCAAGCGTCAAGTGTCAAATGCAAACATCAATGTTTAAAAGTGTCAAGTGTCAATGTTTAAATATGCCAAGTGCCAAACGTGTCACGTTTCTTAAAAGAGTCACATTCCCAAAAGGCGTCATGTTTCTAAAAGCGTTGCGTTTCAAAAGTGTTGTGTTTCAAAAGCGTCGTGTTTCAAAAGCGTTGCGTTTCAAAAGCGTTATGTTTCCAAAAGTGGTAAGTTTCATAAGAGTTGCGTTTTCGAATCATAAACGTTGCATTGCTAAAACGCGTTGCATGCTTCTCCCCTGAGAGAAAAGAGTATAAAAGAGGGGCCGTTAAACTCACCTTAGAGTGCGTCTTCTGATAACTAGAATCCCAACACATGTATGATAATCCCAACTAATGACAACCTATCAATGAGTTTACATAAGTGTGACCCGAAGGCTAACTAGTCCCCGATTGTCCAGATCTTGACTACGTGTGTTAAAAAGTGTGTTTAAACGTTAACCGACATCCCAGACCGACCCGACATCCTGTTGGTGACCCATTACATTAATTAGTCATGCACATAAGTTTAACACATAAGTTTCAAGCATAAAACACTTAGTTTGCATCAAAAATCTCATCCGGACATCAGATGGTCGAATGTGGTTTTTCCCATTTCCACGTTCGCCCGTTTGAGCCACGTTCGCCCGTTTTTCCCACATTTTGTTCCACGTTCGCCCGTTTTTCCCACGTTCGCCCGTTTTTCCACGTTCGCCCATATTTATTCCACGTTCGCCCGTTTTCATCAGCATTTTATAAAACGCACCAAAACGCATCTAAACGGTCCGAAAACATCACGAAACATTACCAATCACAGCAGTCAACTATCATTAACATATTCCTACATAACCCTACCAATTTTATCCCGAAATCCGTCCGTTTTACAAGTTACCCGAAATAGAAAATTATGGAGATGTCACATCAAACGCATGCAATCTTTACCCAATTAGGAAACTTTATGAAATCAATCAATAATCAACTTAATATACTCAGATTATCATGAACAATAAACCCCCAATCATATCCTTATCACTATCATCATGAACAAGCCCTAGATCTAACCAAAATCCCCAAAATGAACATAACATCATCAATAATCAATTGTAACCTATCTCAATCATAAATCATCATCAATAACAGTCCTAGATCATTGTCATAACATCTATACAGCAATCAATCATCAAACAATGCATAACATCACATAAAACACCATTAACACATGTTATTTTGTATGAAAACTCATTGTTTATGAATAGGTTTTGTTTAGAAAGATATTAGGAAGGTTTTTATTCATGAAAACATGTTTGAATCAGATCTGGACTCTTGGGGTTTAATGAAAACGAATTGAAATGCTTTAAAAATGATTTAGAATGAAGAACACACCTTAGATCTTTGTGTAGAAGATGTTTGTAGGTTAGATTATAGAAAACAAGGGCAAAAACTCCTTCCCCAATGTTTAAAGTTGCTAGAGAGTGTTTTGAGGCGTTTAGGGTTTGTGAAATGGTGAAAAATGACAAAGTGTGGTATTTATACTATGTCCACATTCGCCCCTTTTACCTGGGCGAATGTACCCTCCTTCGACCCTTTCACAGGGTCGAACGTACCCTGACTTGGTCGAATGAAATTCTTTAAATTTCCATATCCCAGGTTCGCCCCTTTTACAAGGGTCGAACGAGGAGTATTGTCCAGGTTCGCCCATTCGATTGGTCAAACCAGGACTCAAGTTTTTCTAGTTTTCCAATTTGTCGTGTTTAACGCATTTTAACGCACCCTAACATACGAGCATGCAACCTTAGTCTATGTTTAACATATTTAAGCATGGATGATTATCTATACATCATTTAAACACATCTAAGCATATAATCCACCATACAACAATTAGTCTACACATACACTTAATTAGTTTATGTAATTCACCAACAACGGGACTCGTATCGTGTGTGTGTGTGTGACTAACCCAATGATCTCCCGAATCATTGGACCCTGGACTGGACAATACGGACTGTGTTCCGACTCTACTGACCCCGTCAAGTATGTTTAATAAACGTTTTTTCGCTAAGGTAGACTTATGTGTTTATAAAATGTTGACCCAAACATGCCGGGTGTCACAACAATGTTATCAGTGGTGTTGACTACACTTTCGTCTATATGAAGATATAGGAATAAAATCGTTTTCGAGAAACAAACGACTGCGGTGGCAAAGATAGTTGAAGATATTAAGAAACATCCTATCTTAATTTGAAGATTCAGGCGAATTGGAAAAACTTAACGATAGATAAGTGATTAAAATTTGATGTTAATTTATTTTGATTGTATTTGGAGTTTTGTTGTTTCCTCCTATCTAGTATCTTGCTAGAACGTTGGTCTTTTGGTAACAAAAGTGTTTGCTTGTTTGTTAAAAATAAAGTTAGGCATATTAGACATATCAATCGCATCCGGATGTCAATTATCGTTTAGGTTCATTCTAATTTTGAATCATAGTAATTAATATTTAATATAGATCTATAAGTACGTAACAACCCTGTGAAAAAAGCCACTAAATCATAATTGAAGCCAAAAAATAACAACCTAGCAAAATGAAAATATAAAAATCCTTAAACAAACATTTCAAAAATGTCTCACTGTTATATTTCCAGTCTCAGTCTCAGTTTAAGGTGAGTGAAACAATATAATTGAAATACCGCAAAGGCAACACACGAGTTTCTTACTGGTATTTAATATAGATCTATAAATACGGAACAACCCCATGAAAAAGCCACTAAATCATAATTGAAGCCAAAAAATAAAAACCCAAGACTTTAAAGCAAAATGAAAACACAAAAATCCTTAAACAAACATTTCAAAAATGTCTCACTGTTATATTAAGCTTAATAATTGCCCTCATACTTTGTATATCTAGAAACTCAGTAGTCATGATTCCGTATCCCCTCACGAACCGAAAATAACCAGTCCCGAAACAACCGAAAACTCCCTCTCCTTCAACACGAAAGGATCAGCGCCCTGAATCTCTAGCGTGCTCCCTTTATACTCCCCATTAGTGAACATGATCGAAAAGGTCATGTACAACGCCTTCCATCAAGTTGACTATTGATGTACATACCCTGGGCCCTCCCAACCTCTTCTGACCCTGGATCAGGGCCTAGGGTCACCGGATCATCGTGGGCCAAAAGGGTCCCGAAATGCATAATGCTAGTGGTAGGCCCATCTTTTCCAGCAACCGTCATCGCTGACTTGTCATCTCCTGTGAGGCTATCATGCACATAGACCACAATATTGGTTTGCTTGTATTTGTTCTTGGGGTAAGTGTAGACCCAATAGAGAATAGGAATGGCAATGAGTGGGATGGTGAAAAATAGAGGATTTGACATGGTTTTTTGGTTTGGAGTTTGTAGATGAAAAGTAGTTGGTGTGTGTTAGTGTTAATAAAGATTCTTTGATTAAGGTTTAGAATCTTAACAAAGGAAAATGACAAAAGGATAATAAAATACATGAATGCTGAAAGATAAAATATATGCATGACGATAAATAAACAATTTCTATCGTTGTTAGAAGTTAGAACCTTTGAATTCTCTATAATTAATTATATTTGTTTTCGATCAAAGCTAAAATCAAAACGAGTATACTTGTCAACAACTGTAAACAAAGATAATTATGATTATACCGAAGCAGTAAAATATTATCATCATATTCAAATGCAGATATTGAAACAACGATCACAATATTATAAACTTTATATTTAGTACACTGGGCATGTCTAGCATACGGGGAGGGGTAGCCCACTCTACCTTTTGACGAAGTATATTTTTAGTGTAAATACTTTTTCCTTCTTCGTTTTATGTATCGGCTACTCTTGAACAAAATTCTTTTAGCACGCGCTACCTCTTAACTTTTCTTTTAAATCCGACAATACTATATACATTTAGAAATTGTTGAATACATTTCTTATATAATCACAATAAAAGTATAAGCGTTTACTACCCATGTTAAATATAATTATTTATATATTCGTATCTAAGTTCTTAATTAACCAACAAGAATGGTTGAATGAGGAAAACAATTTTTTTAACGGCACCTTCTCTATATAAATATAGAACCAAACAAGAAGCTGGAAGAAATAAAACCAGTTACAACAATTCAACAATGTCAAAATCAACCCACTTATCCCATGCAAGGGACTTAAGGTTCGATCTATAACTAGACCAAACAAAAACATCATCTTTTGTACACTCTATCATTCTCGAAACCGGAATATAAAGTTGCCGTTGAAGACCATCGCATTTATGGCCTCCCAAATTCTCCATGTGATAGCAAAGAGCCAAACATGGATAATCTATTTCAACCTTTTGGACCTAAACAAAACCAAAATTTGCATATACTAAGGGCATGTTTGTTTTGGTCTGAACGCAACCAGTCAGATGTGGGCGTCTGACTCGATCAGAGACTTAATCAGATGGGGCGTTTGGTTGAGCATCACTGAACGACAAGATGGGTCTAAACAGCCACTTACCTAGTCAGATTTGAAGACCAATCTGACTGAATCAGACGTGAAGGTGCTGATGTCGAGCTCGATTTCTGGCCGAGAATCACGAACCAAAAACTGTAAACATGAAGCTGCTGCAATCCCTCTACAAAAAAAAAAAAAAAAAAAGCAAAACCGTGTCGAGGTAAGGAGTATTTATGTGAAATCTACATATGTGTGAGGTGTGAGTGAGGAGGAAATGTGCAGAGAAAGAAATGAGAGAGAAGGGAAGGGTGTTAGGGTTTTGGTGTTGGTGAGGGAATGAGGAAGAAAAGAACTTAAAGGTGTTTTTATATCTAGGGTTTTAGTGTGAGTGAGATGTCCAACCAAACATCACTTAATGATTCAGCACTTAACCATTCAGAACCTCTTAACTATTCAGACCTCTTACTTGGTCAGCACTACCCATCAGAAGTTGCCAAACGGCTCCTAAGTAGTTTATAACATCCCAAACCGATAACCACTACTAGAAAAGTGCTCATTTACTGCATAAGTTTCCTACGAAAAAAATGCGTCACAAATTTTGACAAATTTGCGATAACAAAAAACACCTTTATTTTTTGGACAAATTTGCTATACAATAGTGATCAATACTTTGAAAATTGCGTAAGAAATGCGTAGGAACTGCGTCACAAATTTTCTACACCATATTATTATTATTTTTTTCGAACTCTAGTCCTACATAATAGACATGGCCGCTTCCTAACTATTATTTTTTTTTTCGAACTTATAAACTTAAAAATATGAGATATTACATATAATATTAAATATTATAAGTAAAAGATATTGGAATATTATAAATAATTTATTTTTTGTAGTATGTCTACTAAGATCGGGTGTAGTGGAAGCGTTATGTGGCGTGATTTGGAGATATAGCGCGGTAACACCGGAACTATGGGGCGCTATAGCCCAACAAACATGTACGGCGCCATTTCAATAACGCCGGTGCAAGTTTTGTCATAGCCAATGGCTATGTGACACGTGGACGAGCAGAAGAAAAAACGGTAAAGTGGTGGGTGATGATGAATTAGAAGGTGTGGTGGTGGTGATGATGAAGGCGGCGACGAGGTGGTGGGTATGGTGGTGGTGATGATGAAGAAGAAGGTGGAGGTGGTGGTGATGAAGCCGGCGGCGGAGGTGGTGGTGATGATGAAGAAGAAGGAAGATGATGGTGTTTGTTTCAGACGAAGAAGGAAGATGATGTGTTTGTGGCTTGATGGTGGTGTACGGTGGTGGTGATGAGGAAGAAGGGTTTGGGATGGTGATGATGATCTTGGTGGGCACTGGGCAGACAAAGAAGAGGAAGAAGTTTGTTTTGGTTTTTTTTTTCCAAAATAAAATAATAAATAACGCCCCTTTTTTCACACTACCACTACACCCCTTTTTCAGTTTCTCTCTCTATGTTGACTCAGCAGCCACGTGGACCAATCAGGAAAGGGGGCTTTATTTATAAAGTCCCCCACTACACATGGTTTAAGTATGGATTTTTGGGGGGAAAATTTATGAAGAAAAATATGGTGGTGACACGTGTCCCTTATTATTTTCTTTTATTACATAGATATAGAATAGATTCATATCGATTACTTTATCTGCTAATTAGACAATTGGCTCGGACTATTTATGTTCTTTCTACATGAAGAGCTTGAGATCATGCAAGCGGGTAGCTATCAGAAGAGTTAAGGCGTTTAGATAATTTAAATTGATTGTTAGTAATGAACACTTTGATTAGGCTATGGGGTGTGGAGACATGAAAAAGGTCATTCTCCATGCCACCTCATCAAAGTGATGTCTCAATATGCTTGAGACATGGGTGGAGTGTGGAGACATGAGAAACCCATGTCTCAAGCATTAAATTACTTTTTAATTTATTTTTTAAATATTGATTTTAATTTGTTTTAAAACTAATAAATAAATAAAATTATTATTAGTTTAATATTTGTTTGAGTTAATAGCCATTTTCGTCCCTGAGGTTTGGGCCAGTTTGCCACTTCAGTACAAAAGTTTTTTTTTTTTTTGCAATTTCCTTCCCTGAGGTTTGGATTTTTTTGCCAAATTCGTCCTTTTCACTAACCCAGTTAAAAAATCTCGTTAATGTCAGGGGTAGGGGTCGTCTTTTTACCTCAGGGACGATTTGGCATTTAAAATTCAACTTTTATCCCCACCACCCCCCCCCCCCCCCCCCCCTCTCTCTCTCTCCTCTCTCTCTCTCTCTCTCTCTCTCTCTCTCTCTCTCTCTCTCTCTCTCTCTCTCTCTCTCTCTCTCTCTCTCTCTCTCTCTCTCTCTCTCTTCTCTCTCTCTCTCTCCTCTCTCTCTCTCTCTCTCTCTCTCTCTCTCTCTCTCTCTCTCTCTCTGAAATTTATTACTGCTGTCATTATTATTGTGTATGAAGGTGTTCCTTTAAAAATCTCGTTATTGTGTACATTCCTTATAATCTCAGTTGCTCCATCATATCTAATTCACAACCATGGAGGAGCATTTTTATCATGATCTATAATTACTGTTAGCGTAGTAACTTGTAACTATTATTAGTACCACAGTCCACAAATAGTCAATATACAATCCAAATTATCTTCTATGACTTAGTGTTATTACTATTAGTAGCAGCAAATACTATATAACATGACAGTTCACAGCAAAGCAAATAGTTCATATTTTTTTGAACAAAGTAAAGGAACACCTTCATACACAAGCAAAATATAACAATAACAATAATAATGACAGCAGTAATAAATTTCTGCCACAGAGAGAGAGGGGGGTGGGGTGGGTGGGTGGTGTGGGTAAAGTTGAATTTTAAATGCCAAATTCGTCCCTGAGGTAAAAAGACGACCCTACCCCTGACATTAACGAGATTTTTTAACTGGGTTAGTGAAAAGGACGAATTTGGCAAAAAAATCCAAACCTCAGGGAAGGAATTGCAAAAAAAAAAAATTGTACTGGAGTGGCAAACTGGCTCAAACCTCAAGGACGAAAATGACTATTAACTCTATTTGTTTTTAATGAAATGCCTAGAAAGAAAAACAACCACACATTACTTGGGCCCACCTAAATTTTTATTTATATAAAATACTCTTACAAATCATATCTATGCATACACATGTCTCTATCTCCATCCCAAATAAACTCTCACAAATCACCTGCAAGTTGCCAACGTTCGAAAAAAAAAAAACCAAGAAAAATCCGGATTGGTCCGTTCCTATCGTCTCAGGAAGGACATTGGGACGAGGGGGCAGGGGGCGGTGTGGGGACGGGCAAAAAGCACCGGGACGGGGGGGGGGGGGCGGGCGTCTCCATACCAGGTAGCCTTAAATCTTTTGCATTTCCTTTATCGATATTTTCCTTTCCATTAGTTAATAGTTATGGAATAATGCTTTTGACATGCCTTTAAAGTTGCTATTCTTTAATTATCTGGAACTTATAGCATCAGATCCTTTGATTTTATTTATTTATTTATTTAATTTTTTTTTTTTTTGAAAAGTGAACTTCATTAAACGAGAGACATGTCCTCAAAACGAGGACCGGACCGAAAACATTACATTATGTACAAGGGATAAACGACACAATCCTTCCAACTAATCTATACTAGTTATACTACATTATAAAGGATGAGACATTGGCAAATATGTCCAAAGTTAGGATGGGTATACCAAAGTTTTTTTACAATTTTCTAAATTTTACCACTTTTCTTCCATAAATGTCTCTAGAAGATAATCACTTATATTAATAAATAACTCCTTATCTTTGAAAGGTTTTTATTCCTTACCATTGATATGTACGACTACTTTTTTTTCCTTGTGATGGTCAGAAGAACACGCAGAAAAATAAACGAAGCAACTTTGTTGAGCGTTAATGGTTGTACGAAGTGGCACACACACAACTCCAAGTAGTTCGGTACGTTTTGATTTGCAGAGCGTTAATGGTGCTACGAAGTGAAACACACACAAAGCCAAGTAGTACGGTACGTTTTGATTTTCTGTTGATAAGGTTTTTTTTTTATTTTAATTATTTAATAAGAACGACAAGGTGCGACTAAGGACGTTGAAAAGAGTAATCATGTTGTAACAAATCTGGCAAAACGTCGACACAATCCGAAAGTGGATTGTATCTGCAAGTTCATCTTCCACGTTAAACTTGATTTGTTTATTAAAATAAATGTCTTGTTGATACTTCTTCTTTACTTCTCTGTTTACTTGTTTATACTGATATCGAATGGTTGTTGATGTATCGTAAAACACATCTATTCTCCTATGTATTTTGAGTTATAATTGAGTCTTTTTTTATATAGTTTTTAGTAGTTTTAGGCGTGTATTCGTTTGTTGGCCTATTTTTATCATGGTATAGTTTTTATTAGTTTTTAGTACTTATTTATTAATTTATTATTTTATTAGGTGTTCGTGGAGAATGAGCTAAAAAAGAAAGAATTTTAATTGAGACACGAACACTAGAGAGCATGTGCTCATGGACGTTGGAGCGTAAACGATGAACTTTGGTCAAGCCAAGAACACCCGAAGTCTAAAGCACAGAGTTATAATAATAATAATAATAATAATAATAATAATAATAATAAAAAAGGTTGTAAGCTTGGCCGAAGCCCAAGCCATAATTCAAACAAAGTCGGTGCACTAATTCATATTTTTGACGGCAAATAAATAATATCATTCATTCACTCGAAAAGGGGAATTGCAATTTTACAATCGCACAGCAGAAGCAAAAGTCAACCGGTCAACTACGGTGATGATCGAACGAGCACGGAAGGAGAAAAGGCCACGGGCACGTTAAAGATCAATAGCCAACGAGCCTTGGGTTAGGTTTAGTTTTCGCTCTATATTTTTATAGACATGATGAAATTGTTTTTTATAAACTTTGAATTTATGTTTCTAAATATTATGAGTAGCTAGACTTTTATGGTTGCTTAGGTTTATGAACTAGACACGTAATTTGCAGTTTTTAATGATTCTTGTTTTTAATTTTGATGTGTAGGATCACATGATTTTAATTTTATTGTTGGATTTGATATATGTGTGTTGGTGTTATTTTTATTTGAAGTTTGTTTATTGGTTTTGTGGAGCTGGGCATGTAGAGATACCCCCTAGGTCTTGAAATCAATCTAGTTCGTCAACTTAGGTTAGCGTGCTAGTATTTGGAGTTGGAGTACGACACAAGTATAACAAACTAATATAATAAATAACTAAAACGTGCAGTCCATTCTTGAGGGTGAGAAATCTAACTCGAGATTGCTAGGTAACTAACTAGGCATTGTTCGGTAGTTGGCAAGCGCTAGGGCGGGAGTCGCTACTTGTCCGTGTTTAGAGTTTTCCTAGGTTTTCTTCAGTAGAGTTTAAGTCTGCTTCATAGTTTGAGGGTTTTAATCCAGGAGAGGTTTTAATCTGATTTCTGTGGGATTTTGGTACGCTAGGCCGATCCAGATCCATCTTAGCATTTCTACACTGTCCCGCCTTGAGTCTAGTGAGCCATCCTTGACAAGGAGGTTTATTAGATAAGAATAGGTCTCAAGTAATTACCAGATTCAGGATTTATTGCTAGTGTCTAGGGATTTTACCTAAGTAACCAGCCTTCTTCCTATCCGATTTCTCCAAGTTCCTAGTTCCTATAAGTAGCTGAGGTTATTTTATTTATATTTAGTTTCTTTTAAGTTTATAATTAGTAGTTTAAAATACCCCCCCCCTATTTAAGTATATATTTATTTAGGCTAGTATTCGGTAGAGGTTTTGATCTAGAGTTGCATTCCGCGTCTTTGGGTTCGATACTCGGTCCTATCTGTTTACTGCTTTGCGACCGGTACACTTGCCGTGCGTGTGTAGTTTTTAGGTGAGTCGTTTTAATTAGAACTTGTGTTATTTATATTTATACATTTACACACATCAGTTGTGTTTTGGTTTATCTGCCCTGTTTTGGTTTCTATGCTCATATTTGGTTTTGGTTCATGCTTGACAATACATATCCATATGGTGGTTTGGTCTAAATTTGTGAAAAGTTATATAGAAAGATTTGGGAATAAAAGTTATCTATGCTTATATTTGGTTTTGAGAATAGTGTTGATGACTGAATTTTGATGGTCAAAGTAGTTCATTTTCATATATAGTGAAATCTTTTTATATTTTGGTGTCCTGTGTACACATCATCCCTTAGATGTTGGAAGTTAAGGATATATGGTCGGGCAATTTAGATAGTGTGGCATGAAAAGTTATAAAAACTTATATGTGGATCTATAAAAATATAGTTTCTTTTCAAATTTTAAACAATGAAGAGAAATGGATAATTCATATACATCGTTTTGCATTCAAAGACAATTGCATATACATCGTTTTGCATTCAAAGACAATTGAAGGAAGACATTATGTTTTTACACTTTTCCTACAACTTGGTGGGCTAACACGGCTACGCTTGTGCATTGTTCAAAAAAAATATATATTTATCTTAACCGTCCCGCAGCAACGCGCGGGTTTCCCACTAGTATCTTTAATTAAACCAATACATACTTTTAAGCCACAAAAAGGAAACAGACTTGATACTAGCGACCACATCTATAACCTTCGAATCTTTACCACCAAACAATTTCTCGTTCTCTCTTTCCAAATCGACCACATAGTTATCATCACAATTCACAATACCATCTATAATTTTTTTGCCCCATGGACGAGCAGCAACATTCTTTGAAAGCTGCAACAGATCGACATATGGAAGGCGAAAATAGGATCAATCTTGCACCATTTGCCAATGCAAGACCAGACGCGAAACGAAAACCCACATCCGGTAAATAGGTGTTCTGTAGAGTCCATATCCACATCGCACAATTAGCAACTCAAATCCGGAACAAAAATATTTCTTCAACTCAACGCCAACCTAGTAGGAATGCGACCCATTAGATCCCTTGATAAGAAGTTGATGGTTGATATAAAGATGGAGTGTGTTTTCAACACCTGTCAAAGTTAAGATGGCATTCCAAAAGTCTCAAGTGTAATCTTTAAATTTTTACCCCATTTTCTTCCATTTATACCCTTGTGTGCAACCTTTAATGCTAATAGTATAATTGTCTTATACACAATTTAAACCCATTTAAATATGTAATCATCATTATAAAGACTCAATTCAATACTACAAATCCCTTCCATTCCCTCCTTTTAATTCCCAATTCAATAGTATAAAAGTCTTATTATTTACTTATTTTATTGATCCGGACGTAATAGTTTTAGCCATAAAGGATTTGTTAAATAAACTAAGATTAAAGAGATACTAGTATGCAATTTTTTTTTTCCATTTTCCAGGGATATCTCATTTGGAGGATGAAATTAAGATAGGGCGAAGAGTGAAAATACAGGCATAGTCTTGAAGCCAAAACAATAAGTTATTACTAAATCCGCAGCTCAAATCATTCATGATAGAATGGAAATTAACCGGGTTCAATATAACCAACTTGAATAATTAGAATCATAAATAGATGGTTAAACTAACATTTGGTTAGACAATAATGAATAATCTTAACAATTAGTTTCAATAAACTGTTGGATTTGATTGGTCATATTGACTTGTAGTGACTTCAAGTTGTAATACCAACTTAAAGAGCACATCCAAGCACCAATATATGTTGTACGTATCAAAAATGTTTTTCTATTGTTTTAGTATAATCCTTTTTTCTTATACAACTTTTACACATTTTGAAAGAGAATTTCTGCTTCCTCCGTTTAGTGTAAACTAAAGACTAATCCACATATTTTTTTGTGTCAATATGTATATAGAATGTAACATGTATCATGTAACTATCCTAAATAATGTTAGAAACTTCTCTGCCATTAAGCGTGAGTGCTTTTATATATAAATATATACAACTTACATATGATTTTTTTATCGTTTTAAGGTTTGAATTATGTTACCGCCTTGTATTGTCGACCCCGTCGCAACGCACGGGTTCCATACTAGTTGTTTATTAAACGATCAAACGTATGCTGTAAAATTGCTAAGAGAACTAGTTAATGAATGGTGGCAGAAGGTTACATAAATATCCTTAAAAATCCCTCTCATCAATCAACGGTTGAAAATATGTACCTAAAATATTATAAAAAATTGAATTAAATGAATATCAAATAATAATTACATATAATTTATTATCTATTTTTTTTTATACAAACTTATGATAGGATTTGTCGATAAAACACACAAACTCAAATCATATATAATCACTCTTGAAGCCTCTTATGAAGAATTTATGGTATGGTGGTGCTAACATTAGACGCCACACGTCGCAATCTTAGTGGGCCACGTTTTCAAGGGTTCTTTTTCTTTCTTTGCATCTCACCTCTAAGCTTTTTGTATTAACAATTATATCCTCTCATCTCAACTTTCTAAAAGATTTGTAAAATGTTATTATCCCCCTCAAGTTTTATGTGCGTATCTTTATGCACGTGTCGGTATAAATTCAAGTTTGTTTACATGTCGGTGTAAAGTGATAATTATTCTCTAATATTTATTATATCGTTCAACACTTTAAATGATTAAATTGATTAATCCGTTTAATCAATCCAATTTCAATATATTGTTTCTACAAACAATCAACACCAATTATTTCACTAAATATTTATTTCTCAATCGAAGTTATTTGTGATAAATAGTATTTAACAATTAAAATTATTTCTATGTTCGCAGTCCAAAGTGTAACTCTTTGAATCGTGCTTTGATAGTTGCATTATTAATCGATATTTGGACACCATTTTCAACACATAGTGCTATACAAAAAAACGAAAAAAAAACGAATTTTTAGTGGGTTTTGTTTATGCAGAAAAAAATACACAATGTACAGTACAGTAAAAAAACAAAAATCTGCATAAGAAAAAACAAAATGTATTATTTTCGTCTGTCCATTGTGTTATTTTGATTCTCCATTGTGTTATTTTCGACTGTTCATTGTGTTTTTTATCCTGTTCACTGTGTTTTTCAGTTTTTGATTATTGTAGTTTTTGCAGCAGATTGAGTTTTTTTCTCTGCATACAGTGTTTTTTTTTTTACTGTGCATTGTGTTTTTCTTGTCTATTGTGTTTTTCTGAGCTATCATTTGTGTGTTTTTATTTTAAAGTCATATATTGGACTTAATAATCAGTTTAATTTCGGTTGCTCATATGTTTATATATCTAGAGAAACAAAAAAATACCAAAGTGTAGCTTCTTTTTAATACCCTAATATTATGCTTTGACTTAATTTATCAAAATTCAGACCTATTTAAGTTGGTTTTGGATGATTGCTTCCGTTTTTTCTCACTTTGTCATACAACTTTACTTGGCCAATGTTTCATTTTTATTTATAGTTGAGGTTATGGCCATGATTGCTTTGTACAGTATTCACTGTATTTGTGTTTACTTAATTTATTGATCATGTCTAGACAAGTCATTAAATATGTTAAGATAGTATATATGTTTTTAACCTTCTATTACATATAAGAACCAGCTAACTACATATATATTCACAGATGTAGTCAGTTTGGTAAAAAATATTGTTTATTCGATGCCACCCAAGGTGATCGATTGTACATCCATAATAAAGATTGAACAGGTATGTCATTCTATCACATATTTTTACTTTAAACAATAGAATCTCCTATCATCATGATCATGTTGACATATCATTTGATACAAATTTGATTGTTTTTATTCAGGTTCACATCGCAACTTAAGATTGTCTTGAGGAATTGACAAAGTTGTACATAGACTTCACTTTAGCAAGAGGTGCGCATCTAGAATTAGAAGTAGGTTTTATGAGTTATGGAGTGGTGATCCTCTACAATTGTTTTTTTTTTTCTTCTGAAAAACGGCCAATTTCTTTTATGGTATACAAATTTTGTCACTTCATATTAATTTGTCTATCAGGTGAAACTCCCGGTGATAAACTAGTTCCCTTATATTCAGTTGCATATAACGAATTATTATTTATATAAATTTAATTTGAACAAGTCATGTAATACACAAGTACATAACCTAGTTTATTACATAAGATCACAAGAAATGTATATTTTGGTGGTGGATGGTGATGCATGCCACACCCCGTTGTACACGTGATACACATATATCTAGCTATATGTGTATCCAACTTATATGGTTAATTTATATTGTGTTCATTGCGTGTTACTCCTTGCGTTACAAGTTATTTGATTATATGTGTATTCATATTGATTACTTTTATCTGCTAATTAGACAATTGGCTCAAACTACTATGTTCTTTCTACACGGCGAGCATGAGATCATTCAAGCGAGCTTTAGATAATTTAAATTGATTGTTGTAATGAACACTTTGATAAAATCTTTTGCATTTCCTTTATCGATATTTTCCTTTCCATTAGTTATGGAATTATGCTCTTGACATGCATTTAAAGTTGCTATTCTTTAATTATCTGGAACTTATAGCATCAGATCCTTTGATAACAAGCTGATGGTTGATATAGAGATGGAGTGTGTTTTCAACACATGTCATTGTTTTATTAAATGATCAAACGTATGCTGTAAAATTGATAAGAGATCTAGTTAACGAATGGTGGGAGAAGGTCCACATAAATATCCTTAAAAATCCCTCTCATCAATCAACGGTTGAAAATATGTACCTAAAATATTATAAAAAAATACAGCAATTGAATTAAATGAATATCAAATAACAATTACATATAATTTATTAACTATTTTGTATACAAACTTATAAAAGGATTTTCGATAAAAACACAGAGACTCAAATCATATACATATGCTCTTATGAAGAGTATTATGGTATGGTGTGCTATCATGAGACGTCACATGTCGCAATCTTAGTGGTGCACGTTTTCAAGGTTTCTTTTTATTCTTTTGCATCTCACCTCTAAACTTTTAGTATTAACAATTATATCCTCTCAACTCAACTTTCTAAAAGATTTGTGAAATGTTATGAACCCCATCGAGTTTTATATGCTTATCTTTATGTAAGTATCGGTATAAAATTCAATTTAGTTTGCATGTCAGTATAAAGTGGTACTACTATTTTATATTTTTAGTTTTCCCTTTTCGTTTGTTAACTGTATCATATTTATATATTTTTCTTTCTGTTACTATGTCGAGTTTTGGTACCGATCAAATTTATCCGCCTGCCCCGCTGCGAAGCGTGTGAAACTCAACCCGCTAGTTTCACATGAAAAAGGAAACAATATGTGGCAAATGGCAATTCATTTCAAAAACACATTTAATAATTCAAAACCTTAAAGATAAAACTAAAATCATTTAAAGATTAAAGTTAACAATAGTGCCTTCACTCATCCGACCCACCGCGTTACTGACGTGCAAGAAGCTGATTGGTTGAAGTGGCGACTTCACGTGCAAGACCTTATGTGCTAATTGGCCAGATCACGTGGGCTGACCCACCAAGTCAGTGGGCTGATATGCATACGTGGCATGCTCTTTGGTCCAACAAATTGGTGGTTGAGACACATGGGGGTCAATTAGGGTACACACTTCACGTGGGCTGAATGTGATAATAAAGACAACTCGCTATTGCCCTACCACAGGGTGCCTTGGTGGGCCCCACTTTTTTCAAGATCTTTTACGGGCCAATATGTTTGAGATCACTTTATTTATAAAATTCGAAAGAAGCCCATTAACTTTATATTAGACTAAGGGGTGTTTGGTAGTCTCTGAATGGTTATTAAGAGTCTACATTTGAATGGTCCATAGCATTTTAGTGGTTAAGATGTAATCTTACGTATGAATGGTTAAGAGGTAACATCTTAATGGTTGTCTCTTAACCATTCAGACTTAAGGTTACCTCTTAACCATTCAGAGGTTATGGACCATTAAAGGTAGCCTCTTAATGGTCACTAAGAGGTTGCCTCTGAATGTCATTAAAAGGCTATCAAACAACCCCTAAATGGTGTAGACTAAATGGTGTGGAATCGGGAGATGAAGTGACGGTCGGTGGCTCGGTGCAATCAAGAACAACCCCCTCTCCCTGCAAATCATTTCGGCACAATCGTGGAATTTCACCGTGATCACCAAGTTATTTGATTGGTGGAGCTTTGGTGAACGGGGAGAGAAAGAGAGAGGGGGAGAAGGGGAAATTTGGGGGGGGGGGGGGTGGAACCATTTCCTTGTTTGGGGAGAGAAGGGGGAAAATAATGTGGTGCTGATGTGGCATTTGGGGGAGTAGGTGACCATACCATATAGCCTTAATGGTGATTAACGAGTCAAATTAAAACCCAGAGGATTTGGAAACCTTCAATCTGGAAACGTATCTAAGAATCATCTAACATGTTTATATGTTGCAAAGTCTATAGGTCGAGTTGTTAGCGGAAATCCTAGTTTCCTCTTATGGAATGTTAAAGCCTTACATGATCTAATATACCAACTACCAAGGCCGACCAATTACTTGGTCAGAAATCAAAGCGTCTGTTTTACCATTCCACTTATCTACCCAAATTTAACAATCGGATGAATTATAAACAAAATATTAATAAAACTTAAGTCGTAGTGTCAATTTGTGATCTTAACAATATATGAAAAACTAAAAAAATAAAACATAATACTTTAAAGAGAAAAAAATGAAAAGCCTAAAATCCGATCAGACCACATAGTCCGGTTCACCAGTTTAGCCGATAATAGGTCAGTTCAAAGAGGCATATCGAGACTGGCTAGGTACTTGGTTCCTAGTCCGACTAATTGGTCTCGTTGTTAAAACGTTGATATTCAATGGTTTGACTCTACTTATTCAAACTCATTTAAGCTAAAGTTATATAGTTTAGGTGTATTGTTTTCATGGGCTATTCACAAAACAATGAGGAAGAATTCTTTCATTTTTTATGTTTTTTTTCTATAAAGTAATGATAACTAGTAAAAAAATTGTTTTTATCAGTTTAACTATGGATTTGACATTTAACCTGCTTCTATCAACATGATTCAACTGACCACTCACCACCACCACTCACCAACACCTAGTCAAGTCTCTTATCACTTGGTTAATCAACTTTTTAAGTATAAATTTTATTTATATATACTTGTTTTTTAAACACAATACACATTCTCAAATTCTACATCACCTAATATCCATATAGCTACGATGAAGTTTGAATTTTGAACCCTCACCACTTGGTTGAGGTAATTTATCAATGCCATTAATTTCTCTTATTACGGTTGGTGGGTTAAAATGTGTAACCCATACCCGACCTACATTATTATTCGTGTCAATGATTTCAACCCTAACCTGACCATATAAGTACAGTTCAACCCCAACATGACCCCGTTTAGCCAGTATTTTTAAATGAATCATGCATGTTGACAAGTTATAAAGCTGGTTGTTGGGTTGTAAGCGAGTTATCGATAACGGTTTAATGGTGACTATGAGTGTGACAAGTAGATAATATGGTGTGCAAAACTAGGGGTGTGCATGATCTAGTTCGGTTTGGTTTTTTGGTAAAATCGTAACCATAACCGAAGTGCTCGGTTTTTTGGTTTTTTGAAAAACGTTTGGTTTCGGTTTTGGATTTTCCAGTTTTAGTAACGGTTCGGTTCGGTTTTTCGGTTTTTGGAACATAATTTCAAAAAAATGGAAACCAGAACTTAATATCGAAGATTTAAGAATCTTTCTTAGATGTTTATATTTATGTTAATATATTTAACCTCTTAAATTAATATTGTTCACATAAACCGAACATTATAAACGATTTCCATGTTTTTTTTTAAGTTTTTATTAAGACATTTTTTTGTCATACTTTGAAAATTAATTATTTTCAAAAATAAAATTAACAATTCCTAAATCAATGTATAAGATATATCAGAAAAATAATTTTTTGGGTTGTTCGGTTCGGTTTTTATAAGATGCAAAATCGAACCGCTAATTTCGGTTTGGTTTTTACGTTTTTTGTGTGGTTCAGTTAAATCATTTTTTTCTGTTTCAGTTCGGTTTTTTCGGTTTTCTGGTCACCTCTATGCAAAACTAACTTTATTATAACTAAGCATGTAAATGGAAATAAAAAAATATATATAAAAGATTTTTTTTCCTAAATATTTAAACGGGTTAACAGGTCAACCCATTTTTATACGTATCAATCTAAACAAACCCGTAGTTGATACGAGTTGACACAAACCTAGCCTATTTTTTTAAATGAGTCAGGTCGTGTCAAAAATTGCCGCCTCTAACTATAATTTCATTACAAAAACACAATTTACATAAAATCAAAAGTATAAAATAAAAAATAAGAAACAGGCAAAAAAAAAAGATCAAGAACAAGATGTTTTTTGAGTGAGATAATGCTGAACAGTAACAAACAGTCAGACCAGAAACAATCTTGTTTAAATTAAAAAGTATACCTATTTTAACACACTCATTCCCAAGTCAGAATCTTGACCCTTCAAACCATGTAAAACACAACCCCAACAAAAATTCACTCAAACCCACCATTAAAATCAGTAAACTTCATCATGGGATTCACACAACCCAATCCTACATCTAGCTTTTGCTTTATAGAAGATTAAATAACATTTGTATCCTTTTTTTTTATTATAAAAATAATATTTCAAGAAAATGGCTTCTGGAAGTAAAAAAACAGTTAACAAAGCAACTGCACAGTTTACAGTTGATGCTAAACTACATGCTGTTTATGAACAATCTGGTGGTCATGGTAAGTCTTTTGATTATTCACAATCACTTAAAACATCATCACAATCATCTCTAGTTCCTGAGCACCAAATAACTGAGTACTTGTCAAAAATACAAAGAGGTGGTCACATACAACCATTTGGTTGCATGATAGCTATCGATGACTCGACCTTTAAAGTCATCGCTTTTAGCGACAACACTCAGGACAGACTGGGGTGTTTCTCACCACCCCAGTCTGTCCCGAGCGTTGAAACTCAACAACAAGTCTTGACCATCGGGACAGATGTCAAGACTTTGTTTACCCCTTCAAGCTCGGGGTTGCTCGAACGGGCCTTTCGGGCCCGTGAGATTACACTCATGAACCCGGTTTGGGTTCATGCCAAGAACTCGGGAAACCGTTTTATGCTATATTGCATAGGATTGATGTGGAATTGTGATCGATTTAGAGCCGGCCCGAACCCAGGATCCGGCCCTGTCGATCACTGGGGCGGTTCAATCGCAAAAGCTTGCGGTTCGGGCTATTTCGAGCCTGCAGTCGTTGCCCGGTGGAGATATTAAGTTGTTGTGTGATACGGTTGTGCGAAATGTTAGGGAGCTTACGGGTTATGATCGGGTTATGGTCTATAAGTTTCATGAGGACGAACACGGGGAGGTTGTCGCGGAGAGCAAACGGCCGATTTGGACCCGTATATGGGTTTGCATTATCCTGCAACGGATATCCCTCAAGCCTCTAGGTTTTTGTTTAGGAAAAACCGGGTTAGAATGATAGTGGATTGTCACGCGACACCTGTTCGCGTGATCCAAGATGAGGGGTTGAGGCAGCCGTTGAGCCTGGTGGGGTCAACCCTCCGGGCTCCTCACGGCTGCCATGCTCAGTACATGGCTAATATGGGCTCCATTGCCTCGTTAGCCATGGCAGTTATTATTAACGGGCTAGATGACGAAACGGGCCAAAGACCATCAATGCGACTATGGGGACTAGTCGTGTGTCATCACACGTCGGCTCGATACATCCCGTTCCCTTTACGCTACGCGTGCGAGTTCTTGATGCAAGCGTTCGGGTTACAACTAAATATGGAACTACAGTTGGCTGCACAAATGTCCGAAAAAACACATTTTAAAAACGCAAACGTTGTTATGCGATATGCTTCTTCGCGACTCGCTAACAGGAATCGTCGCCCAACGGCCCAGCATCATGGATCTAGTGAAATGTGACGGTGCAGCGCTTTATAACCAAGGAAGGTACTACCCTTTAGGGCGGCCCCAACCGAGGCCCAAATAAATGATATTGTCGAGTGGCTAGCCGCGTGTCACAAAGATTCAACCGGTTTAAGCACGGATAGTTTAGCCGATGCTGGCTACCCGGGAGCAGTGGGTCTAGGGGACGCGGTTTGTGGGATGGCAGTGGCTTACATTACTTCAAAAGACATATTATTCTGGTTCAGATCAAACACAGCAAAAGAGATCAAATGGGGTGGCGCTAAACATCATCCGGAAGATAAAGATGACGGCCAAAGAATGCATCCGCGGTCTTCATTTAACGCGTTTTTAGAAGTGGTTAAAAGTAGGAGTTTGCCATGGGAAAATACTGAAATGGATGCAATTCATTCTCTACAGTTGATATTAAGAGATTCATTTAAAAATGTTGATGAAAGTAACTCAAAAGCTGTTGTTAGTACACAAGTTGAAGCAATGCAGCTGCAAGGTGTGGATGAACTTAGCTCTGTGACCCGAGAAATGGTTAGGCTGATTGAGACAGCGACTGTACCTATACTCGCGGTTGATGTTGAGGGGAGAATAAACGGGTGGAATGCTAAAGTTGCTGAGTTGACGGGCTTGTCGGTTGAGAATGCGATGGGGAAGTCGTTGGTTAAAGATCTTGTTTATAAAGAATCAGAAGAAACCGTTGCTAAACTTTTGCATCGGGCGTTAAGAGGTACTGTTTGTTCTCGTACCAAAACCTGGGATGTGTCAACGGGCTCATGGGTTGGTAACGGGTCAAAATGCATTCGGGTTAAAACAGTTAATTTTTTGGTCTGGGTCAACCAATACTATCAAATGGTTTATTTTACTTGAACTGCACTCATTTTGCTCAGAACCCGTATTGACCCGAGCCCATTCTCACCGAAACCGTAACTAAACTTTCGTATCGGGCATTAAGAGGTACTATTCGTTACAGACTGGCGGGTTGGTAGTTGGCCAAAATGCATTCAGGTTAAAATAGTTCATATCTGGTTTGGGTCGAAATAGTCCAGAACCTAAATCGATTCATTCATACGTAAATGGGTCAAACGGGAACCATTAACATTACGTTTTATTTCAAACGGGCCAAGTCATAAATAATAGCTAAAAGAGGAACATGTCAAACGGGTTGAAAGTAACCAAAACTCTAATCTTAATCCATAAAAAAAAATGGACAAAGAGGTATTTGTGGGTCAACATGGCCCGTTTTGACCCGTTTTAACTATTGACCCATCCATCTTGCCACCACTAATGCTATCATTCTGAATTAACACAGTCAAGAAGATCAAAACGTCGAAATCAAACTAAGGACCTTCGGTTCATCAATGGAAGAAACTGCGGTTTTTGTGATCGTCAACGCCTGTTCTAGCAAAGACTACGCCCACAACATAGTCGGTGTTTGCTTCGTGGGCCAAGACGTAACGGGTCAAAAGGTAGTCATGGACAAATTCATCCAAATTCAAGGCGATTACAAGGCGATTGTTCACAACCCAAGCGCGCTTATTCCCCCAATCTTTGCATCCGACGAGAACACATGTTGCTCCGAGTGGAACACTGCCATGGAGAGGCTAACCGGATGGCCCGAGCAGACATCATTGGGAAAACATTAGTGGGAGAGATTTTCGGCAGCTTTTGTCGTCTAAAAGGCCCGGACTCCTTAACAAAGTTCATGATCCTTTTGCATAATGCAATAAGCGGTCAAGACACCGATAGATACCCATTTTCGTTCTTTGACAAGCGCGGTAACCATGTGCAGGCTCTTTTAAACCGCGAACAGAAGACTGAACATATCCGGAGCATCTATAGGCGCCTTTTGCTTTGTACAGACTGCAACTCCTGAGCTGCAACAACTTGTTAATGTCCAAATGCAACAACAAAAGAAATACTACACTAGAATGAAACAACTGACTTACATCTGTCACCAGATCAAGAACCCGTTGCGTGGAATTAGTTTTGCGAATTCGCTTCTCCAAGCATCCGTTTAACCCATGATCAACAGCAGTTGCTTCAAACTTGTGTGGCTTGTGAAAAACAAATGTTCAACATCTTAAAGGATGTTGATGTAGAAAACATCCAAGAGAGGTGAGTGTTCTTGCATAATATGGATTTTTGGTCAATGCTTTTAGAACCGGACCAGACAGCTAACGGGTCACTTTACTGGTTCTCTGGTTGGACCGGTCACTTTACTGGTTCTCTGGTTGGACCGGTCACTGGTTGAATCAAATTTAAGAAAATAAGATTTTGAAATATTAAGGAAAAAGATGGAGAATTGGAATTAATCCTAACTTTGTCAGGTTGGAAGACAATAATCCCAATTTGAAAATTGGAATCTAATCCCAATTTGAAAATTGGAATCTAACAGGCCTAATTTGTGTTGGTTTTCGTTTCACTTGACCAAAACTTACTGGGTTAACCCAGTTAGTTTTCTGTCTGATTTGTACCAGGACATTTTTTTACACATCATTTGCCAACGTGGCATGCCATGTAGGCAGAAAACTAACTGAGTTAACCCTAGTTAGTTTTGGTCCAGTGAAACAAAATCCAAGACAAGTCAGGTCTGTTAGATTCCAATTTTCAATTGGGATAATTGTCTTTCAACTCGACAAAGTTGAGATTATTTAATTCCAATTCCCTGAAAAAGAAAAGTAAAAGATGGAAATCTGGTTTGAACGTCTGGTCCGGTTTGAAAACACTGGTTTGATCAAAATGATCATTATTAAATATTAAGTTGCTAATGTTTTTTGTTTTTGTGGTTGATTATTTATAGTTGTTTAGAGATAGTGAAACATGAGTTTTTACTAGGGAGTGTGATTGATGTTGTGGTTAGCCAAGTAATGTTAGAGCTGCAGGATAGAGGTGTACACCTGATCGTGATATTCCCGAGGAAGTCAAAACGTTGACCGTTTACGGTGATCAACCGCGGGTTCAACAGGTGTTGATCAACTTCTTGTTGAATATGGTCCGTCATTCGCCAGGTTGGGTCGAAATTCGTGTTCGCCCAACTTGAAGCAGGCTTCTGATGGGAATAATGTTGTTCATGTTGCCTTTAGGTATGTTTTCTACCTTCTTGCTCTTAGACTATCGGAGTGGGAGTGGGGGTGGGGGGGGGGGGGGGGGGGAGGGGGATGAAGCGCCATGTAGCACTTGTAGGACCCTTGTGGGGTGGAAAAAATTGTGGGGAGTGGAAGGGGGGAAGAGGGGGGGGGGGGGGAAGGAAATAATATTATATTGTGTTAAAGTTAAAAAAAAAAATATTCACCAATCAGAAGATGCCACGTGTCCCCACCAAGTGCCCCACGCCGGTGAGATCCCCCACGCCAAAGGGGCAACGCCAAGGGTGGCGGCGGTGTTCCTGCCCTTGAAAGCCCCACGCCAGATGTTCCCGCCCCCCACTCCGTCTAGCCTTACTATTAAGATTCAATGCACAAAAGTGTATGTGATAAACGCGTCGGGTCAAAATATGTCGGTCTTACAAAATGGGTCGGGTCAAAACATGCCGTTTTGTTACTTGTCAAAATATGGATCCTGAAGTAGTAAATGAACTAAGATATAAGATTTTATTCGGAAAGAATAAAATATAAATTACATATTTTTTTATTTGGAAAATAGCTGATTATCTCGGGAGGGTCCCGGGGTTGAAAAATCTAATTTTACGTGATAACCTATTGCAAATAGCTCAAGTTAACTAACCACAAAATCTCTCAATCATTGCATGTTCATAGTATTCTAATCAGTAATAACTCATATTCCCCACAAAATCGAATTTTACGTAATAACATGAACACTTTGTGTGTTTTTTTCCTGTATGAACGAAACCCCACAAAAATAGTCGATTTTTTTCTCCGTTTTTTATATAGCACTATGGTACTTGTTGGAAAGATAATAAAACGCTCGTTAATTTGGTGTAATTTTTTTCTTTAAAAAATCCCGTGTATAAAAGATATAAACGTTTAAAAATTATGGGAGGAAATATGAGAGAGAAAATTTTAAATTTATTTTTAAATTCTTTTTTGCTAAAAAAACTCAATTTAATTAAAAAAGGAAACAATTCAAAAACACCAAAAACTCGTGGCACTCTCAAGGGAAGGTTGAGGCCTCCATTGCACGCCACGTCAGCATATACGTTTTCTTTTATATATGTAGATAGATTACCGGTTCACTGTGAACACTAAGAGTCTAAGAGGCTGTTTGGTAGTTCTGAATGGTTAAGTGTTGAATCATTAAGAGGGTCTGAAATTTATTTTGATGTGCGTTATGAAGGATCACGTCTCCAGGCGAAGGTCTTCCACCAGAACTGGTTCAAGACATGTTCGATAACGGTCGATGCTCAACTGAAGACGGGTTAGGGCTGCGAATGTGTCGAAAGATTCTAACACTTATGAACGGTGAAGTGCAATACATTAGAGAATCAGAAATATGTTATTTCAATGTTGTTCTTCAACTTCCACCCCCATCAACTACTCAACTAGGCTTTTAGACTGTTGACTAAATGTTCACAAAGTCAAAATTGATGATCGGTCAACTCAAGTCAACAAATAACATGAATGATTGAGAAGTCATGTTTTTTGAGATTTTGGACCCTTTTTTGACATGGGTTTGTGAAGTGGTTTTGTAGCTGATGGTGGTGTGCCTTTGTTAACTCATGTTGTACTAATTTGTATGTAGTAAACATATTGGTTATGTATGGATTATAATATCTATCTAATTTGTATAAATATTTCTGATTTTTTTTTCTTTGTTTGAAATTTATATCATTTTTATTTAATATAGAGTGAATAGCCAAAATCGTCCATGTGGTTTTCCCATTATTGCTAGATCCATCCAAAAAAGTTTTTTTTTTCTCACCTGAGCCACTTACGTTTTCCAATTATTGCTAGATCCGTCCAAATGACTAACTTTGTTAAAAACTAATCAAAATAGAGGGGTAGTTTGGTCTTTTTCCTTATTTATTTAGTTTTGATTTTTTTCCCTTGTTTTTACTTGCACATTTGCTTACGTACACATTTACTGGTATGCGTTCTAAACATACATTTTCATTTACTGGTTTGTTCACCTCAAGTCCCGTTGTAATTTTTTTGTAATATTTGAAGTCCGAAGCTTGAGTCAACCCATTTGACCCTATTTATGAATAACATTAACAAACAAACCAACCCATTTGACCCTATTTATGTTTCTTCTCAGATGATCCTGCTGCATTCTCTCCTGCACGACTAATTGCATCAACCTTTCATAATCAATCTCGGTCGACTTATAATTTAGTTTCATCCTAGATTCGATCCATGATCTAACCCAAAGAACGTATTGAATACTTGAATATGGAATCGACTGTTTTGCCATTTCGACTTCGTCCCCTAATCCGCAGCAGCATCATCATTCAATCTGTTAAGCTGTTTTAACAGCTAATCAGCAGCAGCAGTAGCATTGAATCTGTTAGGGCTTAGGGAATTTTTTTGTTTAGCTGATGATGATGTCGTTTGGTTATACAGAGGAAAACATTTGGGTTTTAAAAGAGGGGTAAAATTACAAAAATTTCCCTTTGGATTTGGTTAGTTTTTAACAAAGTTAGTCATTAGGACGGATCTAGCAATAACTGGAAAACGTCAGTGGCTTAGGTAAAAAGAAAAACTTTTTTGGATGGTTCTAGCAATAATGGGAAAATCTCAGGGACGATTTTGGCTATTCACTCTTTAATATATCTGTAACTATATATAAAAGAAAATGTTTGATTTGATATGACAGTCATTGAAGCTATCTTTTCCTTAAATGTGTCACGTGGCAAATTGTAAGATTTTTAAAATTTTATTTTCTCTTCCCCTGTTATTCACGTTTGCACATTCTCCTCCCCTTTTAAACCCTAAAAACTTTCTTCCTCATCTCTTCTCTTCTCCTATCCTCTCCTCCCTCTCCTCCTGCCACCACCGCCCCCAACCTCCCTGTCGTTGCCTCTTTATCTCCTCCATCTCCTCCACCAACGTCGCCCCCTTCCTCTCCTCCACCAGCCGCCCCCTTACCTCTCTCCTCTCCTTCCTCCTCTCCTCTCCTCTCCTCTCCTCTCCTCTCCCCCTCCTCTTCTTCACAGCAAGTCAACATATTCCTTTTTTTTTTTAATTTTGATATTGTTACTGATTATTTGAATTTATTATTGTTAATGATTATTTGAATTGGTTTATGTTTTTAGAATTAGTTTTGTTCTATGATACATATTACAGATTGTTCTATGTTGATTATTGATTGTTATACTACAAGTATTGGAAACTATTGGTATGAAAATAGATATATGTTTATAGTTTTTATTATAGCTGTAGGCTGTGTAGGATCATAAAGGTTGAAAAAAGTATTAAGTTAGATTTTAAAGAAGAAAAAAGTACCAACTTCATTTTTCCATTCTTTAACTCTGTAAATTAGTGCCACCAAGTAAACCGGTGTTACCGCCTGGATTTTATGGATTAAAATTGGATAAGAAAGAGGATGGAATCATCATCTTTGTTCTCGATAGAAATATTAGGACACGTTTAGTTCCTAAATGTCTGATTCTTGTTTTCCTATCTGTATTCTACTTGATCTTTACTATTATTTCTATCAAATATCCAGGAGCAAGACTGAAGCCGCTGCACTTAAGAAGGAATGATCTGGAGATGGATAAGTATGTATGCTTTCATCACTCATGGTTGCTACTATGTATGGGTACTTTCTTCTTACTTTCTTTTAATATTATCAAGTTTGTAATATGTGTTTAGGTGACAGGGTAATAATTAGGGGTGTTAGTTTTACCCGAAACCCGATAACCGAACCCGACCCGTTATCACCCGACCCGAGAAACTATCATATCCGAAGTACCCGAACCCGATAAATTGTAAAACCGAACCCGATTGAAGTTAAACAGTTTGGTTAATGGATATAATATATAGGATTCGGGTGCACCCGTGAAACCCGAGAAACTTGCGATATTATATAATTCCATTTCAATGTAGTACTTAATACTAAATTCAAATCCCAATAAATACCATTCCACTTTCCAGAATTTGAGATTATATTCCACTTATAGTTGATATGCATTACTAATTTTAATATAATAAAATATAAATCCCAATGATATTATTCACTCGGTATTTTCAATTCCCAATTATTTTATGGATATGTTCCATATTCAAATCATTGTCAAATCTCTAAATTATAGATATGATATGCATGATTATCTCATCTATTTATTATATAATATACATCTACGTCTCTTAAACCTTGACAATCTGGCAATCGGTTAACAGCCACGATCATACACAAACCTTGTTCCAACCTTACATTCAAGTTTTGAATTCCATAAGACTTCCAGTTTTCACATCTTCTAAAGGTTTGATCTGTAACTCTTTACCTTCATTTAGAATCTATTTTACATTCGTTTTCTTGAGAAGTTGAAATTGTTTACAATCGTTTAGTTAAGAAGTTCGTTTAACTTATTCATGTTTTACATTATTTAACTTACTAAAGTTTAAGTCTTTATATTTTTTTTACCTGTTCAAGTCTTTAAACAAACAATCTGATGTAAAGTTATTCAAGTCTTGTAAACAATTTTAAACTTGAATATGTAATACAGTCACTTACAACCATGTTTTACAATCTTAGTGATTATTTTATGGTTATAATCTATATGATTATTTTTTAACAGATGTCAGGAACACATGATTCGGTTAAAGATAAAAATCCAGAATCAACTGAACCAGTTGCGAAGAAACCTAAAGTCTACCAACAAAGATCCAAAGTGTGGATTGATTTTGAAAAGTACAAAGATGAAAAAGGTGTTGAAAGAGCAAGATGTATGCATTGTAACAATACGTACAAGTGTGCGTCAAAAACTCAAGGTACCTCCAATCTTAGCACACATTTAACCAAATGTGCCCAGTACTTAGCTAAAAAATCTAGTGGGCAAACACAAATTGCATTTGGGGCTGAAAATAAAATGACTGCTTGGAAATTTGATCAAAAAACTATTAGGAAGGGTCTAACCTATATGATGATAGTTGATGAATTACCATTTAGTTTTGTGGAAAGAAAGGGTTTTAGGTATTTCATGAGCCTAAGTCAACCATTATTTAAAGTGCCATCTAGAACCACCATTACAAAAGACATATACAATATGTTTCTAGAAGAAAAAACAAAAGTTCGTGGTTTTATAAAAAATAATGTCGGTAGAATTTGTTTGACAACAGACACATGGACCTCTAGTCAACAATCTTGTTACATGTGTCTAACCGCACACTTCATAGATAACGAGTGGAAATTAAGGAACAAAGTCTTGGCCTTTTGTCCGCAAGAGAATCACCGTGGTGTTGACATTGGAAAAGCGGTTGAAAAATGTTTGCAATGGAAATGAAGGCAAAGTTTCAGAAGTATTTTGGCAGCGTACAAAAGATTAACTTATTGTTATACTTTGCTCTAGTTCTAGACCCAAGGAACAAAACTAACTACTTGAATTTACTTTTTATCGATCGTTATGGAAAAGAGTTGGCAAAGGAGAATTACAAACTTGTTATGAATTCTATGAATGAATTATATAATGAGTATATTAGAATTCATTCCCAAGGTTCTAGTACAACTGCCGAGTCTTCAAATTCATCGGTATTAGGTAAACGTAAAAAACCTGAAGATGTGGCATCAAAACCACCTTTAAGAAATAAACTAAGGGAACAGATGCAAACACAAACAGTTGAACCTATTGGTGAGTTAGACAAATTTTTGAAAGAAGCTTTTGAAAATGATTCAGAGAACTTCAACCTTTTAGAATGGTGGAAAGTAAACAGCCCGAGATTCCCGATTTTGTCCTTAATGGCTAGAGACTTATTTGCCATTCCAGTGTCAACGGTGGCGTCTGAATCAGTTTTTAGCACAAGTGGGAGGGTTTTGGACCCGTATAGAAGTTCTTTGACTCCTAGGATTGTTCAGAGTTTAGTTTGCACCCAAGACTGGCTTCGGGATGGTTCTTCAATCCAGAGCCTCTTAACTGAAGAAGATTGGGACACAATCCAAGAAATTGATAAAGGTATGTTTTTTTTTATTAATTAGTTTTATAATTTTTATTCTTTTTGTAATGCGCAACCTTGTTAATGCTTATTTTACTTGATTTTTATTTAATATAGCATTGGATGCGGAGGAAGATACATGAAGTTTGCAATGTCAACCGTGAAGAGTGAATGACGAATGTGAAACTCAATTTACTGCCTTTTTTTTCTTGATACATTTTGGTTTTAACAATTTCTTGTTACGATTTGGATTTTTGTTTTGTTTTATTAAGTGATTGAGTTTTGAACTATTAATTTAGTGATGATAGGTGTTTAATTTCATAAATACAAGATAATCTTGTTTAACTGTAGAGGTGCATGCAAACTAGATACAAGTGTACACGTGGCATATGCATGTAGTCCTTTCCATGCATTGGCAATGGGGTGTTTAGAGAGTCAAAACTGAAAAGAGATAATTCACAAAAAGGTTGTGGACATGGAAGGCTTGAAGGAAAATGTAATGTTCTTGTTTTTATTTTCTTGTTGAGTCATCGATCATGACATAAAGAAGAGTATCTATATTGACTAGATATAGACTAGACATAGATATTTTCTTTATGTAAATAAAATATCCAATGTCAACCCGAAACCCGACCCAATAATACCCGAACCATTTAACCCGAACACCGAAGAACCCGAACCTAGAATGGGTCGGTTATCGGGTTATATATTTGGCTTTGAAAACCCGAAAAACCCGACCCGAAAAACCCGAAACCCGATAAAATTACCCGAAAGACACCCCTAGTAATAATCTATGTTTTCCTTATTCTAACATTGAACTAATTTATTACTTTACAAAAGTTGCTCTTTTATATTAGTTTTGTTTCACATAAAAGAGGAAATCGGTTTTGATTTTGAATCGTAAGCTTCTCACTTTAATAGATATCCACCATATCATTCAGTATATTAAGTTTCTCACTTTATATTAGATTTGTCTATTCTGAGACGCCTCCTGGGTATAAACTAATTAAGTGATATGTATTTGTTACTATACATGTATATATTTTAATAAGTTAGAAAAGCTGCGCAGGCGAGCTCGGCTCTATACATTTGAACTCCCAAAAACAATGACCCTCAGACCCCCTGTAGTTGGGGGCATTATGTGGCGTGAAGAGCAAAGATGGCGCCCCCCACACCGCTACGGGGGGCGCTATGCTTGAAAATTTTGTGATGGCGTTATAAATATAACGCTCGAAGAATTGTCCAAATCCAATCCAAAGCATACACGTGGAGGAAGCAAGCAACGGTAATATTCTCAAACGGTCACAATTTCGACCGTTTTTTTTGTTTTGAACGGTTAATTTTTGTCTTTATTATATATACACACATTAACAAATATTACACAACGCAAATCATAATATTATTCAAACAAAACACATATACCAATATTTAAAAAAAAATGGGTTCCCCCGCGTCATCATCTGTTGCCAGAGAATATTACAAAGAGTTTCTAGGCGATGAGGGTGAGTCAACAGACGAAGAGTTAGAGCAAGATGCGGTTACGAGTGCACTTGCGCTTGCGTCGAGTTATATGGAACAAACTAGTGCACCGCCTACACGTCCAAAACTGAGTAGACAATATTACGAACGAGATCGTGAATCGGCAAATGCTCGATTGATGAAGGATTACTTTGATGAAAACCCGACTTACCCCGAACCAAAGATGTTTAGGCGTCGTTTCCGTATGAGCAAACGTTTATTTTTACGTATTACCGGAGACTTGGAAAACGCATTTCCTTACTTTCAACAAAAAGCGGATGCGAGGGGGTGATGGGATTCACGACTATTCAAAAGTGTACCTCGGCACCGCGTATACTCGCATACGGCAACACGACGGATATCAACGACGAGTATTTAAAAATGGCCGAGAAAACAACACGCGATTCTTTGGAGTATTTTTGCCAAGGTACGTCACTTTTTTTAAAGTAATTCATTTACCTTTTTTATATTTAATCTAACATATATATATATATATACACATATATATTTGTATTTATTTTTTTAGGAATAGTACAGTTGTACGGAGATCGGTATCTTAGAAAGCCCACTTGGTACGACTTACAGAAAATTTACGAGGTGCATACGAGAGAACATGGGTTACCAGGCATGATGGGTAGCATTGATTGTCGTCACTGGCGGTGGTATAATTGCCCAACCGCTTGGCGAGGCCAACACACACGTGGTGACCAAAAAGGACCATCAATTATTCTTCAAGCGGTGGCTTCAGTCGATCTTTGGGTTTGGTCGGCCTATTTTGGTGTTGCGGGTTCATGCAACGACTTAAACGTTTTTGAGCAGTCGACTATTATTGAGGATTTCATTTCTGGCAGGGTAGCAAAGGCGTGTTTTTATGCTAATGGAAACTACTACCCACACGGGTACTATTTGGCTGACGGAATATATCTGAGGTATAGCATTATCGTTAAGACGTTCAGTAACCCGTACGATGAAAAAATGGCACACTTTAAAAAAGTTCAAGAGGCCGCGCGAAAAGACATAGAGAGATGTTTTGGGGTTCTTCAACAGCGTTGGCATTACATAAGAAATCCTGCTCGTGCATGGACCAAAGACAAGCTGCGAGATGCTATGTATGCATATATAATCATGCATAATATGATATTAGAAGATGAAGGTAAAGTGATATGCCAAAATTATGTACCGGAAGCCGTTCAGGATCTACCGCAAGCTAATATGGAACAAAGAATACTCAACGCACATGAACTTCGTGACCATGAGGCACATGACGCGCTGGCGGCGGATATGGTCCAACATGCGTGGTCGGTTCGATATATTCCAAACGAAGGTGAAAGCGAAGAGGACGAAGATGAAGAAGAAGAAGATGAAGACGAGTATGACGAAAGCGAAGATGAAAATTAATATTATTTGTGTTTTATATATTTTTTGTGTGTTTTTTAAATATCATTTGTAATTTTTTTTAATTTAATTAATATTAGATGTGTGGTTTTAATATTATTTGTAATTTTTTTATATTTATTTGTCTTTTATTTTTATTATTTTGATTTAATTTATTAAAAATAATAAAATAAACAACCAATAAAAAACAGGGACCTTATCTTTTTCCCCTTACCACTGCATCCCTTTTTCATTAAAACCCTTCATTCCTTTTTCACTACATACACTCTTACTGACACATTGTCTCATGCGCCAAAGTTGGACAAGTGACGTATTTTTATTTGAATTGAACAAGTTTACAAATGAAAAATGAAAGACTGGTTTTGTAATTTTATTAGTAGACGTATTAATTTTCGTAATGTTCTTTTTAAAGAATCCATAGGCCAAAATGATATTATATTTTACTCTTTTAAAACCCAAAAGGCTATGTAGGGATCATCTATGACCATCTACGATGGAAAATGGGAGGGGGGCATCGGTATTGCCTGTTTTCTCTGTTTGCTCTCTTTTCTACATCAGATAAAGAACCCGAAGGATGGGAGCGTTGGAGATGGTCTAAGTTGTTTGCATAAGGGATGAAACGATTGATCAAACAAGAAAAAGACTCAAGTGGGAAAATGATGATTACATATGTTGAGGACGTATACTCAATGGGATGTCGGATGCACTTTTTGATGTCTATCAAAACGTTGAATTGGCAAAACAACTTTGAGATTCACTCGAATCTATATATATGGCAGAAGACGCATTAAGTAAGAAATTCCTTGTTACTAAGTTTAATAATTACAAGATGATTGACTTTAGACCCATTATAGAACAATATAATGAACTTTTACATATATTGTGTCAATATACTCAACATGATTTGAAAATGGATGAGTCAATTGTGGTTTTTAGTATAATCGACAAACTTCCACCTTTATGGAAGCATTTTAAACATACTCTTAAACATCAAAAGGTGGAATTGTCTTTGATTCAATTGTGGAACTATCTTTGGTGAACATAGTTGAAGATGATGGGAAATCGAGGAAATTTAAAAATTTCAAAGGCAAGAAATGTAAATTTGATAATCATGATAAAAATTCAAACAAGAAGGCGAAAGGACCATATTGGAGGCACAACAAAGTGGGACACTTCAAAATAGGGGCGAAGGTTTTAAGGGGCGGGAGGGGCGGCCGACCCCCCCCCCCCCCCAAATTTTCACTCAGAAGTTCCGATTATATAGTATCTGTATAGAATTTTTCAGGTATATACGGTTTCGACCCCCCCCCCCCTTTTTGAAAAAAAAAATAAGTATATTATATAAACCAAAACTAATGATATATCGGACGACACAAGGTTCCCAAATATCGGTTGTTTAACCGTGTTTATCGTTTTTCTTTATTTTTTTTCTTTTGGGCCCATTTTGAAAGGTACAACCAAGTTGTTTTATTTTGCCCATTTTTTTCTTTAGGAAAAGCCCAATTAAATCCCCTAACCTAAGTAAAACTCAAAACCCTCTACTCTCTCTCGATCTCACTTCTCAACCCCTACGCATAGTTGATAGTTTCGTACTTTCATCTTCATTCAAAAAATCAAGGTACATCTATTTTACTAATTTATTAATTATATATTTTTTTGGCAATTATTAGTAATTAATGGATAGAAAAAGATGAATGAAGGGTTTTAATGAAGTGGATGTTAGTAATTTAGAAAGAGATCCCGCTAAACGATTTGAAATGTGGAAATATCCGGTTAATATAAGGGAGAAAGTAAGACTAGCTTATATCAAAGGTCGACGGACTGGACTGTAATTCTTCATCCAGGTACCCACGCTTTGTCTCCTTTTTAATGTTTTAGTGTCTTTGTTCATTTTTTTTTTTTTGTTAAACAATGCTTAGAACTTTGATATTATTGTATTGACTGAATTACAAGTTTTGTCCTTTAAGTTTATACCATTTTTCAACGACTGTCCTTTAACTTTAAAATTGATTGGTTTTTTCCTTTATCTTTTAAAATTTTGCACGTTACGTCCTTTGACACTAACCAAGTTAGATTTTAACTGAAATGTGAGGGTAAAATCGTCTTTTTACTATTCTAGGGCCTATTTTGGTAATTAAGTTAAAGTTTTGGACAAAATGTAAAATTTAAATTTAAAATTAATATAAAACCCCCCCTCCCTCTCTCAACCATTCCCCTGCCACCACCATAACCTACCACCACCACCTGCCCGACGACCACCACCACACCATCTCAGGCCACCACCCTACCATTCCCCTCTTTATAAAACCCAAACCATTCTTGCAGCTCGAAGAAAACCCCAAACCATTCTTGCTGCCCGACAACCTTTCTTGCTGCTCGAAGAAAACCCCAAACCCACCCACACCATCTCAGGCCACCACCCTACGCGGTGGTGAACGGCGGAGCTCCGATGGCGTCACTCCCAACCAACACACCCACCCACCCGGTTCATATTTAGGGAGAGAGAGAGAGACACAGATCTGTAGAGAGAGAGGGGGGTCGAAGAGAGAGAAAAGAAAGAAGAGAGAGGGAAACCGGAAGAAAAGAAGATGAGGAGATGGTGGTGGTTCACGGCGGCGGCGGCGTTTGTTTCATCAGGTTGTCGGCAAACACAGGTATTAACCATCAGATTCCAAGCTTTAACAGCCGTGTACACCTCTCTCTCTCTCTCTCTCTCTCTCTAAAGTGTATGTGTATAGGGGAAGGGGGTAATGATGGTGGTCAGGTGGTTGTGGTCGGATTTGTTTTGTGTTGGGGTCAGGGTTTGGTTTGATGGAATGGAATGGAAGGGGTGGTAGTGTTGGTGGTCGGCCAGGTGGTGGTGGTGGACCGGTGTCTGGTGGTGGTCGGCGACTGTCATTTTTGGTCTGATATTGGGGATTTGGGGTTAGGGTTCTGACGGAAAGGAATGGGTGGTGGTGGGGATGGAGGTGGGTGGTGGTGGGGATGGAGGTGGGTGGTGGTGAGCGATGGAGTTACAGTGATGGAAGGGATGGAGGTGGGTGGTGGTGCTGACAAATGAGAGAGAGAAGAGGGGGGAGGGGCTTTCTAAATAAAATGGGTAAAAAGTCAATTTTACCCTCCACTTAACGAAAAAAATTAACTGAGTTAGTGTCAAAGGACGTAACGTGCAAGATTTTAAAAGATAAAGGACAAAACCAATTAATTTTAAAGTTAAAGGACAGTCGTTGAAAAATGGTATAAACTTAAAGGACAAAACTTGTAATTCAGTCTATTGTATTTAATGTTTGACTCGACCCGAACATATAATCCGAAACATAGCTATAGAAAAAAAAAATTAGGTCCCGTCCCGTGACTGCTGATTTCCGCCCCCCCCCCCCCGGACCAATTTCTCAAGTTTCGCCACTGCTTCAAAAAGGATTATCGTGTGAAACTTTCGGAAAACAACAAAGGTTCAAGTGGAGCCGGTCCAAGTGAGTCCAAGGATCCACCGACACAAACGGGTATGTGTTCTAAATATTATTTAAAGTCACCTAAAGATAGTAAATTTTTAATTATGTCAAAGGATTCAAATATTCATGCTGATGATGAAAATGGTTTAAATACACCAAAATATTTAATCGATAAGAAACAAATGCTTGTGAAAATTCACTGTCGCAAAATAGTATTGTTCTTAATTCAAAATTGAATTTAAAGGAAAGTTCTATAACATGTTGTGTGTGAATTGCAAATTGGAAAACAAAGTAAATGTGACCCAAAAAAACCCAGATCCAATCGGAATATTAAAGCAATGGACTATGATTTGTCCAGAAACAATAAGTGTGATGCCTAAAGGATTGGATTCGGTCCAAAAGTACCGTGGGTTCGTTTTGGATAAATCCTTGGAGGTTGCCAAAAATATTAATTGCAAAAGGAATCCTAAAGAGACTTTGAATTTTAATTCTATTGTAAATTTTAATTATCTATAATCTATAATACATTATAAAGGAGGAGTTATGTACAACAAGGTAATTTGCATTTCCGTACAACTTAACAAGCAACATGTACAACATATTTAAGCAAGAAATTTAAGGGTATTATGGGCATAATTGGGACAATTAAGACACTTAAGATGGTAATATAGACATTTCATCCACCTCCACCTTTACAATATCAAAAGACTTTTACAATACTACCCTCCTTCTTCCATCCATACCCTTCAATCCTTTGCCTTCTTCCTTCATCAATATAGATCATTAACCTCTTGTCTCTTCAAGTTCCGTAACCTAAAGGATCAAATTGAATGAGATTGATTGTGAAATTCAAGTCCTCCTCTTATAACATTCAATTGAAAGCCACATGAACTATCTTGCCTAAAAAAATGCTTTTGTAAGAACTATTACTTATTTTACTATTTGCATTTTCTTTGTTTGTTGTACAAAGTTTGCAATGTTTTATATTGTTTTTTTTATTTATGCAGCTAAATTTGGACAAGCACATTGCAACGAACAATTTTGACTGCAAATCAAATTGATGGATTCCCCAAGGTTAGTTTTACATGTCACATAAATTGCTTCTTTGATCATTTATCATTTGTAAAATTTGTGTACTTTCTTTACGTTATAGATACAATGGCGTGCATTTGATGAGATAAATGCTGGTGTATGTGACGGTATGACGTATGAAGAACTAAAGAAGAACATGCCTGAAGAATACGAGTATGTTAAATATGAATTATTCGATTTTTTTTTGTAATTTTATACCTTTCCATTCAATAGTCTTTTTTTTAAAGGTCAAGGAAGAAAGACAAACTCAGGTATCGATATCCTCGTGGAGAGTCGTATCTCGATGTGATACAAAGGTATTGAATTCAAATACAAGGAAAAATCTCTGTTGAAAATATAGAAAGTAAATAATTAAAGTTTTGGTATTTTAAGCAACGTCAAAAGTTTGCAGTTGTTCATATAACAGGTTGGAGCAGGTTATTATTGAGTTAGAACGACAACGCGCGCTTGTTGTAGTCGTATCTCACCAGGTAAGACAAGGCAACCACAAAATTTTACCTCCACAAATGGGTAAAAAAAACTAAAAATAAAACGGGTTAAACGTGTTTGTAAAGTGTATTTTAATACATGTGTATGTATCAATATAGCTTTTGAATAATATTTAGGGCATTAGTTTTTTATTAACATTTTTAAATCAAATGAATATTATTTTTGGTGGGCGTGGCCCAAACCGTATGTAAATTACCTGTTACCCAACTCATCCATTGAAAGATTTGTGCAATGCAAACATGGGTTTAATGAATTTGTGCATTGCAGGCTGTTATAAGAGCTTTATATGCCTATTTTGCTGATATGTCATTGAAAGAAATTTAACACATAGAGGTAAATAACAAAACATTAGATCAATCTTTTCGGTCTTTTAATCTTTGAAAACACGTTAACACGTTTGAATATCGGGAATTTCAGATGCCGCTTCATAGGAAGTTCTGGTACCAAAAAAAGATACTGACTATATTTTTCTCGCGTAACGAACCCGCTGCAACGCGCGGGCATTACCACTAGTACATTATAAAGGAGGAGTGATGTACCCTTTAGTAATTTGCATTTCCATACAACTTAACAAGCAACATGTACAATATATTTAAGCTTAAAAAATAAGGGTATAATAGGGATAATAGTGACAATTAAGACATTTTAAAGGGTAATCTAGACATTTCACTATCCATCTCCTTTACAATATCAAATAAAATTTCCCCTCTTGCCCTTTCCTCCCTTCATATTCTCTACTCTCCTTCATACGCCAATTATATACATCAGTTATGAAGATCTACTCTTCTGAATACAAACCAACAATCTTGTAACTGATTTCCAATTGAAGACAGTAATCACGAAATTGAATTCCAATCCCCCACCCCCACCCCCATATTGTCCTTGCTTAATGAAACTCTTCATTGAGGGGTAATTGAAATGGATGGCTGCAATGAAGGCGTTAGTTGTAATGGTTTAGTATTTATGGTTCGAATGTTGGTGATTCTATTTGGGTAGTGGTTTGAGGCGATGTCTGACCTGTTATGTACTCCAAGTAAGTGAGCTCTTAATTTCGTTTTATCTGGGGTCCCGTTCATTGGTCCCCAGCTATATTATATATGTATTTAGAGTTCAACCATTACATGTGTGGATTAGATAATTGTGTGATACTGTCATCTTATACCCAAATCTGGCTACTTTTTTATTTTGATTGTGAGATTGAGATGTAAATGTAGCTTATATAATTTTATTATTTGTGGAAGTTATAAAAGCAGATGTTACTTTTATTCAGTGTCTGATGGTTCTGTTAGACTGTAACTTTGAGGATGGTTTATGTCTATGAGTTATGAAAGTGATTAAATTTAATGTATTTGCTAATGGGTTATTATTTTTATGTTTTTGTGTAATTGTGTTATTTTGTTGAGCAGAAGGATTTTGAAATGGGCATAAGACAGATTTAATAATCATGGCAGAGGAAGAAAGTTGAGTTGAAGGAGGAAGTTGCAGCTATAAGTTTTAGTTGGTGATGAACTATTTGGGGGTTCACATAATCTTAAGTAAAAATTTTGTTATGATTTGAATTGTATGTAACCTTTAATCAGGCTTATGGCCCCTGTTTCTGAAAAATACGCCTGACACTTGACACACGTAATCAAAATTTTCCAGGTCAGCAATAGACGGGCACGTAGATGGATAAATGATCGTATATTGCTGGAGCTTGTACCGCGTTTGATTGGAGATGAAATTAGAGGGTTGTTTGCTCCACCGCCTTTTGGTAAGGCACTTTAATAATTAGTATATATGTGTGTGTAAGTGTAACTGGATAGTAGTGGCTTGGCTTTTATCTCTTTCCTACTTTAAATCTAATCACGCATGCAATGCAAAGCAAGACTTATCTGCATAACCAACTATTGACCAGATGAATTGAAGACTTGTAATGTCAATTTTATAGCATCGTATGTAGTATTAACCAAAAGGGCTGGGCTACCACTGTGACATAACTAAAACGCTTTTTATTTAGAACCTTTAGAGTTTGCATGCTGTCTATATACAATTCTATTTTCTGGCAAACTGCAGAAAAAATTATCCAACTTAACAACTTTAAACCTACTGTTGTTGTATATATTGAACTTTAAGTTTTACTGTTTGATGTAACCAACTTTCAAACTTACCTCATGATGCAAAAGAGGTAAAGCTGGATGCATTTCCCTGTATAAGTTTAGGTAATTCTTAGAAGTTAATTCATTATTTGAAGTCCAATACAAACAATAATAATGCGTGCTAAGTTAAATGCATTTGCATTTTGTTTCCCCTTTTATCTTTCCTTCTTTAGTTGGCCAAGAAATAATATTAGTCTCCATGGCCCATGCTATATTCTTTATTTGCTGACCTGGCAACATAATACATCATTCATTTATGGTTCACTTTGCAGGTGATGAGGCACATGCTTCGTCGTTTTCCATGACAAATGTGGCGGAGTGGGACAAGTTTAGGAATATAGACATGGATAAAGAGGTTTTCCACTTCTCTTGTTTGTCAATCTATATTTTTCCGAAAAAAGTGATTTTAAATCTGGTCTTTCTTCTGACGCCGATGTCAACATCCTATTGTTGAATTTAACTCTGCTTCCTCTTTTCAGTACTTCCTTTAATATGGTAGGTTGGCTTGAAAAAGTTTATATCTTAGCAACGAGAATACTATCTTACGCTGTTTATATGCTATTAGTTAGCTATTATGATCAGAAAAGGTTTTCGTAATTGTATTTAGAGATTTTATTATTATTTAAACAAAATTGAACGGAGACGTGATCTGTTATGTTTCATGTTTTTGTAGCTGTAAAAATATTTCAGCCTCCTAAGTTTTTCCCCTGTAGGCTGGTGCAATAGAGGCCCTTAGAGGTTCCTCATCAAAGAAGAAAAGCAGTGTGGATGCTGATAAGATAGCCGCGCTGACTGCATGGCATAAGGTTGACTGCAGAACTAGAGAGGCATTTCGCCGAAGCTTTCTTCCTAAGCTTGTTAATGGTTTTGAGGTATTCTACAACCTATAATGTACACCTCCGTTTTTTTGCTTGTAAGATGGCTGTGCATTTAAGTCGTTGCAATTGAAATATCTGAATTTTTGTGAGGTTCTCGTAAAAGCAAATGGGTCTAATGGATTAACCTCTTTAGTTATTCTAATAATATATTAAGTCGTTATTAAAGTATTGTGATTTTTGCAATCATAGTTAATCATACTGATTGTTTATGAAATAACAATAAGTTTTGGACAAAAGTGCTTGTAGTCAACCCAACCCGTCCAGTCTGGTTTTGACCTATACAAAATTAACCTATAACCCAACTCGACTAACCGTCTCATTTTGCTATCTTTACCTTGAAATATGTGCTTTTCTTGATTGGTACATAACCTGGAATGTACTGTTTCAGGTGTGAACATACGAGCCTTTGTAAACCCAACCCGTCCAGTCTGGTTCTTGTGATGTATGCTCAAGATCCTTTCCATAGGTTGTTACTTCATGGTGTTTGTGAGGTAAAATATAAATCTACTTCAGAAAGTTTTATTTAAATTAAAATCCGCACCACTTTTCTTGATCTTGGATGTTCTCAAACTTAAATCGTCTTTTATCCACTTTTAGAATGATAACCCGAATCCTTCATGGTGTTTGTGAGTGGTAAAATATAAATCTTCTTGAGAAAGTTTTTATTTAAATTATTATCCGTACTACCTATCTTGATCTTGGATGTTCTCGAACATAAATCGTCTTATCCACTTTTAGAATGATAACCCGAACCCTGGGTGTTTGGATCCGCCTTTATTACATGTAGTTGTTCATTGAGCATGTTAGTTTAACTTTCCCATATAGCTTGGTCTCCAATATTTTTATCTTACTTTTTAACCATCATAATTTGATTTTTCATGGGTTTAATTATAGCTTTTGTTTTTTCTTACTTTATAAATGTTTACATCAGACCTTAACCCTTGCTCAGTTGATGAAGATAGATCTTTGAAGAGGCATGTACTTTTACATAGTATTCATAATAATGCAAATTTGGTTACGGCTAAATATGAGTTATGTTGGGCATATTTTCCATTGTTACGGCCAAATATGAGTTATGTTGGGCATATTTCCGATGAATGGAATATAATGTTTGAAATTCGGTTTGATTTTTTAAGACGCTAATGTTGATAATTTGGGAAATTCCTTCTCGACAAGAGAGATGATTAGTATGAGAGTATACGCTCTCCTCATGTTCGTCAATCTTCATTTATTATATCAATTGTATCTTCCTCTTTTTTAATCGTCTCAAGCTTGTACCTAGCGTGTACATTTCATCATCAGCAACACCAAAATCGGTGACCAAGCATGTCTTGTTAATTTGATTTTGATTGACTGTATATTTGCTTTTGCGGATTCGAAATTAAGAGTCTAAATCAATCACCACACTCTCATAATCACCATTACCAAAACCAATGTATGCATCTACGGTACGATAGACATCATAACTGAATTTGATATTAGTCGGGACCCCGCTGCAACGCGCGGGCATTCCCACTAGTTTTTTTAATGGAATTGCTTTCATTCCATAAAAGCGACGCTTACACTAAAAGAGCAGGCAGACGAGCAACAAGCTGCGCCGTCACCCCTTTTTGTATGGCGAAACTTATTTTACTGAAAACAAATCGTTGCCCCCCCCCCCCCCCCCCCCCCCCGAGGTCGAAACATTGCTATGAATAACCCGTTGGACCCTGGTCAAAAAAAGGATAGCTTCCGGTGCCAAAGACCCAAAGGTATCAAAAGCCACGAGGATGAAGACGTGTTGGTTCTCTTCGCAGGCTTTAGCATGCTTTTCCACTTTCTTCGTTTCTGCCCTTCGCAGAGACGAATTTTAATTTTGATTGGGTTGTGAATAATGTCTATTTTATTTTTGAATCACACTTTATATAGAATGAAGAATTTGCATGTTGTGTAGACTACAATAAACGTGTGCAAAGATCTTAGGTGGTTCAAAGAATTCAAACCTATATATGACATATTCATATTGAGAATGGGAAATGTAATATATATGGCCCATCTCATCATCAATATTATTCGTTTTGTTCTGATGGGTTGCCCATCCAAAGTTTACGGATTTGTTTTTTGTCGCCTCAATAAAGACTTTTCAGGAGGTCACCCACCATGATACTACTCCCACATGAGTCACTTAACTGTAGAGTTTTCATGTGCTTCAAAGCCAACTAAGCCCAAAACGTGTTGGTGATTTAATAGGCATTGGATTACTTATGAATCAAGGATCTCTCCTGGCCACGACTGATGAGGGATTTGCCTACAACATCATACAATGGTCCATTTTAATCTTTTCGGTAGTCGGTATTATTACAATTACCCCCTTAGGGACTCATCGTCCTTGATGAGATTTGCCCCCACAATCCTGAACGACATAGGAGTGGCTCTGATACCATTTGTAACATCTGGCCCCTCTCACCACCAGTATTGACCGCTTTACCGTGATAGGTTGTCCATCCAGAGCTCATGGATTTGTTTTTGGTCGCCCCGGTGGAGACTTCCCAGGAGGTCACCCATCCTGACACTACTCTCACCTGAGCACGCTTAATTGTGGAGTTTTCATGTGCTCCTTAGTCAACTAATCCCAAAACGCGTTGGTGATTTAAGAGGCACTGGATTACTTATGAGCCAAGGATCTCTCCTAGTCACGGCCGATGTGGGACTTGCATATGGTGTCATACAATGGTCCATGTTATTCTTCATGGTGGTCGATACTGTTACAGGAAATATGGAAACCGAGCCTATCAAAGGAATTGGGAAAGTCAGGCTTGTATTTACTTCTGGAAAACTTTTATTATTAGATAATGTGTTGTATGTTCCAGGTATATGCAAAAAACTTATTGTCTGGTATCGTATTAAATAATTATAGGTTTAAACAAGTCATTGAGTCTGATAAGTTTATCTTATCTAGACATGAAACCTTCATTGGATTCTTTTGTGTAATAGTATGTTTAACTTAAATATTTATGTTTCATTTGCTAATGAATATGTGCGCATTGCTTCTTCTAGTAATAAAGTAGACAATAATTCAAGGTTATGGCATGCTAGATTAGGTCATGTTAATTATTTTAGAATGAAAGATATGTCTAGGGGTGCACATGATGCGCAATGGCTCGAGAGCTACTCAGGATCGGATCAGTAAAAAGCTCGACGAGCCAAGCCTTATTCAGCCCGAGCTCGAGCTTGAAACATGACTCGTTTAGCTATCGAGCCCGAGCTCGAGCTTTTAATACAATGACCGTTTAGGCTCGCGAGCCTAAACGAGTCCAAATAAATTTTATATTATTATTATTTTATATATAGTATACATACTATTTATTATTTAACATTCGTGAGTCGAGCTCAAGCTGAGCTTTGGCTCGTTTAAGCGATCAAAGCGAGCTCGAGCCGAGTTTTTAGCTTCTTTTAAATTGTTTTATAATTATTTCGAGTCAAGTCGAGCCGAGCTCAAGCCCTTGAGTTTTACTTTCGAGCCGAATTCGAGCTCAAAGTATTAGGCTTGAACCGAGCCGAGATTGAGCTCGAGCTTCATAAAAGCATGATGAGCCGAGATCAAGCTCAGTCAGGCTCGGGCCCGGCTCGACTTATTTACACCCCTAGATATGTCTAAAATGAGTCTAATACCTACTTTTGATATGAGTAATTGTAGTAAATGTCATACTTGTAAATTGACAAAAATTACTAGAAAGTCATTTAAACATGTTAAAAGTGATTTCCATGGCACACTTCACTTTGAAATAAAAACTATGTTGTTACTTTTATTGATGATGCCTCTAGGTTTTATTATGTCTATTTGATACATACAAAAGATGAAGCTCCTGATAAATTTAAAATTTATAAACAAGAGGTAGAGCTATATCGAAGTGGTTTGATAAAGACTCTTCACACAAATCAAGGTAAAGAGTATTTTTGACCCAAGATACTTTCAATTTACTGGTATAATACACCAGACCCCTGCTCCTTATACACCATAGCAAAATAGTGTAGTAGAAAGGAAGAATTGAACACTGAAAGAAATGGTTAATTTCATGTTGTCCTATTCTGGTTTAAGTAAAGGATTCTGCAGTGAGGCTATATTAACAGCCTGTTATCTACTGAATAGAGTTCATAGTAAAAAGACAAATATGGTTCACTAAACCTAAGATATCAAACATATGTGAAAGAGGTATAGACTGCATCTCTATAGGGTATGCTGAGCATTCCTATGCTCACAGATTCTATGTCATAGAACTAAATGACTATGTGTCTGTAAACACTGTCATTGAATCAAGAAATGCAGATTATGATGAAAATAGATTCTCTTCTATACCTAGACCTAGAAATATGGTTCTAAGTTCTGGTAACTCTCAAGGTACTATCCAAGTAAATGGTACACCTTATGAGCCCATGAAAAGTACTAGAGTAAGAAAAGCTAAGTCTTTTGGTGATTATTTTCAGCTTCACTTACTTGAAGGATCAAGAAATGTGTTTGAACGTCAATATCAATATTGTTTCAATATTGAGGAAGATCCAAAGACATTCAGTGAAGCAATGGTTTCAAGATATTCTTTTTTTTTTTAGAAAGAAGCTATCCAAGATAAGATTGATTCCATCATGCAAAATATAAATGGAAATTCTCAGAGTTAACCCTTTGGATGTAAACCATTAGGGTGTAAATGGATCTACAAGAAAAAGATGAAGGTGGATGGTAGAACTGATAAGTTTAAAGCCAGATTGGTTATCCAAGGCTTTAGACAAAAGGAAGGTATTGATTTCTTTGATACATATGATCCTGTTGTAAGAATTTTCACCATTAGATTATTATTAGCACTTGCCACTGTACACAATCTTGTGATTCACCAAATGGATGTGAAAACTGCATTCCTGAATGGTGAATTCGATGAAGATATTTACATGAAACAACCTGGAGGCTTTGCCGTGCCTGACAATGAAAATAAGGTTTGTAAGTTAATAAAATCTCTATATGGCTAAAAACAAGCACCTAAACAATGGCATCAAAAATTTGATGATGTTGTATTGTCAAATTGATTGTTTCTTAATTAAGCTGACAACTGTGTGTATAGTAAATTTCAATTTCTCAATCTCAATATATTGAGAAGATTTTAAAGAAATTTTATTGTTTGAATTATTCTCTGGTTGGAACTCCTATGGATCCTAACATTAGGCTTATGCCTAATCAAGGTAGTCCTATATCTCAACTTGAATATGTTAAGGCTATAGGATGTTTGATGTATGTTATGATCAACATAAGGCCTGATGTAGCTTATGATGTAGGAAAACTTAGTAGATATACTAGTAATCCAAACACTCATCATTGTCAAGTTGTGAACATGTTATTTAAATATCTAAAAGGAACCATGAACTTTGGTTTATGCTATTCATCTTTTCCTTCTATAACTGAAGGATTTTCATATGCAAGTTGGATAACTAACTTGGAGGGTCATTCTTCTACAAGTGGATGGGTATTTCTACTGGGGGGGGGGGGGGGACTATAGCTTGGGCTTCTAGGAAACAAACTTGCATAAAAAATTAAACTATGGAATCTGAATTTGTAGCCTTAGCAGCAATTGGTAAAGAATCTGAATGGCTAAGAAATTTGATATTTGAGATTCCTTTTTGGTCAAAACCGATATCACCTATTTCTATCAGATGTGGTAATGCATCTACTTTGGCTAAGGTATACATCCAAGTGTATAATAGGAAGTCTAGATACATGGTGTTAGACATAGTATGATTAGAGAATTAATCATGAATGGAGCGATATATGTTATTTTGTAAGATCTGAGTATAATATGGCTAATCATCTAACTAAAGGGTTAGGAAAAGATCTTGTGAATAAATCAGCCAAAGAGATGGGTTTAAAGTCCATACTTTAATATCCTATGTCAAGATACCCAATTCCCATCTAATACAACGTTAGATGCATAATTCAATGTGGAAAGCTTGTCATAAATATATTGGAACACGTCAGACTCATCCCAAGATATGTGTTCAGATTGTAAGATAAAGAAGGTTGAAGTATAACTTTTTAATAGTTCTTTGATAAATGCATTTGCAGGTGTAGAATAAAAGAACTACATATTGGAGTATGAAGTTTAGCTGCTTCAAGAAGCTTGGACTTAGCTTTGATATACTATTTGAAAGATTGGACACAAGCTAGTAAAAAATAGTGTCATGTAAGAACATATGGATTGTAAACTTATGTGTATTTTACCTTCAAACATTCAAATGGATAGCAAGGGTTCAATCCATAGAGACACCTTGATATTCGAACATTTGGATCGTGTAATTTACTAAAATGAAAATTCAATCCTCAAAACTTTTTCATTTATACATGAGTTTGAGATTTCAAAAATTCGGTTGAGTTATTCCTGGATATCACTAAAATGGGGGAGGAATGTTGGGAAATTTTAGTGATTATCAACATTCATAGTGTGTTGGGTTAACTTGTCGAATAGGCATTCTCGCTACTAACTAATCAAGTTAGGTGTTGTAGGAATGACGGGCTTGGTTGTTTAGTGTGTGCTATTAGATTTGCGCCAATTGTAGTTGTTTTATTTGGGCCAATAATCTTGTAGTAATACTTGTTACAATTGGGCCGTTAATTAATATTGGTTGTAAATGGAACAAACAATTAATCGTAGGGTCCAATTTTAGTCAAATGTAGATATCTCAAATCTTGTATGGGAACTAAAATAAAACAATATATTTCAAGTCGGTTATTAATGATTATTGTGGATAACAATAACTGATCTGGATTTTGGGAAGTTTCTAGAAGATTTTTGTGAACAAGTTATACACACAAGGGAGGCTATTCATCAAAACCACAATCATGTTCTTGTTAAGAATTGAGTTTAATCCATTCGAATGTTTAATAATACCGATTAAATAGTTTGTTCTGATAGTTATACAACGACTCTCAATTTAATCCAAGCACTTTCTTTTGTTTAACTGTGTGGTTTCGCTTCATTAATACCAACAATTCCTTAAGCACCTTGAAGCCTAGCCTATTATGGCAGACCAAATTTTATTTATCAATAAAAGGACACCCACAGGATACATGGTAAAGAGAGGTTGATGTAAATTATTATATTTCCCACGTTTCAAATATACAACATTTTTTTTTTATTTCAGATGTATAAATATGTTTTCTTTTAAATTTCAAACGTAATCATATGTCTTTACCTATACACAATAATTATATACATTTTATTGTGATTTACATGTCTATTATTTATACTTCTAATTCGATGTATTAAGCCATTAAATACTGCTTAACACACATGAAACTGGTTTTCGAATATTTAAGCCCAATAGAATATGAAATGACCATAGAAGTCAAAGGGTTCGCTAGTCGCTACCATAATTCAATTTTATATATAAGGCTGGCCCAAGGCTGTTGTACCTCTAAGATAATATACAATGTTTATACTAAAGTTTAAATATGAATATGAATATAAAAATATATATAGTTAAATATCGTTGGTCGTTGACCTTTTATAGTAAACTAGCGTGCGTTGCCGCGAGGGCGCGACAAAAATCTAATCGGTATTAGTTTGGTTCGTTATAGTGCCGGCAAATGCTACACGCGAGCGGATTGGTTTAAACAAAATGTAAATTGAAATGTAGGGGCATTGTTAAAAATAACATATTGGTCGGTAGTTCGTTACGACACTCGTTTGATATCGGGGTCAATATAGCAATGGAAAGATAAACAAAAAAATGAAGCGATAAACATTTTTTTACACCAATTGAAACCATAAAAGCGAATATTGGTAACGGTTCCGATAGTATCATTAATGGTACCGAATTTCTGTCGAAATCGACATCAAAACGATATTGTTATAATAATAAAAAAAAAACGTAAAAAAACGACTGCCGGTTTTAATGGTTTGTATAATGTAATACATACTTTAAAAGTCAAATTATTTGTGTAGATTTGAGAGGCTTAATGTGGTCTGCAAAAACTTGAGGGATCATTATTGTCAAAGACAGTAATCATGAGTAGTAAAATGTTATTCATTTGAAAGTAAAAAAAAGGGTGGTGATATTTAAACCCCCAGCTTCTATTTAAACCCCCTCCAAGCGCCTCGTTTAGGCCTAAGCGAGGCGTTTGGAGGGGGTAATTTATTTTGGTAGTTTTTTGATGTTTTGAGTTGTTTTTTTTTTAATTTAATAATTATAAAAAGTTAAAAAAAATTAAAAAACAAAGTAATAACCCTCAACATTGTCAATGACTTAAACAAAGTAATAACCCTCAATATTGTCAATGACTTAAACTTGACATCATCAAAGGATATGTGTAAATTAGGTGTATGTCATCTTGATCAAAGTAGTTGAACATCTGATCATCAAGGTATTTTAAAGGGCTTTGATGGTTTAACTTCTTCATCATTATGTTAGTTAACTATCAGTTTTACACTTAAATTGTATGAAAGATAACATTAATCGGTTTTATTTAGCGTAAAAAGTTCATTGTACATATACCTCCTTATCTAAAACAAATCACTTCTCTATGGAAGTTGCTAAAATAGTTAAACAAAAGCTGAAATTGAACAGTTATTTGAATCTCTCTGATCCATGGTATCCACTTTCAGAATCTGAAGAGAAGCTATCATCTTAGAGAGATATCTGTCAAGTCCAAAAATTGCAAGTCCAAATCATTGTACGATGTCTTTTTCAGAGGACCTCGACTCTTGAGATGTTGCAGGTGTTTGAAAAGTTTGAACTGAAATTGAACTTTTCATGCAAGCAAGTAAAATTCAGTTGTTTTACTAATTTCATAGTCTTGATACTTTTAACAATCGGATCGGCGCTAAACAATAGAAAGTAATTACAATCCGAAACAATAAAAAGTAATTACAAAGAAGATGATCAAAGATGCTACAACATAACTTGCACCGTTGACCACTATCTCTCGGATAACAACTGAAAAGTTGTCTCATTAATTCCAATTCCAATTCCACCGGTGCAATCAGAATCTGAAGAGAAGCTATCATCTCAGAGAGATATCTGTCAATGATGATGGCGCAGAGGTTAGCGGTAACTTTAAATTTTGAATGATCGTCGGTTTGCTCTCTATATACCAATCAACAGTAGCGATCAGAGAAAGATTTAGTTGAAAGTGGATACAATGGATCAGAGAGATTTAAGCTAATTAAACTCATATCTCAAGCCGGTGCAAGTTATGAAATGACACATGCAGAATGTAATGTCATGCACAATGTGATTTGTATTAATGGCAAAGTGATTTGTAAGGGAAGAAGAAGAGAATGTTATATATGTTTACCTTCCCATGGAAACTCTGAAGACCTTAACGGAGGTTTGCTAGAGGGTCATTGGTCTTCAGAGTTTCCAACCCCTAATACATTCATCAAAGGATATTCATGTGAGAATGATTTTGTACAAGATTCCTATGCAAGCAAGTCAAATTCAGTTGTTAGACCAACTTGAGATATGAGTTTAATTAGCTTAAATCTCTCTGATCCATGATATGAGAGCATAAGAGAAGAGATAATAACATATGAGCTTCAACATAACTTGCACCGACTTGAGATATGAGTTTACAGGTAAAGAGATGAAAACCACTACTAGGGTTCTTTTCAGTGAAGGTTGCGAAAAGCATGCAGCGGATGATTGCCAATGAGATTGATAACTGGACAGGTTAGCCAGGTGTTTGTCAAAAAGGTAGAGCACACCACTAGAGCAAAAAAGTTGTGTGTATGAATAGTGACCCTCTGGCAAACCTGCCATTAATCGGTTTTATTTAGCGTAAAAAGTTCATTGTACATATACCTCCTTATTTAAAAACAAATCACATCATTGTAGAGGTTACTAGGTTACTCATTACCGTTGGACGTTGAAGGTAAACATGGACAGTGAGAAGTGAGATTGATAACTTCTTTATGGAAGTTGCTAAAATAGTTAAACAAAAGCTGAAATTGAACAGTTATTTGGCAACATACTTGAAATCAATGGGAAGATAAACAATCCTCATCCACAATGTTCTTACCTATGAGTTTAATTAGCTTGAATCTCTCTGATCCATGGTATCCACTTTCAGAATCTGAAGAGAAGCTATCATCTCAGAGAGATATCTGTCAAGTAATTACAAGAAGATGATCAAAGATGCTACAACATAACTTGCACCGGCTTGAGATATGAGTTTAATTAGCTTGAATCTCTCTGATCCATGGTATCCACTTTCAGGCTGTCTTCATCGTTGACCGCTATCTCTCGGATAACAACTGAAAAGTTGTTTCATTAATCTATAAATAAATCCTTACAAAATATTTTTAAATTAAATCTTTGAGCATACCACACTTAGAGGGTCACTATTCATACATAAAGAGTATAATCGTGATGTGATGGATTTTTATATCTGCAACTTAGTTCCTTTTTACCTGGTTGCAAAGGAACTTCAGGTCAGCTAGACCTTTGTCAAAAGCAAGTGTGAAGATCAAGATCAAGAAGAACAGTACGGTCAACGATGAAGGTGTGTTGTATGTATAAAATTGTGAATAATTGTGAGAGTCGATATGAGAGCAATAATCCATCGAGAACTAGAGAAACAGAGAATAAGAGAAGAGATAATAACATATGAGCTACAACGACGTCGTATTTTGGAAGCTGAAGTTCGGAGAGAACTAAATATTCGGTTGTTGATTTTCTTCTCTATACAGAGTGACGATAGGCGTTTTCGATTTCCAAATGAATCAACGACTTAAACTTGACATCATCAACCACGTATAGTCAAATATTTATTCTCCATATCCATACCTTGTTTCAAGTATCTTGTAAAATTCATTTCGTCTTCAAGACTCCTATGAGTCAACAAAGGTTGACTTTTTTGAGCATTAACAATGACTATATTACATTATTATTATTATTATTATTTTTTATTATATTTGTAATTTAGTTCCTTTGTTTTATTATTATAATAATTTATTATTATCAAGAATTGGAAATTAGTAAAACGATTTATGAAAGTATCAAGAATCGGAAATTAGTAAAACGATTTAATAAATCATTGCTCAGACGTTAGGGTTTGATAAACACAAAACTTATTATTTATAAAGCAACAAAAACACAAATCGTACCGTGAAATAAAGAGAGGCCCATTAGGAGTGCCGTGGAGGAAGATTGTCGGTTTGCTGTAGTCGATGATGGCACAGAGGTTAGCGGTAACTTTAAATTTTGAATGATCGTCGGTTTGTACAATGATGTGGTGTCTTCAATGATTCTAAAAAACTTGAAAGTAATTACACCGGCTTGAGATAAGAGTTTGATTATTATCGTATTTGCAACTTAGTTCCTTTCTCTCGAAAAACAATCCGATTGTTAAAAGTATCAAGACTATCAAATTAGTAAAACAACTGAATTTTTACATGCTTTGCATGAAAAGTTATTTTTAAATGTTTGTTAATATATCTTTAAATGTTTGATCTGCAATATTTGAAAATTATCATTTCTTGACATTCTTGGTAACACCTTGATCTGTAATATCTGAAAATTATCATTTCTCAAAAAGTAATTAAAAACACTTAAAAATGAATTAAAAACAATTGTTGCGAGTTAGGTTTAGTCGGAGGACCACGTACAATGATTCATCAAAGTTGTACAAAGCTGGATGTTTTTACTGGAAAACCAAAACGAGCAATTAACGAAGCGAAACGGAGAGTTGTAATTTTCTTGGCTAGGAAACAACTTAAAAGAACCAAAAATGAATTAAAATTATTTTTTGGTGATTAACAGATAATTTTAAATAATTAAAAGAAAATCAAATTTTTTTAAAAAAAGGCCAAAGCACCTCGCTTTGGTCAAAGCGAGGCGCCTGTGGTCTAATCAAACCACTAAAGCGCCTCGCTTTGACCAAAGCGAGGTGCTTTGGCCTTTTTTTAAAAAAAATTGAATTTCTTTTAATTCTTTAAAATTATCTGTTAATCACCAAAAAAATAATTTTAATTCATTTTTGGTTCTTTTAAGTTGTTTCCAAGCCAAGAAAATTATATCTCTCAGTTTCGCTTCGTTAATTGCTCGTTTTGGTTTTCCAGTAAAAACATCCAGCTTTGTACAACTTTGATGAATTATTGTACGTGGTCCTCCGACTAAACCTAACTCGCAACAATTGTTTTTAATTCATTTTTAAGTGTTTTTAATTACTTTTCGAGAAATGATAATTTTCAGATATTACAGATCAAGGTGTTACCAAGCATGTCAAGAAATGATAATTTTCAAATATTGCAGATCAAGGTGTTACCAAGCATGTCAAGAAATGATAATTTTCAAATATTGCAGATCAAGGAAAGAATGAAAATACGTGATGCACATAACCCTCCATGCAAATCATCCCAATTCTGTCAAAGAAGATGTATTCACCATTTCAAACGATTTGCCTCCTTTTGAATTCAGGTAGTACTAGTTAAGGGATTGTCAAAGACCGATCGAACATCTTTTTGTTTGTTTGTTTGCTTGAATGTCTATGGAAACAACAATGGATTTGTCAAAAGCAAGTGTGAAGATCAAGATCAAAGAAGACAGTACGTTCAACGATGAAGTTGTGTTGTATGTATAAAATAGTGAATAATTGTAGTGTGTTCGGTGCAGTCAACGAACATCATTCAAAATTTCAACTTCCCGTTCAGGTGCTTAAGTCCACCTTGAGATATGAGTTTAATTAGCTTGAATCTCTCTGATCCATGGTATCCGGTTGTTTTCAGGTTGTCTTCATCGTTGACCGCTATCTCTCGGATAACAACTGAAAAGTTGTCAACGATGATGGCGCAGAGGTTAGCGGTAACTTTAAATTTTGAATGATCGTCGGTTTGCTCTCTATATACCAATCAACAGTAGCGATCATTACAGTTATTTGAAATGTTTCTGATCATTGTCAGAGGGTCGCTATTCATACATAAAGAGATAAAGGTTGTACACGAGTATAATCAAACAAGGGTTGCCCGGAGTTTGATTAGATTGAATCTCTCTGATCCATGGTATCCACTAACCGTAGCGATCATTACAGTTATTTGGACTGTTGCTAGTTAAACAAAAGCTTAAATTATACAGTTATTTGGAATATTCTTGATCATTACAGTGAGATATGAGTTTAATTAGGTTAAATCTCTCTGATCCATGATATGAGAGCAAATAATCCATCGAGAACTTGAGAAAGATAGAATAAGAGAAGAGATAATAACATATGAGCTACAACATAACTTGCACCGACTTGAGATATGAGTTTAATTAGCTTGAATCTCTCTGATCCATGGTATCCGGTTGTTTTCAGGTTGTCTTCATCGTTGACCGCTATCTCTCGGATAACAACTGAAAAGTTGTCTCATTAATTCCAAAACCTAAAGAGAAGATATCATCTTAGTGAGATTGATAACTTCTCTATGGAAGTTGCTACAATAGTTAAACAAAAGCTGAAATTGAACAGTTATTTGGAATGTTTCTGATCATTACAGTTATGCGTTTTTTGGTGAAATGAACTTGAAGAAATGATTTGGTGGATATATCATGAGTTAAACAAAAGCTGAAATTGGACGGTTATTTGGAATGTTCCTGATCATTACTTTTCATGCAAGCAAGTAAAATTCAGTTGTTGGACAGTGAGATTGATAACTGGACAGGTTAGCCAAACCATACGAGGGTGGCAGGAAAAAGTTGACATTTTGATCCAAAGGAAATTCAGGTTAGCCAGACGTTTGTCAAAAGAACATTTTTTATAATAATTATATTAAAAAAAACAAAAAACTAACTCAAAAGATCAAAAAAAAAAAAACAAATTTTTGATCCGAAGAGCCTCACTTAGGCCTAAGCGAGGCGCTTCGAATTAAAAATCAGCTTTTTCTGCCCCCTCGTACTGACCTCATCTAATTGAATTCAAAGCGCCTCGCTTAGGCCTAAGCGAGGCGCTTTAAGGGGTGGAAATAGAAGGTGGGGGGTGGGAATAGACGGAGCCAAAAAAAAAAACTCATTGGTAGCCGACGTAACCTTTAAATTGTTTGTATAATGTTCATTTGTGTAAATTTTAGAAAATAGAAAAGAAAAAAAAAAAAAAAAGAAACACATTTGAAGTGCGTAAATAATATACATACTATTTGAATAATTATCTATACTTACATTTATAATAGGGTCTTAGGACCAGTGTCCATTTGCTATTGTGCGCCAACGGTGTATAATATAATATATATTCCTTCTTCTTCATAGCAGACGCAACAACATAGAGAACACCGCCTCTAACACCACCGATCATCCTTCCTCTGCCCAAACCCACCTCCTCCGCCGCTATTAGCAACCGTCGTCTATCTCTGTGTCTCTCATCGGGCCGCTGCAAGCCGTTCCGTCCATCACCACCGTGTCATCGTCGCCTCTCTTTTAATCCATCCCCTGTCGAAACCCACCTACGCCGCCGCTATTAGCAACTCCTCGGCCACTAATACTACCGTTACCATCTTCAGCAACAGGTATGGCCGTTTTACTTTTAGCTTCCCGTATACGGTTTTAACGGGTTTAAATATGCTGATGGCACCTGATTGTGTTGATTTTATACGGCTGGGTTTGTTTGATTTTACTAATCTTGATGTGGTTTTTGGCTTTTCTTTTGCGTAGTTTTTGCTTGGCATGTTTATGTTGTTGGATGGAATGTCAACACAACTGATTTTCTTTTTTGGTTGTTTTTAGTCGGTTCTATTAGTATGCTATGTATTTGGCAATCTCAATTTAAACTTTACATCTAGAGATAAAGCTTAAAATTCATGGATTATAAGTGCGGCTTGATGGTGTCAATGTTGTTTATGTTGACAAGCGATAGTTTAAAAGATAAAGCTCGAGTACATTTGTCTAAGCCCGGTGAATCTCATACAAAATGTGAATGCTTTTCTTTGATTTTTTCCGATTTCATGTTTCGGATGTATTGGGGAATCCTTCAGAAACTCTTATTGCTTCTTTAATGTTTTCAGATTCTGAAAAGCTTTATGTTTGATGATGATTGATGCTTTGAGAATCTGAAAACGTTTTATGGCTTTTATTATGTTTCATGTTGGAATTCTTTAAAAAGGTTTATGCTTTGAAATACTAAGGTCTGGTCTATTTTTGGCTTTTATGCTCCATGACAATGATGATGCCATTCAATATGTGGGCTGCTAATTTGAAACTTGAATCATTGAATCTGTGATGCATTTGTGAGCTTAGATGGCCACATATTAGTTAGGCAATGATGATTATTAGCTCTTGGCGTGCCAACTGTGACGCTTAAAACAAGCAACCACTAATTTGCAGCCATGAGTTTGATCCTATGCTTAATGTTGGATAATCCTGATGGGTCAAGTTGGTTATGGGGCTGAAACTGGTCGCGGGTTGTATCGATGCCCATAACTTTTACACGTTAAATGTTTGATCATGAGATAGACCGAGTGTTGTGGCACTGTGCATGTAATGCAAGCTGTATGTAGAGTTATGGACAATAAATAGAACTAGGTTGTTTATTGAGTTTTAATATTTAAATGCACATACTTTGTTGGTTTGGATGAATTAATCAACCTCTGTTTCAAATGTTCCTTTCTAAAAGCTCACATACAAAACTCATGAGTGTTTAGGCCTTAGGTATTTGGTTTTAATGTTGCTACTTTGCTTTTGTGTACTTTGATGGTTGTTTCTGTATTGTAAATTATAAGTCATGTTTTACGAATTATCAAGTCGTATTGTTGCGGTCGAATGTAATACGCTATTATTATTCGGCATAAATTCGAATTGTGCCCCGCAACGCGGGGCGGGTAAAAACTAGTTGAATGTATCTAAAATTGTAATGACGGGTTCAAACGATTTTAACTGGTTTATAAAACCTGTCAACAATGTAATTTAAATCACTGTAGTTTATTAAATCATAACAGAACCGATAGTTCTTAGTTAAACCAGTCTAACACTTGCCCCACACCAAAAAAAAAAAAAATTGGATTGTAATAACCTGAATTATTAACTTATTGGAATCTAACACCCAATTAACTGACGCCGTTAGTGGGTTGCTGACGTGGCACCAGTTGCTGGCGTGGCATGCTGACGTGACACCAGTTGTTGACGTGGCATGATGGTGTGTCAATCCACGTGACACTAGTTGCTGACGTGGATTGATACATCAGCATGTCACGTCAGCAACTGGTGTCACGTCAGCAACCCACTAACGGCGTCAGTCAACTGTGTGTTAGATTCTAATAAGTTAATAGTTCAGGTTATATGTGACCAAATTTTTAGTTGGGATGTCAATGACCAATTTTAAATAGTTTAGGTTATTAGAATTCAATTCCAACAAATAAAACATGCATCATATGTTTATGTTTAGCCTAAATAGAAAAAGAGCCAAGTGAAAAAAACTAAAATAACAATGGTGATTGTGACACCTAATGCAATGGATTAATGTTACTATAATTAACAAGACATCGCCTTATCTCTTTTTATATATAAATGGAAGCAAATTTGATAGTTCATCATTTTCAAATAAGTGAGTTGTAGAATATAAACCGAGTAGCGACGTGTATAAACTTTTCTATTTACAAATTTAATTATTGCATCTAATTTGACATTTTTTATGTTAGATATATTAATTATCGTAAGAAGAAATAAATCGAAATGCTATAATATGTTGTTGGCTTACAAATAAAGAGGGTGTTTGAGATTTCTTTTTAAAACTTATTATGCGTTTAGCTGCGGTAGGGGTGGAGCTACTTTAAGATTATTGCGTTTTGGTAGCTTAAAAATCCATTTCAAAACTCAACCCCAAACACTAAAAACTGATTTATGCGTTTTCAAAACGCAATAATCTAAAAATCTATTTCAAAACTCACCTCAAACACCCTCAAACAACCGACCAGGTTTGGCATAAGGGGTGAAATTAAACGTAAAAAAACTTAAATGAATAACCAATCATAAGAGGTTACTATTAACAATTGCAAATGCTATATATTAAACTACTACCGGAACTCATTATAGCAACTGACACATCTTTTATATCGAAAAAATCATAAAAAGATATAAAAAATCATAAAAATAAATACATATGTCGATGTTGTTCAGATTCGTAATGGTATCGGTACGGTACTGATGTTCGACATAGCTTAGCATACCAAAAAATACACACTATTGTGAAAGTTAATCCATTTGCAAAGAATTTTATACCGGTAAATCAAGAATACTATTACAAAGAAAATCGGTATCGGTGTTGTTCGGGCAATATCGGTTTAGTTTGTCACGGCAGAGTAAAAATCAGTTATATTTGAGAAAAACCGAGAAAAACCGATTAACTAGATCATTGATAATGATTCTAGCCGGTTTTCTAAGTGTAGTGATGGGAACTCATACACGCGTAAGTGTTGGCATCTCACGCTAAGGCATAGTTTTCCTTGTTTAGATTTAAAACCTCTTGTGCACAAGTGGAATATGAGGTGAACAGTATATTCGATTGACTTCACTGACACAAAGATATAGATATTTGTAATCTAATCAAGGTGTCTAATAGTCATAGTGAGTAGTATTATTTAAACTTGATCAAAGTGCAAGTAATGTGGGGGAGAGATCCATTTAAGGAACAACCATAGGTTTTTATAAATGGTTTTTGAGGAGTCTCTCAATCCATGTAAAAAAAAGATGACCTTTATTAATGACCTTTATCTTGTGTTGGATTGTTTCAATCCAATAATGCTTAAATGTGGGGGATAACTTGCTTTTGATAATATGAAGTTAAAAGTTGGCAATAAAGGTTATGGTTGTAATGAGCCATCTGGTTGGTTAGACTCCAATGTCAACTGCAATACACATTCATCATAAGGAGTTAATCTGGTTGACTAGACTCAGATGCCAACATGATAAGGAGTCAATTAAAGGTCTGGTAATTGAGCATACTGGCTATGTGCATAATGAATACGTATTCATATTGAAATGAGATTCATTTTATTCTAAAGACAAGACATTATGTGTTGGGGTGTTACACATTATAACTAGATCTAAATTGAGATCACGAGTTATAGTCTTGCGAGTTGACAAAAAGACATGAACGACTTACGAGTCGATAACACGTTGGTACAACTGATCTCAATTGCAAAATTATCAAGTAGTAACTTGACAAAGTCAAAGATAATGTTATGGATCCAACAAACTGAGGGTTGATTAGAGATCAAGTTGTGGAATGAGACTAAAGCCCATGGAAAAAAAGGCATGTGAAGGAAACCTACCTTAGTTGACTGGAGATCCCAAGATCTAAGTTCAATTGAACAACTAATTCATATTGCCTAAGGGTGGTCACTATGGGGGCATGACTAATATGTATAAGCTTGTATATATGGTTATATATATCCTCCTAAACTATAAAAAGGGTGTTTAAATACATCATTGTCCATTCCTATGACATTCAGTGACAAATTGAGAAGTTAAATATAGTATATGGTATATGATTTGGATAAATCATGGTACTATAATGCTTTTAATGATTTAAGGAAAATTACCTATGTTAGAGAGAAGTGGGGTCGCTACAAATGAAATTGGGGGCACATTTCCTAGAGCTCTCGCAGAACCAGGAAAGTGTTCCAGGACTATTATTGGACACGAAAGTGAGGGGATGGCCAGGCTAAGGAGAGTATTATGTGAAGTGTATATATTGTTGTCTACATAAACGGGGGTTTGTTCAAGGACATCGCGTCTACAAACTGCTAGGAGGCTAAGTATGCTTCACAAAGGAAGGTTCAAAGCTAATAAGTAATACCTACGTATCCTGCAATACTTAACTATCGAGATTGCATTGGAAATTTTGTGTGTTTTGATTAATCTCCATTCATGTGGGGGATTGTTGGAATTTTAGAATTATAATGGAAATTTAATATAAAGAAATTATTAATTATATTCTTCATGTGGTGAATAAATGAAAAACTCTCGAGTAGAGCTTTTCTACAACACTTAGGGGCTGTTTGGTAGCCTCTTAATCAGCCTTTTAACCATTCAGGTCTGAATCATTCAGCATTCAGACTGTTTGTTTCAGCTAGGGGTGTTCAGAATTCGATTCGAATTCGAAAAATTCGAAATTCGATTTAGTTCGATTCGATTACCAAGAATTCGATTCGATTATTAAGAATTCGATTCGATTCGATTCGAATTCGAGTCCAGTAAATCGAATACGAATCGAATACGAATTTATGATTTTAAATTCGATTCGATTCGAAATTCGAATAAAAAATTGTACATGTATATTTTTTTAAATATATATACACATATACACATTATTATATACACAAGTATACACATTGGAAAAAAAAACTTCTAAATTTTGGTCAAACTCTAAGAACCCATAGTGTCTATAACTTTTAGCATAACCATGTTTTATATATTTACCTTATATATCACAAAACTCTATAAAACTATACTCTCTACTATTTTTACTATTCTCGTATTTGACATATTATTGTTTATCAATTTTGTAGATTTGTATTTTATATGTTAAAAATAATGAGTTTGTATTAGTTTTAAAACTAAAAGTAAAACAATTTGTTATTTAAGGTGAATTTGAACTAAATCGAATTTATTCGAATTCGATTCGAATTCGAGTTTCTTATTCGAATCGAATACGAATCGAATAAATTGAATTTTAAACGAATACGAATCGAATACGAATTCAGGTAAAAATATTAAAAATTCGAATAATTCGATTCGAATAATTCGAAAATTTGTTATTCGATTCGTTGAACACCCTAGTTTCAGCATCTGAATGGAATGATTAAGTGCTGAACCATTAAGCTAATAAGGGATGCTGAATGATTCAGCTCTTAACCATTAAAAGTCTCTTAACCATTCAGACCATCTTAATGATTCAGCATTTAATCAACCAAACAACCCCTTAATTAGTTTAACTAGGGTGTTAAGTCTCTAATTAAGTGACTAATAAAGTGAAACCACAGACTGCTTCGGCTGTTGTACCTGGGAGACAGACGCGTTGACTTTAGTAGAGGCGTGAAATTTGTTTTAAGGGAAACGTGTTGAACACGTGTCTCAGCCAAAACCGTCAACATTAGTTTGTTCATTGTTGCAGCCATGGAAGACCATAAGAAGACCTTGTTGAAGACTTGTCTTTTTGAAGATCTTGGTTGAATCATTCTATGATGTATTTTATATTATTTTCGTTTGGATTTGTATACGGTGTGTGTACTACGATTTCCCAAAATTGTATAAAGCGAACATCTTTATTTTTTTATTAATATTATTTTTATAAAGTTGTGATCCATGTCCTACATTAAATTCAAAATAAAATATTGTTTATTTTACTTTAGCTAAGGGGTAGCTCATTTTTTTTTTCTTTTTTGAACTGTCAATAAACGATGTCTCGACTACCAATTGATTACAAAAGCATGGTAAAAACACGTATTAAGTACCCGTCCACAGGTAGCGTTGTGTACCCATCATTCACCAAGCCGTACGATTGCAAATATTGAATTTAGAAACAATTTAAGAAAAATAAAATTGTGTCATTTTTTAAGGCGTGAGTTATAAGGCTGAGGGGTGTGGTGGTCGGGGGAGGGATCGGTGGGTGATTTGGCACCTCTTGCCGACGGGGAACACCGCCCCCCCCGATGAGAGGTCGGCACAATCGGGGAAATAACACCGTTCTCGCCGATGATAATTGTGATTTCTATTTTGTCTTTTTCCTATACTAATATTATATATATATATAAGTTTTTGTCTTTTTCTACTTTAAAAACTAATTAAAAAAAGAAAGGGGAAGGGGGAAGGAGGGGGAACCATTTCCCTTGTTTGGGGGAGGGAAAGGGGGAAATGACGTGGCGCTGATGTGGACAAAGGGGAAGGAAGGGGGAAGGGTGACCACACCCCATAGCCTAAGTCGATGTGACATTTAATGGCAAGTTGATACGCAAGTGGACAAAAAGGCTTTGGAATGCCACTTTTATCCTTAAAAAAGAAGACAAAAGATTTGAGTATGCAGTCACACGCGCCTCCACGTCGATGCAATTTTTTGAACCACATAAGTATCAACAACCAATAAAACAGTTGGCATACAGGGAGAGTGGCTATCACGCTCTATTTGAAGAGAGTGGTAGTTGATGTCATCCATCCAGCTATATATTGCAGCAACTTGTGAGGATGTGAAGTTAACATGATGATTGGGAATTGAAGTGTACAGCTCTTTGGGTGTTGAAAAAATTACCAAAAAACCACAATAATATGTGTGAAAGTGAGTTTGGTTCCATGAAAATGAAACTTTTGGACATGCTTGTGTAATACTTTCCACCCTTTGACTCAAAACAATATTTACAATTTGATAAAAAAAATAGTTTTTTTTTTTCTTTTCAAATTTATAGTTGAGTTTGTTACCATTAGCTATGTGTTCATTTAACTTGTGTTTTATAAGCATATGTTCGACGAGTTTCCTCTGTTAAAACACTCTAAACCTGGATGTTTCATCTGTTTTACTCTTTGGTAATTAAACTAAAGAATCCATTTAAATGAAGGGAAAACATTTTTTAACCATCAGGCTTATGGCCTGGTGGTCAGAGGGTTTTGTCATAAGGCTTTCCTCGTGTGCGAATTGGTGCGGGTTACAAGTTCGAGTCTTGCTTTGTGCAGGAATTTGCCCAAGTACCGCGGGGGTTCGGATTGGAAGTTTAGCCGGTCTAAACAAAATGAAGGGGAAACTTTTAGTCACATCATCAAATCATTGAAGGGTAAATGTCATTAGGTCTGTTTGGTTGCTTAAAGGAAAGAAATCAGTCATTGCTTACCTTATTTCATTTCCTCTAAACGACTAAACCTGCCCTTTTTATTAGAGCACATCCTATTTTTTTATTCTGTTCAACAAAGATAATGCATATCTCGATTTTGCCCTCATCCTCACCGATTTTCCCTCCTCTTCAATCGATCGTTGTTCGTATCCCCTAAACAAGAAATGTATTACGACTTTGGCCATATAGTGCTCTTCGTCAATTAGTGGAACTTTGACTCCTTTGGAACCCTAATTCGCTATTCACTTGTTCTGATTTTCTTCATCAAACACAAAATCAGGTAAATAGTTTTTCATTGTATTTTTATGTGTTTAATTCTTGTGATTTTATCTCCTCTAACTCTCAAAAGTTGTTGTCACTAACAAATCCAAACATTCTTTTTTCTATTTTTTGCAACAAACATACATTCATCGATAGTCCTCACTAACAAATTCCTTTACCTAGTTGTACAATCGACTACTAAGCAAGCAGGGCCGTCTCCGAAAATGTTTAAAAAAAATTGGGCCCGCGGCGAGATAAAATTTAGGCCTACCCGCTATATACGGTACAGTTACAGTATAAAAATTTTTACGCTATAAAAACATCTCAGCGAGATAAAATTTAGGTCCTACCCTTCTTCCCGCTTCCATTTTTTTAAGTGTAAAAAAAGAAAAAAGGAAAAAAAAAAAAAGAAAGAAAAGCCAAAAAAAAACTTATGTGAAATTTTCCACACACCCATCAACTCATACCCATCTTCTCTAAAGGACCAAAACTCACCCATCTTCTCCAAACACCCCCCCCCCCCTACCTACGTATACCAATTATTTTTTTTACAATAAACAACTTTGAGATTAGTATAAGTTGGTAAGTTATTAACAACCTTTAATATTTCATGCATTAAATTAAAATAGTTTATTGTTCAAATGTATCATTTGTTTTACGAATTCATAAAGATGTATTTAGACACTTTATTATAAAAAATAAAGCAAAGTAAATTTATTAAATAAATAAACTTATTCTATACTAACTGAAACAGAAAATATCTAAACAATTTTCAACCTTTTCCTTTTTCGAAAGTTGAATTGAATTTAGGGGTTGTGGATCTTGAATTTATTGGCACCAAATATTTTTATTTAATTCAAAACTAGTTTATACCCCGGAAGCGTTCCGGGTTGAAAAATCTAAGTAAAGTGAATAAAATTAGAAGTATCTAAACTATAAAAATGGCATCGGCCAATATATTATTATTATTATTATTATTTTAAACAAATCTTTGTCATAAGTGATCATATTCTAATATAAAAAAAAAGGTAATTGGGTCGGGTATCACCCAATCCCAGGCCCGACCCAAACCCACAATTTTTTTTAAAACTAATTTCACACTTGACACAATACCTGTCAGGTTACAAAAAATAGTCATTTTTTTCTCCGATTTTTATATAACGCTATGGTACTCGTTGGAAAGATAATAAAACGCTCGTTAATTTGGTGTAATTTTTTTCTTTAAAAAATCTCGTATATAAAAGATATTAACATTTAAAAGTTATGAGAGGAAACATGAGAGAGAAAATAATAAAGTTTTAATATTTACATTTAGTAGATTAAATATTTAATAAATTATGTTAAATCATAATTAAACCATATTTATTCCTTTTTTTAATTGGTCTAGAGTTGCCACATCACATCCCATATGGCATCTCTCAAAAGAGAGATTGCATAATATTATGACATGTCATTAAAAATGCTTTGGTTTATTATATATATAGATATAGATATAGATATAGATATAGATATAGATATAGATATTGAGTATTACACTTTTCTTGAGAATTGAGCTTTAGTGTTTTACAGTATATTTTTCTCTTTCTTCTCTTCTATCTTATATTCTTTTCTTCTCTACAATGTCCGTCAAGTTTCTGTCAATTTTCTCAATCTCCGACAAGGCAATTTTATTTTTCATTTTCTTCTCCGTCCCTTCCACCGGGCCTCGTGAACGCCATCGCCGGAAGAAAACTTACAGTTACATCACCGAAAGCAAACCTGACGGGCCCTTCGGAGGCTCTAGGCCCGGCGCGATCGCCCACCCTGCCCTTGCCTCGGGCCGGCCCTGTTAGCAAGCCACAAAGACACTGCCCCCTTAATATACCTACAACGTTAACTTTAGACGCTATAAGAACGTTTTCCATTCGTCCCCATGATCAGGATATAGAATATTTACACAATCTATTGACTTAGAAAACATTAAAAATTAACTTTCCTTTAAACATTGCATTTAACAATTCCATGTCAGGTTTGCAATTTAGTGAAACGATAACTTTAGACGCTCATCCGATAACTTCCCTGACCATCACATGGCTAAAAGCCCAAAAGTTGTTTCTTTCTCAAAAAGCATCCGTTTCATCAAAACATACTTTACTTTCAATTTTATTTATTTATTATTTTTTTTTTTTTTTGGTCGAGTATGCACGACACCTCACAGTGTCACACCAGTGTAACTAATGGTCTAGAAAGTCACATGTGGAAAAATGTGGCTGAAGTTCGTCATTTGATGTATTCATATTTATTGTGCTCGTAGTAAGAAAGGGTCATTGTTACGGTTTTTGTGTAACAAAATTCAAAGATCTGATAAACAAATAAAGAAAAAAAAAATAGTAGGGTGAGTAGTTAGAATTTTGGCTTAGATCATATGTAGTGGAGCGCGATTCGAAGCTTTTTTTCGAACTTAGCACCCCATAACGCCCCCAACACCATTATAGGGGGCGCATGAAGCAAAAATGGGTCAAGGCGTTTTAATCATAGCGTCGAACATCACAAAACCCACCCAATCATCTTTCTACACCTCACTCTCTCTCACCTACTTTCTCATATTCTTATTTTTTTTATTATTTTTTATTTAAAAAATAGAAACAAAATAACGCTCCCCACTACACCCCTATTTTGAATTAAACCCTCATGCTGACTCAGCTGCCACGGGGACTAATCACTGAGGGGGGTCTTAAGTTTTTCCCGCCCCACTACACATGGTCTTAAAACAAAATATTATATTATCATATACAAAATGGTGATGTCACAGGTGGTAATCATTAATATAAGAGTAAATTACCAAAACCGTTCATATGGTTTGGTCCAATTTGCCATTCTAGCCAAATCTTTTAAAAATTGCTTGAACACTCCCTGACTTTTAAGAAAATAGGCCAAAACAGTCCAACGACTTAACTCAGTTAAGTTTTTGACGTTAAGTCAGGGACATTTTCGTCAACTCATGTATAAATTTATAACCAGACTTCACTGACTCTCCTTTCTCCTTTATAACTTGATTCCCTCCATTTTTTCCCTCCATCTCCACACCTCTGCTCTGCTTTCCCTACAAACCCATCCAGATCCACAGCTTGACACACACAAATGGAAATTCACGATCGTAAGAAGAGGAAGATGACATAATGGGTTGTACGAACTAGGGAAGAGGAAGTCAATCTTGAAGAACACTACGGTAAGGCAATCGATCCACATATTACATTGAAACCCAATGTTTATTATACCCGCAATGATCATAATATGCAAGCAGAAAATTTGGTTAACAAACAACAATGCTGGTCACTCTACAAAAAAGTTTTCAATTAAAATTCATCATGGCGAGGAGTTTACTGATCCAACAGAAGTAAATCTGATGTACGTTAACGGGAAGGTTAACTACATCGATGAGGTGAACTCTGATTATTTCTCTATAATCACCTTGTATGACATGCTGGTGGAACTTGGTTATTATCAGGATGACGGCTTTAGGTTTTACTATAGGCTGCCATGGGAAGGCTTGGGACTGGGTTTAAGACAACTGTTAAATGACAGTAATGTGCGTGTGTTGAACAAGATAGCTGAAACTGAGAAATCAATTGATATATATGTTGAGCATATTGATCCTGAATATGAGGCATTAAAAAGGAGACTTGTCTTTCATCAGCTTTGGCATGAGCAGGTTTGGCAGCAGGTTGAGGATGATCCTTTTGAGCAGGTTGAGAATGATCCTTTTGAGCAGGTTAAGAAGGAGGTTGAGCATGATGGCCCGATTCCAGATATTGATCCAGATGTGTTGATGCAAGCATTTGATTATCGCAACACAGAGATATATTATGATGAGTGGTACCATGATCCATATGAAGCGGGGTATGATCCATTATATTCACCCTATTGTTTAGATGATGATTTTCATTGGAAGTAGGTAATGACATATATTCACCCACTGGTTTTAAAACAACTGTTAAATGACAGTAATGTGCGCGTGCCGAACAAGATTGCTGAAACTGAGAAATCAATTGATATATATGTTGAGCATATTGATCCTGACTATGATGCATTAAAAAACAGACTTGTCTTTCATCAGCTTTGGCAGCAGGTTGAGGATGATCCTTTTGAGCAGGTTGAGAATGATCCTTTTGAGCAGGTTAAGAAGAAGGTTGAGTATGATGGCCCAATTCCAGATATTGATCCAGATGTGTTGAAGCAAGCATTTGATTATCGCAGCACAGAGACAGATTATGATGAGTGGTACCATGATCCGTATGAAGCGGAGTATGATCCATTATATTCACCCTGTTGTTCAGATGATGATTGTCATTGGAAGTAGGTAGGTGTGTTAGTAGGTTAAGATCATAGTACTTCAGACTTTTAGTATGATAAACAATGGTAAGATGATGTGGTATGTAAACTGATGGCTTGAACTTCATGCTTTTTGTATGTAAAATGTGGTTTGGTTATACATATGGGTAAAATGTGGTTTGGCTATATTAGTGCAGCTGTTGACCCATTTAGTATAGTGCATATCAGTTGTTGACCCATTTAGTTTAGTGCATATCAACTGTTGAGCCATTTTGTTTAGTGCATATATGTCCAGTTGACCCATTTAGTGCATATGCTGATGACCCATGACCCATTTGTATTGATATGCAGTTTTGAACTTGCATAATTGTACAATTTGACTTAATCATATATAACTGCATATATGTGCAGTTGACCCATTTAGTGCATATATATATATATATATATATATATATATATATAGTATGAGTATCTATGGAAAACCTTAGTTAGAGGGTAAACCTTAGAAACCCTATATGTGGCTACAATCAAGCCACATCACCACAACAAAAAACCAATTTAATAATAATACAAGGATAGTGTGGTAATTTAACATTTGACATCTTTTACAACCCCTAGAAACTCTCTCATCCAAGTACAAGAAGGCCACTTCACATGCACACCCCCTATGTTTGTACCTGGCTAACTTTCTCACCAACCCACCCACCTACACCATTCCCCCATGAAAATCTAAGTTAAATCTTCACATCTCAATCTTTTTTTCTCACTTTTGTTCCCCATGGAGTTTAATCGAGGTTCCACCTTCAAGCTTGTTCCCGCCATTTTAATAATAATAAAATGGAGTATTTTAAGAATAATGGCCGCACGGGGTCGATAATGAGTGTGGGAGCATGATTACCGTCGGTGGTGGAGATGAGGCTTATTCGTGACGAGCAGTAGAATGCGGTCCGTTCAATCTGTTCCATACAAACTTTTCTGGTAAAATAATAATCCTCATATTATGGTATTTTTAGCTAGTAAAAAAATGTTATCATGTTTACTTTATTTCTTTATCCTAATTGCATGTAAATAATTGAAAAAAAAATATATATATTTTTCGTTCGTTATTTGAGTTACATTGAAAATGGTAAAAGTTTTTTCTTTTCTTTCTATTTTTTTTTTTTTTTTTGTGAAAGGTGAAAATGGTAAATGTTTACAACGCCCATTATTGATCTTTGGATATTTTATTTAGAATAAACACATTAAGAGTTATATTGTTTCTATTCATAAAAAATAACAAGTTACCTACCTATATATAATTTTTTTGGGAAGAGATAACCGTACAAAGAACCTTAACATACAAATCTAATAGCATTCTCAGCTATTAGTTTAAGATGGTGATAAGATGGTAATTAACAACTCTAATCATATTTGGGTTAATCTAACCAAAGTAAATTAGGAAAAAAAAACGTTTAAATTTTTTCACTTATATGATTTATTAGATTTTTTGTTTCTCACACCCCAGTTAACAAACACCCAAATGATTCAGTAGATTTTTATTATGCGTTCAGGTCCCACATTTTTTTACCAACCCAGGTTGTTTGTTTTTATGTGTTTAGTTATGTTTTATTATGCGTTTAGGTCCCACATTTTTTTACCAACCCAGGCTGTTTGTTCAAATGTGAATGATTTAAGCACTAAATAGTTGTTAGATGATGAGTTGGTCACACCGGTTAATATCCCATCTATTGTTTTGCAGTTGATTACGAAGACCCCCACTGGTTAACATATGTTAACAAACGAAGTCGAAGGAAGCCGAGAAAAATATGTAGAAAAACTTTTTAACAACATTTTCTTTTTTGTACTCAATGTATAGAGTTACTAGATTTATTTTGTTATAGTGGTTAATAGTTTGTAATGATACTTTGTAATAACGTGTGTTAATAGTTTGTGTGCTTTATTTCTCAGTAAACTTTATGATTTGAATGTCTTGGGGTAGGTTTATCTCTTGTTCAATAGTTTGTAATGATAGTTTGTAATAACACGTGTTAGCAAATAACATGTGTTAACCTAATGTGTGTTAATAGTTGTATGCTATGTTTACTTATTTCTTTTTGTAAACTTATGAAGTGAAAACAGGAGTGGTAAGAAAGACAAAAAGGTTGACAAATGATACAGGTTTAACATATGTTACCACACCACTCATACTAACAAATGTTAGATCTTCTCATGGGTACATGGGGGCAACATGTTTAACTTTATCAGCCCTTTATGACCAACTAACACATGTTACCCTCGTATGCAACATTAACACATTATTTGTACTTGCCCATTATAATAATATTTTCTTAAACAAAAAGTATGAGAGAGGGTGTGACATAACCAATTATAATAATATTTTCTTAAACAAAAAGTAGGAGAGATGGGAGAGATGGTGTGGCATGACCCATTATAATAATATTTTCTTTATCAAATTAGATAACACATGTTAGCCCTTTATGACCAACTAACACATGTTAACCTTCCATGCAGTTCAATAGTTTGTAATGATACTTTGTAATAACGTGTGTTAATAGTTTATGTGCTTTATTTTCTTAGTAAACTTAAGAAGTGAAAACTACAGGGGTATATGGGGGCAACAGGTTTAACATATGTTACCACACCACACATACTAACAAATGTTAGATCTTCTCATGGGTATATGGGGGCAACAGGTTTAACTTTTATCAGATTAGATTAACACATGTTAGCCCTTTATGACCAACTAACACATGTTAACCTTCCATGCAGTTCAATAGTTTGTAATGATACTTTGTAATAATGTGTGTTAATAGTTTGTGTTCTTTATTTTCTTAGTAAACTTAAGAAGTGAAAACTATAGGGGTATATGGGGGCAACATGTTTAACATATGTTACCACACCACACATACTAACAAATGTTAGATCTTCTCCTGGGTATATGGGGGCAACAAGTTTAACCTTTATCAGATTAGATTAACACATGTTAGCCCTTTATGACCAACTAACACATGTTACCCTCGTATGGAACATTAACACATTATTTGTACTTGCCCCATTATAATAATATTTCTTAAACAAAAAGTAGGAGAGAGAGTGTGACATGACTCATTATAATAATATTTTTTTAAACAAAAAGTAGGAGAGAGGAGAGAGATAATAATATTTTCTTAAAAAAAGTAGAAGAGAGGAGAGAGAATGGTGATGTTGACTTTGAAAAAGTAGGAGAGAGGGTGTGACATGACCCTAAAGCAACTTTACCAAAATACCCTTGTATGTACTTTTGAGCATTAAAATAATATTATAAGTCACATCAAGTACACACAAAGAATCTCATCCATAGATCTAATGAGATGGATGGCCAAGATTGGGTTTCCAAGGTTTACCATATAAGGAGGGTTTCCACAATATCCCTTCCCTATATATATATATATATATATATATATATATATATATATATATATATAGGGTGTGGATAATATGGAAACCCTATCTTTTGGAAAAACCTTGCAAACTCTATTATGACCATTGATCAAGTTTGATCAATGGTTCATAATTAATTTGTATATAATATTCAAAAGCAAGTGGGCCATTATAATAAAAAATAGGAATAAGGGCATTAAGTTAATCTTGCTTTATGGCACTTTTTTCTGAATCCTAGGTTTAAAAAGGTTGATTTGACACTTGTCAAGTCACCTCTCTCCTACTTTATGGCACATTTTCCAGCACAAAAAATTAACGTACGTTAGTGTTGTGATACAAATTTCTGACCTCATGTGAGACATCAATAACATGTGTTAACATACATATACTAAAAGAACATAATAAAAGAACATATAAAATGTGTATTTATGTAATAATTGATAAAAAAAAATTATGACCTTGTGTGAGACATTGCTAACATGTGTTACCAGCCATATACTAAAAGAACATATTAAAAGAACACATAAAATGTGTATTTATTTAAGAAATGATAAAAACGATCATAACAATCAACACTAAAAACATATCAAAAACCGTTTAATACAAACATAATTATTTGTGAATTTTCAAAAAAAAACTATTATAACAACATAGAAAAAATCTAACTATGCTTCGTTCTTGATCCTCATCATCATCTTTAACATCTATTCACCTACAAAAAAAAGTAAACACGTGTTAGCTGGGCTCTACAAAACACATAATGGAACATCAATGACATGTGTTAGTGTATTCTAAAACATATGTTTTACTGAAATAACGTATGTCATACAAACCGTAACACATGTTAGTTGAGTATATACTAACATGTGTTAACATCACTAACATGTGAAAGGGCGTATACTTACATATGTTTTCTGAAATAATGTATGTCATATGAACCCTAACACCTGTTAGTTAGGCATATATTATCATGTGTTAGCATCATTAACATGTGTATAAACAACACCAAATCTGTAGCGCAAAGTGTATCATACTCAATTTTACAAGTATGTTAATACAACTACTCAAATACGATTAATAGGGTTTGAAATCCAACAATAATAAATTTAAAAACTCAAATCAGAACCGATCCAAATCCATATACCAAAAAATTATCCTCATATTCATGAAAATATATAATATAATAAAAGACATCAGTAGCATGTGTTAGCATATTCTAAAACATATGTTTTACTGAAAATAACGTATGTCATATGGACCCTAACACCTGTTACTTGGGCATATACTAGCATGTGTTAGCATCACTAACGTGTGTGAGCATACAATACTCGGACCGTAAAAAATAGACGTGCACCATTAGTTTCACTTGCCAAAAAAATATTAAAGAGAATACAAAAATATACCAATTTCTCCATCATCCATTAGTTCCTTTCGCTTGCGTTCTCCATTATTTGCTTCTTGAATAAAAAACATGAAACACATAATGGGATATCAAAAAAATGTGTTAGCATACACTAGCATAAAAGACTACACACTTATTCATCAATCACATGATCTATCAACTTCATGTCCCCAATCCAATAACAATCTAACATAAACAAAATAATAATAATAAAAAAAAAATCAAAAATGTTAACATAAGTTTTTTTTTTTCATTCAAGCATTTGATCAAACACTTGGTATGCAACCAAAACCTATCCCCAAAAAATCAAACACTTGTTACCACCATAACCATAATATAAATTTCAACAGTAAAAAAGTCAAAGCCTAAATATAAATTAACATAGATAATCCGTTTCATTAAAATAATAACTAAATCTAGACATAAGGACATCCCAAAAATAATTTTATAAGACTTAATTTATACAGATTACAATCTTACCTATTGATGCATAATAATAACAACAATAATAATAACACAGAGGCTTTAATTACTTTTGGAAGAAACTTCGATGCTTATCTTTTATTATTGTTATTGTTATTAAATAGAAAATCTTATCTTTCCTAAACATATTAATTACCTCGATGCTTTAATTTTTTTTGGAAGAAACTTCGATGCTTTAATATCAAAAAGACTAATAATATCACCTCTGTTAGCAAAGCAATGCATAGTAACAATAATAATAACACAGACGCACAGAGCAGATCATGTGCTTCCTGGGCTTCTAGATACCGTTCCGGTGCTTCTTCTTATTCAGATGAACAAAATGAGAGGTGACCGGAGGTGGTGAACAGAGGCGGCGATGGTGGGACGTGGTGACCGGAGGTGGCAATGGTGGTTGTGGAAGGTGGTGGTGGTGGTTCTAGAGAGAGACAGAGAGAGGGCAGGGTATAGAGAGAGAGTGCAGAGAAAAAATTAGGCATTTGAATTTGAAAATAAAATGAGGAGAGAGGGGGGAAACAATATATATAGGGAAAGAGAGAAAGGGGGTAGTGGAAATGTCTTTTGTGCCCTTTTGAATATTATAGATTATTATAATATGATGGGTGATGTGGCACAACATGAACCAAGGGTTAGGTTTCTTGGGGTTTTTCCATTTAGAGGGGTTTTCTCCCTATACTTCCACTATATATATATATGCATATGCTGATGACCCATGACCCATTTGAACTTGCTGATGACCCATGACAAATGTGCAGTTGACTTGATCCACCCAAATGGGTCATACGGAGGCTGCATATACACACAAAATATGCAACAATTGACTTACAAATGGGTCATCAATTGACTTGCATATATGGGCTGGGCCTGCACAAATGGTAGATAGCATACAACATGGTAAATATGCACAAATCTAATGCCAACATAACACAACATACAAAAGTGCATATACACACAACATATCCATAACATTTAAAAGTCAACATATTCGAATACAAAAGATTCTAACAAAAGAGTACTTAAAGGTCACATTGTCATTCGATAACTACATAAACTACAATAAACCATTAACATAACCTACTAACTAGAAGTTCCACTGTCTTTCTTACTCTTCTTGTTGCAAGTTCTCTTGCTCTCCTTCCACTGACCATACCATAACCTAACATCCCTCATTAGCTGACATTTGTGGTCCATGTTTAAGGATTTCACTATCCATGCACCTTCATATTTGTCCCTTTCAATGTTCAAAACCCAGTCACATCTACCCATTTGAGGACTGATACACTTACACACCACACGAAAAGTGACATTGTCATGCCAGTCAATCACTAATTGCCTCCTGTCAAACACGGCATGGTTTTAACAAGTGTCTTGAAATCATCTTTATATCTAAAGGGTTGACCAAGATAGAAAGGTGGATCTCCAATTTGATCATCATCAGTCAAACTATAACACCCCAACCGATGGCGGAAACATCGAGGTGTCACATAGTGACAATTGTTCAATAGCTCATGGTACTAAAGTGTAAATTTGAATACATTGATTTGAATAATTTTACATTGAAAGGAAATTACAGTATACAATAGTTCTAAAGCGTCAAATCTAACTAAAATACAATAAAGTCAAAGCTTAAATATAAATCCAAAAGCTAAAAAGAAGCGTCGCAAAATAACCTGAAACATGTACGAAAATAGTATATGTCAATACAAAAATGTATTGGTGAGCATACCCTGATTTGAATACATATAGTAAGAAAAGTGTTTAGCAATTCATGTGCGGTACCGTTTGCAATTATGTAATAAGTAGTATCAGTCAAAACCAAGCCTATGAATAATGACTAACACATGACTAACAATTTGAATAATGAATTAACAAGACAATGACCAAGATTCTCTCAACAGAGTCTCAATGGGGTATACCATAGTACTATTCATTGAAATATTAGGCCGCCCAGCGGTTAATGATTTTGACAAGCATAAATACACACCAAATCACATAAGGCAAACACACATGAGAATTGCATTAAGTATAAGAATAACATTTGATAATAGTGTACATGAGTAGCCCCAAAATAGTAAACATGAAAAAGGGGAAAGATATACTCACATGTAAGCGAAAAGCAAACGCAAGCATATAGCAACCATGTAGCAAAGTCTGAAGATGTATATGTGCATCGCGCTACCCATGCCCTAAAGTATACATTATCACTTTAAGATGCATGTTGGTTACGTATCCTATTCACTCAACTAAACTTATCATGATTTACTAGTTATGTTTCCAAATGTTTTAACTCAACGACTGTTGAAATATAGTGTAAAACTTCTTGAAAATATATATTTATATGGAATATGTATATATATATATATACACGATTGTATGGTAAAATGTCATAACACAAACTTGTACTCTTGTATGTGAATCATGTTTGGGGTTTATTTATTTATTTAACAACTAATAATATTTATTTTAACCCGAGTCATAACTCGCATAAAAGACATCAAGGTTTCTTCGTTTTCTTTAACTTTTAAAATCATGGTTTACATATAAAAGTTTATAGAAAATGAAGAACTTATTTTTATAAATTTGCCTTGCATGAATAAATAAAACAATTAATCCATATGCCAAGACTTTTGTAGTTTGTCTAAAATCATGTATAATGTTTATTTATATACCAAAAAGATGGATAAGTGTAGTGAACCAATATTTAGTTCCTGTGAAAAATTAACATCGTGTGTATGTATATATATTTTGACATCAAAAGTAATTATTATTGTGTGTACATATACGTTTGAAAAAATCATGGATGAAAGATTAGCCTTTATGTATTGTTATAACAAAACATTTACTATATAAATGTGTTGGGTGACAAAGATTCGTTGTAGAAAAATGTATATAAAATATAAACAAAAGTATAAATGAAAACCATACCAAAAACTAGTAGGAAACAAAGGTTTAACACTTGATACTTGAGGGCTTTGAGCTTGAACTTGTGAACATAAAACTTGAACTAGAAATGGTGAGAGAGACAGGTTCGGTTAAATCGTGATTGTATATAGATAGGCGATGAGGTGCAAGGGTTAAAAAAAATGAAGGTTTGTAGTGTTTGTGTGGAAACTTGCAAGACTTGAAAAAAAAAAGTTGTCTTCTATTACTATAATGAATGACATTTATAAACAAAATTAAAGGAAATGAATAACATTAACACTCCTAATTGGAAGTTACTAAGAAAAATAATAATATGATGGTTCCATTCAAATTCCTAATAAAACAACAATCAATTAATTTAGAATTTTCAATTTGTCCCTTTTGTTTAAAGATAGCTAACATTTTAGGCCAGGCGATTTATTTTGACTTAAAAATAATAACCCAAAGTTATAATGAAATTAGTTTCATTTAGTGAATAGAAAGAATTAAAAAAATATGTTTGCTAAATATCGATCGTTTATAGATTGTTCATTCCATATTATACAATCAAAATATATACATTATATATATATATATATATATGAAAACGAGTCTGCGGATCAAACAAAAGAGTAAAAAAAAATAAATGAAGTGTGACGATTAAATAATGACTTTTGCTGTTAAATAAATAATTCGATTTATAAGGTCTCAAAGTGCAAAATAAAAAAAATTTAAGGACTAAAATTGTATATATAAAATAAAATTGAGGGTGACGGATGTCACACAAACTCTCAGAGTCATCAACATCAGAACTGGAACTGGAAGGTTTATCAGTCATCATAAGAACCGGATGTTTGCACCTGCAACATTATCAGTGCATAAGATTTTCATCATTATTAGGGCATACAATGCAGTCAGTAATCGTGCAAATGTAAATAATCAACAATGCAACTGTAAATCAGTATTTTCATCATTATATCATCTTTACATTTAAAGGGTTGACCAAGATAAAAATATGGATCTCCAATTTGATCATCATCAGTCAATAATCAACAATGCAACTGTAAATCAGTACATACATATGTAAACTCTAAATCATTACATACATACATAACTAAACCCTAAATAATTACATTAACTAAAGCAATACATACATGCATACCTAAACCGTAAATCAGAAGAAGAAGAAGAAGAAGAAGAAGAAGAAGATCAACTGCAGAAGACGACCTGCAGAAACAAGCTGTTGCGGAGGGGAACGAGATGTTGGGTCTTCAATTGGGTCTTGAATTGGAAGGATTTGATTTGATATTTAGGGTTTATAGTGAATTGGTGGAAAATTGGATTGAATGAGGGTTATAAAGGAGAAAGGGACGTCTAGTTATAATTTTATACATGAGTTGACGAAAATGCCCCCGACTTAACGTCAAAAACTTAACCGGGTTAAGTCGTTGGACTGTTGCGGCTTATTTTCTCAAAAGTCTGGGACTGTTCAAGCAATTTTTAAAAGATTGGGCTGGAGTAGCAAATTGAGCCAAACCACAGGGACGGTTTTGGTAATTTACCCTTAAAATAACGTGGATGTTATATAAATGAAAAAAAAAATATATATATGAAAAAATATACAATTGTATACTCTATACATTTCATATTAAATTTGGCCCCAAAACAATAATAGGTAAAGATGTTTTTTACAAGCCTTAAATAACGTGCTATTTAGAGCATTCACATCAGGTCTCTCAAAATTATGTAAGAGAAAACCCCATATTTTAGGATGTGGTTATGTGTGATTGTGAGTGGAGGATATCGGGAATTTATTGTTCATCAGTATATTTGATGGAGCATCGTTCCCTTGCATTTATGTTTTAATATATTTTGAAAGTGGTTGTGAGTGGATGAGGTAGAAAATGTAGTGATAAAGGTATATAAAGTATTATTTAATTGAAAAAAAAAAGAGAAAAAATATGATATTTTTTAGTGTAATATGTGGTTATGAGCGAACGAGGATAGGAAAACTGATGCAACATAACAATCATTTGCCCAAAGGACCCCACAAACTAATATATGATTATATTTATATTGAAGTCGGCCCCAAACCAATAGATAGAGATGTTTTATTTTACAATCCTTAAAAACATGTTAATTTAACTTCAAATAGTTAATGCAACATAACAATCATTTGACCAAGGGACAACAAATGTATTAAGAATCTATACTGTTTTGTAAGTGTTACTCCATAGGTATCAATAATACATCTTTCTTTTATATTGCATGGTGTAGTCATGCTCTTAAAAAGGACATGGACTGAGATGTAGCATCCACCTCATTGTTGAAGGCATAGAACAACAAGGGGCAAAATCGACAAGGTGGTCGTGGCATGGACCGTGGGTCCGGGGTGGCTGCCAAGTCATGATTTTTGTTTCTTTTAATAAACAAATAAGGTAAATAAAAAACCATTTATTAATAAAACCATAACATTACATAAAATTAAAAATCACTAAAAAAATAATTAAAATACATAAATAAAAAAACATTACACTAATGTTATATTTTCCCTTATTTGTTATTTCACTTGTTCATACATTTGTCGACCTTGAAGTGGGAAAAAGGAGATTTGTGAAAAAATGATAGACATGGGTTGGATTTATATATATATTGTATAATTAATATTTCAACCAATCGAGAGTCGCCACGTCACCGAGCTCAGTAGCCCCACGCCGGGGGAAAATCCCACGAGGGTTTCTCCACGCTAGTCTCCACGTTGGACCAAGGATGGTGTGGGTGGCGTAAAGGGACTTCACGCCCCCCTCGTCGTCCCTACACCGCGCAGTCTTATATATGAGCGTGGAATAGCTATATTAAAAACCCTAATGTGTCTAAAAAGTATAGAAAGTTACTAGGAGGGACGAGTGTTATGTCTCTCAATGGTTGGGATAAATGCATAAAAAAATTGGTCGCGAATGACACATATATCAGACACGTATTGTTGTAAATCCTGATAAATTTGACGCGATGTTGGAATAATCCTGACTCACTATTGAAATAATCGTGATAATCTGTTGTATGCACTTAGTTCAAAACACTTTAACAATGCTATTGTTATAAATGATTTCACGATATTTTTTTAGAAAAGAATATGCAAGTATCCTTCATCCATTACAAAAGTGTGCCAACCCCATTATGATGACGCATGCAACTTATGTTAATAAGTTAATCTTGTATAGGTTTGTAAAAAAGGAGCAAACCTAAAGGGTGTTTTTGAGAAAGTTTTACATCCTAATTGAAGTCAAAGAGGTTTCTTATTAGATTATTATTGTTATTTAGATAATGATATAGTTTCTTTGTTCTTCAAGGCTAGTTCCTTGATCACCAAGGATTGTAGGCTTATAAATAGATGGATGATTTTGTAAGTCAAGTAATTCAATTCAAATAATAAGAACACGTTTGGCTCAATTGTTTTGTGTCTCTAATATCAATTTCCAACAATTGGTATCAGAGCGTCCGGTATTAATTGTGTACGTTCGTAACAAGGAGGTCTTCGAGTCCGGCTGTCCTTAAAGATAAAACGAGACCTTATCTTGGCCAGCGACGGGTTCCATTAAAGACAAAAAAAACTGAGCTGCAAAGAGCAATCCATCAAGGAAGAATGGGTGATAATGCTAATCGGCCGACAGTTACAACGAAGGATCACAACTCTACATCTCTCCACGTTCCACTATTGACTCCTACAAACTACACGGTGTGGGCGATGAAGATGAAGGTCATCTTGAATGTCAATAGCGTGTGGGAGATGATCAAACCAAGGACCACGGTAGACACAAAGAAAAACAATATTGTTATCGTACTGTTGTTTCAAGCGATACCCGAAGACTTAGTACTTCAAATCGGAAACCTAAACTCGGCTAAGGAGATGTGAGACACAGTGAAAGTCCGACACCAAGGAGCCGAAAGAGTGAAGGAGGCGAGGCTTCAGACGCTTATGTCCGAATTTGAAAATCTTCGGATGAAGGATAACGCCAATGTTGACGACTATTCAAGTAAAATAGCAAGTATAGCGTCCAAATCAGCATCACTCGGAGAAAAGATTGAAGAGTCCAAGCTCGTAAAGAAGTTCTTAAACGGTTTACCCAAGAAATTCATTCATATGGCTGCTTCGCTTGAACAAGTTATCGACCTGAAATCAGTAACGTATGATGATGTAGTTGGTCGATTGAAGGCATATGAAGAACGAATTGGATCCAAAGACTCTTCTAACTCGTCTAACTCTAAGCAAGATCAACTCCTCTTGACATATGAGGAGTGGGAGACAAGGAAGAAACAAACAGGAGGGTTCGGACGCGGCAAAAGGGACCTCGGCAGAAGGCAACTCCAAAGGAAAAGGAAAGGGTCGGGGAAGAGGTTTTACTCCGAGAAAAGAAAAGGGTTCAAATCGTCCACAGAAGGATCGGTCTAAGCTTAAGTGCTTTAGATGCGACGAGCCGGGACATTTTTCGAGCGACTGTCCAACTCTAAACAAAACAGAAGAAAGCAATCTAGCCGTGGACGAAGGATCGGTCCTGTAACATGGCGAATTTTTCCCCAAATTTTTAGATTAGTGGAATCATCACCTTACCTAAATTATACAATCTTTGTACAAATATAATAACCCTTGAAAAAAAATTATATAATAATAATAATAATAATAATAATAATAATAATAATAATAAGAAAGTTGTGAAGTTGATTTAAATAAAGTATTAACACAAATACCCATCCATCTATTACCCACTTAACCCAATACACTTAACCCAAAATCCAACTAAACCTAAGCTCAAACCAGAGCTGGCCCAACAAGAGATTACCCAGCCTATCACCCTCTTTTCAGCCAAAAATAAAAAAAAATAAATATTGTTCAGACCGGGACTCGAACACGCGTCTGAGACTTAACCCACCACCATCAAACCACTGAGCCAACCTGTTCTTTGTAAATACATTCAGAAACAAAAGTATTTAGCATCTTCCCTGAGCATCACAGTCAAAATAAAAGTCAACAAACCCCATCTTCATTCAATCAACCTCAAATTAGGAAATCAAAATCACCATTTATGGTGATTACTCGGTCAACAGGCCTGTAACGCGATTATGTGGTGCCATTTGCGCGAGAATTACGAATCTAATTGCCATATTTTGAATCATTTTAATAGTTTCCTTAAACCCAAATTCAATCTTATAAATCAGATCGTTTCAACGCAATTAAACCCACACAAACACACACACATGTCCGATTTGAATAACCCCCAACTCAAATTCCTCATTCAAGTTTGGCAAAATATTATTCACATTTTAAAGCTATCTGCTTTAACAATAATCCAACTAAACCCACTTAACCCATCCATCCATCTATTACCCACTTAACCCAATACACTTAACCCAAAATCCAACTAAACCTAAGCCCAAACCAGAGCTGGCCCAACAAGAGATTACCCAGCCCATCACCCTCTTTTCAGCCAAAAATAAAAAAAATAAATATTGTTCAGACCGGGACTCGAACCCGCGTCTGAGACTTAACCCACCACCATCAAACCACTGAGCCAACCTGTTCTTCGTAAATACATTCAGAAACAAAAGTATTTAGCATCTTCCCTGAGCATCACAGTCAAAATAAAAGTCAACAAACCCCATCTTCATTCAATCAACCTCAAATTAGGAAATCAAAATCACCATTTATGGTGATTACTCGGTCAACAGGCCTGTAACGCGATTATGTGGTGCCATTTGCGCGAGAATTACGAATCTAATTGCCATATTTTGAATCATTTTAATAGTTTCCTTAAACCCAAATTCAATCTTATAAATCAGATCGTTTCAACGCAATTAAACCCACACAAACACACACACATGTCCGATTTGAATAACCCCCAACTCAAATTCCTCATTCAAGCTTCGCGTGACCTGCTTTTGGTTTGATTGTATTCATTTATTTGTGGTACGGTTGCACCCGCTTCGGACATCTGTAGGTAACAATTAATTTCCTTTTCTCGGTCGATTTAGAGTACTAAACGAATGCCCTGTTGTGATTTTCTGTATCGAGATCGTATGATAGGTCAATTGGACGATCTTGAAATTCTAGGGTTCTTTGGATTTGGGGCAAAATATTATTCACATTTTAAAGCTATCTGCTTTAACAATAATCCAACAAAATTGATTTGGTCTAGTGGTGGAGGCTATTGTCTTTCACAGTGTTGGTGCAGGGTTCGATCCCCATTCATGCCATTTTTTTTTCTTTTCTCTAAAAACCATATTTTTGACATATAATTATGTATTTTTCCTTATAAACTTTTATAATATGTTTAAAATACCAAACCAAAATTTCAAATTCTATAAAACTTATTTTATGTTATTCAAATGGTAAAGTTTATTATCCAATTTTTAGTTTTACAAAAATCATTTATTTACTATATATTATAAATATTACAAGTTTATTCCTTTATAATTTTAAAATTCTATAAAAATATCAAAACGACTTTACAAAATTCCACAAAAATTATTCTAAACTTATAAATCAATAAACATTTCTGAAATAATTTTTAATTCAGAAAAATCATTTATTTAATATTTTTAATCGATTTTTGTTATTTTAATCAAAGAATAAATCATAATAAATTCATTTTTCATCATTTTGGCATCAAAATTTCACATAAATTATTATTAATCATTTAGATCAGAAATATAAAATTTTGATTCGAAATTTATAATTTTTAATATATTTAAATATTAAGGCTATATTTTGTCAAATAAGTATTTATATATAAATATTCATTAATTAAGAAAATAATTTTATAAAAATTATTTTCACATTTATTACATTATAATTCAACTACTTTTAGACAATATTGGTCAGAAAACATTTTCATTAATTATTTCTTTATTTATTTAAATTATTCAAATTTAATCATAAATCAATTATTAATCCCCAGATTAGGAACCCTAGCACATTTTAGACTAGAAAACTTAGACTTATTAAGTTTTCCCCAACACTTATTTATTACCTTGAAATAGGGTGATATTTGGATACACACAAGCCACATTTACTTATATAACAATGGTCTCCATTCTAACACTAAGGTGAGTTTACATAGCTCCTTTTTCTGTTTTACATTTTGGGGTGAAACATGTTTAAACATTTTATACACTATCATTTACGCATTCTTACATTGTTGAAACTTGTGATTCAATTACACTATCATTTACTCATTCTATCATTTGACTGTAACAAAAAGACACAGTACAATCATTAACATTGATCAAGCCGCCTGTTTAGATTATAGCGCTATAGGTCTGACAAACCCATCCCCCCGCATAAATTCAGGGATGATCGATAACAGTTACACTTTTACTAACTTGCGAGTTAGGTCTCAGTCGACACAAGGTTTGATTGTACAAAAGACGCATTGTTACATGTCGGACTCATATTCTATCATTACTCATTATTATACTTCAACAATGATTGCCATACAACATATTGTTTTCAACTATATGCAAAACCTATGTATTCTCACCAACTATTTATAGTTGACCCCCCCATCTTTCCAACTAAACATGTTTCAGGTTTTATTTGCTATTGGAGGTTGTACAAGTCTTGGAACACATAGGAGCTTTGGACCTAGTTTATATTAATTAATTTTTGTAATCTCTTCTTGTAAGATAAATTGTAAATTGTTAAACATTATTCAACTTTCATTTAGTACCATGAGCTATTGAACAATCATCACTACGTGACATCCGATGTTTCCGCCATCGGTTGGGGTGTTACAGATTGGTATCAGAGCCATGGTTACAGGGAATTAGGTTATTAGAAAAATAATCTAGTCTATAACCTTAGGACTTTAACCAGTACTTGCTTCAATTACTCGCAGCTCTACCTTATCCTTATCTCTATCCCTATCCTCATCCTTATTCTTAGCCTAACTTGGCCTTGCTTACTCTCTTTCACTTACTTGCTACAATCCTAACGTATTTCTAGATTATTAGAGTAAATTCCTTGGACTTAGATCTGATCTGTTTTGATAAGCCAACATCTTTGTTTATTCATGGTTAGATATTTACAATCTTTGTGTTTTATTTTCATTTATACCCCCTCATTCCCGTATAAATTATAAGTTTTGAACCCCAAAATTTTTGCAATTCAAATCTATTTTTTGTTCTTATATAATTCCCCTATTAGCCTAAATTTCATGAATCATCTGTGAATTTAACCACCACACTTCATTTTACAAACTTATAATATTACCCGTACGTTTAATTATTTTCAACACTTTACCCAAATCATATTATTGCCTTTTTAAACATGTTACGTATTTTTAAATTGTAACCTCATAATCTGAGTATACCCTAGCACAAAACTAAAAAATTTCTAAATTTTGTTGGATTTTCATTACCCAGAAATTTTACAAAATACATATTTTTGTCAAAGGATGTCCTCAAATTTAATTTCTAAATTCAAATGTTTATTCATTAGCATAACAAAGGATTTTCGATATAATGTCACTTTGATCTGTAAAACCTAATGTCGTGTTTAAAATCTTCGATTAACCGAAATATTCTGATCTAAAGCGACTTAGTTTGTACTATTTAACAACTTTCGTTTTATATACAAAACCAGTTTTAAGAAGACAAACAATAAAATCTTTCCACCCTCACAAACAAAATTCAATCTCCAATTTCTCCATTGACACGTACTTATTTTCAAATTGTCTGAATTTTTTTTTTCCAATTTTGGCATTACCACAATTATGTTTTCTCACACACTTGATTTTAACCCCACGATTCATTCTCCTAAATAATCTCCATGCTATTTGTGTCTCTTTGAAAACCTTTGTTAACTATCTTCACATTCATCATCTTTCATAACCTCGATGATACCTTGAGTTCTTCACCATCCCCTCAAGAACTAAATTCATATTCTTTACCTTCTTGAACATGAACTAGTTACCCATGATAACCAAACTATTGAAACTTGATTGTGTCTTGCATCAAATTAATCCTTAGTTATACATGAGGATTCGATTATCCACCATATTTGAACATTTGATACTAGAAATCCTGGAATAAAAACTATTTGCTATAGACACACCTAGAGTCATTAACCTTGTCTAGGGCACCTATGTTACAACTCGCATGCTATACTTGATACTTGATTGCTTACATGTACATATTATCAATTTGCAATTTATGTGTAACAATTGGTACACTTAATCAAACAACTGATAGAGAATGAAGTACTTGCTCAACAGTTAGTAGAGTACCAAATAACCTACTCAACGATTGGTAGAGGTCATCATGCCTGCTCAACAGTCGGTAGAGGCCCTACAACCTGCTCAACGACTGGTAGAGGCTATCGCGCCTGCTCAACAATCGGTAGAGGTTCTTACTCACTGACTGGTAGAAGTCTTTCTCCTGCTCAACAGTTGGACTCATTTTTGGATACATTGCATTCTTTACATTGTGTTTAGAGTCATAGAAGGACACAAAACCCTAATGTAAGGTAAATTGGTGATTGCGGTCCGGAACGTAATCATGAATTTACAGGTACGTTAAAGTGGTGTGAAATTCTAATAAGGTGTTAGTAGTTCAATTAGTTTTTCTATAGTCAATCAACTCACGCATTTCTTTCAAAATTCCTAAAATTTAAGTTTAGTGTTTTACTAGATTCTTAATCTCCTTGCTATTTCAGACGAACCTAATCCAACCCTTAAAACTCACACATATCAAACCTCTTATCCAAATTATTCGAAACAGTTTATTCTATTATCTACAAATTCATGTCGTGCCTTAACCCAAATTTTCCAAACCACAGTTGCCCAAATTTCTAATCAACCACCCTCAACCCATGTTTTTAATAACTTCGGGACGAAATTTCCAAAAGTAGGGGAGACTGTAACATGGCGAATTTTTCCCCAAATTTTTAGATTAGTGGAATCATCACCTTACCTAAATTATACAATCTTTGTACAAATATAATAACCCTTGACAAAAAAAAATTATATAATAATAATAATAATAATAAGAAAGTTGTGAAGTTGATTTAAATAAAGTATTAACACAAATACCCATCCATCTATTACCCACTTAACCCAAAATCCAACTAAACCTAAGCCCAAACCAGAGCTGGCCCAACAAGAGATTACCCAGCCCATCACCCTCTTTTCAGCCAAAAATAAAAAAAATAAATATTGTTCAGACCGGGACTCGAACCCGCGTCTGAGACTTAACCCACCACCATCAAACCACTGAGCCAACCTGTTCTTTGTAAATACATTCAGAAACAAAAGTATTTAGCATCTTCCCTGAGCATCACAGTCAAAATAAAAGTCAACAAACCCCATCTTCATTCAATCAACCTCAAATTAGGAAATCAAAATCACCATTTATGGTGATTACTCGGTCAACAGGCCTGTAACGCGATTATGTGGTGCCATTTGCGCGAGAATTACGAATCTAATTGCCATATTTTGAATCATTTTAATAGTTTCCTTAAACCCAAATTCAATCTTATAAATCAGATCGTTTCAACGCAATTAAACCCACACAAACACACACACATGTCCGATTTGAATAACACCCAACTCAAATTCCTCATTCAAGCTTCGCGTGACCTGCTTTTGGTTTGATTGTATTCGTTTATTTGTGGTACGGTTGCACCCGCTTCGGACATCTGTAGGTAACAATTAATTTCCTTTTCTCGGTCGATTTAGAGTACTAAACGAATGCCCTGTTGTGATTTTCTGTATCGAGATCGTATGATAGGTCAATTGGACGATCTTGAAATTCTAGGGTTCTTTGGATTTGGGGCAAAATATTATTCACATTTTAAAGCTATCTGCTTTAACAATAATCCAACAAAATTGATTTGGTCTAGTGGTGGAGGCTATTGTCTTTCACAGTGTTGGTGCAGGGTTCGATCCCCATTCATGCCATTTTTTTTTCTTTTCTCTAAAAACCATATTTTTGACATATAATTATGTATTTTTCCTTATAAATTTTATAATATGTTTAAAATACCAAACCAAAATTTCAAATTCTATAAAATTTATTTTATGTTATTCAAATGGTAAAGTTTATTATCCAATTTTTATTTTTACAAAAATCATTTATTTACTATATATTATAAATATTACAAGTTTATTCCTTTATAATTTTAAAATTCTATAAAAATATCAAAACGACTTTACAAAATTCCACAAAAATTATTCTAAACTTATAAATCAATAAACATTTCTGAAATAATTTTTATTTCAGAAAATTCATTTATTTAATATTTTTAATTGATTTTTGTTATTTTAATCAAAGAATAAATCATAATAAATTCATTTTTCATCATTTTTGCATCAAAATTTCACATAAATTATTATTAATCATTTAGATCAGAAATATAAATTTTTGATTCGAAATTTATTATTTTTAATATTTTTAAATATTAAGGCTATATTTTGTCAAATAAGTATTTATATTTAAATATTCATTAATTAAGAAAATAATTTTACAAAAACTATTTTCACATTTATTACATTATAATTCAACTACTTTTAGACAATAATGGTCAGAAAACAATTTCATTAATTATTTCTTTATTTATTTAAATTATTCAAATTTAATCATAAATCAATTATTAATCCCCAGATTAGGAACCCTAGCACATTTTAGACTAGAAAACTTAGACTTATTAAGTTTTCCCCAACACTTATTTATTACCTTGAAATAGGGTGATATTTGGATACACACAAGCCACATTTACTTATATAACAAGGGTCTCCATTCTAACACTAAGGTGAGTTACATAGCTCCTTTTTCTGTTTTACATTTTGGGGTGAAACATGTTTAAACATTTTATACACTATCATTTACGCATTCTTACATTGTTGAAACTTGTGATTCAATTACACTATCATTTACCCATTCTATCATTTGACTTTAACAAAAAGACACGGTACAATCATTAACATTGATCAAGCCGCCTGTTTAGATTATAGCGCTATAGGTCTGACAAACCCATCCCCCCGCATAAATTCAGGGATGAACGATAACAGTTACACTTTTACTAACTTGCGAGTTAGGTCTCAGTCGACACAAGGTTTGATTGTACAAAAGACGCATTGTTATATATCGGACTCATATTCTATCATTACTCATTATTATACTTCAACAATGATTGCCATACAACATATTGTTTTCAACTATATGCAAAACCTATGTATTCTCACCAACTATTTATAGTTGACCCCCCCCCATCTTTCCAACTAAACATGTTTCAGGTTTTATTTGCTATTGGAGGTTGTACAAGTCTTGGAACACATAGGAGCTTTGGACCTAGTTTATATTAATCAATTTTTGTAATCTCTTCCTGTAAGATAAATTGTAAATTGTTAAATATTATTCAACTTTCATTTAGTACCATGAGCTATTGAACAATCATCACTACGTGACATCCCGATGTTTCCGCCATCGGTTGGGGTGTTAGAGGTCCTGTATATGGCTATCGCTGAGGACGTGTTCTTGATAGAAGGCAAAGTTAACTTGAAGACCTACAAGAACAATCCACGAGAAACCAACACGTGGTTCTTGGATAACGGAGCAAGTAACCACATGACGGGAAATAAAGGTTGGTTCTCTAGCTTAGATACTCGGATCAAAGGAAAAGTTCGATTCGGTGATGGCTCGTGTGTTGAGATCAAGGGACGTGGAACTATCATCCTCGAAGGAAAGACGGGAAAGCAACGAGTGCTCAAAGATGTCTATTTTATACCTTCGCTAACAAGCAACATAATTAGCATCGGTCAAATGGACGAAACTGGTCACAAGGTCAAAATTGAAGACAGAATCTTGTGGATGTTTGAACCAAGTGGATTGATTCTAATGAAGGTACATCGTTCCCCAAATCGTGTTTACAAGATTAACCTAAACGTTGTTTTGCCAAGTTGTTTACAGGTTAATATACACGACGAATGTTGGCTTTGGCATGCTCGGCTCGGGCATTTAAACTTTGATGCATTAAGAATTTTATCAAAGAATGCTACCGGGTTACCTTACATAAAGAGGCCGCCCGAAATTTGTGACGCGTGCGTGATAGGAAAGCAAACAAGAGGGGCGTTTCCTAAAGAAGTTAAGTTTCATGCATCAAAGCCACTTGAACTCATCTATGCTGATTTGTGTGGGCCTATTACGCCCTCAACTCAAAGTGGAAATCGCTACATGTTGCTTATAGTAGACGACTTCAGCAGATACATGTGGTCATACTTGGTTAAAACCAAGGATCAAGTTCCTTCGGTTCTTATCAACTTTATAAAAGGAGTTGAGAAAAAGGTTGGAACTTGTGTGAAATCGTTACGAACCGACAACGGAGGTGAGTTTGTTTCACATGATTTGGGAGATTTTTGCAAAGATAAAGGAATTTCAAGGCAATTTACCGCCCCTTACACCCCTCAACAAAACGAAGTGGTTGAAAGGCGAAATCGAACCATAATCGGGACTACAAGATGTATCTTAAAGGCGATGAGTGTTCCACAAGTGTTTTGGGGAGAAGCAATAATGCATTCGGTCTATCTCTTGAATCGTTCACCGACCAAGGCACTACAAGGTTTAACTCCATATGAGAAATTGAAGAATCGGCAACCTGACCTCTCATTCATTAAAGTTTTCGGGTGTATAGGATATGTGAAAATCCTTACACCCGGACAAAGGAAGCTAGATGATAGAGGTGTCTTGATGATTTATCTAGGTTCTCAACCGGAAACAGGGGTTAACACGCATCGTATGTTTGACCCGAGAAAAGGACGGGTACATACAGTTTGGGACGGATATGTTAAATTCAAGGAAATAGAGAACTTTAATTTGGAAGGAATTTCTGTTCGAAACCAATCAAGAAGCCGAAGCATGGGCAGATTTTGTTATCAAAGCTGATAGGCCTGATGAGCCCAACGAAGATGACGCTGATCATGACGGGAATGGGCCGACCAATGAGCTAGATGATGGACCGGGAACAATTGCAGATTTGTCTAGCACTGGGCCCAGTAACACCGAGCCCAGATCCGAACAGGAAGCTGAAGGCCCAGGCCCATGTAATCAAAATGAAAATCCAGCAGGGAATGACTTGAATCAAGTTGGTGATAATTCGCATCTAAGAAGATCCAGTCGAGTTACAAGACTTTCAACCAAGTTTAATGATTTTCAAGTTGATGAAGTGCCAAAATTAACAAATCAACTAAATGAAGAAAATCAATTACTATTATCTTCCATCGATGACGAACCGATTCGCTTCCAAGAAGCGATAAGATAGAAGCATTGGAAAAGGGCAATGGAGGAAGAAATCGCTTCGATTGAAAAAATAGTACTTGGAGGTTGGTTGAGGCGCCGAAGAATGTAAAGCCTATAGATGTGAGGTGGGTATTCAAAGTGAAAAAGGATGCTCAAGGAAGGATCTCTAAATACAAGGCCCGACTAGTAGCGAAAGGATACGTTCAAAGGTACGGGATTGATTATGAAGAGGTGTTCGCACCGGTGGCTAGAATGGAGACTGTACGTTTGATATTGGCATTTTCTGCGAACTTGAGATGGGAAGTTCATCACCTTGATGTAAAGTCGGCATTTTTGCACGGTGAATTAAAGGAAGAAGTATACGTGTCTCAACCTGAAGGCTTCGTGAAAAAGGGTAAGGAAGATTGTGTTTACAAGCTAGATAAGGCCTTATACGGTTTCCGTCAAGCACCACGGGCATGGAACACGAAGCTTGATTTGGCCTTAAAGGAACTTGGCTTTATGCGGTGCAAAAGAGAACAAGCCGTGTATCAAAGGTATGAAAAGAAACGACTCTTAGTCATTGGAACATATGTTGATGATCTAATTGTCACGGGTTCGTCTAAGGATGAGATTGCTGCATTCAAAAGACAAATGGAGGCGAAATTTGAAATGAGTGATCTCGGCTTGTTGCATTATTATCTTGGGATTGAGGTTGATCATTCTGAAAACGTAATTTCGATCAAACAATCAGGATATGCAACGAGAATTCTGAAGCAATTCGGAATGTGGGAGTGTAATTCTACACAGTTTCCACTTGACCCGGGGTTAAAGCTATCAAAAAAGGATGAAGAACCTGAGATAAATCAAACCGAGTATAGGTGTACTGTTAGAAGCCTTAGATACTTGACGCATACTAGGCCGGATCTTAGTTTTTCGGTTGGTCTTGTAAGCTGATACATGCAGAGACCCACTGAAGCGCATGGAAGAGCCGTAAAGCAAATCCTTCGGTATGTGAAAGGAAGTATAGACCTTGGGATTTTGTATCCGAATGGAGGGAGCCGATCACTATACGGTTTTAGTGATAGTAGTTACGCGATGGACATGGATGATGGTAAAAGCACGACGGGTATAGTGTTTTATTATAATAATGCACCTATCACTTGGGTTTCTCAAAAACAAGGGACGGTTGCATTATCGTCTTGTGAAGCGGAATTTATGGCGGCTACGGATGCGGCATGTCAAGCGTTATGGCTAAGGGGGCTAATATCGGAGATAACAGGTGAACGCGAAGAGAAGGTTTTGTTGAAGGTCGATAACTCATCCGCAATTAAGTTAATGAAGAATCTGGTGTTTTTCGGTAAAAGCAAACATATACATACTCGATATCATTTTATTCGAGAGTGTATTGGGCGCGAAGAAATTCAAGTGGAGCACGTAAGTGGAACGTAACAAAGAGCGGATATCCTTACAAAGGCGTTACCGAGAGTGAAATTCAATGAGATGAAGGGACTCATTGGAGTCACAAGATTAGGGGGTGAATAATAAGTTAATCTTGGGTAGGTTTGTAAAAAGGGAGCAAACCTAAAGGGTGTTTTTGAGAAAGTTTTACATCCTAATTAAAGTCAAAGAGGTTTCTTATTAGATTATTATTGTTATTTAGATAATGATATAGTTTCCTTGTTCTCCAAGGCTAGTTTCCTTGTTCTCCAAGGCTAGTCCTTGATCACCCAGGATTGTAGGCTTATAAATAGATGGATGATTTTGTAAGTCAAGTAATACAATTCAAATAATAAGAACAAGTTTGGCTCAATTGTTTTGTGTCTCTAATATCAATTTCCAACATATGTAGTGTTGGAAAACAAAAAATTATAGATTTTTGAACGGCAAATGTTAGTCACTTTCAAATTACACAAAGTTAAACATAATCTACTTATTGTTTGAGATTGAAACTAAGACCTCCCATTAAGAGGCGTACGTTTCTATCAAGTAATTCTTATATGTATATCCTTTTTATGCTTAAAAAAACTACATTAATAGGCTGAAGAAACATCAATTCAAACAATACCCAATATATAAGGAGAATAAAGAGATTTTATTAATAAGCGTTATGACGATTACAGGGACAAATAGGAGTTCATAATGGAGAATGATTCAACCGATATTTTTAATACAAAAACTTAGAGTAATTGCTAAGTGTGTGTTTTTATGCTCAAACGGCCGACCTCTACTCCACAAGGAGATAGGGTATTTATAGTAAGAGTAGTGCATGTCCATGGATTGGTAGTGATTTACAGCTCATTCGCGCATGTCCCACAAGTGAGACCATTGGGGAGATTTGGGTTGTCCTTCTTTGATTGGTTGGATGTCTCTTTCACTCGTCTTTTTTGTCCTTGCTGATGGCAGGAAATCATGGAGGACAGAATTCTCGCCTCTGATTGGCTACACGTCACTTTCATTCTCTCTCTGCAGCTGTCACGTCCTAGGTGTCATGCGGGTCCCACAAAAACTTCCTTTGATTATTCCTTTAGGGTTGACGTGTCATTATAACCTTGCGCAAGCTTGTCCGCTTGCGCGAATGCGCGCCCTGATACATATCTCTTAACATGCCTATTCATATTGAGGCCTATTCATATTGTCCTAACGACAACAAATTTGAGAACCTCTTTAACGGTTAATAACAATTTTTTTTTATGCAATGACATTTTCAAAATTAGCACAAAAAACATTGTATCCATCAATAATACATGTAAACACTTATGACTTCATCGATGAATAAATTTATTCACCAATAAAGAGAAAGTTTACGGTAAAAAGAACCTTAACCTAAAAAGGATTTTGGGCTTTGATCTAAATGAATCAATGGATATGATTAAAATGTTTAATATTTACGTTGGATTTTCCAAAAGAGAAGGGAAGGGCAAAATAGGTATAACCCTCCACAACATTGCACAAATGGAAAATCACGTTCGAAATAAGGGGAATATGACATAATGGGTTGTGCGAACTGGGGAAAAGGAAGTCAATCTTGAAGAAATCTAAGGTAAGGCAATCGATTCACATTCTTACATTGAAACCCCATGTTTGTTATACCCGTAATGATCATAATATGCAAGCTCAAAATTTGCTTAACAATCAATAATGCAGGTCACTCTCCCAAAAAAAATTCACTTAAAATTCATCATGGCGGGGAGTTTACTGATCCAGAGCAACTAAATCTGATGTACCTTAACGGGAAGGTTAACTACATCGATGAGGTGAACTTTGATTATTTCTCTATAATCACCTTGTATGACATGCTGGTGGAACTTGGTTCTTGTGAGGATGGTGAGTTTAGGTTTCACTATAGGCTGCCATGGGAAGACTTGGGATTGGGTTTAAGACAATTGTTAAATGACAGTAATGTGCGCGTGTTGAACAAAATTGTTGAAACTGGGAAATCAATTGATATATATGTTGAGCATATTGATCCTGACTATGATGCATTAAAAAACATAGTTGTCTTTCATCAGCTTTGGCATGAGCAGGTTTGACAGCAACTTGAGGATGATCCTTTTGAGCAGGTTGAGAAGGAGGTTGAGCATGATGACCCAATTCCAGATATTGATCCAGATTTGTTGAAGTAGGTATTTGATTATAACAGCCCAGCGAGAGATTATGATGAGTGGTACCATGATCCATATGAAGTTGAGTATGATTCATTATATTCACCCTAATGTTCGGATGATAATTATCATTGGAAGTAGTGTAGGTGTGTTAGTAAGTTAAGATGGTCTGTACTTCAATCTTTTGGTACGATAAACAATGGTAAACTGATGTGGTATGTAAACTGATGTCTTAAACTTCAATCTTTTGGTATGTAAAATGTGGTTTGGCTATACATATGTGTGCGTAGATGCTTTGGCTATATATATTAGTGCAGCTATTGACACATTTAGTGCATATGTGTGCATATGACCCATGATCCATTTGCATGCATATGCTGTTGACCCATCTGTGCAGTTTTGGTAAATAGGCAATGTGTAATTTTGGTAAATAGGCAATGCGTCATGGGTTAGCTGCATAAGTGGTAAATAGGCAGCAGTTGACTTGATCAACCCAAATGGATCATATAGCAGCAAATAGCATACAACATGAGGCTGCACAAATCTATTGCACATATCTACTACACATATGCACTATTGAAGTTGCACAAATACAAAACATTCTAACAAAAGAGTACATAAACTATTAGTAGAACTCAAACATTCAAATCAACTACATAAACTATAACAAACCATAAACATAACCTACTAACTAGAAAAATGCGTTCCACTGTCTTTCTTCGTCTTCTTGTTGCAAGTTCTCTTGTTCTTCTTCCACTGACCATACCATAACCTAACATCCCTCGTTAGCAAACATTTATGCTCCATGTTTAAGGATTTCACAATCCATGCACCTTGAGATTTGTTGTTTTCAATGTGCAAAACCCATTCACATCTACCCATTTGGGGACTGATATCCTTCCACACCACATGAAAGGTGACCTTGTGATTCGTATTAATCACTTATTGCCTCCTGTCAAACACAACATGGTTTTTAACAACTGTCTTGATATCGTCTTTACATCTAAATGCTTGACCAAGATAAAAAGGCGGATCTCCAATTTGATCATAATCAATCAAACTCTCAGATTCATCAACATCAGAACTGGAACTGGAAGCTTTATAAGTCATCATAAGAATTGGATGATTGCATCTGCAACATTATCAGTACTCTATAATTGTTTTCATTCATAATACAATGTAAATCACTACATTAATTGAAGCAATACATACATATCTAAACCCTAAATCAGTACATATATAACTAAACCCTAAATAATTAAATTAATTGAAACGGTACATACATACATGATACATACCTAAACCCAAAATCAGAAGAAGCAGAAGATCACCTGCAGAAGACGAGCTGCTGTTTTGGCGCTCACCTGCAGAAACGAGCAGCTGTGGAGGGTTTATTGATGGAAACGAGCTGTTGTGGAGGGAAAACATAGTGGAGGCAGCTGGGTTTTAAGGAGCTAAGAAGGTAGATGGACAATTTTACCGCTGACTTAACTGGGTTCAGTTAACTCCGTTAAATAATTAGACTATTTTGACGGATTTCATGAAACTATTGGGTTATTCTAAAAATTAGTTTGATTTTAGACTAGACCGACAAAAAAAGGTTCTGTTTTGGCTATTAAGTCTTTTGAGTTTTGATAAAGTACTTTATGTATGAAGAGTTCCTTCTAAACAATACACAATGTGCCTTCTCCATTAAAAACAGAAGGATGCGTTGAGCCGAACGAAGCGCTTTTATAAATATGAGGACCAGCCAATTGGTTTGATATATGCAATTAAATATTACTGTTATGATCACTTAAATGGTACGGTATGACATTAATAGGATAAATATACAATAGTCATGGACGGTGCCTATTCAAATAAAATATATATTTTAATTATTAATCTAATAATTGTAAGACCACACGAGCCCATTTTAATATATATAGTTTATGCGAATGATGCAATAAATGATGATCTAGAGATGCATAATAAAATAATTTCTAAAATTATTTTATAAAAAATCACTAGCTTTTATCCCGGGAGCGTTCCGGAATTGAAAAATATAACAATTCTAATAATACTAATAGTAATAATTATTACCCTTCTAATTAAATAAATAAAAAAATAATCTTGCTATAAGGTGACACCATGTGTTGCAGTGTTGCGCGATTCTTTCTCCTAGCTTCTCTTGATGAAGTACACCTATGCATCTTTAAAAGAGTAAAATTCCATTGAAAGCATGGCGATTGAGCTGAATTTCAACATCGTAGATAAGAACCTGATTTAAAAGAAAAAAAAAACATTATTAATGAATAACCTGAACACTTTGTGTTTTTTTTCTAGTATGAACGAAACCCCACAAAAAATAGTTGTTTTTTTCTCCGTTTTTTATATAGAACTATAGTACTCGTTGGAAAGATAATAAAACGCTCGTTAATTTGGTGTAACTTTTTTTCTTTAAAAAATATCGTATATAAAAGATATTAACATTTAAAAATTATGGGAGGAAAATAAGAGAGAAAAATTTAAATTTGTTTTTAAATTCTTTTTTCCTAAAATAACTCAATTTAAATTTAGTAGATTAGGTTTTATATTATTATTTATTTATTTTTAATTTGCCACATGGCATGACACATGACACACTCAAGGAGGAGAATGCCTCCTTGAATGTCATGTCATTAAAATGGCTTTTTTAGGCCTCTATTGAATGACACATCATCAATATTCAATTATTTTATTATAAGTTATAGATAGATTATAGATGTGTTAAAAAATAATCACAAAGTCAAGCATTTGCCATAATTTAGTTAAATTATTAAAAAAGTTATTTATAAAAAATACAGAAAATATATATAAAAATAGGTTGAAATACAAAACTAAAAAAAAAGTTACTTATTTGTAAATAAAAGTCAATTATTTGTAAATTAAAAAAAAATGGAAGTTACTTATTTGTAAATTATCTAAAATAAAAAAGGCACGAAAATACATATCAAATTATAAAAATAAGTTAAAATGAAAACTAAAAGAAAAATAAAAAAAGTAAAACAAATCTATACAGTATACACATATACAATCCAAACGTGTGCCTTCTTCTTTGACCAAATATTGTGAGTTAATGAAAACTTAAATGTGGATGAAATAAAAATTAAATCCAAACGTGTCCTATATTGGAACCTTAGCTTGTCAATGAGCTATAGCAGCACCACAAATAGTATTAGGCTGTAAGTTGTGGAAACGCGAACATCCTGACGCGAGTGAGGTTTTAACGCCGGTGCTCACCCCAGCCATAACAGCCTCACGTGAATCTTGGCGTGACAGCTCACGCAAGCTAACGTGAGCCGGCTCACGGCATGAAGAAGCTATTTGTGTTGGATTTGTAGGCTATGATCGCGGCAGTGCTCACCCCCGCCACAACAACCCCATGTGACCGGCTTACTTGAGAGTCACGACGGTGCTCACCGCAAACCACAACGGAGAGTCTTAGAGGAGATGTGAAAACTTAAGTTAAAGGCCAAAGGTCTTAAGTTCGAATCCGATCCCAACCCAGTTTTATTATAGTGGGCTTTCGGATGACAAATTTCCACAAAACTAGAGATGATACGCTTATGCCACCCGGCATTGTCTCCAATTTTGCGCGTATGTGGCCGCTTTTTACCATTGGTTAACATAGGGTAGCTGTTCTTTTATTCAATAACCGTTAAAAATAAAATAAAAAATAAATAAAAAATGTAAAAAAAAAAGTCAAGGTCAAGTTAGACAACCTTTAAAACTTTAAGGGTCAATTCTATAATCTATAATATTATTTTATCTATAATATTATTTTATAAAAGAAAGAAAGCTGGAAATGAAAGAAATGAAGATTAAAAAACAGAAGGTTTATGGAGATGAGAGAGAGGAGTCTCCTCTTCAAGTCTTGACCTTTAAACACTTCAAGATTCATCTTTTATTATTTATTACACAAACTTCACCACATTAGAAGTCAGAGTTGCTTTAGAGTTTAATGTGTGTCTGTGTGTGAAAGAAAAAGAGATAGAAAGAGATGGGTAGATAGATAGATAAAGATAGAGGGTGATTCAATTAATTCATCCAGCTATAAACCTTTATCTTATCATCATCATCATCATCATCATCACCATTAATTCTCCATACCCAGATTTAAATTTACATTTTTTAATGTTAAATGGTGTTACATATGTTAAAAAGAAGCTTCACCAATAAGGTAGTGTATGTTCTTCCCTCTTTTCAATTAAAAAATGAAATTTTGTTAATCTTTCTTATTTGGGTTATTGTATAACAAATGTTTAGTGTGAAAGGTTTTAACTTTTAAGGGTAATTGGTTAATTTATTGATCAGTGTATGTTTTATAGTGTTTTTTTTTTTGTTTTTTTGTTTGTATAAATTAAATTGGATTATTAGTATTAGTTGTTTCTTGATTTGGGTTTTTCTTATTTTTATTTTTATAACAGAAAAGGTTGAAGATGAAGATTGTTCATTGGCTTTGATCAGTGTGGCAAAAAAGATTCAATTTTTATTAGTTTAGTGATTTGGGATTCCTTAAAGATGAAAACTTGATTGTTGAATTACAGTGTGTGTGTATTTTGTGTGTGAAAAATGGATAATAATAATAATAATAATAATAATAATAATAATAATAAGGGCACGAATGAAGCACCAGCAACTGAGGAGTTGTTGAAAAAGATCCATGAATTAGAAGAAAGTCAATCTCATCTCAAACAAGAAATTTCAAAACTAAAGATTTCTGATGAAAAGCACAAATTTGACCGGCAACGGTCTAGTTCTGTATCGCCCCGCCGCCCTCGTAGGAGAGCTATGGGTGGGGCTGGCGGCGGGGTGTATGAAGGCGGCGCTGCGGCCGCCTTCAAAATGGGTTCGACGTCTTTTCGGCATTCGTCGCCGTTGAGGAAAGAAACTCGCAGTATTGATGTTAGTTATAGCAATGATAACAGTAACATTACCACAAGTAGCGGTGCAGCCACCGGGGAGAGTTGTGGAGTTAGTGGGCCGTCAGCGGTGAAGCTGACCGAAACGCAGTATTTGAATATACTGCAGTCAATGGGTCAGTCTGTGCATATATTTGATCTGCAGGGTCACATAATATACTGGTGAGTCAACTGATAATATGAGTTTGATTGTGTCAATATAGGATCTTTATTTATGTGATCATTTTTTGCGTGTGTAGGAATCGAATGGCTGAGAATCTTTACGGTTATACAGCCGCTGAAGCTCTCACGAGGACACCCGTTGAGCTTTTAGTGGAACCTAATGATTACCCGTTAGCCGATGCTATTCTACAACAATCAACAAAGGGGGAAAGTTGGTCGGGTCAGGTGCCAGTCAAGAACAAAAGAGGGGAAAGGTTCGTTGTTCTTGCAACTCATACGCCATTTCGTGACGAAAATGGAAAGCTAATCGGGGTTATATGTGTATCAAGTGATACGCGTCCGCTTAGAGAATTAAAGCCTGTGGGGAACATTAGTGCACCCAGAAGGATCGCTTCAGCTAAACTCGGGCTTGATCCTCAACAACCTCTACAAACCGCAATTGCCTCCAAGATTTCGGATTTGGTGAGTATTATGTCGTTAATTTTGACCCCATTTACTTATGAATGTGCCTTAGGTCGTTATGTTTTTATCTCTGACAGGTCAAATGGGTAAAAGTAAAAAAAGAAGCTAAAAACGATACAAGTCAAATGGGTCGAAAAAAAAATTATTTACAAAAAGATTAATTTTTTTTGGGAAAAAAGTGTTTCGGGTCTGCTTAAAAGGGAACGTACGAAATTGCTTGTTTGAATCCTTTACCAACCTATCCATTTTTGCAGTTCTAACAATATGTTTCTTTGCGCGTGCGCACACCTATACACACTTACTTTCGCCTGTTGACTGTCATTATTATTTATTACAATAAACCCATAGATTATATATGATGTATCAATGAATCTTGATTATTAAAAGCACAAAAACAGGCTACAAAAGTTAGCAACAAGGTCAAATCAAAAATGAAAACCGGAGAGAACATCATGCATCATGATGGCAATAGTGAAGATGGTCATTATTCTGAAAATGACGTTAACGGCCCCTATCATAAAGATGATGGATATTCAAGTGGAGCCAGCACCCCACGGGGTGATATTCCTCAATCACAATTTACCTTAAAACCATCAACGGATTCTGGTGACGAGAGAGTGAAACCAAGCCCGGTATCCACAAGATTCTATCCTCAAAAGCGGAAGCATGGATGGGTAAAAAGGGGATTACATGGCCATGGAAAGGAAATGAAAAAGAACGAGATTCAAAAACGGGTCGGTTTGGTCTGCATTGGTTGCATAGTGATCAAGAACATGATTCGAGTCAACAAACGAGTTCATCAAAAGTAGAAAGTCAACCATGGGAAAACATGAATAGGAATGAGGCTACGGGGTCATGGTCTTCGTTTAATGTTAATAGTACAAGCAGTGCTAGTAGTTGTGGCAGCACGAACAGTAGCGCGATCAATAAAGTGGATATGGACAGTGATAGCTTGGATTACGAAATCTTGTGGGAAGATTTAACAATCGAGAACAGATTGGCCAAGGTATAATTTCAAAATTTTTTAAAAATTATTTTGTGCTTACTGAAAGTCTTTTTGATATTTGATAATAGTTAAATAATTTCCGCCTTTCGGATGTTCATTTTCTTTTTGATGTGTCTACTAGGTTCATGTGGGACGGTATACCATGCAATGTGGTATGGATCGGTATGTTCTTCATCTCTCCCTTGTTAATATTCTTTCCGACCTCGAGAAATTATAATAATTTTATTCACATGATTAAGTTTGATGATATTGCTTTGGGCACATACATTCCTTTAGTTATGTTGATATTGAAGGGTATTTTAGACATTTCACAATTAGTTAGAACGTCCGATGCTTGTAACCATATATTCAGTCAAATTGTTGTGGTTCTCAAATGTTTTGATTGCGTTTGCAGGATGTTGCCGTCAAGGTTTTCTCGAGGCAAGAATATTCAGACGATGTGATATTATCGTTCAGGCAGGAGGTAATCATAAATGTCCAAGTTTTCTCGTAGAAATTTTTCATGTTTGATTGATATTGTGAAATAAAAAATAAATTTCTTTTTTATTTGAAGGTATCTCTCATGAAACGCCTTCGGCATCCGAACATTTTACTCTTCATGGGTGCAGTGACTTCACCTCAACGCCTATGCATTGTCACGGAGTTCCTTCCCGGTTTTACCTCTATTCCTTTAACCACTCACATAATATATAACTTTTTTTAATGTGTGTATATTTATATTATATAAATAAAAGCAGCCTATGCACGTCTTAATAAACAAGGCGCGTTTTTTTTTTTCTAGAGGTGAGAAAGTCGGGTAAAAGGTCAATTAGTAATTTTGAAACTAATCAAAACGGGTTGGGCTGGATTGACCCGCAAACATTTCTTGGACGCTTTTTCAAAAAAAAAAAAAAAAAAAAAAAAAAAAAAACCTAGTTAGTGTTCTAAATGGAGTTATGTTACTTTATGCAGGGGAAGTTTGTTCCGGTTACTTCAAAGAAATACAGCTAAATTAGATTGGAGACGTCGAGTACATATGGCCATGGATATAGTAAGTAAAGTGTTGTTTCTGTTTTTTTGTTACTTTTAACACGTTCATTTTGTAGGTCCCGTTTATATGTCCGTGCTCGCTCTAATACTCCATGGTCCTACAGGCTCGAGGCATGAACTATCTTCATCATTGTCATCCGCCCATAATCCATCGCGATTTAAAATCTTCAAATCTTCTTGTTGACAAAAATTGGAACGTGAAGGTTTGTTTTATTTTTTATTTTATATTTTATTTTTTATTATTATTATTTTTTTAATAAAACTTTCATTCCATAACAGCGAACATTACATCAAGATTATTTTATGAAATTTGAATAATCTTTTTCTTAATTTTTATTTATTGATTTATTAGTTTATCGGATTTTCGCAATAATGTAGGTTGGAGACTTTGGTCTCTCGCGTCTCAAGCATGAAACATACCTTACAACAAAGACCGGGAAGGGAACGGTATTACTTATATACCCTTCTTGATTTCCTTAAGTTGCCATCATTCAAGGGTTGTTTAGGAATTTTCACAAATTTCTTTGATTAATTGTTTTTTTTTTTCATTTTCAACTTTTAGCCGCAATGGATGGCTCCTGAGGTTCTTCGTAACGAACAGGCTGATGAAAAGTAAGCTCTATCCCAGGAAGCGATCGTTTCCATTTGATAAAACTTTTAAAGCATGTAAAGTTATAAATTTGATAATAATGTTCTTTTGAAATATGTAGGTCTGATGTATACAGCTTCGGCGTGGTATTATGGGAACTCACCACCGAGAAGATCCCTTGGGACAGTCTTAACTCGATGCAGGTACGTCTTCTCTTCCAAAGTTTACCTTCAACGTCAAGTTTAACGCTTTCCTATATTTGTGTCACCTTGAAAGTTAAAATGTAACCTTCAAGTTTAGCGTTTTTCTATAAATGAACCCGCATACGTTGGAAAGCCCTAATGAATTCACTCGGTTACCCCCCCCCCCCCCCCCCCCCCAAAAAAAAAAAAAAAAAAAAAAAAAAGAAGAAGTAAAAAGAACTTGTACTTGCAGGTAATTGGAGCTGTAGGGTTCATGAATCAACAACTAGACATTCCAAAAGACGTCGATCCCCAATGGGGTTCGCTTATCGAAAGCTGTTGTAGCAGGTTCGTATCTCATCTTTAACAGCTTCGATGTTGCGATTTGTGCACAAAAAGCATGGAAAGTTGACCATTTGACTTTCATAAGAATTTACTAAAGCACATTCTATTTTTGATGTTTATCTTTTGCATTTTTTTCAGTGAACCACAGTCCCGACCAACGTTCCAAGAAATACTAGATAAACTTAAAGAACTGCAAAAAAAATTCACCTTACAACTTCAGGCGTCACGTACAGCCAACGCTGCCACCACCACAGCCACAACCACCGCCATCGGAGAAAACAACAGTCCAAAGGAACTATAGAAGAAAACACAAGTGGAAGTGACTGTTGACCCTTTCTTTGTCCTGCAAGGTATTTTGCATGTGTGTGGTGGGACAGGGCCATGTATGATGTATCGATCCGAGTTGGTTGGGTTTTGTATGCTGATCTGGCAATATTGTGCAGAGTCATCGTCTGATCAATCGGACACTATACGCCATTGTTATGTGATCCAAAAGGAACACTTCGCGATTGTTTTGTATAGAGTACATGAATTACTTGGTTTTTAGAAGTGTATAAACAAGTTTATGTAGATTTGGAGTTTTAGGGCGACGCCTGTTCTTGGTTTGGTCATTTTTGCGATTTTGCTGAGGCAAGTGACAGATGCACTTGTTTCAAATCCGGATCATATTTATGTTGTGACCCACTCACAATCTTTTTTTTTTTTTTTTTTTTTAAATCTTATAACCCTTTAAATACAATGTTTTATAAACTTTGAATATACCGCTGTAATATCTATATTTTTTATCTATATTTTGGTGTGAATTTTGTTCAGATGTAGTCCATAATAATATACAAATCATCAGAGCATAAACGTACAAGCTTTTAAAACTGCAAACTGCTTAAGGTATAGAGTTGCTCACAACTTTTTTTCCTCAACGCTAAATTTTATTCAAATCCAGCAACATTTTTTTTTGTAACACTCCAATTAAAACGAAATACGAAAGTTACATCACAATAGAAGGTAGACAGGCAGCAAGCTGCGCCGCCACCCCTTTCTGAATTGCGAACCCTAGTCTACTAAAGGCAAATCCTTGCCCCCTGGAGATGAACTATTGCTGTGGACGACCCGTTGGACCCTGGTCAAGAAACGAATAGCTTATGGCGCTAGGGAGCCAAATGTATCAAAAGCCAAGGGGATAAAGACAATTTTATTTTTATCTACATTTCAACATAAATTTAATTCATAACCAAGCCTTACAAAGAGTTAATTGCCAATTTAGTCCATGAGGCTTGTCAAAAATTGCCACTTTGATCCAAATCTTTTTTTTTTGTTAATTTAGTCCCTGCAGTTTTATTTTTTTGTCATTTTAGTCCTTGGGGTTTGTCAAAAATTCCTAATTTCATCCAAATCTTGTCAGTGCAGATGATTAAAATGACAAAAATGAAACCACAAGGACTAAATTGACAAACAAAAAATTTGGATGAAAGTGACAATTTTTGACAAACCTGAGAGACTAAATTGGCAATTAACTCCCTTACAAATGAGCCAAACCCGGTCCCAACAAGGCTCCAGCATACTATTTTGGGATCGTTCTTGGCTTAAAATTAAAACCCAATTGCTTGAGTTGGCTTGGCTCAACTCGAGATAATTTGAAAACATTTTTAAACGAACTAAAAGCTCGGCTCGAGCTCACTTTAATACCTAAAACGAGCTAATGTGTCTGTGTATACAGTTTACTTTGGCTCGTTTTGTAAATTGTATATAAAGCTCGAGCTCTGGCTCTTTAACGCCCATCACGTTCAAACATTTTACCGATCCGATTCTAAACAACTCTCGAGCCGCGCCGCCTCGTTTACACTCCTACCCCCAACAGTAACACACTTTTCAAGGAGGGTGGTTCGGTAACAACCAACTAAAAAAAACACACTGCCGCACTGCGTGTTGGTCTTCACCGGTAAACACCATCCCGGTAAACAATTGGAGGAGCAAAACGACGTCGATTCGTATGGGTTTATTATTATTATTATTCACAATTCTTCTGTTTATAAAAACTTCACAATCAGCTCCTACTCAAGCTTACAGAAGAGATCCAGGTCATCTTCAATGGCACCACAGCGCCTTTCACGACGTTCGAGAGAGTGTTCGATCCGATGTTCGTAGCATGCTCCATTCACGTGCTGAGGTAACATTTTAATCGAATACTGTTTTGTATTAACGGTGATCAGATCATCTGATATCATCTATCAGTTAACATATTATTTTAGGTTTTGTTGTTTAATTTAATTCATTTTATGAAAGTACATTTTTTAAATAACTGGATACAGTTTCAGTAGATTAACTAGGTTATAGTGTTGAATTGTAGTTAATTTAAGTAGGTGTACTGTTGATTAACTTGTTTTGAAATAATAAATCTAATTGTGATATTTTGCATGGTTGTAAAGCGCGACTAGCGATTAATCGGATTGGAATTTTTATATGTAATTTTACGTTTTCATAGGTGAATGTTTTAAGTAGACAGGTTTTAACCCTCTTTGACCCATTTTTTAAGTATATAGGAATAATCGCCGGAATCTACATGATTTGGTTGGAAACCAGCGGAATTCACAGGTTTTGGCTGGAATTTGCTCAGAGTTAGTAGGTTTTTCATCGGAATCACCAAGTTTTGGCTGGCCGATTAGGTCCGAGTACCGATTAATGAGCCGATTAAAGAAAAAAAAAATGCTCGGTGACCGGCCGGCTAGCGATTAATCCTCAACTAGTCCCGATTTTTACAACACTGATATTTTGGTTACATGTGTGATGCATTTGATGCAGGTTCACTTTTAGGTTTGATGTTTTGTTGTTGAATTGAATATTACAGAAGTACATTTTTAATCCAGATTAGGTAGAATGAATTTGGATACAGTTTCAGTAGGTTAACTAGGTTACAGTGTTAAACATAGGTAATTTCAACTAGCTGTATGGTTGATTAACTTGATTTGAAAGATTAGACTTAATTGTTAGGGTTTTTTGGTTACCTGTGTGATGCATTTGGTGCAAGCTCCCTTTACTAGTTTTACAGAAGTACAAGTTTAATACATATATATACAGGATTAATTTGGATATAGTTTCAGTAGATTAACTAGGTTAAAGTGTTAAACCGTAGGTAAATCAAATAGCTATACAATTGATTTACTAAATTTGAAGTATTTAACCTAATTGTGAATGTATTTTGGTTACATGTGATGCATTTGGTGCAGGTTCCCTTTATGAGTTTTGTGGATTAGTTAGACCAGATCATCTATCAATCCACATCTCTGTTAGGTTTTATGTTTTGTTGCTGAATTCAATAAACAGATGTACATTTTTATCCGTATTAACTAGCATGAATTTGGAGATTAATTCAGTAGATTAACTAGGTTAATCTATTAAACAATAGGTAATTCAACTAACTGTACAGTTTATTCACTTGTGACTTGACTTGAAATAGTAGACCTAATAGTGAGGGTATTTCGGTTACATGTATGATGCATTTTGATTATGGTACTAGTTTTGTAGCTTAGGTTGGATCAGATCATCTATCAGTCTATATATCCTTTTAGGTTTCATGTTTGTTGTTGAATTTAATTAATTTACCGGAAGTACATTTTTTATCCGTATTGAATAGGATGAACTTGGGTACAATTTCAGTACATTAACTATGTTAAAGTGTTAAACCGTAGGTAATTCGTATAGGTGTACAGTTGATTTACTAAATTTGAACTTTTAGACCTAATTGTGACTTGTGAGGGTATTTTGGTTACCTGTGTGATGTATTTGGTGCAGGTTCCCTTCCAAGTTCCACTTGAAGTAAATGTTGTTCTTGTTGGTTTCAGTGGAGATGGAGGTTATAGATACACGTTGGATTCACAGAAACTTGAAGAATTTCTTCGAGTGGGATTTCCGTCTCACAGGCCATCCTGCCTAGAGACTGGTGAACCTCTTGATATTGAGCATCACATGGTGTTCAATGCGTTTCCAGTAAGCAGCTCTATCCACATTTTGCTTTTAGGGATCTATCAATCTGTATCTCTTTTTGAGTATTTGTTAACTTGTCACATACTACAGGCCGCACAGCCAGAACTGATAGCACTTGAAAAGGCAATGAAAGCAGCCATGGTCCCGGCTGGAACCGCCAGAGAGGTGATTGCAATCTTCGGGCTTAGACTAGTAACTTTTGTGGTTGTATAATTTGATACTGAGTTACAGCTTATATATGCTACATTTAGGCTGATTTTGGAAGGGAAGTTCCCGCGTTTGAGGTGGATGCGTCGGTTGTGGAGCCAGAATTTCAGAAGCTTTACTCCTATTTGTTTGACTATGAGAATATGGGATATAATGCTGACGAGGCTGACAGACCTATGCCAACAGCAATATTTATTGTGAATTTTGATAAGTACGGTTTAACATCCTTTGCTTCCTATAATTATACACCGTTTATAGCTGACATATGATTCTTTCTTGGTTATTCATTTTACAGGTGAGAATGGATCCTAGGAATAAAGATATTGATCTTGATAGTTTAATGTATGCAAAACTGAATCACTTAACTGAAGAAGATATTAAACAACAAGAGGGAGGCTATATTTATCGATATCATTATAACGGAGGTGGAGCATCTCAAGTATGGCTTGGATCGGGCAGGTACATGTCACTAATCATCTTGATTATAAAGTGTTTACTACTTGCTAAATATACATTGATTTTAAATGGTGGCAGGTTTGTTGTAATTGATATCTCAGCGGGCCCATGCACATATGGAAAAATTGAAACTGAAGAAGGAAGTGTTAGTTCCAAAACCCTTCCACGCTTGCGGAACGCAATATCGCCTAAAACCTCTTTTGCTGCTAATGATCATGCTACCACTCATGACAACTTTATTGGACAACTTGCTGCTTTGATTGCCATTACAGTTCAACATGTTATTGCTCCAGATGTCAGGTGTGCTGATTCTTAATATGTTGTGACAGCTTGTAGTTTTATAATACTTGTTTGTTTTATTTTTATTAATATCTTGCTATTGTATCTGGTGGTTTTCAGGTTTGAAACTGTAGATCTTGCTACAAGGTTGCTTATACCAATAATTGTGCTGCAAAATCATAACCGTTATAATATCATGGAGAAAGGCCAGAACTACAGTATAGATATCGAAGCCATTGAGGCCGAGGTGCATTTTTCTTCTAAAAGTTTATTTCCTTCTATTTTCCTTTTGCTTAGAAAGGACGGGGCAATATCGCTCTTTTGCCAACCTGTAATATTTCCGCTGAACTGTTTTCAGGTTAAAAAGGTGGTACACAAAGAAGAAGATGTAGTGATTGTTGGTGGTTCACATTCATTACATCTTCATGAAAAATTGGCAATTGCTGTTTCAAAAGCTATGCGTGGTCACTCTCTACAAGAAACAAAAAAAGACGGACGTTTTCATGTGCATACAAAGACATATCTTGATGGTGCAATCCTTAAAGAGGTATACTAAGATGTCTGAAATGACATTAAACCATTTATTTTACAATTTAATTTCTTATAAAGCAAATACATATTCTTAATATAGGAAATGGAACGATCGGCTGATGTACTAGCTGCTGGTTTACTTGAGGTCTCACAGCCGTCCCTTTCTGATAAATATTTTATTCGGCAGGTTGGTCTAGCTTTATCCTGGCTTTTTTTTTTAGTTTTAATGTCACACTTGTAAACTGACATAAGCTCTACTTTCATAGCACTGGATAGATGGGGCAGATGGTGTGAGTGATTCAATTTTAAAACATAAACCTGTATGGGCTAGTAACCATAAATCTCAAAAAAAGAAAACTAAAACAGTGCAAAAGAAACAAGGGGACGTGCATCGTACCTACGGAACAAGAGTGGTTCCTGTGTGAGTAATTCAATCACATTTTGAATCTTTTAGGTTTTGCTAGGAAATCTTCTAGCAAGATAATTAAGATAAGTCTCTTGTTTTGCAGATTTGTTCTGTCGTTAGCTGATGTGGATCCACACCTTATGATGGATGATGAAAGCCTTTTGTGGACAAGTAACGATGTTGTTATTGTACTCCAACATCAAAGTGAAAAGATACCTTTAAGGTTGGCATATACTGTAAAAAACATTACCTTTTATCATATTTCAATTTCTTGAATGTATTTGCTGATTTACTTTCTTTTTTGTTTAGTTATGTCTCGGAAACAGAGAGAAGACACGTATTTCCCTCACAAGCGCAACGTCATATAGTGGCTGGATTGGCTTCTGTAGTGGGGGGATTAAGTGCACCATATGAAAAAGCTTCTCATATTCATGAAAGACCTGTTGTCAATTGGCTATTGGCTGCTGGCTGTCATCCGTTTGGACCATTTTCTAATGCTTCTCGGGTCAGTCAACTGCTTCAGGATGTTGCACTGGTAGGTATCTTCTTTTTCTCCCTTGTTTGTTTTGCCCTTAAATGATTATCACTCATAATAGTAGATTTCAAGATCACCTACAAAATTCACCTTCATGTATAGACGTTTTACTGTATGTAATTATCCGTCCCTCCTGGTAAATGACTAAATGTACCTGTTTCCCATCCAACACCAGAATACTATTTGAGAATTTACTTTAAAGAGATCGAAAGGGCAATATAGGCATTACGGAGGTGACAAGGTCAAGGAGCTTGTATTACTGACTTACTGTCCAAAATGGTCAGTAATGTTTTGTATAATCAATAATGTGCCCTCGTACTTGAAATATAAATTTGACATCCTTGCTTAAGACCATAGGTGGCATTTTTTTTACTTGTTTACTTATGATTGGGTCGATTATTGTTGTACATTATCTTAAATGGGTCAAACGGTTCAAAAGTCACCCAAAGTCAAATTATACATATAACACAACTTATATTTATTCAAAGATTTAGCTTATCATAGTAATACTGATACTTTTGTACTTATAGTTAATGCACAACTTTCTTGGGTGGTTTATTGTTGATTTCTACAGAGAAACACAATATATGCCCGTGTAGATTCTGCTCTTCATAGGATTCGAGAGACATCGGAGGTATAACATGATGTTTAGTTTCTTGTTCTCATTATTGTTATTATTATTTTTAGAAGATTTGTTTATTTAATCTAACAATTTGTGTTAGTCTGTCCAAGCTTTTGCTGGGGAGTATTTGAGAACCCCTCTTGGTGAACCAGTAAAGGGCAAGAAGAACAAGACAACCACTGAGTTATGGATAGAAAAGTTCTACAAAAAAGAGACAAACTTGCCTGAGCCTTTCCCTCATGAATTAGTTGACAGGCTTGAAAAGTATTTGGATGTAAGTTTTTCTTTCAATATTTGCATATATAATTTTATGCTAAAAGCTAGGTAGTTGAAGGTGCTAGGGGCACTTATGGTGCAAAGGGTGGGTCTGTCGCCTAGGCACAAGGGGCTTAACAAGCGAGGGCCTTTTTAAGCAAGACGCATGGTATAAACATGCCATTTTTAGGGGTTTTAGACATGTTTTTAAACTGGTTTCAAACCATTTTTAGATGTTTTAGACCAGTTTCTTGCAGGATCTTGCCAGAGTTTAACTGGAATTTGTGCCTGTGCACCTTGATGGATGCAAGGTGTTATTTCGCCGGGCAGCTCATGGTCTCCTAGGCCTAGGCGTGCGCGTTGTGCTCCTTTGAATAAATAGGTTAAAAAGGCAAATTAAATAGCAATCATGTTTAACAAATGTTCAAGATGCTGTAACATAAAACCGCTTTAAAACGCTCACGTGAAATTTTCAGCTCATCATCATCATCATCATACTCAGTTAATCCCACCAATAGCAAAGCTAAGGTAGGGTCTGAGGAGGGTAAGATGTAGACAGTCTTACCTCTACCTCGTGGGAATAGAGAGGCTGCTTCCGGTGAATCCCTCGGCTCGATAGTGGTTTTGTATCAAGCCTTGGACATAAGGCACATAACACTTAGCAATCGGGACAAGCCCGATTGGTGCATGTAACCCCTTGTCTTTTCGCTATCAACGCCACCACCTAATGCATGATTAACCACCCGTCGTTTTTAACGCTATTTTCACGAATTTAGTAAAATAACGTTAAAATTAGTGCAACTTTACTTTTGCCCCCCGAGGGCCACACATATATACATTATATGCGCACAGCCGTAAGCGGGAAAATTGATTAGTTAAGTCTTCCACAGTGGACCGTCACACCTACTCCACAATTGTGATGTAGCATGCACAACTGACTTCTGAAAAGTGAAACCTTTCTTGAATGAAAAGTAATTCTGTTGAATAACCATTGTCTGTCTGTTGATTAAATAACAGGGTCTTGAGGAACAACTTGTGGATTTATCTTCGCTTCTTTATGATCATCGTCTACAAGAAGCAAACGCGAACAGCAGTGAAATTCTTCAAAGCTCCATTTTAACACAACAGTAAGTTTATGCTATACATAATTACATATACATATACATAACCAAGGTGTGTAGTAAAGGCGTTCCTCCAAAGTGGTTGAGGGTTCTAGTCCCATGCTGGTCATTGGTGTAGATGTAGAAAGTAGGTTTAGAGGGTGTGTACATATCCAATTCTATGTAGACAATTGTGAGAACTACATAAAGTGATCATGTAACCGCATAATCCATTCTCTCTTCCATTATAACTAGTGAATCAACACGTACAACTGAATATGGGTTCTCTCTATGTGTGTGCACACACGTGTGTGTGTGGGGGGGGGGGGGGGGGGGAGGCATGGTCTATACAACCAAATTTTAAGTAAAGAACTGTGAGAATCTCATAGAACAAATATACCCATTGCTTTAACTTTGATACGTAAGACGGTTGTGTACCGCCTCTCTTTCTCACTCCCACTACATGTGATCAACTCTACCTACAAGTGCTTATGCGGTTCTCTACTTAGAATTGGTCTTGTATTGTATGCTCCAATTATGTATATAGCATGTGTGTTTATGACGATGATGATTACATGTATATTGGGAATGGCAGGTATGTGGAACATGTGCTCGAGTATGAGAGGGAAAAAAATGAACTGCTGTGAAATCAAGTATAAGTCCCCAAAACAGGTATCACAAAGTCTAGTATATGCTGGGATTCTGATAGCAGGTATCTTTGTTTATTTTGTTGTCATCTTCTTCGCATCTCCTGTTAGGTGATTCGATTCCATTAATGGCTGAATCGCACTGTAGAATTAAGTTACTTTTGTTATTTTCCAAAATCTTAGCTTTTCTTTTTTAATATAGTTATGTTAGGACTCAAAAAAAGAATACAAGATAAATAATGTGATTGCAAATTTGCAAGACTAGAGAAAATCACGAAAATAGTCAACGTGTTATACATTTTTAGTAGAGTTAATTGCCAATTTAGTCCCTGAGGTTTGTCAAAAATTGCCACTTTCATCCAAATCTTTTTTTTTTGTCAATTTAGTCCATGTGGTTTCATTTTTTTGTCATTTTAGTCCCTGAGTTTTGTCAAAAATTGTCACTTTCATCCAAATCTTGTTAGTCCACAGGGACTAAAATGACAAAAAATGAAACCACAGAGACTAAATTGACAATAAAAAAAGATTTGGATGAAAGTGACAATTTTTGACAAACCTCAGGGACTAAATAGGCAATTAACTCTTTTTAGTAACATGTGGGAAAAATATTCCTCCTATAGTCATGTGATGCGATTTATCATGTATCTACTTTATATCACATACAAGTATCTATTTTCAAAAATCGAGACTTGTGTATGTTGTGTATAAGCTTTATGTTCGTGTATTGTCATCAAATGACCTTGTCATTATTAATACATGATTATAAGGCGCGCTAAATATCTACTATTTTGCGCATTTGCTTCATATTGTTTGGCACGTTTTGTTCTGCCTGTATTCATTACTTTTCATCTTCAAAATTTAATGATTACAATGTAAGAATTCTATGATTGGCTTTATAGCGCTTTGGTTGTTTGAATTACATTATGTAAATAAACTTGACGATAAAAGATAAAATGAAGTAAAATCTAATAAAACAGTCGTGATCTCAACAATTATTATGCTGCGATTATATTCGTAGTTGGGGTATATGATGTTTTATTTTCTGAAACACCTTGAAGTACATAACTATGTGATGGTACTTATTGCGTCAATTTTAGTTCAAAAGGTTTATATTTTTTGCAATATTAGTCCAAAAGTTTTCATTTGTTTCATTTTCAGTTCAAAGGTTTTATCATTTTGGATCGACACTGATGTTTTTAAACTTTTGGACTAAAATGGTTATATCGGTCGAATATCAAGGACAAAATCGAATTTGACTTAATTTTAAGTTCAGAACATCCCATCAACATTATATACAAAAATGTCTCTTAAGACAGATTATGTGGAGAACGTAAATCGAATAACCTAAAACATTTAAACATTTTGAATTTAGGCTTAAAGTAGTTAAAACAACCAAAACAAAGTGTTTATTATGATGTGTGTGCGTACTTTAAGTCGAATTTATTATTTTTGAGAGTTCCATAAACGTCTTATTGAATGTCTTTCATGTTTGGATGTTTATTAGGGTTGCTTGTTTTGTGCTCGTAGCTTAGTTTATGGTTTTGGTACCACAAGCCATAGGAGCTTGATTAGAGAATTTAGATGACTTATGTATTCTTCCATTCTTGAGACCGGGAGATGATTGAATGTTAGGTTGTCTAGAGCTTTACATGTTAGGTTTTGGGTGAGACCAGGGGGTGAGGCTATCCTAGTTTTCTTTACTTTCTTGCAATTCCAAGTCATAGTTAACTCAATTAAATTACTCCTTTACATCTTCGGGTGTATTGTGATTAGAGAGACCGCGAGGTGATCGAGTCATTAGAGTACCTTTACATTTTTAGTAAGGTGAGACCAGAAGGTGATCTGAGCTAGATAGCCAGTGTTTTATTCCTTAGGATTCTTTGGGATGTGTTGGTGAGACCGGAAGGAGATCTAACACGTCTTAGGGTTCCTTAAGTTATCTTTAGAATCTAGTATCCATTCAGTTTTCCATTACCGAGAGTTGTGAGTTTGCATATAGGATTCTTGATTCCTATCCTGATACTTTCCTCACATTTGCTAGGCTCTCTTTGTTTTTTTAGTAATCTTTATCAAGGTTCTCAACGTACAATGAAAATGAGTAATTTTGAATGGAAACATGTTTCGTTAGCAAAGGTGGGGATCTGTAAGAAATTTATGTCCGGAGGACTTTGTATAAAATGGTTATTATGAAGTATGTAGAACAACAATGTAGCAAAGTCATTCACCAATAATGCTTTTATCACATTTATGAAGTAATAGTTGTATGCAACGTTCTTGAATAACCAATCGTGTTTGTATAATTGTATAAAATGTTGTTGATGAAGCACGAAATAATAGTTGTTACAAGTTGCACAACATAAAATGTCTTCAATAATAAATTAAGAACTGACGAAAAATACACAAATATAAATGACAGCTTTATAGCTTTGGAAAAACAATAACCATTTACAAATACATAATCAATCTTAATAGTGCTCTCTTGGGTGTTTTTTTGCTTACACCATGACAAGGTCAGATGAAGCCACAAAAGCAGGGTGTGTAAACAAAACAATCTGCTAGTGAACGCATTTTTTTTTTCCATAACATATAGTCTAATAGAAATGCGTATTAAGAACTCGGAACACAAAACCACACTTAGTGTGAAAACCTTGTTTAAGTAAAAATCATTTGGTTCACGAAAAATGTTAGGAAAATTTTAATACAAATGCTCCCCTCATTAATAACTGAAAACTATTTCATCAATATCAGAATTAGCATGGTCAAGTTTCTCAATCATTGGGAACACAATCATTAATTTTGTATACATAAAAATAAACTAAATAAGCTCAGATAAAAAAACTAAACATTGTAATTCCTAGACCTTAAACAAATTAAGGTCTCATAGAGCTGGGATTAGATAGTTTCATCATCATAGCACAAACAATAATCACTACAGAAAATCAAATAAAAATCAAAATAAAAAATCAAAATTAAAAGCTCAGATCATAGATGAACTAGTTGTAATCAAGAACCTTAAACATATTAAGGTCTCATAGTGAGCTGGGATGCAAGTTCAATCATCATCGCAATACATCAATAATTTATTTAAAATTATTTATAAAAATCTTGAAGACTAAAACAAATATATTAATATTAATAATTATTATTAATAATTGATATACAAGATCAGACTAGCTTTCTAGGCTGCATTATGCATCAAATCAAGCAATTAATCTATTGCTCTCAGAGCCCAGTGCAAACTTCATCATTTCAGAAGCAAAATCCCTAAAATAATTTCATCCCAAATTTATAAAAAACAAAAAAGAACGCAAAAAACCAGATTTTTTTAAATAAAAGTGACAAGTAAAAATTGAAATGATCCTCAGCGTAAAATGCTTATAGTTGTCATCAAAAGATTAATAATCAGGTCTCAAAGATATCATGCCATCACTGGATCAACAAACATACTTAAAAAAATATAAATAAAAATTAAAAATAATAAACAGAGTTATAGATCAGGAAAAATGACGATGAAGAGAATACTAGTGAGATTTGTTTATATAGCAGCTGAGTCAGTTGAGAATTAGGGTTTTTGATAATGTGTAGGCCCAAGTTAGAGCCCAACTTGAGACTATTCAAGCCCAATCTATAGGCATAGGTATAACATAGAGAGAATCGCATGGTTGGTTCATGTGGTTTTTCAATATTGCACTCTTGGTAAGGCTTCGATAATTACGTCATTGGTTCCGAGAGTTGTAAACTTATTGCTAAAATAGTCCAGATGTATTAATTTTGTTACCGTGTTGGTCCTCGCCCCTAACGGACGTTAAAATTCTCGGTTAAATGAATATAAAATACTTATTTTGCTCATGTAGAAAACAAAAACAACCACACGCACATATAAGCTAAGTATCGTTAGAAAACCCACGTTTTTAGTAAACCCCTAGAAAACCCTACTTTCCGAGTTTTTTTTTTTTTTTTTTTTGAAAAAAAAAATAGGGCATGTAATATACATGTTTTTAAGAGTTTTGAGCAAAAAAAAAATAAAAAAAAACGCCGAACGGTTTTTTAAAAAATAAATAAATAAGTTGTGCATCGTAACATATGTTAGCATATGTTTACACTGGTAACATATGTTATGATGCATAACTTATTTATTTAAAAAAAAAACGTTCGGCACTATTTTTATTTTTATTTTTTGGCTCAAAACTCTTAAAAACATGTATATTACATGCCCTAATTTTTTCAAAAAAAAAAAAAAAAAAAAAAAACCCTGGGAAGTAGGGTTTTCTAGAGTTTCCTCAAATTTTTGAGGTTTTCTGTTGATCCTTTCCATCATCTCCTTCATTCCCCACCTCACTCCTGTTTTTTGATTGCAGACCTGCACCCCACCATCGGCTTCTTATTCCCCACCATCTTCACAAACTACCAACAGTTAGGGCTGTTCACGAGCCGAGCGGACCTTTGCTCGTGCTTGGCTCATTTACAAACCGGACCGAGCCGATCGACTCGTTTACAATCGGTCCGGAAACCAAGCGAGCATTGTTCAAGCACACATTTTTTCGAGCGAGCGACGAGCGGCGAGTGTTTTCGGACAGCCATAAATTTGGGATGTTTCCTTTAATATTTTCGCTACCTAGTGATGACTGAGGTTCAACCGTTCGAGAATAAGGCTCTAGTTGAGGCAAGTGAGGTGATGAGCATACTACAGATAACAATTGTCGCGTTAGGTTGATAGCTGGATATGATTGATGGTGGACAACTAATGGGAATACGAAGTCAAACATGTTTTTTCATGACTTACGGTTTTACAATTAAACTTAGTGTTAAGTTATCATTGGGTTGACTGGGCAATAACTATAAATATAATTGTATATATGCATATATTGAGCCAAACCCAATAGAGTGACATATATAAAACTATGAATGTAATTAATGTGTATATATATAATTATGTATATAATAAATTAATAAAAATTATATCGAGCCAAGCCGAGCGGACCTTTGCTCGTGCTTGGCACGTTTACAAACCGAACCAAGCCGATCGGCTCGTTTACAACCGAGCGAAAAATCGAGCGAGCAAATTCCGAACGAGCGACTAGCGATTGGCGAGCGCCGAGAGTTTTGAACAGCCCTACCAATAGTGTATTAATTGTTGTTAACACTGAAGCAACTCCTATTCATCATCAATCTTTCTTAGGTCTCATCGTCATCTCCACCAACTATCAAAACTCATAACCTCAACTGACTTTCTTCTTAAAAAAGGTTTGGTGTGTGGTATTATGAATTATTGTTCTCAGGGGTGTCAGGGACGTGATTAGACGATAGGACATAATAAAAACCGTAGGTCGACAGTGAGGGTTGCGAGTGTTAACGGCGTTGGGAGATGAAAGTTGAAAGACTTATGGTGACTAACGGTGGATGTTCCGGTGAAGGAATTTATGGAATTTGGCAGTCGGTTTTGTGTTTTCGGTAGCCGGAATCTCGTTTAGGGGGTGGTGGTGTGTTGGGATGGTGACGGCGGCGGTGACGAGGTGGGGTTAGGAATGGTGCAGAACGATGTGGGTTGGTCGGGTTGGGTCGATGGATGTGGGTTGCGACGGTTGCGTTGTTGGTAGGGTTGTGGTTAGCGGCAGTGGTTTAAAGTCGGGTTTGGGGTGAGGTTGTGGCAGCAGAGGAAGACGGGGGAGGAGGTGCAGGGGAGGGGATGGTTTGGGGAGATGGTGGTGGTCTAAGGAAGAATAAGTGTATATGTAGTGGTGGGGGTTATAGAGGGTTATGGGTATTAAAATATTAAAAATAATAGAAGGGGGTTATGGAAAAAGAGGGTGTAGTGGGAAGAGGAGTTATGAGGGGTTATAAATGATTGGGTAATCATTGTTTAATTATTCTTTTTCTTATTTAAATAATAATATTAAATACCTAATAATATTAATAATAATAATAATAATAATAATAAAAGTGTTATAAAATCATATATACATTTTTCTCTCATAACTACCCATAACTTCATACATTATTCTCCCATAAATGTCCATAACTTCTCTTTAGTAAGTTACTTATGTATATGTATAAATACACTTGTATAGTACTTTGAGTATTATCAATCTAAATTTTATATTTAGTTTCTAACACGTTATCAGCCACGTTTTGCTCTCCAATCCAAACAAGAGCAGATTCTATTGATTCTCCACGAAACTTACCGGAAATCTCTGTTCATCACAATCAGATAAAATGTCAAATTTATCAAAGCTTGAATTCGCCGCCCTTGATATCTCGGGTAACAACTACCTCCCATGGACACTTGATGCTAAAATTCACTTAACAGCAAATAATTTGGGGGAGATAATTGTTGATGGTAATCAGACTTCACCTCAAAACAAAGCAAAAGCTATGATATTTCTTCGTCGCCATCTTCACGAAGATCTAAAGAGGGAATATTTGACTGTTGAGGACCCTCTTGAATTATGGATAAGCATTCAAGAACGTTTTGACCACCAGAAGTTGGTTTTACTCCCAAAATCCCGTTACGAATGGCTTCATCTAAGACTACAAGATTTTAAAACTCTCAGTGAATACAACTCTGCCTTGTTCCGCATTACTTCTGAACTTAAACTATGCGGTGAAAATATAACTGATGAAGACATGCTCGAAAAGACTTTCTCAACGTTCCATGCCTCAAACATGCTCCTGTCGCAGCAATACAGGGAACGTAAATTTACTAAATATTCTGAACTAATCTCATGTCTTTTGGTCGCGGAGCAAAACAACAAGCTCCTACTACAAAATCATCAATCGCGACCTACAGGTGCAAGCCCATTCCCTGAAGCGAATGTGGCAAATTATCATAGCAGGCGTGAGAGAGGCAGAGGTCGCGGCCCCAGTAGAGGCCGTGGCCGTGGACGTGGACGGGGATATACATGGCATCGGGAGTCTAACAACTCTAAAAATAGTGGTGGCGAATCAAGTCGACAAAATACGGGGCGACCCCCGAAAGGAAAAACTAGCGGGAACCAAAACAACATTTGCTATAAATGTGGTATGTCAAATCACTGGTCTCGCACATGTCGTACCCCTAAACACCTCATTGAAGCATATCAACGCATGATGAAAGAACAAGGAAAGAAAGTTGAAACTAATCTGGTTGAAGATACATCTAATTTAGCATCTGATATGTCAGACATTCACTTGGATGCATGTGATTTCATCGAAAATGTTCGTGATGTTTAAACATTATGTTGTGTATCTTTTATGGTCTTTAATTTCAAACTATGTCTTTTTACTTGGTTTAGTATGAACTCTTATAATGTTTTATTTAAATTCATGTAAATGGTTTACATTCCTAATTTGTATTAATCTTATTAATCTTTATTACTTTTATTTCCTGAAGAAATATGTATGCTAGCTCCAGCAGAGCTATTATTGGTGATGAATGTCTGGCAGATAGTGGTAGTACTAACACTGTTCTCAAGCATAAGAAAGTTTTCTCTGAGTTGTCTCCAGCAGAGACACCTATTGGTACTATCTCTGGTATTTGTAACCTTATTGAAGGCTCTGGCAGAGCACACATAATACTACCTTCGGGTACCCAACTAACTATTGAAAATGCATTATATTCTAGTAAATCCAGAAGAAATTTACTTAGTTTCAAAGATATTCGGAAAAATGGTTATCATCTAAAAACCAAAGATGAAAATAATATTGAATATCTTCAAATTTTTTTCAATAAAAATGGACATGAAACCATTATTGAAGAACTACAAGGTTTATCCTCTGGATTATACTGTACTAATATCTGTAACACCCCAACCGATGGCGGAAACATCGGGATGTCACGTATTGATGATTGTTCAGTAGCTCATGGTGAATAATAAATTCCATTAAATAATTTAAATGAATTACATACAATTGTTCTAGAATTTGTACATCAAATTGAATAAAACTATACACATATCTTCAAGCATCAATTCAAATCTTCAAGCAAATAGAACCTGAAACATGTTAAGTTGAAAAGGTTTTGGGTCAACAAAAGTTGGTGAGAATTACATAGGTTTTTGATAATTGAATAAAAATGTTGTGCAATTCATGTGTCATGTCAATCTAGTCCATATGTGAGAACATACTAGAAATAAATCGAGTGCATAATCAACCCTGATGACTGTTATAATATGATACATACCATACGCTCATGGTCCACTTGAATATGTTATACGATAACAAACACCCACGCTACCTTTGTAGGAGGCACGTATCCGGGTGGGATTGTCAGTCCAATAGATCTATCAATGTTTACCGCCGGCTTGTACGGAGTTAATGATTATGCTAGAATGGTGCTTACTCTAATCATGCTCAAGACATAATGCAACATAGAAAACACATAGACACATTGATGATTGAATTGCATAAATGATGTTGTAACATGTTTCACCCCAAAAACGGTGATAAATAGAAAAGGGGCTATGTAAAACTCACCTTGGTAAAATGTTATATCTGTTGAGAAATTTGGATAATTGTGTTGCCCAAATATATCAAGTATCACCCTATAATGAGGTAATAAATATGTCTAAGTCTATCAATCCTAAAAATGTATAAGTTTCTAGGGCTTCGAATTGAGGATAAATGCTTGTTTGATTAATGTGAAAAATGAGAGAATATTAGTAAATAAATAACCAAAAATCTTTTTATGAAATTTAAATTTAGGATGATCACAATAATGTGTTTAAAGTATAAAAATAAGTTTTGCAAAATTATTTCCTTTAAAATAGATTTTTAAATCTATTTATTACAAATTGCCAAAACTTAACTTTAATATTCAAAAATACTAAAATTAAAGAATTATTATTTTAAAAATCATATTTCTGTTCTAAATATTTAAAAATAAATTGTATAAAATTTTGGTGCAAAAATACCAAAAATTGGATTTATTATGATTTAATTATGATTAAATCTAACAAAAATTGCTTAAAAATATTAAATAAATGATTTTTCAGAAATAAAAATCATTTCTGAATAGCTTAATGTTATAAAAACTTAGGATAATTTTTGTGGAAATTTATAAGATCGTTTTGATATTTTTATAGATTTTTATAAATAAAATAGAATAAACTTGATTTATTTATTATAAATATTAAATAAATGAATTTCAGAAAAATAAAAATTGTAGATAAAGCTTTGACATCAGATTTGCTAAAAATAATTTTTTTAGAATTTATAAAAGGGTTTTGATATTTAAAAAGGAATTTACGAAATTTAAGTGTAATTTATATATATATATATATATAATGGTTTGTTTTGAAATGAAACATAAATGAAAAAAAGGGGTTCAAGCCGGGACTCGAACCCGCGTGACTCTGCTGTGGGACACCAGACACAACCAGCTGGTCCAAGCCAGTGGTTGTGTTTGGTTATTGTCAATATAAAATAAATACAGAAGGTGTTCATCCCCAAAACTTCAATTACGAGCCCTAGATCTACAATCAGACAAATCTCACAACGTTAACCCAATTAAACATGGGGCTAATGTTGCGCAGAGGCCGATTAACAAAACCCACAATAAAGATTACACTTACAATGCTGATTCGTATACGATTGGCCAGTCAAAGATAAAAGTCAACTGTGTAATCGTGAGGCAAAATCAGAGTGTTTTGAAGACAATTGGGGGTTGGGAAAAGATTATGAGCGAGTTGTGAAGGTTGAGGAGCGTTCAATTTATAGTATGACGATCTGGGATGGATAATTGGTAAGGTTGACTTGCTATTGAATGTTATACGCGTATTAGACTTAATTGGGTATAAATTGATTGATGTTAATCGTGCATCAAGGTCAATCAAGGCCGGTAATCACGTTTCCTAGTCAATCCCTTGATTATTTCGCGTTAATCGTGCCAATTAATTGGTCAAAGGTGGATGTTAGGCTGCTGCTGCTGCTGTTCGCTGTTTTAGGAAGGGAAGAAAAACAGACGCGAAAAGGGTTAAATATAATTAGTATTAGGATTAGTTCAAAAGAAATAGGTAGATCAAGTGGTGTTGTGTGTGTGTGGTAGTGTTTGAGCCGGCTTCTGCTCGGGTTCGAATCCCGGCAGGAGCAAGTTTTTTTTTTTTTTTTTTTTTAACTGAAATGGGAAGGAGGGACAAGTGGGCCTGGTTGCCAGTTGGGCCTGGTGGATGCTTGGATCTGGGTGGGCCGCTGATTGGGTTGGGTTAACAATAGATTAGTTATAGTTATAGGCTATTATTATTATTACTATTATTATTATTATTATTATTATTATTATTATAAAAAAAATGCATTATATATGTGTATATATATATATATATATTGTGAGTTAGGAAAAGTAAATATAGACTTGGGCACCTTAGTATAGAATTAAGGATAATAAGGGCCTTTTCGTATAAAAGTTCCGTGAAAATTTTGCGATGTTACAATATCAATCCTATCGAATCATACATGGTGACTAACCAGAAATTATTAGATAAAGATGCGTTCAATATATGGCATGACCGTTCGGGTCACCCTGGTAGCATAATGATGAGAAGAATAATCAAAAGTGCAATTGGACACCCTCTAAAAACGTTAAAAGTTTTGCTACCAGAAGATTTATCATGTGCAGCATGCTCTTTGGGCAAACTTATTACTCGACCCTCACAAAATAAATTGATACATGAAAACCCCTCATTTTTAGAACGAATCCAAGGGGATATTTGTGGGCCTATACACCCTCCATGTGGACCATTTCGCTATTTCATGGTCTTAATTGACGCATCCTCAAGGTGGTCACATGTGAGTCTTCTAGCTACTCGAAATGTAGCATTTGCTCGGCTTTTAGCCCAAATCATACAATTAAGAGCTAACTTCCCTGACAATCAAATTAAAAACATCCGGATGGATAATGCAGGAGAATTTACATCCCAAGCTTTTAATGACTATTGTATGTCGATTGGGATAAATGTTGAACATCCAGTGCCTCATGTTCACACACAAAACGGTTTAGCTGAATCATTAATTAAACGATTACAAATAATCGCTAGACCGCTCCTCATGAGATGTAAACTATCATCTTCTGCATGGGGCCATGCTATTTTGCATGCCGCTGCACTGATCAGATTAAGACCAACTGCTAATCACGAATACTCCCTACTACAACTGGTCTCCGGACGAGAACCAAGTTTGTCCCACCTTAGAATTTTTGGTTGTGCGGTATACGTACCAATATCGCCACCACAACGTACCACAATGGGACCCCAAAGAAGACTGGGCATTTACATTGGTTTTAACTCCCCGTCTATTATCAAATACTTAGAACCATTGATGGGGGACATTTTTACAGCACGGTATGCTGACTGTCATTTTAATGAAAAAATGTTCCCAGTCTTAGGGGGAGATAAGAATAAAGAAAGACTGGTAACACAAGAAATAACATGGAATGCATCATCACTATCAAATCTCGACCCCCGAAGTGGTCAATGTGAATATGAAGTTCAAAAGATTATACACTTGCAAAGGATAGCAAATGAATTACCAGATGCATTCACAGACACAAATCGAGTGACAAAGTCATATATACCAGCATCAAATACACCTGCTCGAATAAAGGTAATCCCTGAAGAGATTACAATACAAAGAAAACGTGGAAGACCAATCGGTTCCAAAGACAAAAATCCACGAAAACGAAAAGAGCAAAATAGCGCGGTTGGTGAAAACGCACAAAATATTATGAATGAAAACCCAGTAGTGGCAAATGTCCCGGAAGAGACAAATATGATTCCAGAGGAAAATGAAATTGTTGAAGAAACAACGGTGCCGAATGAAAATGAGATCTCTATCAATTATGTACAAAATAGTACAATGTGGAACCGAAATAAAACACGTGTTGATGATATATTTGCATATGCTATAGCAACGGATGTAATAAATGAAAATGATTACATACCTAAAACTCTAGAAGAGTGCATGCACAGAAATGATTGGCCAAGATGGCAGGAAGCAATAAATGCCGAATTAAATTCGCTCGAAAAACGACATGTTTTCGGACCTGTAGTCCGAACACCCATAGACGTCAAACCAGTAGGTTATAGATGGGTGTTTGCAATAAAGAGAAATGAAAAGAATGAGATTGTACGATATAAAGCACGGCTTGTAGCACAAGGGTTTTCCCAAATCCCAGGAGTTGATTATGAGGAAACGTATTCCCCCGTAGTGGATGCGATAACCCTTAGGTTTCTAGTCGGTCTTACAATCTCTGAAGGACTTCATATGAGACTTATGGATGTCGTCACTGCATACCTATACGGGACACTTGAAAATGACATCTACATGAAAATACCTAAAGGATTAAAATTGCCTGAAGTATTTAAATCAACGCCTAGAGATATGTGTGCTATAAAACTCCAGAGATCTTTATATGGTCTCAAACAATCTGGTCGAATGTGGTACAATCGACTAAGTAAATATCTCGAAAAGGAAGGATACAAGTCTGATATAATCAGCCCATGTGTCTTTATAAAAAGATCAAACTTAAAGTTTACAACAATAGCAGTTTATGTTGATGATATCAACATCATCGGATCTCCTGAAGAGATAGAGAAAGCTGCTCAATTATTAAAGAACGAATTTGAAATGAAAGACCTTGGAATAACAAAACTATGTCTCGGCTTACAATTCGAGCATTTATGCAAGGGCACATTTGTCCATCAGTCAAACTACATCCAGAAGATGTTAATACGTTTTAATATGGATAAAGCTCATCCGTTCAACGTACCTATGGTTATCCGACCGCTAGATCCACATAAGGATCCTTATCGACCTCAAGAAGAAGGCGAGGAAGTACTCGGTCCAGAAGTACCGTACTTAAGCGCGATCGGTGCTCTTATGTATCTCCCAAATAACACTAGACCTGATATTGCATTCGCAGTACATGTACTAGCGAGATATAGCTCAAATCCAACACGTAGACATTGGAACGGAATAAAACACATATTTCGGTATCTATGCGGGACAAAAGACTTGGGTCTTTTCTATCAAAAAGATTACAAGTCCCCGCTTGTTGGGTATGCTGATGCCGGATATCTATCAGATCCTCATAAAGCAAAATCTCAGACAGGTTACGTATTCACATACAGTGGCACAGCTATTTCTTGGAAGTCAACTAAGCAAACAATTACAGCAACATCATCAAATCATGCCGAATTAATAGCATTATATGATGCTAGTAGAGAATGCGTGTGGTTGAGATCAATGATCAATCATATACAAGAAGCATGTGGATTAGAACAAATCAAGAAGGACCCAACGATTATTTATGAAGACAATGCTGCTTGCATATCACAAATCAAGGAAGGCTACATCAAAGGTGACCGAACAAAGCATATCTCACCAAAGTTCTTCTCGACATATGACCTGCAAAAGGAAGGGGAAATTGATGTTCGTCAAATCAAGTCAAGTGAAAATCTAGCTGACCTGTTCACAAAATCTTTACCTAGAAGCAGTTTTGAGCAACTGTCGCAGAGGATTGGGCTCCGAAGATTGAAAGACATTAGTTAAAGTGAGGGGGAGCATTATACACGCTGTACTCTTTTCCTTGACTAAGTTTTGTCCCACTGGGTTTTCTTAGTAAGGTTTTTAACGAGGCAGTATAACTGGTCCAGTAGTATCAGTTTGTCTTATAGGTCCTGAAGTACCAATTTAACATCATCCTGTAGCATGTTGTTAATAATGTATAATGAACAATAATGTATATATATGAGGGGGAGTGTTATAAAATCATATATACATTATTCTCTCATAACTACCCATAACTTCATACATTATTCTCTCATAAATGTCCATAACTTCTCTTTAGTAAGTTACTTATGTATATGTATAAATACACTTGTATAGTACTTTGAGTATTATCAATCTAAATTTTATATTTAGTTTCTAACAAAAAGAAAATTTATTAAATTAAAAAACAATAATAAAAAAAATAATATTTACTATTAAAAAATAACGAGTTTACGCTAAACCGCGCGTTGCGGCGGTATATTGATTATGAATGCCTTTATTATCACTATATGAGGTGCTCACATTCCTAAGTATATTAAAAACATTAATTAATAACCTTTTTTTATGAACGACCAACAAATCAATCTCGAGCACTCTCGAAGTACCAATTGGACAAAGGAGTACTCTGAAAATAACCCGGGTCCACCAGTAATTTCACACCAGTTTCCGGGGAAAACCCGCTTCCCAAAGACTCACTGCGGTAAATTACCCGACCCACCAGCAACATAACTTATAAACGATTTTTTTTCTAATACAAAACATTAATGAATAGCTAATGATTAATACATGCATGAGACATACATATAGAGGCGAAGTTTATTGAGTGTCGGGAGGTGCCTCGTCCTCCACCGATTTTTGGCTCAGTATTGTAAATTTTCTCGATTTGTTCGAAAATTTTGTATATTTGAGTCCACCCCCAACTGATTTGAAAACGATAGGTCTTGTGACTTTCGGCCCTTGCCATCTAAAATTTAAGCTCCGCTCCTGTAAATATATATTTCTATCTATATGTTTAATCTAATTAATAATTATAACATGAATATAATAATACTAATAGGTGCGCATAAATATTAAGTGTAATGTAAAAATGAAATCACCTTTTTTAAGTTAAAGGTATAAATGAGCAGAGTATGTATGCATTAAAACCTGTAAATGTATAGTAAATTATTTATTAAATTGAGATATACATATCTCATGAACTCATCTCTATGCGGATGGGTTTAACAAAATAGTAGTGAGAGAAAGATAGAGACTGAAAGAAGAAGATAGGAGAGAGAGTTTAGGCGATCTCCATGACGACAACGCCGCAATCGCAACCCCGGCCACCACTGACCTATTCAACCTTAACTGCCAACATTTTTCCTCTATATTTACCCACTCAAACCACCAGATTTTGACGGAGATTAAGACGATTGATAACATGACAGGAGATTCTGGTGGCGGTGGGGTTATATAGGGTGTGAAACGGTGGCAAACGACATATAGGAAACCGAAACCGTTCAGACGGGTGATAAATGATCGGGGATTTGTTGGTTGCGGTGGGGGTTATATAGGGTGTGAAACGGTGACAAGTGACGGAGGAAAAGGTGGCTGGCGGAGACGCGTCGATTGGTTATCAACTGTAAAATCACGACGTTGTTTGAATGCTTTGTCTGTTCCATTACACGTGTCTCCACCACCGATAGAGTTTGAAAATAAAAAGTGTATTTTTGTTGATAGGTCGTGACGGGCGGTGAGTTTATTTAGGAGACGGTAAATGACGGTAAGGATGTGTTCAATCTCCGTTAACTTTAACTTTGCAAGGTTAAGTTGCTATTTGTATATAGATATAATAACCCACCCCACCTACCCCTTCCCCACCTTCTTCTTCTTCTTCTTCTTCTTCTTCTTCTTCTTCCTCTTCCTCTTCTTCGTCTTCTTCTTCTTCTTCCTCCTCTTCCTCCTCTTCCTCCTCCTCCTCCTCTTCCTCTTCCTCTTCTTCTTCGTCTTCTTCTTCTTCTTCTTCTTCTTCTTCTTCTTCCTCCTCCTCCTCCTCCTCCTCTTCCTCCTCCTCTTTCTCTTCCTCTTCTTCTTCTTCTTCCTCTTCCTCTTCTTCCTCTTCCTCTTCTTCCTCTTCTTCTTCCTCGTCTTCACTTCTTCTTCCTCTTTACACACACTTCAATAATAATAATAATAATAATAATAATAATAATTTAATAAAAGAAGTTCAGGGACAACGCTCGTTATGGATATAACGGTCCACCCTAAAACGCCCTAAAACGCCGTGGGGGGCGGTGTTGGGGGGCGTTTTGGGGCCTGAAACGCCTTATAACTATCCCACTACACATACACTAAGAAGGGTGTGGGGATATGTTTAATATTATCTTTTTTATTTATGTTTTTAAATTGTTTTTTTTTCAGTATAATTGAGGGTAAAAATGTAATTTACTGTCCTGTTTTAACGGAGGAAGTTGACGACAGTTAGAGGTAAGGACCACGCGAGGAAATTAACGACAATTAGAGGTAAGGACCACGCGAGTGCAAATGTGCAATTGGTTTGGTTTATACAGTTTGTTCCAAGCTTTAAATTCGGTTAGGTGTGTATACTATGAAATGGGTTATGTTTGGGTCAATCTGGTTAAAACCCTGTTTTGGAACCGAGATTGAACCATGTTGAACCAACTCGATATTGAATCCAACACGATTTGTGAATCTATACTTTCCTGTATGATAACGTGATTTGCCTTGTCGTATACAGGTATATAATAACTTATAACCCTATGGAAGTTAGATTTTGCAAGGGTGTATTTTTTTTTAAATCAAACAAATTGTTTAAAATAAAGAAAACAGTTAGGTTTTATATATATCTTGTTCGGTTAACATTTCACATTAAAGTTTGAAAAAAGTCAGGTTTAATGGTTTAGTTTATGATTTGGAACTTGGGATCAATCGTATAAATTGAACCATCCGTTTACCTATTTTTCTATATTTGAAATATGTAGTTTATGTATATGTACATTTATGAATTATCTTTGTAAAATTTTAAAACTAAATACAAACTAAATATTAAAAAAAGGCTTCAAACCTCCCACATGTAACCATATTGGTCGGTTCAGCAGAACCAACCAACCCACAAATGTGGTTTTTATAGTGTTCTAAAAAAGGAGTTAGGGGTTCGGTCCATAACTTTTGTCAAAACTGGTGCAACCGAATAGTAAAGACCGCTAAGGTTTTGTGATACACATATAAATCCTAAGATATTACAATGATTTTTATTTTTTGCTTAGAAACAAATAACATAATAGTTTGATACAACATACGACACCAAATTCAATATATTACACATACACGAGTGTTTCTTGATTTATCATACAAACACACAAATCAAATCAAATCAAGAAGACAATTTGCATTACTTACTAGATTCGAGTTGATCCTACCCGATTGACATTATTCATTCATTCATAACATCATTAACATATCTCATGTGATATTACATTTTGCTTAAGTAACTAATTACCAGTTTCTGGACGATTTGAAGAATGATACGTATGATGATTATCCACTCCTGCATCACCTTTTCCATCTTTAGTGTTTCCGGCCACTGGATCTTTTGTTGGTGCAAACCCAACTTTTCGCCCAAGATCCACTTCCGCTCTAGTCATACTTGACACTAGCACTAGAGCTACGAAGATCCCTAGCCATATCTTCTTCAAAGTCATCGCTATGAAGTTTACAACAAACACCGAAAAATATAAAAACTATTTTATAAAATGGGAATTTTTGAAGCTACAAAAACTAAGGAGAAATCAAATTATTTGTATACGAATCACGAGTTTTGTATGATTGCAAAGTTTACCTTTGTATATTCTTTTCTTGGATAAAGGTAAGTAGTGGAAATATGAATTAAATGGAGTAGATTAAATAGGTGAAGATTTCTACTGTTGGGTGATTAAATATCTATAGTTATGTCTTAATTCACAATTATAATAATTTGTTTTTTTAATTTGTTAATTTAAGGTAATAATCAAAATCACAATTCTCATACTATAGATAAACCATGTCAAATTTAAATTTTCAATAAAGCACTAAATTATTATATTTGTCAAGTGACGTGAAAAGTGATGTAATTTCACCTACTATTTTTGTTTATTTGGGTCTAGTTTTGCTTTTTTATTTACATTTTACTCTCATCTAACATTTTTATTTTTTATTCTCTTTTTAACATTTAAAAATATATTTAACATTTAAAAATATAGAGTAAAAATCAAATACAAACTGTTTTTCGGTAAGAACTGTATCAAAGGGGGTAAAAAAAGTTTATTTTTTTTTAGATTTTTTTTCCCATATGCTTAAACATACTTTGTAGATGAATAATACAAAAAAAAAAAAAAATTAGTGTAATTACGTCATTAAAGTAAATACACTAGTTTACACTAGAGTAATTATATAATTACTCTACATGTAATTACTCTACACGTAATTACTCTACACCAATTTTTTTTTAGTTTTCAATACTATAATACATGTTTAACAATATGGGAAAAAAAATTTCGAAAAAAAAAATAAAAAAATACCCTCCTTTGATTCTCACAGTTCTTACCGAAAAAACACTTTGTACCGGATCTTTCCCCTAAAAATATATACATTTAAAAAAACATGGGTTACAACCATTCCCCCTTTCCGGTTTTCCGAATCATCTCTTGACAAAAAATATTTTGTATATATTTTAGGTATTGCATGATACTTTACATAGGACTTTGGACATAGACGACTAATGGGATATTTAATATTGTTTAAACTTTATTAGTACCATGTATTTGTGAACATCATTTCTATAAGTGGCGAAGCTTGAGCGGAAATTTCAGAGGGTGGAAAGTCACTGGGGGGTCGAAAGTCACCGCTTACGAGGAGTCGAAACCGTATATACCAAAAAAATTCTATACGGATACTATATAATCGGAACTTCTGAGCGAAAATTTCTAGAGGTCGGCCGCCCCTCCCCACTTCTATAAAGCTACACCCTTGATTCCTATGTGACGTCCTGATATTTTCGTCATCAATTGAGGTATCACAATGGATGTTTTTGGCTAGAGAGCAATTAAGACCTAAAACTGAACTTTATGAAGTAGTATATAACACTAATTGTTGATATATTGATTAAAGTTTTCATTGGAAATTAATTGACTGGAAGTCACAGCTTAATTTTATAAAAAAAAGTATATTTTACCAAAATGATGATTTTACCCCGAATTGACCAAAAATAATAAATTGATGTCTTATTATTTTTTTTTTAATCTTTAACTTTTGTAGTCCAAATAACAAACATCCAATTACAAGTGACCTGCAGGTAAATAATTTATTCGTGATCCGCTCCACGGACGTGGGTCATAGGATTTTAATGCTGGGGGCGTGGATAGGGGTGAGAAAGTAGTCGTTCGCTACAAAATAAAATAAAAAAAGACATTTAAAATCCAACAAAAATAACTAGCTCTTCCATCACATTCAACCCAAGTCCATAAAACGACTCAAACATCTTCAACCATTACATATTAAACCCTAATTGAGTTTATTGGCCCATGCTAGAAACTAACACATTCAACCCGATCCAATTCATAAATTATTCCTGGTGTGAATTAGGATGACTCGACCAAACTAACGAAATAGCTAAGTAAGGCTTGTGTCGGTGATGGTAAATGCAAGAAAAGTAAAAGTGGTTAGCGCTCCGACAATTGTCAACTGTGGTGCATCCTTGTGGTGACAGTTACAGGGGTGGTGGTTGAAGGGAGGGTAATGTCGGTGGAAGGTGGATGAATGAGGTGGTGGCAGTAAGCCAGTAAGGATGGGGATTTACAATTGGTGATGAAGGTGAGTGGACGGTGGCGATGAAGGATGGTTTTTAGCTGGGGTGGTTATAAGTTTGGACGGTGGAGGTTTGTGGTAGTTGAAAGGTGATGGGGAAGACGGTTGGACGGTGAGGGGTTATGGTGGAGCATCAGTGGAGGGTGGTGGTGGATGGAAGTGGTCGGTTGTGAATTGGTGGTACATAGTGGAGGCTGATGGTGTGTTTAAGGGGGAAGACGGTGGCTTAAAGGATGACTATAACTTTTTTCGAAACCTAATAGCCCGTTGCGTACTGTGATGGATAAGGTAAATATCCCTGCAGTACACGACCTAATTCAAAATCCAAAACTTATAATAATCCCCCGCGGTACACGACGTGTTTCCAAACAAGATTTCACACTGCGTACTAGGGGATAAGGTTTTCCACATAAAGTTTTCACGTTTTTTATTAGTTTGCCTTAGAAAAATTTCTGGCACTTCTATTACCCATCCTCCACCCCGTGTTAACCATTTGAGTTGAAAACATATACCTGAAACACGAAAACCTATAATTTCCTTGTGTAGTATGTTATGAATCCCTGCAAAATAACTCAATGACACAAAACGCAACCAAAAACAAAAAGAAAAATAACATACATAAACCAAATATGAACATTTACAAACTCTACAACTTGGGTTAGTCCCTGCGGGTCACCTTATTAGTTAAAATTAAATGTAAGACTAAGAATCGAGACAAATGAAATATATATAGATATTGGAAATTTTAGTGATTACGTTTTTTTTTTTCTTTCTAATGAACCAAACAAATTAATATTTTGGTTATTTTATGAATTTATTTTTGCGTTTTTTCTTTTGATTGTTATATAACATGTATCGGTATTGTAACGAATCAAGCCGATACATGTGTGTTGAATCCCACTAGTTGAATTATGTGAGTGCAATATAATTAGTGGGAGGTCCCAAAGGGATAGTTAATTCGTAGTAAAGTGTTATGTTCTCAAACTAAGCGATTATGCGTTAAATCATATAAATAGTATGTGTGGTGATTTTAAGGGTTAAAAAAATTAGTGGGAGGATAAGAACGTTTAGCACTAACCAAAGGACCGAGTGAAGCAATTATGATCAAGATTTCGTATGAAGATATTTGACTCACTAATATATGTTGCCATTTTAGGGTTCATCAATGAATGCTACCACCAATTTTTATTACTTACTAAAAAAATACTCAACTGCACCTGACGTTTGTGAAAATTAATATCGTGACTCTGTATTTTTATTTGGGAAAATGGATTTAAATACTCTTAACTATAGCCTATTGGCGGATAATATTCTCAACTATCACTTTGGCCATTAGCACTCCAAGACTAATGTATTATCTATGGAAATAAAAGAATATAACGAGTTCCTAAGAAGTATGAAATAAATAAATCTAACTCTATGGTTAAATGGGATCTGTGAATACATCTTAATATTGAATAACATGACCTATAAAACTAAAGGGTTACACATGGAAATCAATAAATTTCTAATGCATAATAACTTTTCCACCAGTACGATTAGATGCATTATGAATCAACTATAACACTAAAAAAAATTCAAAATAAAGTGAGTGTGTTGATAGCGAATTACGTACAAGAAAAGGAACGCATTAAACTAGAAAAGTTGATGTTAGTCACCTTACTACCATTAAACCTAAAATAGGAAGAATAATTATCATAGAGAGGATAATTCTAAGGTTTGGAAACAAAATACAAGTACTACTTCCAGCTATAAGTTTCTCCAAAGGGAAAGTCTTACTAAGCAAAAATGTGCCATTAAGAATAGGCATAAGAAATGAGATTACCCATAAGTAAAGAGAACAACTGACTAAGATATGTAGTGCCTAATTAAAGATATTTAACTCCACAAATGCTAATGAATTTCAGTTAACACATAATGGCTGAGTCTAGTTTTATACGTTTCCTTAACATAATTCAACAAATACTTAAGATGAGAGTTGGTGGCAAAATTAAGGGTCTATTAACCATTAATAACCGATCTTAGTGTTCAGCTTTATGATACCTTACGATATTCTTGAGATTACTTAGAATTTAGTATCAATACTAAAAGCTACAATTTTTTGACAGTTACAAGGTTTTAATGACCAACCCAAAGCCACTATTAAGTTAAACTCTCATATTGTTTGTTGTCATTATCTGAATAGAAACCTTATGAAATAAAACTAGATGATCCAATAATGTTTTCACAACTTTGTTATCATAAAAATGAGAATTTAACAAAGGAAAATGAGACCCATGCAATTCATTCACTAAGACCAAAATTTCATGAGAAATCATGACCAGGTCACTAAAGGATGCTTGGCTATCAAATCTCATTCTCAGTGACTTTAAAGCATGTGTTAAACGCCCTAAACATTAAATGGCGAAAGAAATAAATGGGTTTCCATCATAAGTCATAACTAATTGACATCAGTGGAGCTTAGATAAATATATAATTGTATCTATTCCGTTTCCTACAGACCAAAAGTATTAAATAAATCAATTCATATATACTTAATAAGATTCCCTCTAAGTATGTTCTTAAAATTTCTTATGAAATCTGGACGATAAGGGAAATCAAGTATAAAATATATGAAATATTCTCGTTCACACGCATCGTTAAAACTTATTACGTGGAGGTACTAAGAGACCTAAAAGATTAGTGGGAGCATAAGATGTCCTACTTATGACTTGCAAAAGTTACAGAGGTGGGGGGAACGGCAATTTGATCTACCCTCAAATTACACCTCTTGCACTGGACAACGCTCTATCCCAACTTGTCTCCTTAGCATTTAACGTACTCCTAACAAAGTTTTGTGGATGCCTGAATATGAGCGAACTTAGATTTCTTACTAAAGTAATCCTCATCAAGAGAAACGACAATAAACATCATTAGGTTGTTTTCTCTATTAAAATCTATGGATCTTCCAAATGTTAGATCTTAAGCATGCTGAATTCATTAGATCTCTAAGGTAAGTGGGAGCAGTAAAAGTCCTTATTATGACTTTTCAGAAGTACAAGATGTGGGGGAGAGACTCATTAAAATTCGAGACTCATTGAGTTTAACTCCGAATTTAACTTCGATTATTCCTCTTGTACACCTTACTGCATCTACTATTACACACTTAGAAACTAATATTGCTCATTATACACCTGAAAATAAAAACACTTAACTAAAGTTAAGTTTGTATCATAATAAACCCAATGTTCAACTCAGGAGGTCATTTGGGTCTAAAAGCCCACTAACTTTGATGATTATGTAACCTACCTGACTAATACAAAATGGATGTTTGGAAAGTTTACCAATCCTACCTCTTCTAATTAAATCATTAGTATCAATTAATCTTCTAAATGGAATAAAGCTATTATTAGCATAACTCATTCCATAATTTAGAATAATGTTTGGGATTTGGTTGAATAACCTAAAGGTATTCATAATTAAACCAGACCCGAATGGGAACGTTGTAAGATAATATTGATTGCAAAAGATTATACTCAAGAGGGATTAGATTATCAAATAATCTTCTTCTCTGTATTACAAAAGATTTCTTTGAGGATCATTACCGTACTAGTATCTCATAATAACTAAGAGCCACATTAGATGGACATTAAAACAACTTTTCATAACAATGACCTACATGTTCATTAAGCAACCCGAAAGTTCTAAACTGAAGGTTAAGAACACTTAGTCTGTAAGTCAATAAGATCCATGTATGGGTTGATGCAAGCATAAAATGTGTTGAAATCATAATAAAATTACTCCTCATCAAGAACTAAGTGGATTAAAGAACCTACCTCAAGATGAGTGGGAGCAACTAATGAAAACTTGTCCTTACATAGATGACGTTTAGCTTGACAAGTATATGTTACCTAAGTCAAAGCATTTTTCATGCATGATTTTGACAAGATGAACATCAGGGATTCCTCTTACGTGATAGGAATCAAAATATATCGAGATAGACCTAACGGGATATTAGTTTCATCCCATAAGTTTTACTCTAAGCGGGTCCTTAAGTATGTAACATACAACATTGCTCTCTTTTAGAGGATAATAGGATAATTTGAGATTATCACCTTATGTTTCATTAATTAGAAGACTTATGTAAATTTAAGTCTATGCTTGTTTATGATATTGTTCGTATTGCTTAACACTAGACTTGTCTAGATTGATGAAAAGCATCTAATGGAACATTACAAGATCTTTAAGAAACAAGAGACTATAATCTAAACAAGAAGTGAGAACCTAAAGTGATTGACTACTCTTACTCTAACTTTGTTATATTCAAAGGAAATCAAGTGTCAATTTCGGGGTATATCATAACATCGGCAGACATAACTATTTAATGGAGGAGTAATAAGGAACTGTAACAACAACCTAAGTTATCATGACATAATGTGTTGCTAATCACAACAGAATGGTCATTAAATGTTGTTGCTAAATTTATCAGTTGACTCATAACTTATTAACTCCATATAAATACTAAGTTGAAGACTTACTGTGATAAAGTCAACTACCATAATTTCTCAAACAGTAACAGTTTGAGAGGAGCTGCATTAGAGTTCGATACTAAATTATTGTTTGCTTATGATTAAGAACAAATAGAGGAAATCAAAATTTTGTATCGAATGCATTCATGATATGCTTATGGATCCAATAACTAAAGGTCTATTACCCATAAAGTCTCACTAAGGGCCAACTAAGAGAAAAAGATTTTACTAATGACCATGTACAACTACATATCGTACTATGAATGACTAATGACTAATGATTAATTTTCCTTAGTATGATTTGTTTGTCTATTAGTATGCTAAGCTAGCATAATGGCATAAAGACAATAATATAACAAATCAACTAAGGGCATAACGTTAATTGATCATAATGTTAAGTTTTAAATTTGGGTGCAGTATGATTAATGGGGGTCCTAAGTTGAATAAAGACTTAACGGCTGTATTTCTCTGCTACATTTTGGGTTTAGAACTAAAATGAGTATTAATCTCTGCAGACTTACGTAATACGCATAATAAATGATTACTCGGCTAAGTGGGAGAATGTTGGAATAAATATACGTAACGTTTGTATATTTATCGATAGCCATTATAATCATTTATATTATGATGATCAATTATTAATATTATCCTAAGCCCAATAACAGATATGTCTTTGATGGGTGGACTATCGTTAGATGGGCCTTATTAGGGTGTCCCCTGCGTATGTATAAATAGAGATGTTATTATGAGATTAGGGTTGACACACAATCATAACAACATAACACCATTAGCAATCCCCAATCTCTCTCTCTCTCTCTCTCAATGTGTTCATAACTTAAGAACACATAAACCATCAGAACTGCATACCCTAAAGGGAACCCGAATCCACTGACAAGCATGTCAACCTCAAGTCTCTTGTGACATAAGTAGCAGGTCTCATGGTCTATCAGGTATTACTATTATTATTATGTTTTCCATTACATACAGTCAAAACTGATCAACAGAAAGTAGAATTAGATGTGCATTTCGCTCCCCTCTTAAAACTGTATATGCTTATGATGTATATAAATTAGGATTCTTAATCAATTTAGAGACATTTTTATTTTTTTTATGTATTCATATTCTCATTGTGTTGTCTAGAACTAGGACTGCCACTTTGCTATTCTATTCAAGCACTACATGGATGCCTAAAGGTGCCAAAAAGTTAAGACTTAAGAAGTAATTGTTGTGTTATGCTCCAAATACAGGTATACTTGAGCCATTACCCCTACACTGTTATTCCTCAACAATGAGCACAGTAAGTTTTCATGGAGTAACATTGATTTACTTGGGAGAATTTGAAGTTGATTATGTTAATCGAAGACATTGCCACTTTCTTACTACGAGGTTTACTGTATTTAAAAAAAAACAATCTTTACTTTTGGTTTAAACAAATAGTACCCAACATATCTATTGTTCATTAATCAAACCAAGTAATGTGGAAAATTTGTTTTCATAATAGTAACCCATTGAGAGTGTGTTTGCGTTTATGAGGCGACAAAATCACACGGCGCGCAATCATTGAAAAACAATAGTCTTAATTCAAAGTCAAGTTTTCTGGAAAATTCATAGGAGGTTAATGAAACATTGTAACTATATATATGTCTATCTATGAGGTTAATGATATAATCTTGCAATTTAATTTCTATTATTCTTTGGACTACTAATAATTTTTGGCATTTGGGTTGACAAAATAATCAGGTTCTGCTTGTTAATTTGTATGGTGTTGGGGTTGAACTCGATACATGTATTGAAAGTACTGGTACCGAAAATCATAAAAAAATGTGTACCGGTATCATACAGAACTGGTACACCGCTATGGAAAATGCAAAAAAAAAAAAAAAAAAATGGATATCAAGTTGATACCGAAAATGATTCGGTATTGAAAACTCGGTATCGATATTCTGATACCGTTTGCTCATCCCTAGTAACGAATGCAAACATGGTCCATGGATAAGGTAGGGTGATTAGTGATGATAGCCTTAGCGAGGATGAGGGAGTGAAAGTTCCAATTCCTTTAGTTTAACTTCCTCACAAGTCACAACTTAGAAAAGAATGTTGGATTCTCTTACTTTGTAGGAATCAAAGAGAATTCATTTCCACCACCAAATATGTAATTTTAGTAAATTCAAGGTTTCTAACACTTGTAAAATATAAGGTTTTTTTATGTGTCATTTATGTCTATATAAATCTTTTCAAACAAGATTAAGTATGTCTATTTTCATTTTTTTTTGGTAAAGAATAGGTTATTGTCACTCCAACTAGTTTTAAGATGCACTAATTGCCCAGCCTTGCATGCTTCACAAAAAATAAAAGCATGACATCATTACAAAAAATATGTATTTCAATATGATTCTTCACATACTTTAAAAAGGTGCATGGAATTTTATTAATGAGTTAATAGCCATTTTCGTCCCTGAGGTTTGGGCCAGTTTGCCACTCCGGTACAAAAGTTTTTTTTTTTGCAATTCCTTCCCTGAGGTTTGGATTTTTTTGCCAAATTCGTCCTTTTCACTAACCCAGTTAAAAAATCTCGTTAATGTCAGGGGTAGGGTCGTCTTTTTGCCACTTTAATGAAGGTCAATTTTGTAATTTGATACCCTTTGATTATTTTAATAAAAATAAACCCATAATCTTCCCCTACCCACCCCACTTCTCTCTCTCTCTCTCTCTCTCTCTCTCTCTCAGACACACATAACACTCACTCTCTCTCTCTCTCTCTCTCTCTCTCCATTTCTTTGCTCTAATAAACCTCAGGATCAAATTAAACTCGGTCTCTTCAATCTCAAATACTAACGTCTCGTTTTTGACCCACACCATGTTAGACAAATACTTCACATTCTGAAGGAATTGACCTGACCTGAGAATCTTTCTCAGTAACGTGATGTTGCTCATCTTATTATTATTATTATTATTATTATTATTATTATTATTATTATTATTATTATTATTATTATTATTATTATTGAAGGAATTGACCTGAGAATCGTACGGACGCAGATGGATCGGTGATCTTGGTACGGATGGTGGTTAGGGATGTGTTATTGGTGGTTCGGTTGTTGGAGGACAGGTGTGGATTTAAGTCTGGTGGTGGTGTAGTGGTGATTACTGGTTTGGTAGTGGTGAATGGAGCTGCCTCTCTCTCTAGAACATCATGACTTCCGGTTGTCTCCCCGGCACCGGTCGCCTCCTCCGGCGACTACAACCCCAACCCAGTTCCGATAACCCAGCAACCCACCACCCATCTCTCCTCCGGTGACTACCAACCACAAGATGTGTTTTACTAGCTCTGCCATAGACGGTGGTTGGTGGTGGTGGTGGTGGTTGGCTGGAGTTTTAGAGAGAGAGAGAGAGAGAGAGAGATTGGGAAATGAAGGGAGGAGATAAGAGCACCCGTAGTGGCCTCGTTATGAGGCGTTTTGGGCCACCATAGCGCCGGGAACACCGCCCCCCAGGCGCTATGGTGGCGTTATGGTGGTAATCAGTTTTCAGCATAGCGAGCGTTTTCACCAATGTTTGTGCCTTTTGACCGTTGGCAACGGTCCAAAATTAAAAAAAAAAACTGATTTATTTAATTTTTATCTATATATATATACTTCATCTTCTACAACATAACACACACATATACAATTCACACACACAAACATTTCATACATACACACACTCTTTACAAACCAAAAACCAAACCTATGGCAGCCTGGACGAATCAAGAGCAACTCGAGTTAGTGCGGGCGTGGATAAACGTTAAGGAGCTCCCGTCAACCAATAGGCGGGCTTTTTGGCAGGATGTGTTGGTTGAGTTCAACCAAATCACGGGAACGAACCACCGTAACGTTGACCAGATCTACAATAAGTGGCATTCTATACGAACTAACGTTGACAGGTGGCATGGAGTCCATTCAGCGACGATGCAGGCGCACCCTGGGGTTAGCGAACAGATGGCAATTCAGTTGACACACGACGCCTATCGTCAACAATACAATAGCGACTTCTCAATCACCAATCTTTTGTCGTGGTCTCTGATGCGTTTTCACTATGTTTAATTTTTAATGTTTAGGCTTTATGTTTAATGTTACGTTTTATGTTTTGTGTTCTATTTGTAATGTTTAATGTTTTAGGCTTTATGTTTAATGCGTTTTCACCAATCTTTTGTGTTTAATGTTAGTTTATTTTAAAAGATTACATAATATTTTAAATTTAAACCACATAAACACATAAAATTACAATCCTAAATTACTTATTACAAACAGAGTTCCTAATCCTAAACTACTTATTAAAACGTTACATAAACACATTACATAAAGACATTACATAAAGACATAATATAAACCTAAATTACTTATTAAAACCTAAACCTCCCACTACGGAGAGTAGTTGTCCCACTCGAGTGTGTAGTACTCGGGGGATAGGGAACGTGAGCTGTCCCTCCCATCGGACCTTGCATCCGAGGGGAAGTAGTAGTTCTCCCCACGAGGGGAAGGCATGCTCCAAAGGCGCTCCTCCTCCTCAAGTTCCCTGAGGGCTTCCAAGTCCTCAGGAGTTGGGTCCCCATATTCACGGGGTGGGGTGGGGATAGGTTGGTGGTGGTGGAGTGGGCAAGTATTATGGGGGGTGGGGATAGGTTGGTGGTGGTGGGTGGGGGTATTCTGGGGGGTGGGGATAGGTTGGTGGTGGGGGGAGGGGATAGCAGCAGCAATTCGGGGGGTGGGGGCCGACACTCTCAGTCGGTCCATTTCATTAATAGCCATGGTATAATCCATGGCCCAGGCCCATTCTTCATCCGTGAAGTCATCATCGACTTCAGGATGAGGAAAGGTTGGTGGTGCCGCAGCAGGAGGAGGAGGGTGATAAATCCAATGTTGTGGAGGAGGAGGAGGAGGAAGAGGAGGTTGAGGAGGAGGAGGAGAGGAGGTGAATGGTAGTCTCCGGGGCCGGCCCCGTCCCCGGACCCGGCGAGCATACTGCCGGACATTAGAAGGTCCGGCAGCTCCTGCTTGAAAACTGCCCATATTATTCATTGTGTTCAGGATGAGGAAAGGATGAGGAAGAGGGAAGAGGTGTGACTGAGATTTGGGAGGAGGGGGGTATTTATAGGTGTGACTGAGATTTGGTGGAGGGGGGGAAACTTTGAAATTCAAACTTTGAAATTTAAACGTTTGGGGGGGCAAAGTTTGAAATTCAAACTTTGAAGTAGGAGGGAAACTGTTTGAAATTCAAACGGTTTGAAACAGTAACCGTTTGAAATTCAAATTTTTTTTTTTAATTTTATTTTTTAATACTAAATAATTTTTTTATTATTTTATTAATTTAATAAACTTTCAGTCTAAATTTTTATTTTTATTATTATTTTTATTTTTAATGAAATATTATTAAGTATTAAATATTCTTATTTAAATAAAAAACAATAATTAACCAATCATTACCAATCATTTATAACCCCAACATAACCCTCCTTCCCACTACACCCTCTTTTTCCATAACCCCAACATAACACCTTTTCTATTACTTTTTAATATTTTAATCCTATAACCCAACATAACAATCCACCACTACACATACCCTAAAGAAAGGGGTGATGAGATGACTGATGACTTTGTCTTTGAAGGTGGTTCAGAGTAGACGGGCTATACGAAGTCAAAAGTCAACACTTGCTTGTTATTTGTCTTCTATCGCATTCATACGTGTTTCAACTTTCAAGACACTCTATTTATTATTATTATTATTATTATTATTATTATTATTATTATTATTATTATTATTATTATTATTATTATTATTATTATTATTAGAAGCAGCAAAGATCTAGAGAGAGAGACAAACCTACCCTTAACACTAACGAGCTTTTTTAACTGGGTTAGTGAAAAGGACGAATTTGGCAAAAAAATCCAAACCTTAGGGAAGGAATTGCAAAAAAAAAAACTTTTGTACCGGAGTGGCAAACTGGCCCAAACCACAGGGACGAAAATGGCTATTAACTCTTTATTAATTTATTCATACTTATAAATTTTTTTCAAAAAAAAAAAAAAAAAAATCTTACTTATAAATGGTATAAATGTTACACTCACAACTAAATGTTCTCTTTTTGGAGTCACCAGAGGTATCATTTATTTCTATTTGGAAGCGTCCTTAATATAGATAAGCCGTAAAAAAACATGGATGTTGTGGATTCTCAGGTATGCACGTTGCCACTTGATCTAGTCGTTAAAATTTAGAAAAAAAAAACTTAGTCGTTTACAACACCTACAAAACAAACATATATTGGCTAGAAGTGTACATCAATTTTCTTTGCAAGGGGCGACACCCAATAACTGTTTGAGTATCTTTAGACTAAGGGGTGTGAGGTAACGCCCCCAACCACTTTAGCTTAGTGGTGCCCTCAACACCTGCTCCCCACCGCCATGGGGACATTATCTACGGCAACGCCATACCCTTAGCGAGCGTTAAAGGAAGGGAAAGAGGGCCTGCCATGGTTTCAACAAATCAGATTTTTTTGTTTTTTTTCCTCTTTTTTCTTTTCGCCTTTTTTTTATTAAAGGAATTTTATTCTATAACACCTTAGTTAAGGGTGAGGGTTTAAATCACTCTTGTCCACGTGACAATGCTATGACACATACTTGGCACTTTAAAGCCCAAATGAATTTATTCCACACCCTCACAACCTTACGAGTCTCAAGTTTGAATTCATATTCTAATGTTTTAATCTTTTTTAAAAGTTGGATCAGTAGAGCTTGGTCAGGTTCTCACGGTTCCGAACAAAAAATGTGTTTAGTCAATTTGAGATTTTTTTTAATGCAAGGGATCGGAAGGAAATTGATAATAACAGATTTATTTACAAAATTAAGAATTTGAATCTCTCACGTTTCATTTCTTTTTAAAAAAAAATCATTGAGAGTTTTCATATTGATTCTTAGTGGCTGCTTTCATGATTGTTAAACAAAATTCAAATGAAATAATTACCAAATATAAGGCCACTCATCATAACAAATATACACTTTTCGTTTATAAATTATTATCATCATCATAGATATTTACCACTTACAGAATCTCCAATGGGTCCGTGACCTCATACGTAAGGTCAAATTCATGGGTCGTGACTACGCTTTGGACTATATGGGGAGATAGAAATAAAAAAGTTTTCGATAATCGATCGAGTCCGGCGGCAAAGATTCTTGACGATATACGATATAAAAGAAACTTCTTACTTTAATCTGAAAATCCGAGTGAGATGGAAGACCTTAACGCTAGATAAATGGGTGAAATATGATCTTAACTTATTTTGATTTCATTTGGAGACTTGGTTGTATTTCCTTCTGTTAAAATTATATAAGATAAATTTAATTCATATGTTAATACATTTCACACGTTGGTTAAGTTGTTTGGACTTGTTGACTTGTGTTATACAATTGGGCCTATTTCTGGTTGTGGGCTAATATTGTTGACAAATGTTTCATATCAGTCTTGGGCTTATCTTTGGGCTTGAGGTTGATTGTATTACTTATGAGAGTTGTTGGACCATGGCCCAGCTCATATGTTATTAATCCTACGGTTGAGGTTTGATCAGGTGGTTATGATTGGAAGGCTGAGATTAAATCTCCTGTCTTGAGAGCTGGAATCTTCTAGACGAGTATAAAAGGATTGTTGCTCAGTCTCTCTAGTCATTCAGTCACTTTTCTTTGTATTTTCGTCTATGGTTTCTCTGTAATCTTGTAGTATTCGCCTCTGTAACTCTTGTATTGTACTTTCTATTATTCGTATCAACTGATTAATCATCAGTTGATACTCAGACTTTGTATGTGTTTGTTGAGTTCTATATTTTAGAACTCTTTGGGATTATTGGGGGCCAAATCTTTTGGGTTGGATAAATAAGATCTTGTCACCTGTTTTGTCGCTATATCTTCTGTCTTCTTTATATTGTTTGTATGTTTAGTTTGTGATTGATGTTGTAGTTGTATTGTTAAGATTCTATAAAATTTGACACCTTCTTTCTGGTATCTTGCTGAAAAGTTGGTTTTTTTTAGATAAATGAAAGTGTTTGCTAATTTGTTTAAAAAAAATGGGTCGTGTTTGTGGTGAGAAACGGGACTGCTGAGGAATTGGGTTCTTTTTTTTCCTCATTTTATTTCTCTCTCTGTAAATTTAAATAAACATGAGGTTTAAAGTACGTAAAATAATGAAGTTTTTTATTATATCTAGTAATGCAACAATAATATTCATTTGCTTATTAACATAACTAATTTTTTTTTTAATGAAAAGTAAATGTAAAATTTTATTATGAAGCGAAAATGGAAGAATGTATGGGAGAGCATCACCGTAACGGCGTATCACCATTTTATGTAGTTAAAACGCTAAAAATGCAACACATTCATCCTTTAACACTTCATTTTTCTCCTAGATCCTAACTTTTTTTACATAGTCAACATATTTTATATTTAGAGTAAACTGTAATTTTCGCCGTTAAGGTTTGGATATTTTTACCATTTTTTAACTGGACATTTTATGTTTGCCTTTTATTGACATTTACATCCAATTTGCAAACTCTTTGTATTTTTAATGTTGATTCATGGGTAGTTTCATCCTTTTACCTGTTTACTCAAACCTCATAGACGAAAAATGATAGTTTACCCATACATTTATTAGTTGTTACTTTTATATATGTAGTGGAGAGTTCAAATGAGAATAAGTTTTCATGTAAGGAGAAAAAAAAAAAGAAATTTAAACAAATAGAAATATTATATTTAATAGTTGTATTTAATGTTAAATAAAATTTTAAGTTTTAATAACTCACATAAACTAGTTAAATAAATGAAATCATAATTCTTTTTCAAATTTATATATCTTTAAGAGCATTCACAACCCATCCCCATTCTTAAAATTTAAGAAAATCCAACAAAAACTCACTCTATCCTAAACCTTATCCCGATACCCCATTTCTAAAACTTACAAAAAAACCTATGTTGAGCCCCTATATATGGGGTCTTCCATATTTCCCTCATCTCATTTAATAATAATAAAATAATACAAATTGAAGGTGGGGTAGTTTGATGTTGGTTGTAAAGAAAGGAAATAATAATAAAAAAAACTTACAGGGGGTATGAATGGGGAATGGGATGTGAGAGATTTTGAAAAAGTGAAAGGCAAATTTAGAAAACTATGATTTTTTCTTAAATTATATGGTTAGGGATGGGGGACGAGCTGTGAATGCTCTAAAGCAAAGATAATTTATGGTGAAGGATAAATTTTGGTATGTGTAGGATAAATGTAGGATGAATTTCTACATGTGTAGGATAAAACTAATGATAATTTCGATATGTGTAGGATAAAAGTATGATAATTGCGATGTGTGTAGGATGAATTTTGATATGTGTAGGACAAGTTTTGATGTGTGTAATATAAACTATTTAAAGGTAATTAGTGGGATAATTAATGTGAAATTAGTTAAAGTATTTAATGTTATTTCTTCTTTTTTCTTCTCAAATTAAAAATTTTCTCAAATGATCACCCCTATATATATATATATATATATATATATATATATATATATATATATATAACACTAGCTTATACCCCGGGAGCGTCCCGGGTTGAGAAATCTAAGTAAAGTGAATAAAATTAGAAGTATCTAAATTATAAGAATGACATCTATATAGCAATTACCTGTTGGAGAGCGTCCCGGGTTGAAATATCTAATATGACATAATAAAATATCTAATATGACAACATAATTAATGACTTGCCAATATATGATTATTATTATTATTATTATTATTATTATGATTATTATTATTTTAAACAAATCACTGCCATAAGTTATCATATTCTAATATAAAAAAAAGGGTAATTGGGTCGGGTATCACCTAATCCCAAGCCCGACCCAAACCCACAATTTTTTAAACTAATTCCAAACCTGACACAATACCTGTCGGGTTACAAAAAATAGTCGTTTTTTTCATCCGTTTTTTATATAGCACTATGGTACTCGTTGGAAAAATAATAAAATGCTCGTTAATTTGGTGTAATTTTTTTCTTTAAAAAAATCTCGTATATAAAAGATATTAACGTTTAAAAGTTATGAGAGGAAACATGAGAGAGAAAATAATAAAGTTTTAATATTTACATTTAGTAGATTAGGTATTTAATAGATTATGTTAAATCATATTTAAACCATATTTATTTCTTTTTTAATTGGTCTAGAGTTGCCACATCACATCCTATGTGGCATCTCTCGAAAGAGAGATTACATAATACATGTCATTAAAAATGCTTTGGTTTATTATATATATAGATATAGATATAGATATAGATATAGATATAGATGTATATATTACAAATAAATATACAATATATATATAATTACTTCATAAATTTGTTTCTTCCTTATTTTCGTCACGCATGCTAAAAATATTCAGCTCAATTGGGAAGAGGTGGGAGGGTTTACTCCTTAGAGAGGTTCCCGCCCGGGAGAGGTACACGGTTCGAATCCTAGGACGAGCAAAAATACACCCCTTGACGTTGAAAGGGCTTATGCCCTTAGGGACGATGCGGAAAAAATGAGATTCGAAACGGGGTACCGAGGTGATGTCCTTAGCCGATAAAAAAAATAACATTTTTTATTAAATTAATAATCTTAAATTTACAGAACATTTTTCAACAAATAGATTAAAACATTACTTAAAAACACAATATTACGTCCACCCCTACCGACACTTCCTCCTCCTTTCCCACGAATGAACACTGTTTATCTCTACTCTACGTCTCACAACTTATTGTTAAAAAAAAAAGAATACTAAGTTAGATAATTGACATGGTGATATAAAAATTAATTAGTTTATATGATTGGATATTTGAGTAGACACTAGTGAGAAACCCGCGCGTTGCAGCGGGACAAAAATTTGCAACTTGATCACTGTTATAAAACTTGCTAGTTAAAAATAGGCTGAAACGTCAAACGAGCGAGCATCATGGAAGAGATTACCCGTGGTGTGATACCGTCATTGCAAAATAAGCATGATAAAGTGGAGGTGAGTGCTTGAAATATAGCACAAAAAGAATTAATGCCATGATGAAACTTCTACATGGTTATACATGCCACACAAAATAATCATCAAAGATGTACTGTATATACACATTTTGATAAAGTGATAAGGTTATGAATATACCTTTGATGGTTTATTGGCCATTAATATGTTAGACATAACCATTAATTTCTTATTTTATTCATTCTCCTCCTTTATAATGTACTATAGATATAGATAACTCATAAGGTAACAATATGTCAATATCTAGAGGCCTGTATGTTTGTAATTTCACACGTGCGGCTAAATTAAATAGAATTGGCCGGTAGAGAGATTTAAGCCCATTTGTATGCTTAATGAAACAACTAGCGTATTCCAGCCCATTGCCCAATTAAAAAAAAAAAAAAACCCCTAATGGGCCAACATACCATTCTCTCATTCATATACAGCCATAGAGGTGCACAAATCGATTTGGGCTAAGGAACCAAATAAGTTTAGAACCGGTTATAGAGCCGGTTCATTCAAGATCGGTTCGTGAGAGGAACCGATTCAGGGTGCCTGACACCTAAAACTATGAAAGTGGATCGTTTTGTAAACCATTTCTTGTGTAATAGATATTATAAGTATACGAAAAACAAATTCGTTAAATAAACTATATAAAATACAATTTTTATTATTTTTTTAGCTTTTCCATGAACAAGAAAATAGTAAAACCAACACCAACGGATGATTGCGAATTAGTGCGAATTAGTGCTTTGTGAAGCCATAGCGTTATACACGAGAGTGTTTTTCATACTAACACATGGGGCAATACGGTCCATTATTATTGATAAAAACGGTCAAATCGAGCTTGTAACGGTAGAAAACCGTTAAAAACGTTCATCTCAATCCACAAGGATAGAACCGGTTTGAACTAGTTTAGTAAATGAAAAGCCTTTGAAACAAGGCCACTGTAAGCACCTCAATTAATTTGATTGTATGTGTTCGAGATAGATATAAGAGAACCAAAATCAAACACCGAAGATGGATCATATACCACATTTCTTCCAATCGCAAAACTAAATCAATTAATACTCAATCGAAGAAGCTACTACTATTAGAATAATTAATATTAGCATTTTTTTAGCTTTGCGCTCTATTATGTGAGAGCTTCGCATTGACCAAACCGTACATCCAAAATGAATATAAAATAAAGATATAGATACTCGAAGTTGTGTGGTTGAAACCTAAATCAACCAAAGGTACGAAAATTTGATAGAAGACGGATGGAGTTTGTCCTACACACGAGATGAAACAAACCTAGCTTGGTGTGACTTATAAGGAGTAGAACTCATTAGACACCGTTTCTTTAGACCAAAAAATTGTGAACCATACTACCGTAGAGCAATGGGCATACTATGGCGGATGGCATGACTACTTGTGGTTTACTCTTGCTCGTCAGTTTGAACTGGTGTCGTGAATTAACTGACTTTAAATTTTCTTTACTACAAGATTAACGTGCTTATTACTTACTTTGTTTATGAGCATAATAATGGACTTATGGGTTCACAATAAGATGATGAGAAAGTCCCAATACACATATAACATAACCCTTTTCATGAGCTGAGAGGGGAGCACTTTCTAGTTCTTTTTCCTAGTGATACCCCAGCCGTTGAGTCATCAACCATCTTAGGCACCACACGCTGTTCTAGTTATTGTACCCTAGAGACAAACACGTTCGTTTAAGATCGAGGGGATGCATAATCTTTTTTAATGGATCCTTGTTTAATACGAGGCCTCAACCAACATTAACATATCAGTTCATTCATTTTGCAGTCAATAACATGGTTGAAGACTCTTATTCAAATGCTTTATTCCATTTATGTAACGTTTATTCTTATTTTTCATATTTTTCGTGATTTGTTTATGTTGGTCAATTTTTTGATGTTAATAAAGAAACATGAATAAGTAAACAGATATGTGTACCTTATTAGCCAGTAACCACACAAAGGGACGACCTCATGATCTACAGGAAGATTGAGTTCCCGTTTAAAGTGTACAATAATGATGGCTAAGGAGAACTAGGATCTCGGTTTAGAGAGAAGAGAGGGACGATTATGTTATAAGTATTGGTGTTTTAAATTATTAGCATCTAATTCTCTCCTAATGATCTCTATATATACACCAAGGGGAAACGCTATTTAATGGTAATTACGTCAGTCACATAATGACCGGTTAAACCAATACATGTATTTACGTCATCGATAATTTATTAGATACATTTTTCAACGTTACGTTGTTAATCACTGAACATCATGCTTCGTCTACATATGGAGACTGGAGAGTGAGTTTTTTTGTGGAAAATTTAGATTGTTTATGATTTTTTTTTGTTATATCAATGTGTGTATTTGATTGTCCATTTATGTAACGTTTACTCTTATTTTTCATGATTAGTTCATGTTGGTCAATTCTTTGAAGTTAATAAAGAAACATGAATAAGTAAAGTATTTTAAAGGAATAACACATGTTTATTAGCTAAAAACATATGATGAAGGGTCATGATTTTGAAAGATATTTTTGTATAATAAAACCTTGATTTTATACAACACTTTGAAAGTACCACACAGAGGGACAGTTTCATGATCTACAGGATGATTGAGTTCCCGTTTAAAATGTACAATAATGATGGCTAAGGAGATCTGGGATCTTGGTTTAGAGAGAAGAGAGGGACGATTATGTTATAAGTATTGGTGTTTTTAATTATTAGCCTCTAATTCTCTCCTAATGATCTCTATATATACACCTAAGGGAAAACGCTATTTAATGGTAATTACGTCAGTCACATAATGACCAGTTAAACCAATACATGTATTTACGTCATCGATAATTTATTAGATACATTTTTTAACGTTACGATTGTCGATTATGCCAAGAATGCTTGGAAACAACTACACATTTATTTACCGGTTGTCCTTATTCGCACGAAGTTTGGTCTCGCATAGAAAGCTGGTGCAAGATATCTCACAATTTCCTGTTCGACATCCCAGATCTGCTTCAATTTCCTGAACGACAGTCCTTGTCCAAGGCGGCGAAGATCATTCTACGAGGTATTACTTACACGACCATGTGGATGATTTGGCACGAAAGAAACGAACGTGTTTTCAACGATAAGAAGAGGCAACCAGTTCAACTTGTGGAGAACATTAAAGCTACAACGTATTTTTGGATCAGAAATAGATCTCGTTGGAAAAATATTGATTGGAAAACTTGGTGTAATTTCCCTTTGGATTGATGTATGTTCGTTTTTTCGCTCGTCTAGTCCTTACTTTGAGGACTTGCGAGTAAGTTAATGAAGTTTTTCTTTCAAAAAAAAAAAAAAAAAACGTTGTTAATCACTGAACATCATGCTTCGTCTACATATGGAGAGTGAGTTTTTTTGTGGAAAATTTAGATTGTTTATGATTTTTTTTTTGTTACATCATTGCGTGTATTTGATTGTTCATTTGAATTCATTCTTTTCATGATATAATATTTTGATCTGCAGCCGGCAACATGAATTTAGATTCCAAACTCTCAGTCATTCATTTCTGACGAAAATAGACCCTCCATCGAGGTATATTTTTCAGTCCAATCAACACTTTCAATCATACTTGATTTGAATTTTAATGTTGCTGAAAAATTAAGTGATATTCCTTATTAGAATTTGATATGATTTTATAAGGGTGATGGTATTTACAAACACCCAAATTATTTCAACACCCCGCTATATGACGCGGCGCGTATAGCACTATACGTGACGTATAGGGGTTGCACAAACTCTCACGCATCATTAATGCCCATTAGTAGCACTATACATGTAGAAATCTAAGCGGAAACGTTTTGTATTGGGTTGGGTTTATTGGTTTCAGCCCGCAGCCGAGGGCTGCTCGGTTTCTAGTTACGGACTCTCAAAACGGCAAAGTATTATTTGTATAGGAAGTAGAATAGAAAGATGTTTTTGATAGAAATGTTTGGTACAATCAAATGAGGTGATAAACCTCCTCTATAAATACATAAATGTAAATACATAAAATAAGAAAATGGCTAATCTTGGGGCACACAACATGAAGCTAGTCTTGAGGCAAAAATCAAGGAGGCACAAGTCTTGGGGCATAGAATAAGGAGGAGAAATTATCTCAAATACTGCCCCTCAAGTTGGAGCTTGAAGATCACGAACGCCCAACTTGTCAAGTAATTTTCTTTCTTTTCGAACACTCCCCTTCAAGTTGGAGTGTTTTCTTTTCTTGACGGATTCAAAGATTTTGAACCCGATTATTGCGAGTTCAAATGAAGCGACTTTCTTTTTTTTCTTCTGGGTTTAATAAACTCAACTTGTCTTTTCTTGCGAGTTTAAAAGCCTGACTTTTCTTTTCTTGCGAGTTTAATAAAAAAACCCGACCTTTTCTTCTTGCGAGCCCAAGGATTTGAACCCGACTTTTCTTCTTGCGGGCTAAAGAACCCGACTTTTCTTCTCTTGCGGGTTTTTTAAAAAAACTTGACTTTTTCTTGCGGGTTTAAAACCCGACTTTTCTTTCTTGCGAGGCCAAAGAACTCGACTTTTCTTCTCTTGCGGGTTCAAAAGAACCCGACTTTTCTTTCTCGCGAGTTCAACAAACCCGACTTTTCTTTTTTCTTTTTTTTAGTTTGTCTTCGTTTTTTCTCCATCTTGCTTTCACCCGTCATTGTCTCAGTTTTTTAATTCACCTCTTTTCAAAAAGTAAAAAAAAAACAATTTTTTAACCCAAGACTTAACCTTTTCTTTTATTTATTTTTTAATAATTCATTCACTAAACCCCGAAAAAAAAACTTTAATTTTACATTTTGCTTCTCCATGCCAAAAATCTCCCCCTCCTCATCATCTTTGTTACTTGAAACGGGAGAAGGTGTTAGAGGTTCAGGCTGATCATCATTGATAAAACTATCTTCATATTCATCCTCACCACTACAACGATTTGATTCATTTGTCTCTAATTTGCAATATATATCTTCTCCAAATGATTCTGAATCATCATGCATATTTGAATGTCCAATTTCATCCATATGCAAGAAGAACAAGTCAAAAACATTAGGGGGAACAAATCAACAAAGAAACGCTTGCTGAGGTGGAAAAAAGACAAAAGGTAACGATGATAAGTATGAGTCAGACGCTGCACCATATTCGGATCCGAATTACTGCTCTCTGGTGGGCCGAATGGAAGGAGATTCTGAATCTATCGAACCGGTTTGAGAATTTGATTCCTGATTTTCTTTTTTTTTTTGGGAAGCAGTGGGGGTTTTTTTTTTTTTTTTGGTCGAGCGGTTTTAGAACCCGCTCTAATATCATGTAGAAATCTAAGCGGAAGCGTTTTTGTATTGGTTTGGTTTATTGGTTTCAGCCCGCAGCCGAGGCTGCCCGGTTTCTAGTTACGGACTCTCAAAACGGCAAAGTATTATTTGTATAGGAAGTAGAATAGAAAGATGTTCTTCATAGAAATGTTTTGTACAATCAAATGAGGAGATAACCTCCTCTACAAATACATAAAATAAGAAAATGGCTAATCTTGGGGCACACAACATGGAGCTAGTCTTGAGGCACAAATCAAGGAGGCTCAAGTCTTGGGGCATAGAATAAGGAGGAGAAATTATCCCCAATACTCCCCCTGGCGTATAGGGTTGCACAAACTCTCACGCGTCATTAATGCCCATTAGTCACAGACCTATACGACACGTATAGGTCTATAGCGTCATATATGCCTACAGGTAGCGTATAGTTTCACAAAACATTAATTCCCATTGACAAACCCCATATAGACCACATATAGCCATATACGTGACACATATTAGGCAAGGTATGTGTGAATAAACAACCCTTTTATAATCACAAAAAAGAAAATTAATTGTTGCATGAATTTCATTTGATATAGTACTAATACTCCAATCAACATTGGGTACTGATTGTCACGTATATTAGAGAGAATATATTACTTTTTTTTTTTGAACGGCTAACGAATCAATTCCGAGCACTCTCGGGCACCTTTTTGGCGAATCAGGTACTCGAGAGTACCCGGGCCACCAATTGCCACCAATTCCCAGGAAAACCCGACCACTCACCCGCCCGAAGGCACGACGGTGAAATAGTCGGTAAAACCGGTCGGGATCAGGACTCGAACCCAAGCCAATGGCCGGTCATCCCTCATTTCCCATCCACCAATGTCCTGCAAATGTAGCTAGTGGGAATTGAACCCAAGCCTCCCATCGAAAACTTTAGAACCCTCAACCAACTAGGCTACAAGTGTTGGACAGAGAATATATTACTAGGTTTATGTAACAATATTATCATAATTCGTAGCTATAGTTTGATTAGGTTTCATTTGTAACATAAATATTTGTATTAGGTTTCCTTTGTAACTATAGTTATAGTTATAGTTACAAAGAAACCTAATCAAACTATACCTATTCTTTTGTACTTTATATATTTTAATGACAATATATTAAGATTTCATTCTTCAGTAAAAAGATTTTTTTGAATGACAATATCATTACTACTAAAATCTAACACTCCAACCCCATTGTCCACTATGGACTCAAACCCTCGACCTCATTAGGAGGCGCATCTTACTACACACCCAGATACCTTTTGGTAGTCTTCACTTTAATTGCTCAGAGCTACACTGCGTCTTTGAA